>CM035229.1:87339898-88044981 GCA_020226215.1 Sindora glabra
TTCGTTTTTCTCTCTAAGATTTAGGATTAGGTTTTCTGAATGATTTAGGTTTTATGGAAGTTATGAGCGTGTATTTAAAGTGCTGCCTTCAAGCCCTTTTTATAGAACTTAGGAAAGCCACAATCCTAATCCTACTAGGATAATGCTTCCAAAATCCTAATAACACTAAACAACTCATCTTATCCTTATCCTAGAGATAATGAGGAGAAATATAACTTATCTATTAATTATCTAATATTAGATAATATTATCTCATAATATAAATATCTTAATATTAAATAATTGCATATAGTTATCAAATATCAAAATAATATTATCTTATAATATATTTATCTAATATATGATAATATAATTATTTAATATTATTTTAATATTAAATAATATCATCTAATATTATATATATATATTACGTGAACAACATATTATTATTCTTAATAATAATATATATACACGAAAATAAGTTCAATTAATTGGATATTAATATAATTAAAGTCTAATTAATTATTGTCTTATCCCTACTCCTTTTGTGTGATGCTATAGGTTCTTACTACGTTGATAATGACTCATTATTGAGCCATAGACAGTGAGCGGTATCTAGCAAAACATCACTGCCACTCAAGTAGTAAGAATGTCTGTGATTTGACATCCACCTAATACATGATCAATATTTTGCATCATAATCCCTTTTGTAATAATATCTAAATTGAACTGGAGGCATGAAGAGTGTCATCCTCGTCAAAGTTCAATTTATATTTCTTAATACTGAGTAGACTTTAAAATAAAATGATCAATATCACATATTGATTCATTTGAGTATGGCCATGCATTTCTAAGTCTCACTTAATCAAGAGGCCCAAGGATATATCTCTTTTATAAAAGTAATAAAATTTCATCTATATTATTCACTTTCCTCTACATGATTCGTGACACACCCAATCAACGCCTTACTTGTCATCCCGATTAAAGGTGACATATGACGGCATTAAAATAATTAACCCCTCATGTAGGGAACTGAAGTAACTTCAGGTTAAATGACTATATGCAATTGTGACCATATGAGAACTACTAATGACACAAGTCTTATCCATATAGTATTCTCATATTGGGTTAATCCAGTACATCTGTTCACTAACAATGTACTCATGTATTAACTTGATATCACATATCCATGATTCATAATCATCAATCACTATACATGCTAGTCTCGATACACTATTACTACCCTTTTCATAATAATACTTAATTAGAAGCATTTTAAGAATAGTAAAACTATTCTAGGGATAATTATTATATTAAGTTATAAATTATGTAAAAATTAAAAATAAATATAATAATTGCATTGCCTGAAATAAAATATAATATATTGTGTATTATTTCAATCATTTATATGATTGATTCCTAGGACACACACTAATAAAAAATCCTTAAAAAGCTCAAATATATTATTATTTAGAATCTTAATTAACATGTTAGAAGCACATTTTGTAAGGGAAATATAGTAAACAAAAAGAAAGAGTGAAATCACATAAAATATAAGGCATAAGAATAAAAATGTCAGTCATTGCATAAACTAACTAACTTACAAGATTGAAAAATGATTAACCATTTAATAGATGAAAAGTGTTAAGCCTTTCATGTAGTAGGTAATCATATTCTTGATATTTAAACTTAAATCTCTATTAGTTACATTTATATATTTTAACATGGTTACATATTCAACATGACTATTCAATATCCTAAAGAGGAGAAGGCTAAAAAATATTATTAATTACTTTTGCTAACCACTTTTAAATTCGACTAGGGCCTTTAAAAATATTAAATAGTGTTTAAATGAGAGAATAAGATATTCCTTTCAAGATTACCTTTTACCTATTTGTGTTACATGATTCATTATTAAAAGTTAATTTCTAAAGTACATATTTTATACTAACTCTACACAATTCATTATTAAAAGTTAATTTTTAAATTACATAATTTTATACTAATGCATTTTTATCTTTTTATTACAAAAATTTAAAAAAATATACCAATTAACATAGGTCAATTGGTTCAAAAAGACAATTAACCATCTGACTTATAGGAAGAAGGCAAAGAAACCATAGCGTAAGTATTATCTTTAACTTTAAATACACATTAGCTTACACTTCTATTGAATGATCGCTAACTTTGTCATTAGAGTGTACAAGATCTCTTGGTAATGACTGATCAACCTAGTTAAAGTTAAGAAAGTTAAATAGAAAATAGTAATCTAAGATTTAGATAATTTAAGCATATAATCAAAATCTTAAGCTTAATTCTTAGCACTTTAAGCAATTCTCTTGGATGAATAAATGCTCAGACAAGATTTGTCATACATTAAGCATTTTTCTTGAATGAATAAAAGCTTATAATAGATCCCCAACACCTTGAATAATTCCATTAAATGAATAAAAGCTTGAATAAGATCCTCAACACATTAAGTAATTCCCTCAAATGAACAAAAGCCCAGATATAAGATCCTCAACACCTTAAACAATTCCTTTAAATGAATAAAAACCTGAATTGATCTTTTAGCAATTGAGACTTAATTCCTCAATTATTTCTTAGCCTAAGCAACTTCCTTTGCCTCAAATCAACCTTCGCTTTAAATTAAACTCAAATAGTCAACAACATTATAATAGTGATAAATAAATTTTTAGAAAAAATTCAGGTAAACCCCTTCAAGCATAGATTATTAGCTGATTAATAATATTTATTCATATACTTTATAGGATGTTCCTAACAAATCAGGATTTGGTAGTTCATAAAATAACTCAAGAATAAACAACGTAACTTAATTTGATAATAACTTGATAATTGGCCCTTGAGTTGCATAAATTGAACCATTCTTTCTAAATAATATAATGAAAAGGAAGGCAAGTGACAACAATGTTTCAAATATACCCTTTAAGCACCATACCTACATTATATAGGTAGGTATCCTTCCTTGCTTTGACCATTTAATACTCCTATATTCTTTAGACTTTCTCCTATTCTTAAGATTCAATTCTTCATAAAATTTTCACTTATTATCTTTCTATTCAAAATAAGTTTTTATGTTAGAATGGGAGTAAGATTTCTTATGAAACAAGTTTTTATCGGTTATAAATATTTGTATTAATTAAAGCTATAGATATGAGAGAGATATGGTATAAATGCTTATAAGGGTTATATAAGAACTCATATAGAGGTTTGGGAGAGATAAAAGGATAATGGTCCAAAAATTATGGGATAATGGTTGAGAATCTTTACATGTATCATTTTGTAATCTTTTCATCATAGTTGATCTTTCTTATCCCCAATTTTTTCCATTAGCATTTGGGTTTTTCATGTTAAACTTTTTATATATTCTACTATGATATTTTGATTAATTTAATTATCTAATGCTTATATATTTAGAGAAGAAATATTCTTTCCCAACATTCATTTAGTGAAATTTATTGTCTTTGATCACTTATATCTCAACTAAAATTTTTATTGTCAACAATTTTAAGAATTAAGTGATTTGTGAGTGCCATTATAAGTCCTAAAAAAGGTTAATAACATGTCATGAGAATGAAGCAAATTAGTTAATTCATAAAATTTTATTTTTCATCAAAAAAATTAGTGTTGAACAATTTTTGGTTTTTATCTTATGCAACATCTAACTCTTATATGAGAGGATAAAAAACATTAAAAGAAGGTGAGTTAGTGTTTCAAACATAATATAAACTTTAAAATCTTTTCTTTTTTCAAAGAAAGCACAACTAGTTAGTTTGTAAAGAAAGAACAAGTAAATAAAGAATAAGATAAGCAACAAATTACGTGAAAAATAAAACAATAAGCAAAAAGAATGATAAGATTAATGTATAAAAGTTCAATAGTCCAAAAAGAAAATAACCTTTTGGATCCTACTCCTTTCTTTTAAAGCCAAATCTAATCTTAGAAGTTATAAAAATTGTTTGGATAGTCAATTTAGTTTAGGATTATAAAAAATTATTTTAGTTAGTTGCATTAAATTCCATGACATTTTTTATTTTTGCCACAATTTTGTTCACAGCTATATAAGCTGCTAGCCATGTGTATAACTTTTTGTCACAGTTGTACTTATAACTACAAGGATCCATTAGTCATGGGTAAATCTATGGCAAAAAAATGAAAATTTATGTCAATGAGACCTTTTTTGGACAATTTTCTTGTTATGCTCACTAGCACCATAAGTTTATCCAACCAATATCTTTGTGGCTAAATAAAATTTTGATCTTGTACTACAATTTTAATCATAGCATAAGTGATAATTTGTTATAGTGGGGAGGGTTTATGTAAAATCCTTTATGTGTTTTATTGTGATATTTCAATTAATTTAATTGTTTAATACTTATTTGTTTAAAAAAGGGGATATTTTTCTTAACACTCATTTGGTAAGATTTATTGTAAGTAACCTTGTAAATTTTCAAAGAGGTTAATAGCATGTCATGTCCTTAGAGTGAAGCAAACTATTCAATTTGAAAACTTTTTTTTAAATGTAGTTTTAGTATTTAACAATATTTGATTGTTGTCTTAAGCAACATCCAAGTCCTATGTGATAGGACAAAATACATCAGAAGAAGGGAAAGTTAGTGTTTCAAAACATAATATAAACTTTAAAAACTTTTCTTTTTTCTTAGAAAGTGCAACTACATAGTTTATGAGAAAGGATCAAGTAAATGAAGAATAAAGATAAATAATAAATTGCATGAAAATAAAAAAGTAAGCAATAAAAATGACAATGTTAATATATAAAAGTTCAATAGTCCAAAAAAAAAATAATCTTTTTGATTCTACTCTTCTCTTTTAAGGTCAATTAAACTTTAAGGGTTATTCATGAGCACTTTTTTTAGCTACAAGCCATTTACAATCTTTTCCCTATGATTTTTATAGAACTCAAGCAACCTTATCTCACACCTCAAGTATTTATCCATACCATATCTAGTTGTAAGGTTTTTTTTATCACTCACACTAAACCCTTGTCTAATGAAACTTTCAACATAACAAAAGAATTTTATTTCAAACGCACTACAATGATTTTCTCACATTATCAAATATAGATAATATCAATGAAAAACTTTAAGACTTTAGTGTTGTGTTTGGATAGAATATTCATAACATTCAAATTATTTGAAATTCAAGCATTTCAAATAACTTTATTTTAAAATTGACTTTTTGGCTAATATTTATTTATATTAAAGCATTTTTAAGCATTTACTTTTACAAATTAATAAATGATTAAAATAATATTGAGGCATTCCTATTAAATGCTTTTTATTGTTATTTTTATTTATTTATTTTTAATATTTTACCTATTTAAAAATTAATTTGATTAACATTTAATTAATGTATTTTATATTTATATCATTATTGAATTTTTTAAATTGACTTAATTTTAAAATAAGAATATATAAAATATTGCGTGACTAATTTTAACATTTATATTCAATTTTCTTAAAGTAAAAATATATAATTAAAAAAATTAATCGAGGATCATGTAGAATATAGATATAAAAGTAAGATGAGACAAAAGAAAAAAAGTATAAACTAAAGCATAACAAGCTAGAATGAAGGTCGAAACTCAGAAGGAGTAGCTAAAAGGGATTTGTAATTTCACATAATTTGGTGGAATTCTAAATCCTTAATTTGTAGTATCAAAATTCTTATTTAAAATACTTAATATTTAAAATTTTTTCATATCATATATTTAAATACGAAAATTTGTCATATAGTATTTCAAACACCTTTTACAATGAAATCTCATTTCAAATTACCTTATCCAAACACATAATAGAAGAATTTGAACTTTAGCGAGAAAAAGTCTTCTTATAGAATGTGATGCTTATGATGTTGAGGTGTGTTAGTAGTAAGGAATGACTTCCCTTTTATGGTTGAGGTTAGGGACTACCCGATGGAGGCATTTTCCAAAAAGCAACCTTATTTCCAAGCACAAGTAATAAATTGTTACATTTTCCAAACAAGTTACTATAAAGTTATTGTCATTCTAACTTGTTGTTTCAGAAAATTATCCTTTTGGTAGAGAGATGTCCCTTTCTATCAAAGATTTTTAATTATGTAATATTGTCACTTTAAAAGTCCAAAGGGTAAGTTTTAAAGGTGTACATGGGTTCAGGCTTGGCCATTCGAGCCGAATTATATAAAATTCAAGGTTTGAACTTGACCCGACTCGTTTGTTTTTTTTTTTTTAAAAAAAAGTGGCCCAATCAGGCACGAATTTTAAAAGGAAAAGCTCGAAAAAATATATTTTTTATTTATTAATAAAAATAAAATTTTAAAATAAAAAATATATATTTAAAGAGATAATATCATATTTAAATATATAAAATATTTAATTATATTAAATTAATTTTTTATATTAAAAATAATTAGATATAATTATAATTTTTTAATATATAATTATATTATTAAAAATAATTTATTATAATTAGGTTGGGCCTATCGGACTTTTTTATCTTGGCCCAAACCTGACTCAATTATTAATCGGATTATAAAAAAAATCCCATCAAATGTATTGGACTAAAAAAAAGAATCTAAATACTATATTTTTTCGGGTCGGGCGGGTCACCTGACCCATGTACACCTCTAGTAAGCTCCAATGGTTGGTCTTTTAAAAGTTAACGTAGTATAATACTCTCCTGCCAACTCATCTTGATGTGGTTGAAATCAAAGAGTAACCTGTAAAATAATTGACTTTATGCAATAAACAGATTAGAAGGAAGAAAGAAATAAGTAAACTCGACTTGTTTTTAGACTTTTTAAATGAGTGAATAATCAGGCATAGGATTGGAAATTCAGGTTATGTTTAGATTTTATTTTTAAAAACAATTTTTATTTACTGTTTTTAAAAATAAAAATATAGAAAAACTTATTTAGTGAAATGTTTTCAAATTTTATTTTTAATACTTATTGCTAAAATTCTTATTTTAAAAAAGAACAAATTTTAAATTTTTTAGTTCATACTTTTATTTTTATAACAATTTTATAATTAAATGAAATTTTTACTTATTTGCCTCGTTGAACATCCTTTATTTTTTTGAAAAAATAATTTTTAAAAATAAAATAAATCCAAGCACACCCTAAGGGCCTATTTATTTGACAAACTGTTTTTATAATATACTTTTAAAAGTCATAAATTGAATTGTACAACCTAAAAATAGAAGAATAAGAGTAATTTTTAGAGTTTTTTAAACTTATTCTTCTATTCTTGATATTAATTTTATAATTAAATAAAAATTTTGTCTTATTTACCCCTTCGAATACTATCCATTCCTTATTATCCTTTAATCCAAAAATAATTTTTAAAAATAAAAATGCAAAAACGTATTGAAACACATATAACATAGCAAGCTTTCCAAAACAAGTCTTCCCAAAAATATGAGATTCTCACATGTTAAAATTAGAAAGCATACTTTTTTTTTCTTTTGCAGCAAAGAACAATCAGTTAGAAAAATAATTTTTGACACAGTATTGTTGTAGGGTTTTTCCAACAGACGATATTCCATATTCTCCCTGTTTTATTATCATCAAAACAATTCGAGCGTAGGCAATAAAATCATAGAGATTTCACGCAATTTGTCTATTTTTATGTTTAGCCACATGATGGCATAACGCGGTGGTAAAATTACCGGTCTCTCCAAAATTTGGGCAATTATAAAGTAATCTCTTGGTTGATTAGGAAAAATTTAATTGCATTAAAATATTAAAATTTTAAAATTTTGTACATTTTTATTTAGTTTATTTTTTAAAATTTGAGAATAAATTGAATAAAAGTAAACAAATTTTTAAAAGATTTTATATTTTCATTATAATTAAATATTCTTTAGCTAGGATCAGATTCAAAAATTTATTTACTTTTTGCACCTTAAAAAAATTGCACCAAGAGTTATGTTAGTGTATCGATGAATGTAACAAACTTGAAAGATAATTTGTTAGTAGAAGTGCAACTATGGGAAAGTTTGGGATTGGGCATGGTGGCTGCGGAAGGAATGCCATCGTCGGTGGAGGTTGGACTATTGACGTATGCAAAGACGATCAAGTGTGAAGGAAGCAACATTAATAATCATACTTTGCAAAAATTCATTCATTTCAGCAAAGCTACTAATACTCACGAATTGAAAAACAGCTAAAGAAGTTGAATGGATGGCTCAAGGGTGTCGATGGAGCCTCATCTTATACATGTCCTTGCAAATATATTAATCTAATATTTTTCTTTTAGTATATATATCTATAAGATATATATTAATATTAATCTTATACATCTACCATCTCCAAATCCCACTAGATAGGAGCTTTGTGCACCGGGCTTGCCCTTATTTATATATATCTATATGCACCGTAAATAGAAGATTGTCGCTCTTGCGTTATATATAACAGTTTGAAGGGGAAAAAAAAGGGGTGGGGGGGGGGGGTGGGGAATTAATCCATCAAAGTCGAAGAGTGTGACAACCGAGGGCCTGGGCCTGGCCTGACTATACCTATTTTCATCTTACACTTACGAGATGGTAGGCCTGCTCTTCAAGCTGAACCATGTCTACCCTTTAGACAGAACCCGGAAAAGGCCATTGGGCATTGTTCTTTTGTAATTTTCTATTTCTTATTTCGATAAAAATATATTGAACTTTTTCAATCAATCAAATGTGACTTTAATTCATGTACAGTGATCGGAACTACCAGAGGCACCGTAAAATTTTATTAATAATTTACACATAAAAATTTGGACAAGAAGTGGTGAGAAACGAATATAAATGAACAAATAATGGAGCTAAAATTTGATCCATTCAGAGCCATCAACGAAGCTGAGAGAAAGGAAAGGTTTGGCTTCCTCTTCGGTGAGTTCTCTTGACCATGATACTCTTCCGGCAAACCTAGCCCCTTGTCCTGTGCATTTGTACTGCCCATAGAATACGGTCCTGTACGTCCACATCCATCCAAATATAACTCATTCCGCAGATAGTGATCATGGATATGAAGAGAGAATGAGAGAGAGTTACATACATTTCACGGTTAGGGTCTCCCCAGTTGTACCAACCCCTTGGAAGGATGATGTTGTCCATGTAAGTGTAAGCAAAGACCACGCGAGAAAAGGGACGCCATGCCCTTCCGAGGTACAGTGCCCCTGAACCCGTGACCTTACAGTGCACAAATGAGAACCCCGTGTCTTGAAGCAGACTGCTTCTTCCCTGTGCTGTCAAAGCCCCTAAATTCTGTGCTATTGCATGCACGTGACATCCCTGTTTCATCACCCCATTAACATTACCCCACACTATTATTATGTTAGAAAACAAAAAAAAATTGAATCTGACCTCAAACAGAGAGAGAGCGTTCCCAAATATGAAATCAACGGAGCCTTCTATGTAACAATCCTTGTAATAATGCCTGCCGAAGTGATCATACAGTGTGTCCTGCGCTCCCAAAAATTTGCACCCGAGGAATGCTGCTGTGTCGGCTGACATTCTCAACGCTACTGCTTGCTTTCCTACTGCTCCTGGCGCTGGAACCGGGCTTGTGTTCTGCATCCCCGGTTACATCATGATAGTAATTAGCTTCTACAAAACAAATGTGGATAGAAACAGGGCCATATGTTCCTAATGGCTGTTTACATACTTTGAAAGTGATGTTCTTGGCTATGAAATAAGCTGCGTTCACAGCAAAAGTTGCAGAGCCATATGTTCCTAACGGCTGTCCTCTTGGCCCTCGTGTTTCAGCTGTGTCACCCCATTGCACTATTGTTTTATCCGCTCCTGCTCCTTCTATCGTTATGAACTGTTTCAACAGAGGAATGTTAACCTTCTCCCTGCAACAACGAGTGACAAGCTCATTCAAATCTAATGCATTTCTACAAAAAATGAAGGAAGAAGAAAAAGTACACCGCTACAGGACAGCTATCAGCTGCAGACTCTGCTTTAGTCTAATACAAATCACCAAAACCATTTTAATTACGAGGAAAAAGACAGAGGAAGAAACAAGAGTAATTATCGCTTTCCTACTTCACTCCGAACATGAAAGAAATATAGACAAATACCAGAATAAATCCACGGGTAAAGCCATAAACAGAACGAGCACAAGGAAGAAAGGACCAGAATGTAGAAGAATTCAATTTGGGTTACCGGAAAATCTTATAAGAATTAAGTAGTGCTCACGTGTAAACCCCAGCTTGGACCTTAATGACCACTCTCACAAGATTCATGAACGGAAGAGAATCAATGGCATCTTGAATTGATGTGAAATCTCCGGCTCCCTTCTTCTTGGCAACGTGCAGAGTGTAAGAGGGAAAAAGCTTGTTTTTTGCTGCCTTAAAAACAGTATGTTTGAGGCTACCAACAAACTTGACCCATTTGATGAATTGCTGTTCTGAATGTTGGACTCTGGTCATGTTGGTCGTTAATCCATTTCCAGCGGAAGGCTCTGGTCGAACTCTCCTAGTGTGGTGGCAGAAACGTTTGTACTGGGATTTTGCAGAATAATGAGAACAACAACTAAGGCAACAAAGCAAATGCGATGATAATTTGACATTCTCACGGAGGACGTGAGAGAGAAAATAATCTTGTTTGGAAGGAAATTGGTTTGTGGGATGGTGTTTATATACTGTTTAGTTGGCACTTGGGAAAGTGAAAGTAGCTGAATGAGAGAATCAATGACAGAGAGTAAGAGGGGTCACGGGTGCCTCCATGACATCCATGTAAAAAGATGAACGATCTGAAACCACAGGACAGGTTGCACTTTTTGCATATAAAAACGTTGTCTCCTAAATAGGTGTGGCCACTTTCCATTTGTTGTTGTTGTTTGTTGCTGCCCGTGAGTCCTTCTCTTTCTGTTTGTGTGTGATCCTGAAAATATTCTCATCTAGGATAATGAGTTGGATTGGATCAAGTTGTTGTGCTCCTCTGTAATAACTCAGACAATACTTCTTGGAGGCATCATTATTTTTACATTTGTATGTACGGCAGAAGTCTAGTTACATTTTATCTTTAAAAATGTGAAGCTAGTTTGATTTTAGAGCTTGCAATATGCAATTTTTGAGACATTAAATATGCAAGTAGTATTTTTATCAAGTTTTTCCACTACAACTGTTTACAATACAAATTTCTATATCAATGCCGGTTGCTAGCTTGCTGCGGCTGTATACTAGCTAGGCTTGCAGTTATGAGATACGATTGGATACTTCGGCTATATCGCCTATTTTTAATCATAATTAATAAATAAAAAATACTTATTAATTTTATGAGATGCATATGTCTTAAAATTTTAATTTTTTAAGTTTTAATACATTAAATATTATAAAATTAACAATTATTTTTTATTTATTAACAATGATTAAAACATATAGCATAATTGAAGTATACAAAAATATTTTATCATGCAATGGACAACCAGTGATTGGAGGCTTGTAAGTGTGATTAGATTCTTTTCCTTCTACTTTTATTTGATTACATTGGAGGGATAGGATAAATTCCCAGTCGTAATATAAAAGAAGCACCGATGCTGAGGCCAAAAGTATGCAAAAGCGTCCACCCCAAGACAAAACTAGACATATTTGGTTATGGAATAGCATCATTCTCTCTTATGCTTTTATTTTAAGGAGATACCAATTGCGTTTTTAGTTCAAATTAAGGGTCTCTTGAGTGTCATTTTTGAAGTATAATCCATGACTGCAGCCATTAGTTATACATATCCACAACTACCCTCCAATCAAGAATCGATTAAAGCTTTGTTTTGCACAAATAATTAATAAATTAATTAATAACTAATAATTCATAATTAATAGTTAATAGTTAATAAGTTAATTGAAATATTTTATAAAATTAATTATTGAACTATTTGAAATTATAAAATGATATAAAAATATATTAATAAAAATAGATATATAATTAAAATAACTCATATTTATCTAAAAATTAAATTATTTTAATACAATTAAGAAGTTTAAAATAAAAATATAATATTTAATATTTAATTTATTATATTTTATAAATTCATATATTTATTTATTTATAATTTTTATTTTATTATTATTTATAATAAAATTATGATTACTTAAAATATAATTAATTATATTTTATGATATTATTTATTTATAAATATATTTTTATATATTTATAATATAAATTTAGGATATAATTATGTTAAAATTAAATTAATTATATTTTATAAAAATATTTAAATTTATATTATAAAGAGCATGAATTATAAATTAATAAAAAGAATAAGAATAAATTTAAAAAATTGAAGATATAGTAACTCATATTTATAATAAAATATTTAATAAACTACTTGGAGTAACTTATGAAATCAATGTTTATTTTTTCTAATAAGTTAGTGCGAAAAATACCTTTAGAGGTTAAGTTATAATTTATTGATTAGATCAATAATTATAAGTTCTATAAATTTTATAACTTATTGATTAGATCAATAAATTAACTTATTTATTATGTGAAATATAATCTAATTTGTTCTGTGAAATGGAATCTAAATACTAATGATAAAATCATAAGACCTACTTAGGAAATGCAATTTAGGTACTAATATAGCAAAGCAAAATAAGAAATGCTTGTTGTATTATTTAAAAAGGAAATAAATAATTACTCACTCCATTTTTTATCTATCCTATTTTGAAGAAATTTATTTATTTGTCATTTTAGAATTTCAATGAAGTATTAAATATTTTTTTAAAATTTATTTTTTTCATTAATAAATACTTTATTATTCTACACTATTAATCAGCTTGTATTTATTTCTTTACATTTTTTCTCTATTTTTAACTATCTTGAATTTTATACATAAAAGATAATCTTGTAAAATTTACTAAAAATAAATAAATTAAATTATTCTCTTAATATGTGTAAAATTAATTAATAATGACAAATAAATATGTACCAAGGGAGTACTATTCTTTAATAAATGATGGAACCTATAAAATTATAAATCCTATAATTTATTAAAAAAAGAATAAAAATGGCATTATGGGTGTTTCTTGAGTATTCTTGTATACAGTACTCTTAGGTACTTTTGTTAAGTGGGAAGCCACTGAACAGATACGTATAACACATTTTTGTAATTAATTATAATTTTGGGTAAAAGTTCATTTCACCTGTAAAGGAAAGTTGAGTCGTGAAGGAAATTCTATTTTATAAATTAAATGTCATAAAATATATTATATTTTAATTTAATTATTATATTATATTATTTAATAATATTAGTTGATCATTTAAATTATTCTTTTTTTTCTCTTTCACCAATTTTCCATTCTAATCATGCTTTTTAACTCTTATTACTTATATCTAATATCTTATTTATCTTCTTTTTATATCACTTGCTTCATTGTATATTTTTTTTTATATTCAGTCATATTATTTATAATTCATATATTAATATTATCAAAACAATATAAATATATAATGATATATTTTATTTTAATGATAATAAAATTGAATAAGTTAAAATTTTAATTTAATTAAATGATTTAATTACATATTTAAATTTTAAATTTTATTATTTTTCAATAAAATTTCAAGCAATATTTTTTATTTACTTTTATCATTACATTTATTTTTATGTCAATTAATATTATTTGTAACTTAGATACTAATATTACTAATAATATTAATATAATATAATATAATATATTTTATTTTTATCATAAATATATTTTAAATAATTTAAAGATTTAATTTAATCAAACTATTTAAATATATATTTTATTTTAAAATATTATCACTTTTCATAGTCGATGCATTATTTTTTTCTTTTGTTTGTTGAATTCTATATTTTTATTTTTTCCCTTATTACATGTTCACTCTTATTATTTACAATTCAAACATTAATATCACTAAATAATATATATAATATAATATATTTTATTTTATTTTTATTATGAATATTTTGAAATAAACTTAAACTTTACAACTCATATGCTAATATTACTAAATAAATATAACATTGTATAATTCACTTTCAATATAAACTTAATTTTAAATTAAAAATTTAATATATGATGCATTAATTGAATTAATGAATTAATTGATTGATTATTCTACTTTTTAATGAACATATTTAAAAATCAAAATTAAAATTTTATGCATTTAAATTTTGTCAATTGTCACTTAATATCAATTTTTAAGCACTTTATTTTAAATTAAGCATATATTAATTGAAATTTTGATAATGCTTTTTAATTTATGTGCTCTTAGTTTATTAATTCTATTGCATATTTTTCTTTTCACGTGGACTTCTACTGTTTAGGATTCATATGCTTAAATCAATAAATAATATACATATAATATAACATATTTTATTTTTATTATAAAATATTTTTTAAATAATTTTAAACTTTAATATAGAAAGTTTTACTTAAATTAATTAATTTAATATTTTTAAATAAAAATATTTGAAAATTAAAATATTTATTTATTTAAATTTTATCAATATTTTGTTGATATTAATGTTAAGTGTTATACTTGAAATTAAATATGCATTAATTAAAATTTTATAACTCACTCTAAATTTATAGAATGTTAAAAATTTATTATTTACAAATTTAAATGTATGACTGTAAAAGAAACATAATAAACTAAATTCTAATATTAAGGGAAAAATATCTCTTTCAATTTTGGAATCATTAGATTTTTCCCTATTCAAATATAAAAATTTAAAACTTATCCCTTAAACTTTATAAAAATTAAAATTAATACCCATCAACCACTTAATTAATTAATTTAACAAATTATGATTTTTTTTGTAAAGATTCTAAACAAGAATCACTATGGTATAGTATTTTTTTATCACTTTTAATATATAATTTATGTTATATAATTAACATAAATTATATTATGTATAAAAATTTTAACAGAATATTCATGAATGCAGTGCAAAATTATAAGTAAAAAAATAAAATAGATCAAATTTTATAATGTTATGATTCTTATTTCAAAATTTCATGAAAAAATTATATAGTCTGATAAAATAATTAATTTTACAATATTTTAACAAAGTGATTTTAAAATTTTTAAATTAAATGGGATAAAATCTAACTATCCAAAATCAAATAGAATATTTTATATTTTTTTATTTTTTAAATTCATTCACAATAAATCAATTCCATTCTTTTAAATCCACAATGTTAATAAACATTTTCTAATTAAATGTTTCAAATCATTCTTCACTAAACAATAATTTTAAAATTAAAACTGATTGTTTGAAAGCAATTTCAAGGCCATTCTTTAAAGATAAGAGGGTAAAATAGATAAATAATATCATGATTTTTTGTCTTCATTTATTATTCAACAGATAACAAGTTTTAATAATGAACTATTTCAAATGAAATCTTTTAAATTCGAACGGTTGAGATTTACTATTATTATTACGGTAATTACAATTTTGATCTGATTATCATATAATTCCCCGTTATTTAAAAAGAAAAACAATAAACTTTAACACCAGGCCTTCTTTCTATTCGACGAAAGAATTATTAAGATAACGATCCGTGACTGAATCTGCATCGGTCCAAGCAATTCCAACAAAAACGTCAATTATATCATCTGAGTCTGACAGATAGACAAGGTTTCGCCGAGCATCCGCAGCCGCGGGACATGGCATCCGCCCTATTTCCAATATCACTTTGAATTGAATTCCACGAATTGTTACCAGGTGATGTTAACACAAGAGTTAGAACAGGAGGTTAGATATCATATAGCAAGCTCCCAAGTCTTGCAGAGACAAAGACATCCATCTTATTAGTTTAAAGAGAAAGAGAAATCGCTAATCTCGATTATCGTTTGACAGCCTTTCTTTTCTCAATATCTTGATAAAAACAAACAAAAGTTTTGAACAGAATCATTGTACAACAACAAGGCAGTCAAGACTGCAAGAGCTCAAGCAGAACCTGTCAGCTGTTATCTCTCATAGACGTATATACAGAATCCATGATCAAAACAGGCGCTGCTACCTTATTAGCCATAGCCACCTCTTACTTGTTGCTTCTCCTTCCTCCGCCTTCAAAATCTTCCTTTCATTCTCTCTTCATATCCGATTCTCTATCAGACAATGTCTCAATATCCCACCATCTCCGCATCCTCACTCGCCGCCCTCATGCCGCTTCTTCTCAGGCTAACGCTGAGGCTGCTGCTTATGTTCTCTCTGTTCTCACTTCCTGCGATATCCAATCTCATATCGCTTCCTATGAGGTCGCCCTCACATATCCTGTTTCGCGCTCCTTGATACTAATAAACCAACCTCCGCAGCCACCTACTATTTTCAGTTTACGCCAAGAAATCTATGACGGTGATCCTTACGCTGATGTAGCAAAGGAAGTTCTTCCTACATTTCACGCTTATGCTAGGTCAGGCACTGTTGCTGGCCCCGTCGTTTATGTCAATTATGGCCGCGTCGAGGACTTTTCCACACTCAAAGATATGGGTGTCAATGTATCCGGTACTATTGTATTGGCAAGGTATGGCAAAATCTATAGAGGGAATATTGTGCAGAATGCACATGAGGCAGGTGCTATAGGGGCGGTTATATATACAGATAAGAAGGACTACGGCGGTGCACGGTGGTTCCCTGAAGACAAGTGGATGCCACCGAGTGGCGTTCAGGTAGGGTCAGTATACAGTGATATCGGTGACCCTACGACTCCTGGTTGGCCCCAGTACAGATGAGTGTGAAAGGCTCTCTGAGGACGAATTGGAGGAAAAAGGGGTTATGCCTCTTATACCTTCAATTCCAGTATCAGCAGCTGATGGTGAAAAGATAATGAGGTCAATTGGTGGAGCATTTGCAAAGGAAGATTGGCAGGGAAGCACAGATGCCCCAACTTACAGGGTTGGACCAGGACCAGGAATTTTAAATCTCAGTTACATAGTAAGTAGTATCTAGTGGAAAATTTCTCTAGTTTTCTGCATCATTCTGAAGGCCACGTTAACAAAACACTTTGCTGCTGCGTATTACTGAATTGATTATTGGAAATGGGGGTTTCAGGGACAGCAAGCACTGAGCACTATTCAGAATGTTATTGGTGTCATACAGGGAGAAGAAGAACCTGACCGGTATGTAAGAATTCCTTAATTCATTGAGCATGGATTTGTGAAATAAGAATAAGATAGAATGCTAGTAGTGAGAAGTGATGGCTGTACTTTCCTTGTTTTGATATATTCACCCTTGGAACTATCAGATTTGTCATTCTAGGTAACCATCGGGATGCATGGACATTTGGAGCAGTTGATCCAAATAGTGGCACTGCAACGCTGCTTGATGTAAATTTCTTTGCATAAATGACTTGTGCGTTGCCTACTTGATGAGGAAATACAACACAAGGCATAACGTGATCTTTGTCCAATTCAGGTTGCACAAAGACTGGGGAAGCTTCAAAAAAGAGGGTGGAAACCTCGAAGAACAATCATATTGGCCAATTGGGATGCCGAGGAATATGCCCTTGTACTTTTTCTTTTGTTCTCCACTTTTCTCTTCACTGCATACAAATGTACAGAGTTCATGATGTTTAATGAATTTCTGCAGATAGGATCAACGGAATGGGTGGAAGAGAACAGAGAAATTCTGGCTTCGAGGGCCGTTGCTTACTTGAATGTTGACAGTGCAGTCTGTGGGCCCGGATTTCATGCTCTTGCTACTCCACAGCTTGATGAATTAATTAAAAGAGCAACTCAGCAGGTATCACAAAGATTAAACTATAATTAACTAGATTAGTGACTTCTCACATCATTGTTAAGTGAAGGAAGGTAAACGATGGAACGTGAGCAGACTGCTGAAGTGTCAGTGAATTAATGTCTCGCATTTCAAGATTTTCTTCCAATGGAAGTTAGCCTTAACTTTGATGTTGATTCTTATGAAGGTCAAAGATCCAGATAACCCATCACAGACAATTTATGAATCATGGGTTGGTTCCGGGAGTTCTCCCTTGGTAAGCATACTGCAAATGAGTTTGAACTTTGGACTAACTCGATAATCTGAATATGTATGCTAAAAGCATCATTATATATGCTCCAAGTTTGGAAGATTAGGAAGTGGATCGACAGATTATGCAGCTTTTTTGCAGCATGTCGGAATTCCAGCAGCAGACATCTTCTTTGGAGAAGGCAAGTAATATATTTATGGACGAATATAAAATCATTAGATTGTCAACTTGACTGTTATAGCTACAGTGTAATCCGTACTATAATTGTCCTTGGTCTTCTGAAGCAAGCAGTAATTAAATCCAAAAAGTGATAGAGAAAACTCAGGTACTAGGTCAAATTTAAGATCGATTGAGAAGTACTTATACAACTGTACAGTAATTTCTGGAATTTTTTGGACTTGCATGATTCGATTAACTGTCGTGTGCAGGATATCCAGTTTACCACTCAATGTATGATGATTTTGTATGGATGGAAAAATTTGGCGATCCATTGTTTCACAGGCATGTTGCAGGTTGGCCAAAGGATCTTAAAAATGTCTGAATTTACTTTCCCAGCAAGGAAAAATTACACCCCTAAATAATAAAATTTACGTTGCCTTATATTGTATGGAAAGCAGTGGCAAGTGTTTGGGGTTTAGTAGCTCTTTGGCTAGCAGATGAGAAGTTCTTGCCCTTCGATTATGTTTCCTATGCTAAGGAGCTGGAAGTATGGCCCCATTTTGCTATAAAGGTAATTTCTTCGTTCTTTACAGGGAAAGATAATTAAGACACAAAAAATGTTTTTAACTCTCAGAGTAGCGTGAAGAGCCTGCAAGATGAAATTTCAAACCAAGATATAACCCTCACTCCCATATTCAAGTCCATCAAGGAGCTCGAGGAAGCAGCCATCAACATAAATAACCAGAAAAAGGTATCACTTGAGTAACTTAACAACACTGGCTTTATGCTCTGCATTTGCATATAAGAAATAAAGATATGGGAAGAGCATGCTTTGCTTCCTCAGGAAATAGAAGAAAGTGAAGGATGGGCAACGACATGGATGACAGCGCGAGAGCTGAATGATAGACTGATGATGGCTGAGCGTGCTTTTACTGACCCCGATGGGCTCTTTGGGATGTCGTGGCATAAACATTTGGTCAGTATTTTTAATTTCACTCTTATAATGTCCTCTGAGGCGCTATTATTTGCCTTTTTATTTTCCAATTTTGTCTTATTTCAGATTTATGGACCATCAAAGCACAATGAATATGGATCACAATCATTCCCAGGGATAGACGATGCTCTAAAATTGGCAAAAGAACACAAGACAGCTGAGTCATGGCGTGGTGTACAACACCAAGTTTGGAGAGTCGCGAGAGCTATCAGACAAGCCTCCTTAGTACTATATGGTAAATTAACATGAACAATTAAATTACTATATTTTCTTTGTCACGTTAACTTGTACCTCTACCTTGTAGAATAAAATCTTTAATTAATGAAGGCAACAATAACTTGCCTCTCAAACACATACATATCTTGTTTTAAGTACTTCGAAAGATTCGTACTCCTTGTAATTTTTATATTTTTTTAACTGTTTGTAACTTTTTGTCAAATATTGTCTTTTATATAAAATGTACTATTTTTATTTTTTTATACAATCTTAATTAATGAAGTTACAAGCTTTTATATGTTTATTATACTCAAAATCAATACAAAATTGAGACTTTTTACTAAAAAAATTCTAAGTTTTTATATACAAATTCATATCTTTTAAAATAAGCTTTTACATGAACCTACGAAATTGCAAAGTACAATATCACAGTAAGATTAATATTTCAGTTCGTATTCAAGAAAATTAATAGCAACTAATATTTCTTGAAAAATTTCATACTTTTCTCAAGGGTTTCATCAGAAGTTATTATCTTTTATATGCAAATGAGAAAAACTTCAATAATTTATTTATATATTTAAAAGAAAATTACAAAATTTCATTTAAAAAATTGTATTAAACTAATAAAACATTTTACAAAATTTTCAAGTGTGCATCATAATCCATATTTAAAAAAAAAATTCCTTGTTAAGGATTGCAATCGGCGTTAGGGGACTTCATCAAACGTCTGATGTAAGATGGGATTCCCCGAATCATTATGAGGCAGTAGCGCCATCCTTGACCCTAAACAATTACCGTACGTCTGTATCTTAGTAAAGACTCCGTAGTTCCATTCCATTTCCGTGCTCACATTCAACTATTCTCCCGTGTTCTTCTTTCATTTTTTTAGTTACATCACTGAGTATATACATAAATATAGAAATTAATAATTTTTATTTTTTTATTTGTGCAAAAAAATCACATTACTAATTTAATAATGAAAAAGTATATAATAACTAATTTATCACCACTACTAACTACTTCTATTAATGAATATATTTATTATAAATATAAATAAATAAATAAAATTAACATAAATATTTTAAATTAATATATTTCTATAAAAATTACTTAAATTTCCCTTATGTGAGAATTATTAACCTCTATATCCAAACCTAAATATTAGATTGATCAAAATCAATTAACACAAACCAAACCACTCCAAATATCCATCTATCAATTTTAATTGATTTGAAATATAGTTTAAATTGATAGTTTGGTTTGATTCATTTTAAAAAATTCATTTATTTCCAAATAGAACTAAATTGCAATATTTAATAATTTAACTATATATATTTCCTAATTTTTATAGCCTAATATAAATAATTATACATACTTTGACCCATTCATAATGCTTTTATCTTATAGGCTTTATGCTAGCCTAAATGGCCGGGCACTCTTAATTATATAGTAGCAAACTTAATTTTAATCATTTAGACACTTACTTATCGTCTTACACCATTTTTATATTACCTCTTTTCATCAACACGAGCGTGGACAGCAGTTACCATTACTCCCTTTTGACAGCATTTTTCTTTCTTATGGTCCAACTTTTACAATGTCAAAAAAAAATAATTTAGTACCTAATACAAACCAATCAAAATCAAACTAAATAGACTATTAATATATTAGTTAGGATTAGCTTTATAGAAGTAATTAACACAACTTAATCGGTCCCATATTTAAAGAAAACCGCCCAAATCAAACTATTGAATAGGCCTGACAACCTTCACTCTTTCTGAACGAAAAAATTATATTATTAGTTTAATAATGATAAAATAATAAAAAGCATAAATATTTTTAATAAAAAATATTAATTTAAAATATCCAAATTAATTTCACTCATTTTCTCTTATTTTCACAATAAATATAATCATTAATTAAAGTTAATGATGGTGATGAATTAACTTTAATATCTTTCTTTATATTTAAATTTGTAATATAATTTTTTCATCCAATTAAAATAATGAAAGTTGTTAACCCCCACATATGAAGAGGCTAGCAATCCCTATATATATCTACAAATTTTTTAAGACAAGAAAACTGTGTAATTATAAGGTATCTAGTAACTTAGTTACATGTTGAATGATATAATGATGAATATTCTAATATTAGTGTTTCAGTTGTCACTCCCTTCGTATTTAATTTATCCAAGATTTAATATACTTCTATACAGGAGTATAGCGATATCAAGTTTATCTGAAAATAGGAACTCCTGGCATTGACACAACTCCCACATTTAATTCATGCGTTTACACTTTGAAGGAATCTCAATTGGGAATAGGCAATTGTCAGATACATGGCTACATTGAGAAACTTGACACTGATTTCACTAAGAACTAGCACCATTCTTGAGGTTAAATATATTTTACTAATCAACATATACTACCTGTTGTACACATCAAGATATGAAGCAAGGTTAAATACTAGTTCAATACATTATAATCGTTGCAGGCAGCATATATAACAGGAAGTGGGTAGTTCCTATAATTTATGTACAATTTTTACCTCCATATGTACAACAATCTCAGCATGAGGTTTGGTCTTTACTTCCAAACTTTGATGGCCCCATCTCTACTGCTTGATAGTAAGAGTCTCTGGTTTAACTTGACAGAAGCCAGGGAAAGAACAGAATCACGGTGGCAACCAGCGGAATCAGTCGCAGCAGCCGATAGAACTCCCTTAGCTGTCAGTTTAGTTGTAAGAGGCCGTCTTTTTGTCTCCTGTTTTCAAAAGCCCAGCATTCTCAATATACAAATTACAATATAAGAAGGCGCCAAAGAACTAGATGGTTTTCATCACCCAATAAATTTTCAGCGTTATTAACAGGAAATTTGGCCACTTAATGTCATCCGGTTATAACAGAGGTTCCACAAGTTTTTCTAAAATAAATTTCAGATATGAGGAAAAACCACAATAATTTAAATTTCCACAAGAAAATACACAAAACAGAAATGAGGTCTTTGCTAAACAATGTTGGAAATGCATCAGTTCATGCAACAAAATGATGAAGGGCATGTCAAAGAAAACTGAACAGTTTGGCAGAATTTCACAGAGAACAAAGGGGTCTCTCAAAATTCTTGTATTGGATAAAGACTAGTGTGGCTGATCCAATGCAGTTTGAATAGAAGACACATGCTTTTGAGTTGTCTGTCAAGACTGTTTTATATAGATGATATCTTCTAGTAAGGGAGAAAACCACTGTTGAGTTGAATCAATTAACATTATTACCAAGATCACGTTCTCAGCAGTCAGCACAATTTCCATATATACAAAAATTATCCATTTAATGCTATCTATGATGAATGAGAATGTCATTACCATCTCCTCCATTTAAAAAAAAAAAACCACAACAAATAATAAAATTGAAAAGAAAGATACAAATTTCCATCAAATCATATATTACCTGTACAACTTGCACCCCAAAATTAGATTTCGTTTCATAAATGTCATCACCTCCTACTCCTTTTAAGTTTGGTCCACATATACAGTAACTTCTGTCAGGTCTGCACCAGAAAGACTAGAAAATTCAATATCGGTATTCTCACAAGTAAAACAGGCAACCAAGATTCAATACAGAACCTGTGGTGATCCCATCGGCGTATCTTCAAATCAGTACCCCCAGTTAATAAATCACCCCCTGGCAAGGGAAGTAATGAACGGATCCCAGGAAAACGGGGAGGTGGTTCATTCAGCTCATCAACTCTGTACTTTGGATTTACATTTCGTCTCGGATCAGGTTTAGAAGTTGCCTTGCTTGATGGTCTGGCCAAGGCCCAAGGAATCTCAGATATTTCTGCATCACCGTCATAATTTGACACCCTCAATACCTAGAATAAGAAATGACGGCTCTTGAATATCAATAATCAGAATAAAGTATTAGAAATTTGGGAAAATCTTAAATGACATCAATAATCAGAATATCAATAACCCAAGGTTGTTAGGATACAGGCGCTTGTAACAGCCGTCATGGAATATACGATTCCCAAAGGGAGGTACACCACCAGACGCACTTAGTCAGAGGGAGTGAGGGAGAGAGAGAAAGAGAGAGCATTCAATTTAGAAAATACCTGGCCTTCCTAAAGTGGCAAAAGGAAAAGAAAATCTAGATAAAGAATTAAGAGCAGTCAATCAAATTTATGAAGGCAAATAAAAACCTCAAAATTGACAACACAGGACAGTTGAGCAGCATTACAAGTTATAATCCCAAATTATAGAGGAAACTTGGAGAAGGTTAGATGGCTTTCTAGGACTCAAGTTGTATCAGCAATACAGATCTCTTTTCTCAATAAAAGAGGTAGATCTCTATTGCTGACATATCAATTAAAAATGTAGGGGATGAATTAGCTCTAAATCATTGTTTTTATACGATAAAAAAGCTCAAAAATAGTAATCACGCACCTGGTGGCAGCTCCCATTCTCTGCATTCCAAAGAGAGACTTCATTGCAACCAGCTGCAACATAAACAAGGGGTCTCGCAGCTGAAGAAAGAGAGGTATTTGGAGGGGAAAGAAAAAGACACATCTGTTCTATGGGACAAGCAATAGAATATTGCCAAGAGTTCACAGGTATAAGAAACCTCAGATCCCACAACGTAAGAACACCCCTGGATGATCCTGATACAAACCAATTACCACAAGGCCCTGACACTAACGAAGAAATATAACCCTCCTCAGGAATAGCATTTAGAGTCCATGTTTCAGAACTGGATCTAGTATCCCACAAGTGAATACCACAGTTCTGAGTGCTATACATGATGGTATAGTTATCCACAGGGTAATTTTGAAGGCTAAGTATGGCACCTTCCTTGGTATCCTTCTTTGTGATATCAGCAATGCCAGAATACTTCTCAACTACATTTCCTAGACCTCTGGAGATATGATCAACAGAAAACATATGCATCAGTCCATCACATGCTCCAACTATTACTTGTGCAGAACCCCTGAGCATTGCAGCACAGAGTGCCCGGCTTCCTTCCAGGTGATAAGTCAACCTTGACCTGAATGAAATGTCCTTTTCCAGCTTTCTAGAATCCCATATCTTGACTGTACAGTCATCAGATGCACTCACAAAAAAGCTATGATCAGTGGAAATGGCTAAGTCATTGACAGCTGATCGGTGCTCCTGAAGATGTGCAACTAACACTCCTCGGGGTCTCCAACCTGAATCAGTGATGGGTGTTCGAGAAAAAGACGAAAATCCCGATAAATCAGGTGGGGCAGCTGCATCTTCCAAAGAAATCGAACCACCCTTTACATTAGCAGATAATCCCACATCTTGAAATTTGCTATTAACATAAGATGACTCATTTTCCCTGCCATCTGGTTCATGTACCACTCGATAGAACTGTTTAGAACCATTGCTGACGGTAAAAGAACCTGAGACAAGCTTTGGTGCTGGGACTGAGCTAGCCAAATTAAAGGACTTACTCACTGGGCTAACCCAGGGCATGGAGGATGAACTTATCCCCAAAGAATTCATTTGTAATGGAGAATCGGATGATGCAGGAGGAACTCCCATTGCCCGCCTGTCCACACTAAAAGAGTACAAAGGTATGCCTTCTGATGACTTTTCATGTGCCAAACTATTAAATCCACTAACCTGTGGTGACATAAATCCTGAGAATTGTAATTTCTCTGGACATCGGGAATCATGATGTGCAACAGTACTGCATTCATTATGAACAAA
Source organism: Sindora glabra (assembly GCA_020226215.1). Classification (NCBI taxonomy): domain Eukaryota; kingdom Viridiplantae; phylum Streptophyta; class Magnoliopsida; order Fabales; family Fabaceae; genus Sindora; species Sindora glabra. The sequence continues at coordinate 87,364,945 of CM035229.1, forward strand.
GGCTCCCATTTCTCTCAACTTTGACTCAGCTTTGTCACAATCAGTTAGCCCTGGCGGCTGCAAGCCAGTTCCAGCAGACTGTTGAACCTCAGGATCTTGTTGCTTGTCGGGCCAGTTCTTCAGTGCATCCAATTCCTCAATTCCTCTCTTCAGCACATCTATTTCCAATAGTTTAGATTGTGGTGATGAACTATACCATATTTTTCTCTGCCTTTCCAACATGTCTGAACTCCTTGAGTTCTCCAAAACTTCATAAAATACCTGTCTTGAAGCAGGAGGTTTCAAACATGAAAAAAGAGCTTTCTCAAAAGCTAGGGATACAGGTTGTCTTCGGAGGAAAGGCCGTATAACAGGAGCAAGGAAAACATAAGAATCTACAGCACCCAAGCTCTCACTGCTAGCAGCAATAAAGGAGACAGCTGATCTTCGTACCCACTCACTGGGATAACACAGTAGAGGGAAAGCACGCTCTATCATTTCAAGCAGTATCCTCTTCCGAAAGAATCCACTTTTGCAGAGAATGGCCATACAATCCAAGGCTCTAACAACGACAGCCTCTGTTGAGTCACTCAGGGCCTGTTCAATGTAAGGTAAAAGATACTCTTCTACACTCCTTTGGCCAACAAAAAAACATACATACACAATCTTTTCATAGAATACAGCCCTTAGTTGCTCATCTCTATCATTTAAGAAAGCAGGGAGGATAGGTAAGAGAGAGTCATTACTCTGCCTCTGACCAAAGAAGTAGCAAAGTTTACCAATGTCCTGAAGGAGTGCTCTCCTAATATTTGGTGTTTGCTTGGGACCCATAACAAGTTCTTGGACAACCTCAGCAATGGACTTCCTCAGCTGCAGAAGCTGCATATCACTACTCATCTTCTGCAATTTTCCAGTCTGGCTGGATGATACCAATGGCCTCTGTGGTGAACTTAATTCATCAAGAACACCTGCCTCACTCAAGCTTATTGAGCGTATCAAGAATCCATAAGCAGTTAGAGCCAGCTTGGCTATATTGCTTGCATAACATATCCTCACACTTTCCTCTGGATCATCGGGAAGCATAGAAAGCATGGGAAATATATACTCAGGAAATATCTTTGCATCGCTAGGAGGAAAATCTCGGACTAAGGGAAGAATGTCACACAAAGTCTCTAAAGCAGCACAACGCACAATTGCTGATGGATCCAAAAGCATTGCAATGACATATGGGACAACTCGCTGCAAGCGATCTTCATCATCAATATATAATGCAGAAGCCTTCAACAGAAGTACAGCAGCCCTCCTCAGATGAGGCAACTTTACATTACGAATGCAGGAGCAGAGCAAAGAAGTAACCAAAACCATACCTTCACATCTCATACTATCCTTGGGTAATGGTAAAAATGGCATGCCGAATGTATCTGATTGACTATCATATTCAGACAACAATGAGTTCAAATCATTCATTGTAATGCTCTTTAGAAAGGGATGATCATTTCCTCGAAAAGCATTCGAGATAGTTTGAAGTAGCTCACCAGGAGATTGTAGATTTTGGAGGTTTTGAGAAAAGGTAGAATTGGGTGCATCTCCTGTTACATGCCTGGGCCCAGATGGATAATTACATTTTTTAGCATCTCTCAGTAGGCTACTAATATCACCTAGTAGTTCATAATGATCATGAACTAAGCCTTTTCCTATTTCCTCTCCATTTATTAACGAGTCCTTCATGAAATTCACATTTTCCTTTGCAACAATTCCTTCCAAAAGCTCACTGGAACCAACACCTGTCTCCTGAAATGCCTTATTCATCATTTGTTTAAGTATCTCAGGGAAGGCACTTTGGCATAATAAAACCTACATCAATTAATAACACAGAAGCAACATATTATAAATGGGTTACAGGAAATATTGAATCATTGTGGTTGAGAACCAAAATACACTCAGAAAAGCCACACACACCCTCATATCGGAATGGAGGGGATTCCAGCAGCGGTAAAAATCATGCAAAAATGGTGAAAAGTATGTTGGGAACACAACTGCTGCATATTCCTTTAGATAGCTTTCCGAAGAAAATCGCAATTCTGGTTCTAATTGAATCATGTGCAGTATCATCTTCCGGATTCCAGTATCTGGTATCTGCACTCAAAGGGGGGAAAAATACCAATCATGAAGGGAACTCAATTTTAGATGACTATGAGCAAATGCAGGAACCAAAAAAATGAAGACAAGAGAAGAGCCCAGCACTTTTTGTAGGGGTATAGAAGTGGATCCCACCCCACTGACAGGGGTGCAAGCACATGGGAAGTGACAAAAGTTAGTCAAATGCAGTTTAAAGATAAAGAAGAGAGCCAAAGAGAAAGGGGGGGGATCACACACACACGTGCACACGAAACCATAGAAAGATTACTTTCTCAAGATGTTGACTAGGATCATATTGCCCTCTCCGATAAGCAAGAAGTTGAGACAATTCAAATAATGGCTGTCCCTCAAGGAAAAGCTCTGCAATTACACACCTGAAGCATAAAATGATATGGGCACATCAGAAAAGAAAAGGACATGAAATAGATACACGATCAAGACCATGATATGAATATCAAACACAACACTGGTTACTGCTCTTCAACAACACAGATTGAATATGAATGGAGATAAAATGTAATCAGAAGCAAATTACCCACCATTTTTTGCTTCACTGTACAACAATTTATCTTTTCAAAATTACCTAGAAGACAACTCAACATCAAATTACGGCCAAAAGAGGAAAAAACACACACACATCACCGTTGTTGTCATCATTGCATGAATATGATCAACAAGTAATTGTAGTGCTGTCGTATATGGTGGTCTAGTAGCAAAAACCACTTTAAATCCATGGACAACAATGATGGTGTTGGTGAACCCAATTACCTACCATATAAAAAACTACAAATTTAGGACATTTTTCCAGATTAAGATGCTTGAAGCAAAGAATGCTCACCCAACAGCAAATATATCCATAGATGGCTTTAGAGGGGCATCTTGTGCCACCTGCATCTCCCCACCATGTTCATAAAACCTCTGAAAGCCAAAATAGAAGTAAGAGAAGCCAAAAAAAAAAGGAAGAAATTATTAAGGATAAGTAGTTAGTTGTGGTGACAAATAAGATGACAAACATGGGCATAAAAGCATGTTAGAATATTAATTGATAGGATTTGAAAAAATGCCAACGCCATGAACTATAATTTCAAGAGTATGTCTTGGTTGAGAAACAAAACGAATGGAAATAGATAGAATAGACAAAGGAGATGAACCAACCTCAGGTGCAAGATAACAGAGCCTTCTTCCACCAGTGTCAAAGAAAAAAGAGAAATCCGAAGGGTCATCATATGGAATGTAAGTGGGCTTGAAGGATGCAAAGTCAGCAAGGTAAATCCAATTCCAGGATGTAATCAGCACGTTTTCACACTTAATATCGCCTACAAAGATGCCAATTTACACAAATAACATCAACATATTGCTAATCAAATCAGAGGACATGATTAGCCAAACGATAATGTCCTCTTCCTATCTCACGCACAATGTGTTTGAAGGGGATACTACAAATAACTTGGGACTTACCATGACAAACTCCTTTCTCGTGGCTCTGTTTCACAGCTAGAAGCAACTGTTAATAGTGCAAAAAGGGCTAGTTAAACAACGTAAGACATACATCAGACACCTAAAATACCAGGAAAGAAGATAATAAGTGACGGAAACCTGAAAAGCCAACCATTTCTTCTCAACAATACTGAGGAAAGGCCGAGTGCTGAGACGATCATGCAAATTATGGAAGAAATATTGCCTCAAGAGGTATGCTGCTTTATCTGTCTCTTGCCAAAACTGCAAGGTGAGAATATCACATGAGGAATCTAAGTCATGTAGCTCACTAGCTCCGGTACCCAAAAAATCAAACAGAAAAAGTATACAAATATTCTTATTTTGATTTAAATTTCTCAACTAACAAACTCGAGGATTGGAGCACAAACTAAACCAGGCGAAGCTTTCTCTCAGCACTCAAGCTCCAGCAAAGTTAAGGAAGTCCATTATTTGATCAAATTTTCACAGCTATCAAACATAATAACCTTTTTGACATACAGATGATTAGGAAGTGAAGTAAACCTGAAATGGCCAAACATGAGGGTGGTCAGTGGCACGAAAAATGTCTCTGATGTGAGACAGACGGCGTTCGTACTCGGTGAGATCAATGAAATCACCACGCTTGAAATAAACCTTGACAAGAACCAAACCCTCGTCATGTTTGCAAAGAATGGACTTGAAGAAACGGCCTCGACCCAGAACCTCTTTAAGGACGAGATTGTAAGTGGACGGCAAGTCATGAAGATAGTACTCCGAAGCTGACACTTGCGTTGTGCGTGCAATCTTGTTGCCCATGGCTTCTGACTCCTAATCTGATTTTTCAGAAATTTTCATAATTTGCCCCCTTCTAATCTCCCATTGGATTTGTGATGGGGACGATGACAAGGATAACGACCACGATCAACAGACTTTTGATGAACAAATTATATATAAATAGGTTACGGGGTTTTGGTTTGCGTCGTTTACCAGGTCAGAGAGCCTTCCTTGAATCCTTGTTCTTGCTTCCCCGAGCAGATTTTAGGTACGGTTCGAACAGCACAGTTCGTCAAATTGGCGAGGACGTGGATGCAAAGAATTGGACTTTAATGTCATGTCATCGCAAACAATGAAAATGGAGGTAACTTATACAAGTTACAACCAGCAGTAAAATTATTAGGCAAATTTGAATGAAATTTGCCTCGATTGCAATTTGGACATCTCTCATCAACTGTTAAAGAAGTAAATGTTTGTAGTCAAATGAATTAGATAGTAAATATTATTAGGCAAATTTGACCTTTATCAGTAAAATTATTTTCCTTCTTATAATTCATTCATTTTATATATATTTTTTAAAAAATATATATAATTGCCTAATTTCAAATTGAAATAATCTTATTATAAATTAATATGCTTCTAGAATTGATATTTATGAATATTAATTAATAATTTAATACTATAAATTTTAATAGTTTTATCAAATATTTCAAAATAACATTTTTTTCTCAATTTATGAAAAAAAAAAGGAATTCATTAAGCTCTATTTGTTTTTTAGAAGACATTATTTATAAAAAAAATTTCATTTTTCATATATAAATGAAAAAGTATCATATACTATTATAACTTGTAATTAAAAAATATGATATTTAGAGAAATGATAGAAAAAAAATATTTTTTTTGAAAAAAAAAATTATCTTTAACTAAATTTCTTATATTTAATATTTAAGTTATTTTCTACCATCTTAATATTTTATAACTATTTTTATATGAAAAATAGTTTTCATGAAAATAAAGGAATTCTAAAAAAATCAATTACAATCTTTTAACATATTAATAAAAAACTATATAAATATAAAAAAGTTATGATATTTATGTTTATAAGCTTAACCCGTAAAATGAGCTGATTAAACATAGAAGTTCCGTATTGAAGATTATTGCTCTCATCTCTTGTTATTAGTGACCGAACATATAGGTAGACCAAGTGCCTCTTTATACCTTTCATGCACAAATTCCGCTCGTCAAATTAAATTGAAGATCATCACTTTTGATTGTAAAATGGCAGATATTTTAATAGCGCGGCTTTTCAGCCATTAGATTAATATTAATTTTGTAAGTATGCTAATGTAGGCATCATATCATATTTTCACCTAAACCCGACACTTGTATGAATTTATAAATATTCCCCACCTTTCTCAGCTATCTCTTTCGATTTCATCCCCTCTGTCTCTATTCTAATTTTGCAATCCGCCTCATCATTGTTGATTTATTGAAACAGAAATTCAGCAGCTCTTAAAACATAAAAAAGATTCAAGCATTAATTTAAGGAATGAGGTTGGGGGGCTTCAAAAACTCCGAATTAATTGTACTGAGAAACTAGAATTTAGTCATATACTGTACTTGAATTTCATTTCTCCATATAATATAGTAAAATGTCTTCTATAATTCCAATTTCATCCTGAATTTCATCCCAGCTTTTTGATATTTTTAGGCTTCTCATTCCGTTCTGGCGGTGATAAGATGGCAGGTAGCTCTGCCAAGTGTTACGATATGAAGATGAACCTCCTCTCAAAGAACAGCTCACTCTTGGAAATAAAAAATAAAATAAAATCTCGTATAAATTAACTGCATGGAAGGTACAAGCGATAATAAATTTGCAGAAACCTTTCGTCTTTCGAGAAAAAAATATATTCAAATCAGACTCAAAACTACCTATGGAAATGAAAGGAACAAATAGGAAGAATAAACTCTAATTTCAAAAGAATCTAATAACTATAGATTCAATTTTTTTTGGCACCGAAAATTAAGAAAGTTACCAGATTTGGACAAAACAAATCTGCATCACGGCACCATAACTTTGCAGCTATAGTTTTTGGTTATCGTGATAAGAAGCAAAACCATAAAGCAGGCTCAAATTTGTTCTTAGTTGGCGACTAGTCATGCATATTCAAGATTTGTATCGGATTGTTTACCGATTTAAGATTAGAAGCTTTAAAAGCAGACAACTTCTCTTCAACCGCAGCAAAAAAAATAATAATAATAATAAGATATTTTGAAACTGTTGGCAGGCAGGCAATGACAGGAGATCACTCATGGGAGATTGCGAAGGGTCTGGACTTTACTTGCAGATTACTTGTAGCTATAAATTTTTGCGCAACGCCATGAGAGGCAAAGGATGTGAACCAGCAAGCCATCGAGGAAAAAAGGATAAATCTTCAACTAAAACAAATATGTTCTACGTACCCTTTTAATGCTTGGATCATCGGACATATGCTCCGACGCAGGAAAAGAGAGAAAACGTACGACGAGAAAATACTGAAACCCTTTTTCTCCATTCACTTTCCGTTTTCCACGTTGACATTGATTGTGAATGTGTCAAACACTGCCTTGCTTTGATTTTGGTTTGGCAGTTAGTTGTCCCACTGGATTATAAAATTGAAAATATGAAATTGGATGTAGAAGGTAGATTTTAGCAGTGCTAATAAAATTTATGGGCCAAATATTAAAATTTTTAAGTTTTTGATATAACTAAAATTATAAAAAAATTTGAAATAGGAAATAGTTTTAAAAGGAAAAAGAGATCGGATGTTATTAATAACGCCGGCTCACTTTCGCTACTAAAATCTAGGCCTTGTAAAATTATACCACTCAATTTGATTGAAAAGCAAGCAATTCAATTCATCTTATAAATTTCAGATAGGATACTACATTTTTAGGTGATGGTAGACTTTATCACTAAAGTGACTTAAAGATCTTAAAATTTATCAGTTGCATGCACAAAAGCTTTTTCTATGTAGAGTCAACACATTTGTGTTAATGAGTAGGTAAATAAACATGAGCTATCTACTAAAAATGCATATTACAAAACATTAAAAAGTCAATTTGGATGAGAAGATAGAGTATGATCCTAAAAAATCCCAATGAGTACTATACAAAACAAATAAACAATTTTGTTGCTCGAAGAAATTATTCTAACAAAGAATATCAATAATAAAGCTTCTATGTAAAAAAACAGCAATTTAAAATGTCATAATAATTTGTTCTCATATTCTACTCAATAAAACTACACGTCTTAATACAGACGCCGACATGACTCATATAAGAAAACTTCCTGGATGAATTATTTTATCAAAAAGACTAAAGGCATTAATTATCTTCGTCTGGAGAATCACAAAACAAAAACAAGTGTGGAATCAACCTCAAGACATCATGGTCTTGCTTTCGAGGGAAAATAGTACCATAAGTTCTGAATGTCATCCATAGAAGTGCACTTAACCAACATAGAAAATTAAGCTTCCTTTCATTGTCAAACTCACAAACATCCTTGTTAACTTCAAATTATGTCGTTGTCCCACAACAATGAAAACAAACTAAAATTTCATTTAAATTTATAGTGAAAACATGCTAAAGGATCCAAAAGGTGGACTGAATGTAATGACAAAAACATAATGTGTTGTGGTGTATAAGGATGATCAACATATTATTATATTAAAATGAAATAAATAAATAAGTATATATAGTTATATGAATTAGCATTAATTAATTTATTGGATATTTATTTAAAGTAATTAATTTTATATTTAACATTAAGTTTAGAATAGATTGAGCCCTGATTTAATATACATGGTTTGTGATAAGTTAGATTATACATAAAATCATATAAGTAGAGGTTCCAACTGTAACTCTTTAGTGATCAATAGTTTCCTATCACCAGTCTAACCACACGAAGAGAAGAAATCATCATTCAATATTTAAAAGGTTATTATTTCTGCAAAAAATAATCTATCTCTTTTCTCTTCTTCTTTTTTGGATATCCGAATGGGCGAAATAGATTGCAAACTCTGCTAATCATCATCCAATTAATCATGATTTCATTAAATTATGCATTAGGTACACTCATAATTATTGTGATCAATTTATATATTATTTTTAATACTTATTAATCATACTGTCATTGCATATTATATTTGATTTTCGCATAGTAGCAAAAAGTGGTGGCAACCTTAATAAATTTTGTAGCACACATTGATTCCATAGCAATATTTATATTGGTTGATATTAAAATTATCAAATGTTAAGGAACAAACTTTTTATAAAGTTTCATGATTTATGATTAGGACACAGACATGTAATCAGATAATCGAATTCGACCAAGGAATTGCTTTCTTTTTTTTAATCTTTGTAACAGCATTTTGTATATTTCTTAGATTGAAAAAATATATATATTCAAAGGTTTATTGGTTTTTCGGCAATGTCATCTTTTGGTAATGGTCATGTTGAAGTGACTCATGCAAGGTAGAACTTTACTAATTTAGCTTAGTAAAACAGTTACCTTAACAAGTCAAAGAGTATAGTTAGAAGGAGAATCTTCAAAACATTGATGTTAGCTACTATGTTGTCTTCTAAATAAATGATATTAGAATTTTCAAATCAGCTTTAACATTTTCCTGATTAATTCTTCTCTGATCTTTTGTATTATCTTTTCTAAATCTGGACTTCATGAAGTAATTCAATATGAGGAGCTATTTCCGAATATATACATTTTTTCTTCAAACAATGTAAGGCATGCATGGATTGGGTTATTAAAGCCTTTGTTTAATTTTGCTTTTGGCTATATTTATATTTACCGCTAATCACAATTCTAACTAGCTTTCCATGAATAATTGTTACTTTTACTTCCCATTTGGTGTCTCAGACTTACATAATAGCCCATTTCATTGCACAGGCTTAGTCTCTGTTTATTCTACTAGCTAGTTGTTGACTTTAGGAAGGTAAATATGTAGAATAAACAAATACTATGGCCAATTAATTTATGAAGATGTTGAATATTATTATAATACCAATTTGGAACATCGACGTCTTGTTTTATACATTTGTCATTTTATATTGTTTTATAACTATTTTTTCCTTCTCCCATTTTGAGAATTTGTAAATTAACCTGACAACATAGAAAAATAAAGTAGTACCAGTGGAAGATGTCGTGACCATTTAAGAGGTGAAAAATTTAATATTAGGTTTTACACTACCTTTATGCCATGATTATATAATTTAAGCAAAATAATGGGACACAATAACAATTTTTTGGGTAGAAAGCCGTGGTTTACTTTTAATGTTTTAAAACTTGGTCTATCCATTAATCTAGCAAAATAGCTAGCTTAAGTCAAGCTTGTTCAATCAATCAAATGAAGTGATTGAATTGATTAACATATTTTATATATATAAAAATTATATAATATATATAAAGACATAGAAAAATTAAATTTACTTAATTAAATAAAAGTATACTTTTAAAACATAATAGATGATTTAATACAATTTTAGTTAAAATGAAAAGTTAATGACAAAAATTGTCTCTGATTTCAATTACAATCAAACAAATCTTACTCTTCTTTTTTAGTGCTTAGATTTTTTTAATTTATTTTATAATTTGGACTTTGAGTTAGAATTAGGGGTGAGCAAAAAATTACCACCCGATGCAAACCACCCACCTAAACTCGTAAAAAGGTAATTTATGATGGATTAACCAGTTATTTGGAATGGGTGAAATGAGAGGGGGGAGGAAGTGCTGAAGTGAAAATGGAGGTGAATTTGTGAATTTCACCTATTTAGCTGGGGGTGAAAATGCGAGAGGGTAAAATGAAAATTTGGAAATTTCGTAAGACCCAATGAAATTGTTCCCCCCTCCCCATTTTGGAGTGAAATCGGGGTGAATGCAACCACACTCGCCCAAAATTCCATATTCTACCCTGAAGCTTCTACACGGTTCCTCCTCCTCTCCCAGTGCTTGAGAAGGCCATTTGCATTCGGCTTGGCTGAAAGGTGTTCTAAAAATGTTGACACACAATGGAAGTCAATATGTTAGTGGCTTGCTCTGAGAAGATAGCGGAGCATCTGAAAGGTCTCCGTCGGTGCATCTAATTGGATCTCAATCCGAGTTGCGATTTTTTTTTGGCAAATTGCTTCATAATAAATATAAGTGAGTTTTTTATTTTTTTTATTAATTCTTAGTAATTCCTCCTTCCTTTTTTCTACTAACGCATATATAATGATAGACATCTAATTTTGGAAATTTGAATTTTGGAATAGGATATAAACACACAGTTCTTTTTTGTCTATTTTTTCTTTTCATTATTACTTTAAATCAAATTAAAAGGAATATGTCCAAGCTCATGGAAATATTGTATTGTGCATATTGTTAATAATTAATATAAATTTTAGGATATAAATAAATAATTTTATCAATAAATAGGGTGGTCATTTGATTCTTAGAAATACTGTATGATTCAATTATTTTTATTTTTATTTTTTTAATATGTAAATCACTACTAACTTTATAAAAAATTTAAAAAATAATTTGTTAGTACATTATATTAAATTATTTTTTATGATACAAAATCATATATTAACGGTATATTACATTTACAATTAAGTAAATTACTATCTTTTTATTATAAAAATAGTAACTCTTATATCACATACTCTTTAACGTGAAATTGGTAGATTAATTTATAAGTCTGATTTTGAAGAATTATGATTGCTTTAAAAATTACAATCTCTATACAGTATGATGGCATTTTTCATGGGAAAAGGTTACTATTAATTAAAAAATAATAATAAAAGGTGGTAATAAATTTTATCTTATTGTTAGATTTCTTATTGACTTCTAAAACGCAAATTTTACTTATTGAAAATCATCATAATAAATAAGAGTAAAATTAAAAATACATCTTTTACTAATTCATTTATCTCTGTTGATCAAAATATTTTCATTTACATTACAAAGTGTATGTAACAAGATTAGGAAAAATGGTAATTTTTTGGTAATTATGTATTTTTTACTAATTAATTTTATATAAAAAATTTAATAATTTCATTCATAAAAAAATTATGTATAATCAATTACTAACTAATGTCATCAATAATAAAATAAATTAAATATAATTAAATTTATCAAATGAAATTATTATCATCAAACATCTACATTTCTATTAAACAAGAACAATATAGTAATTTGATTCAATCTCATTTTCTCCCCCCTAAATTTTCACTTATTCCAAACAAGTGAAATCAATTTCACTCCTATTTACTTCTTTTTTAATTTTTACTCATTCCAAACAAATCAAGTGAAAAACCTTTCACCCTCATTTCCTTTCCCCTCCGTTTCCTTTTACCTCCAATTCATTTCCCCTCCATTTACACCTCTAGCCAAATAAAGCCTAAGAGATGCAATCAAACAGAGGCGATAAAAAAAAAAGAAAATATTTCAACTATTAGTCAACTTCGGATGAAATATTATTTAACCGTGACAATCCAAAATCTGACCAACTTCATTATTGTTCAAGTAAAATGTAGAAAAAAAATGCATGTAGAACAATGTTGAAAATTTGAGTTTAAAGATGATATGCTTGAAATGATTTCCTCTTGCCATATTAGTAGCATCACGTGATAGTACTACATCAATGCCCAACTAGCAGCAAATCCAAGATACGTAGGACCCATACTTATGACCATTTTGCTTTATGGTAGCACGTCAAGTTTACAACTAAAGACAAAGTGATGTGGTTTTAGTTTACAGCTTGTCTCTTCCCTTTTGTAAGTCTTGGAACCTTAAACTAACAACAAAGAATTTTTACTTTCATTTTCTCACTAATTCTCTGAAGTCAAAACTTTTACGAAGAAGTTTTTTATCTCTCTAGAGGAAGGCAAATAATATGTAAGTGTAATTTACACTAAGGTTATCTTAGATTACGGTATTTTTTAAATTTATTTTATCATTTATTTCTTTGTCTATCTCTCTCTCTAGCACCATCTTTAACCATAGTTTTTCAATTCAGTAAATATTCACTGTCCTTCTCTTCATTTTCTCCAACGAAGCTCTTTCAACCAAATCACTACCATTTTCACATCATCATTTGACTTTGTTGTACTTTTTGAAGCCAAATCTTTTTTTTTTTATTAAAACTAAGGGTCTCTATTCTTTCATGGGATATCATCTTTTTTAAGAAAACAAAACTGACAAAGACTAGATAAACCCAATTGTAGTGGTTGAAGTTAGTTTAAATCAGCCATACCTTTGTTGTTGGTCGACATCGGTTAAGAATTTTGAATGCACAAATTTAATCGATTGAATTACTGAACCATGTTAAACCGGTTATACCTATTCGATGCCCACCCCTAGTTAGAATTAGTTCAAGTTAAGTTTAGATCTAAAAACTTAAAAAGAAATTAGAAAAAAAGTGAAACATGTTAATGGATTGAATAAAACACTAATTTAATAGATTTTTTTATCGAATTTGATTAGGTCAATTTGAATTTTTGTCTAATTTGGATTTATGGATATGCCTAATTTGTTTTTGCACCAGCGTGTTGGCCTGATCAATTGAATGGACTGGATCCATCCAAATTTCAAAACATTGTTTACTGCCTATTCACTAAATAATGGTGTTTCTTACTCTAATAAATATTTTGCACTTGAGGTTTAAATAAAAAACATAACAAACTCTTCACATATTCAACATGCAAGCTTGTTGGTGGCTTCTCTGCTTGATATATACATTTTTCTTTTCATTTCTTTTTTACTATACTTTTGTGGATGTTTTGTGGATGTAGTGAAAAAAAGAGATGGCATCAGAGGCAAGACCCTTAGCTCATGACCTTGTTATTGGATGCAAAGCCTCAGAAGATTACAACACTTAAAAGAAACAAGAAAAAAGAAAAAATGACTACATGTATGTTATATTACTAATTTGTATGGCTTCACAGGTGAAACATTTATATTGCTTCATTATTACTTTTTCATTGCCATTCAAGTGAAAACATTGATAAGTTCAATAGTTAATTAAGATCAAGTTTCAAAATAAATTAATTTTCATTATGCCTTGAAAGTAAGAAAATTATATTAAATGATTAGTTTATTTTGGGGTGAAAGCTATTTAGTTTAGTGCAATTTAGGGACATCATTAACAATTTCATAAATTACGCTATAAAATCTTGATTATTTACCTTAAGGAAATATTTATTTCAATAACTCGTCAAGTAAATTCTCAATAATAAGCTACATTGTTAGATTATTTCAATCACTGATTAAGTATATTAGTGTCATTTGGTTCATTGGTAGTCTATCTTCTAATTTCTTCACAGAATTAATTCTTTTCTATAGGTTCTTTTACACATTATAAGAAAAAGAAGTTCTAAAACTCACAATGAATAAATTCTGTAAAGAAGGTGAGCATAATTTTGGCCATTAAAATATAACATGCTTCGCAAATTTGAAAATGTTAATGTCACTCTTTCAATTTTTTATAGCTTTAAAGTTATTCTAAAGGTCTTGATATCCAAAGTTACCAAATAAAATGCCTTTAGTTTCTTATTTGTTTGACAATTAGTATGTGTCATTGATAATACATGGATGAAGTAGCAACTTTAGGTATTCTTTGTTAGCTAATAAGGCTTTTTCCTTTTTTTTATTACTTACATTTATGTGGACTTCTGCAGAAGAGAGTGGGTTTAATTGTAGAATTGATGTTGTCATTATTATGCTTCAAATGTTGAATTAGGTCTAACTGTGAGTGCATTTGAGATTTGATAATGGTAGGCTGCTGTTTCTACAGTTGCAAAGGAGAGATTATACAACAGCATTTCATATTCAAAAATCAAAAGTAATTTACTTTTCTACAAGAGAGGGGGAATAAGCACAAACTAAAAGGCAAAATAAATTAAAGAAATGGATAACGACGTGGAAAGAATTTTAATTTTATATGAAACAACGTGAAGGAAGGAAGGAGAGGTTTTACAATAACATCGACATGTGGTTTGCTAGTTCTTATATAATAATCTAGACTTGAGACACAACAAAATTAAACAATGTAATACTTGTGATATCTAATCTCCTTGCATCCTTATTTTTATTTTTTATATATGTATATATATGAGTTCATTTTTTATACATATATATTCAATTAAATCCAAACAAGTAATTTTGATTCTTTTTTTATATAAAGAAAATTTAGCCTAAAAAAGTTATTTTTGTATTACACAATGATCCCAATATATACATCAGGCTTCCTATCTCTACAATAATAAATATTTTCAAATTCTCTTATCACTAAATTCTACGTAATTATCCTATGCACGTAACTTTATCAATCTAAACAACTAATTACAGATATACATTAATCTCATAATATGATGCCTATGCTCGTTATTGTATATTTAATGTTATTTTTATAAATTTAATTTATTCCAACATTTAATCTCTTTACATCTTTTATGTAATACTATGAAAATACAAAGAATTCTTAATTGGCAGTAGGGTTAAAAGAAAATTAGTATACTCCTATAGTTATTATGAATATAATTATGTCAATTATATAATCATAATACTAAAATGAAATTTAAATTCTCGAAATTTGTACTATAAGCTACTATCAAATAAAATAAACTAAATCCAAGCATTGCACTAGATAGAAGCCATATATACATAGCAGATTATTAACTTCCACTCTTTTAGTTAAATAAAAAAATTTAAATTTATGTTTCTCCATTAAAATAATTTAAATTTAAATGCTTATAATTATTTGTTACTTTTCAAAATTAAAAAAATGACTTAACTGAAAAAATGAAGGTTGCTAGTCTTTATGTAATTTATATATTGTTTATACATTCAACTTTAACAAATGTTGATAGATTAATTCTTATTTTCTTGTAAATGTATCTTCGATTAAATATGTAGATTTATAGAGAGTAAAAATCATGTTTATAAAGTGATTACACACCATTAGAAATTACTTAAATAGTTAACTAGCAAGTTAAAATTATTAACTCTAATTTTAAAAATTAGGGATATGATGTAAAGTATAACATTGAAACTTCAAATGCTATAAATCCCATTTATGTGTCTCCATTTTCAATCTCACAAAAAGTTGAAAAAATGAAAAAAAAAAGATAATAATTCCATTAAATTATATTTTGTTGAATGGAATCCAAGAAGGAAAATATATCTTTCACTTTACTATATTTGGTTGGATGGAATGAAATGAGAATGAAAAAAGAAATAATCAAAAGATTTTGTTGGGTATGCACTATAAAATAGGAATGTGTAATTCTTATGATGCATTTAGTAAGTTGGAATGGAATGAAATGATAAAAAGAATGAGAATGAAATGTTCCCATTCTATAATTATGTTTAGTACAATAAAGAATAAAAGTGCATTTCATTCTACTTTCATGTATAGTATAATAAAATTTTGATGAAATAGATTGGCTAAAAAAAAATCTCAATGACAATAATACATTTAAATTATAAATAAAAAAGAAGTAGAAATCAATATGTTTTTATATGAAAAATGATACTATTATGTTTTTATTCATAACTTTTTTATGTTTAAATATATAGATAATTTGTATTAAATTAATTATTTCATAAACATCAAATGATTAAAATAAATTTAATTTAAAATCATGTCATATTTAATTAAAAAAGATATTGTTGATAAATGGATAATAGCAATCTTTTTATATTGAGTTGACATGTAATATTGTATGCTTTTAATTAAAAAAATAACATTGTAATGTTGTCAAATTGTATTATATACAAAAAGATATTGTTGGTGAATGTTTTTTATTTCTCATGCTATTATATTTATTTATAGTATAATGTTCTTAAAAAAAAACTTATACGTTATTAAAGGAAGATATAGATAACTTGAAGTATACATTATATTCATTGGTACTATATGTTGTTAATAAAATTTAAATTCAAACCCAATATATTTGACAAATAATTTGAAATATTTTCACACTTATAATAAAAGTAATAAAAATGTGCAAAGATTCAAAGGATATTTTTCAAATTTTGAAAATTTAATAAGGATAATATAATTATAAGTTTAATTAATAAATGGTGAAATGAGTAATTTCATCACTTTTGCTATGAAATGGATATTCCATCATTTAATGGGATAATCATTTTTTAAAGAATGGAGATTTCAATCTCATAGTAATTACTAAGCACACTTTTAGATCATTCTTATCTTATTTAACCAAACACATTCCTAGACAATGGTCATTCTATCAAATGATAAAATTTTCATTGCATAATAAAATGATGAAGTAAGTCATTCTATCATTTAGAGAATAATTTTTTAATACCCTATGCTTTTTAATTTTTTATATAGTCTAATATTATCATTGGTTAATAAAAATAAAATGATATTAGTTTTCAATATTTCTCTATAATGTATTTTGATAATTATATTTTTAACAATAATATTTAAAATAAAATATTCTTGTATTATTTAAAAAATATTTAATATAAAAAATCTAGAAAATTAAAATTTTTATAAATTATAAATTTATAATAAAAATTAAATTGTGATAATTTTATTATTAATCCTATTATACATTTTAACAATGTTAAATTATTTAATATAATATTTATTATTTTTTATTTTTATGATAAAAATATTATTATTTCTAACTACATCTTCTTAATTTCATTTCTATATTATTTTTAATAATTAAATATAAAAATAAAATAAAATATTCATTTTTAAGAGTCATTTAGTTCATATGGGAAATAAGCTTCAATAAGAAATTAAATTTTCTAGGAAATAACTTCCTATATGAATTTTTCAAGAAATTCTCAATATTGTTTGGTTAACATTAAAAAATCACATTTCCTAATAAATAAATTATTATATTTTATTTGATTCAACTTTGAACTTCATGAGAAATAATAATAAAATGACTATTATACTTCTCAATATTATTTTAATATATATTAATAGATTTTAATTGATTTTGGTTCATTTTCTTTGAAATTATGTATGTAATATCTTTTTCATCATAAATTTTATTATCTCATAATTTTATATTTTTATAAAAATTAAAATTAAGCCATAAAATTATACTTTTTATAAATAAACTAAATGAACTCACACATACATTTAACATTTGCACACACACAGTAATGAAAAAAAAATGTATTAGCTTAGATAAAAAGACATTAAATTAGTAAAAACCTTAGCCAAATCTCCATTAAAAATTCATAGTACATTTTCTGAGGATATTCTTTTACAATCTCTCTTCTTAGAATTAAACCCAGTACTTAGAGAGAATGAGACCAAAAATTGCTAAATGGGATAAATTGTTCTTGTGCAGCAAAATATGATAGCATCTAAGTTATATTAGAAAGAAAGTAGCTTTTTGCAAAGTTATGCTACTGTTAGTAGGAAAAATTCATTTGGATAATGCTTAAATAAATACCTTTTATTGTATCATGGTTTCATTTATCCATAAAAAACAATTGAAGAAGATTTATTTGAATTTTGGAATGCTTATGCATTTTTTAATGTTTTGTGTGGATTATCCATATATTGAAATAGACATATATTGTGTTGATAATTGTGACCTTTTTTGAATATATAACATTTCAGTATCCTCATATTGGAATTAATACTACTTTCTATATGGACCATGACATGCTAGACCTTATAGTCTCATCCTATTGTTCATGAAGCAGTTTGTAGCTCAATACTTATGTGGCATTTCATTGATGAATGTCTTTTCTAATTAAAAAAATAGAACTAAATTAAGATGTAATAATGTTGTGGTGATTATGTATTGGCCTACTTTTCCTCAACTTTCAACTCACCATTAATTGGACCATTTATATGTTTGGATGTAAGAATGTGGTTATGTTAAAAGTGCTAATAAGTTATTTTACTTGATCTTATCTTGTTATTTGTTAGGCTGTTGATTTTTTCATATTTATGTCTAAGATTTAGGTGAAAATCATGAACCATTGAATTGAGATGTTAGACTTTGCATAGTAGTAGATGTAGCAAGGGGATTGGAATACCTGCATCATGGGGTCTATAGCATACTTATTAGCAAAGAAAAGTTCATTTATGGAGAAATTCATCAGAAGTTTATATTTTTCCTTCTTATCCTAAAACCTTATTACAAGCAGCTTCTCTTGTTGTGCACGGTGACATCAAATCTTCCAACTTATTGTTGGACCAGTTTATGAGAGCCAAGGTAAGTTGGAAGACTGTTAATGATGAGAAGCCCCAAGGTTTTCTTTTATATTAATCGTTTTATTGATTAGATGATGCCTGCCACCCATTCTATTTTCTAATTATTTCATTAAAATGATATTTTAAGTGCTTCAAGTGTTTTTCTTACCATACTTTCTAAAAAGGCTGGCAAGTCTCATTAGGACGAGTTAATTAATTTTGCATTTTTTTTACAGAAAGTGTTCCTTTCTGGCATTGATGCCTTATTTTGCTTAAAATGGTTCTTTTAGTGTCTTTCCATAATATATCCACTTTCATGTTTTTCTAATAGATTGAACCTTAACCTTTTTTTTTCCTTATCTATTATTTATTGAGCAAGTAATTGACTTTGGGCTTCCTAGACCAGAGACAATCAAATCTCATTCATCAAATGCTAGAGGAACTATTAGATATCTTGATCCTGAGTACATGTCTACCATAACTTTTACGGGGAAAAGTGATGTTTATAGTTTTGACATACTATTGTTTAAGTTAATTACTAGCAGGAATCCACAACAGGGTCTCCTGGATTCCGTGAAACTAGTAAGAATTGCTTCTATATAGCTTGAATAGGTGTGCTAATGCATGTATTGAGCATATTTGCTTGCATTTGATGTAGAACTCTGCAACAATGTAAAGTATGTTTGTAACAGAATCAATTAATTGACAGATATATAACTTTAGTATAATTAAGATGCAATTGAATATTACCCTTCTTTATATTCCTATCAATTCCCCCGCTCCTAAGTAAGCCATGAATATAAAGAGTGTGTGTTCTTGGCTATAGTGCATTCAGTTCAATAGCAAATTCATTATGTCTAACAAAAAAAGATTTTTTAAATATAACAATTCAAAAATCAAAGTAGATGATCTTAAAAGAAAAAAAAAAGTAGAATGGTTTGATGAATAACTGTAAAAAGCATTTTTTAGGAAAGCCCGGCAATAAGCAAACTCCTAAGAACAATGTATAAGATAAACATGATTTCAATGAGCTTCTAGAAATCCAATACAGTAGCTTAAATACATTATATCAAAAGCTTTTAGAAATTCAATACAATAACTTAAATACATTAACCAAAAGTTACATCAATTAATATATTTTTAACTTTAATGCTATATGATAGTCCAAAAGATTAGAGCACATGCAAAAGTTAAAATTTTTAACATGATTTCAATTAGTGTCATAGGTCCAAATGACTACTAGATATCATAAAACATCACTGATTTGGAAGTAATAAACCATGTACATAAGCAGCTGTATAATCTTCTGGAAGGTTGAAAAAGAAATTAACTTCTAATGGGTTAAAAGTATTTTCTTTGTTACATTCATAACTTGGGTAGGAGTAAATCCATCAATCTTCATAATCTTACTAGTCACTTGCATCCTTCTTTCTACAGAATTAGACTCATATTGGAAACAAGTAGTCAAGTGGCCTATATGCTTACTTGTATTTTTCATCACATCACCCATTTTTGCAAATCTAGTAGAAAATTCTTTTAAAACTTCCACAGTTTCTGTCTTTGCCTTCTTTGACCCACAGTTTAATGGTATAGTTGATGAAAAAGGTCCCATCAGGCCACATGGAGGCATTGGACTAATGTCCTTTACAAAAAAGGTAGAAACATGTTCTTCTTCTTTTTCTTCCACTCATCTAACCCTTAAGACATTTTTCATCCCCTCTAGTGCATCTTGTGAATTTTTAACCTTATCTCTAATAGCTCTATCTTTCCCAAAGATTTTGGATAAATCATCAAAAAAATGGAAGGGGCTTGTTTCTTAACCCTACAGTATTTTTATGACACTAGCATAAAATAAAGGAAAACATAATGAGAAAAGAAGGTAAAGCATTAAAAGGTGTCATCAAAAAATAGAAATATACATAGACATACACATATACATAAAAGAAAAAGTATAGTATAAAATATTACCTTCACCTATTTATCCTAAACTGGTTTTGAGCATATCATAAACTTTTCTTCATCATTCCATCCAAAACTGCTAATAGCTAGACCAAGCATATCTGCAATAGTATTATATTGATTTCTTAAGTATTTCACTCCGTACTCGATATGTGGTTTGGCTTTCATACCACATCCAAGAAACTTTTGTTCCATAAGATGTTCTAACTTGGTATAAGTACCATTCTTAAACTGCCTATTGTTTATTTTCTAACTACCAAGATCCACAAGATCCATCATTATACTAATAAGTGTACAATCTTTAGCATATACCCATTTTATGCATCCTCTAGAAGGGTTCATAATGTTAGCACCTTGATTGGCATTTCTTTAGCCTTTTGATTGACTCATTTATAAAAAAAATAAAAAAATAAGGAAAAGTTAAATTATTTTACTTTTATAATATATATATATATAGAAAAAAAGAGAAATCCAAAGAGAAATTTGTAAGTAAAGAGAAACTAAAAGTGATAAATGAACTTAAGAACACTAAGAAAGAAACTTAAATTAGTTATATATGAAAAATATTTTCTCTATCCTATAAACAAGTTATATTCCATATTTCGTAAGTCATTTCACTTTGATGTGAAAGTGAAATATTGGATTTGAAAAGGTATAGGATTTGAAACATAGGATTTTGTAAGTGATTTTCTAAAGTTGAAAGGCTATTGATTGGCATTTCCTTCGTTTATTCTACTCTGATGTGAAAATGAAACATAGGTAAACAAAAATAGGTCCACATATTTATTTTGTTCTAATATGAAAATGAAACATAGTTAAAAATATTTATTCAGTTTTGATCCAAAAATGGGTCCACATAATTTAGTTATGCTTTCCTTTATATCAAATAGTTAAGAGACATGTTATGTAAAAGAACAATAGTAATGGCCAAATTTTAACAAAGGTAAACAAAAAATGGACAAATATATACAACCACCCTACGTGCAGGTCCTTCTATATGTTTTAGCCTTCATTATACTTATTTATGTTTCATTTGCACTCACTCCTTTTTTGTATGTCTCATTTTTTTTCTTATGTCTGTGTATTACACAATAACTTTAATTAAATTTTCTCTTTTCTAATTATATATACTTTTGCTTTCAAGAAAATTGCATACGAATGTTAACATGACTTCAATTTTTATAAGTTAATGACTACTATATTTTATATGATCTTATTTTAAAATTAAATCAAGTGAAAAATTTAATAATGATATAAAAATAAAATATATTAATTAAAAATAATTAAAATAAATTTTAACTAAGTGTAATATTAAAATAAAAAATTAAATTAAAAAGAAAGATTTAATAGAGTTGCACTAATATTCTTTTATAAAAGCATAACCAAGCCAATTATAATTCCTAGATACAAAATTCATATAATTTAGACTAAGAAAACATATCTAAGAATAATTTAAGATGATAATTTTATTAGTTCAAGAAAAGGCAAAGTCATATACAAGATTTTAATACAAACTTTAATTAAAATTTAGAGTCATAAGCAAAATCCTAATACAAGACAAAATTCATATCAAACATTAATCCATCAATGAAATACAAAGTGAAACTCACTATATAGCATTTGTTAAACCCTGTTCAATGATGTGTAGTTTGTAACCATGCATTGTACATCTCATTAACAAGATCCTTTCTGAATGTACTTAATGCAGTACTAGTTTCAATAATTCTAATATTAAGTTCACCAATCTCTTCTTCCTCACCATTTACAAGCAAGGGCTCCATAGGATCCACACTCATGTATGTTCGAATGAAATTATGCATCAATACACATGCTAAAATAATTCTACACATAATTTTTCTAAAGTACTAAGTAGTACATCTTAGAATATCATATCTCATTTCCAACAATCCAAAACACC
Organism: Sindora glabra; assembly: GCA_020226215.1. NCBI lineage: Eukaryota > Viridiplantae > Streptophyta > Magnoliopsida > Fabales > Fabaceae > Sindora > Sindora glabra. The sequence goes on from CM035229.1 coordinate 87,387,406, forward strand.
TCTCAATAACATTTCTTACTTGAGAATGCTTCGTATTAAAATATTTCTCGGCAGATATTAGTTGAGTACCACTCTTCCATACACTTAGATGATATATTTAGCCTTTAAATGGTGTTAGAAATCCTTCATAATTCATATGTCTAGCATTACACAAATAATAGTTTCCTAAAAATAACCAAGATAAGTGTTAGTTAATTTTATTTTAAATAAGATCTTTAGTTCAAAGTGAATAGTATGAAGTTACTAATATTATTACCTTATGAAACTATCAAAATATTTTTTCTGAAAAGTGCATCTTGAAGTACTTTATTGTCATGTGCAAACCCTTCCCAACTAGGCAATATATAAATAAATTACAAATTCTGAGTGCATGCAGCTAACACATTAGTAGTGAGTTCTCCTTTTCTATTTTTGAATCTAATTTTATTTTTATCCTTAACACGAACCTTGATATGTGTTCCATCTAAAACACTTAAGTAATTTTGCAGTGTGTGTATATATCAATTGTTAATATATATTGTATATATTTATAAATATTTATGAATTCGTCTAATTAATATAAAATTCTAGTTTACCTTAAACCATTGCCATCTTTCATCTTGGCAATTTTCTGATACTAGCTCATGTTTCTTTAGTAGAATATGATGGTATCTAAAGACAGTATGGAGAACTAAATTAAAATGCCTAGATATTGTCTCACCACTTCTTCTAAAATATAATTGAGTTCTTTAATTTTCTATCATGAGAAAGTGTGAATAAAAATAAAGCAATCATTTCCTCTAAACTAGTATTTATATTTCTTTATAACTTACTAACATCTCTAAGCATCTCACATAACTTATAAAAACAAGCTCTATTCATCCTAAGGTTATCTAAGCATGTTACATCACTCCTTTGAATCATTGGCTTAAGATTTAAAATCTTAGCATAGTATCTTTCTTCAGCACAACTATCAAATATATAAGATGTGAGCTTAGGTAATCTAATGTTCAAAATGGAAAGAAAATACATAAATTCAGCAAAAGCCTCCAGAATCATGAGCATCATTTGCATATATATCAATACATGTAGTAACAATCTTATTTTTACTCAATGGTAAGCAAGTTATAACTATATGATATATATAAATTTCATATAAGAAGGTTATAAGCCAACCATGAATGCAATTATAATATGGTGGGGAGTTATAGCAACAGATACTAAATTAGATAAAAGCTAAAAGTAAATAAAAAGGAGCCAACAAAAAACATTTATTTTTAGGAAGTGATAATAAATTAGTCTTTTTAGTTATTCAATGCTTGAAAAGACTTTTTGATGCCATGTAAAATAGCAAAAAACATTCATTTTCAGTTTCTGTTACGAATTGTTTATATAAATTACCACTTAAACATATTTTCACCTATTGTAGGAAGTGAAAGCTATAAGCTATAAAAGGCTGAATTCATTTAGAGGTTATCTCTATGACTTTGCTATTTGCTTATTTCATTATACATTTGGGTTTCACAATCCACTTTGAATTTGAAAAAACTAAAAAAGTATATACATATGCATGCATGTCTAGCATAATTTCTTTTAAAAGCCTATATATTTTTAAATTTTAGAGAAAATAAATAAACATGTTGATTTATATAAATAGATGAGAAAAGAAGGGCAAACTAATTATAACTTTTATTCTATTTGAGTAAAAAGAAAAGAAACAGAAAAGGGTGTTTGTGATCTTTTTGGGTGCACAAATGAAAATGTATGAAAGTGTGGCAGTGGAGCGTGAACTTATTTCTATTTCAAGCTTCATGTTAAGTCAATGAATGGTGACCTTTATGGCGTAAGACTTCTTTTGTAGGACTACCAAAACCATAGGACAAACTTGTGCTCGTTGTTTCAATATCATATTTTCATAGCCATAAGATTCATAGATCACATTTCAAGATGATTGGCCATGGAAAGTTTTTGAGGAAAAAAATCATAATTGAATAATGAAAACAGATGAGCCTACAAGCATGTAATGAATTGCGAGAATGCAGTCATTAATGAACATCTAAGGGACTAAGTTATGTTTAGAAACCACTCCCCTCTTTTTTAGATTTATTTTATTTATTTTAATTTGATTTTGAAAAGCTTCATATTTAAATGTGATTTTGCTTGCATAGAATTGTATTTAAATGTGATTTTCCCCCTTCACCGTTTACTATAATAAGAAATTGTCAGTTATTATGATGGTAAATTTGCAAAAATTTATGAACTATTGCCATAAGTTAGCTAAAGTACAACATGTTTTGGAAAATTTTGTACGCCATAAGCATTTGAACTTGCATAAGTCATAAATTTGTATAAATCTTAAGAAGGCTGCATAATTATACTTATGATATTATTTTTATCATTCAAGATTATTAGTGCCACCTAATGAAGTTATTTAGAAACCCTTACCCATAAAAGCACTCTGTTAACACTTAAAATTGGATTGGTGGGCATGCTGATTCATTTGCAAATTAAAGAAAATTCTGTTTCCAATTTTAAGTAATCTATTAATGTATATGATATCAAAATTAAGAATTATTCACTTTGTATTCCAACACTATTGTTCCTATTTTTTTAGAAAATAGAGAAGGTGAAAAATTTTCAAGAACAAGATTATAACTCATATAATAGAAAAAGACGAAATAGAAAAATAAAAAAATAAGAGAGATCATGTTAGCTTATCAGAAAATCGCTAATGTTGTTGTCAGAAACTACTGCTACATTGAAAGGAGATAGGAGACACTTAAACAACAAATAATGGCATTGAGGAGATCGTTATTGACGAAATGAAACCTTGATGATTAATTAAAAGAGTAAAATTATTGTTAATTAATTTTGGCAAGGATATTTTTATCTATGTATTAATAAGAAACACAGAAAATAGAATTTAACTAGGGGAGTGAGTAAGTGATTTCCCATATTCTATGGGAAATACAATTTCTTGGAAAGTTTTATCTCCTTCCATTTATATGATAATGGACAACCAAACAACTCAGAAATTTTCTATTTCTTGATAAATACAACTTTCTACATTTTTGCTGCAAACCAAACAACTACTTATTCTTATTCTAATAATTTCTATTCTCTTTCTTGTTCTCATTCTCATGAATTAAGTGTCATATTAGTCGTAAGCCATTTTAACATACATCGATGTCTAATTGGCTCAATGATTTTAAGCAAACATGGCATAAAACAGTAAAACAACCAAGAAGAAAGCTAAAATGACAAATGAAGCAAAGGCAATGTAGTAGTCCCCCAGCACTTGGATAAGTATGAAGAGAGGGCATTAATGAGAAATAGAAAATAAAGAGAAAAGTGAAGTAAAGTAGAGTTATGTTAGGGTGGGTAACTGAAATAGTAGCATTATTTTTTGCATTTATGCTTTTCTTTAATTGTTTCTTTCTATTCCTTCCCCCACTTCTTCTAATTCTGTCTCACTTTCACCATCTGGTTAGCTCTCAAAATCCTCTCCTTCTCATATTCTCTCATTGCTTTAGCATTTTTTTATGTCACTGTTCCAATTTGATGTTGTATTTGTGAAACTAGATAGGCTTATTAAAGTTCGTGTCCAGAAAAGTTGCCTTCGCCATAAAGACACAATCTGTATCTACCATGGCAGTTAATGAATAATATGCAGGCAATGTCAAGTGCCAATTAACTCAAACTATTTGAGGGTACTTTTAACATAAGTGTGCTTGATAAGCCTGATTTATAGTCATTAATTGCTCCTTGCACTGCAAACTTTGATGATTATATATAGGGTTAAAAATTGGGCGATTAAAGTTAGTTAAAAACTCTAAACCAACTGCCTACCCAAAATTACAATTCATAAAATTAGATGCACAATCATTTGCAAAAGTTATGTCATCCGCTTAAATCCGTGCCTTGTAGTTACCAATGGATACTATTGAATGCGAGTAGGTTTGATTGATAATAAAGAAAGTTAAATTTGGCAAGAAAGTTAACCTTGCATTTTTCATAAAAAGAGGCCTTCAAAATTGGCCATAATGAAGGTTATTCTACATAAGTAGTAGCTACACTTAAACAACACAATTACACAATACATTTATAAATAAGTTACAAGCTTAAAATTAAAGTATTTTCTATATAGAATTTGAATTAGAATAAATGCCAATAAAAAGAATATCATCATAAGCTATGAAATCAAAGCTTTTCGCTTTCAAGAGCTTTGAAATCATAATATATTAGTAGCATACATTGCATGTTTTGTTCCATTTACATTAAGCAATTACTATGGACAATGTTTCGAGTTTGAAGTATCCTAAATTTCAAAAAATAAGATCAACCAACTAAATGGCAATTGAGCATGATTTTGCATTTTTATCATATCTATATCATTGGTAAATTTTATGTGTGCTAATATGTACCTTCATGTGAAATAGGTTAGGTTGTATTTTTAGTGTTTGTTGTCTTTGTGTGATGAGTGATAATGAGAAAAAACTTAGCAATTTTTTTTAGTAGCAATGCCTCGAACAATGTCATTTTTAAAACATTAGTAGGTGGGTTACGGTTAGTATTATATTATGAATTTTAACCCACACCCATTGGTATAACTAAAATCTTTTTAAGTTTTACCTATTTCTACCTATTACGATATTCAATCTAGTCTAAATTGCATAACTTTACATTTAAGCGGGTGTTTGTAGTGATTGAGTCTAAAACTTTCAACCATAATTATATAGTAGATTATTAACTTCCATTATTTTAATTAAATAAAAAAATTTAAATTTATGTTTCTCCATTAAAATAATTTAAATTTAAATGTTTATAATTATTTGTTACTCATCAAAATTAAAAAAATTGATTTAATTGAAAAAATGAAGGTTGCAAATCTTTATGTAATTTATATATTGTATATACATTCAACTTTATCAAATATTGATAGATTAGTTCTTATTTTCTTGTAAATATATTTTCGATTAAATATGTAAATTTATCTAAAATAAAAATTATGTTTATAAAGTGATTACACACTATTAAAAAAAATAGTTAACTAACAAGTTAAACTTATTAACTCTTAATTTTAAAAAGGCCAATTCTATGATGCCTTCGATAAAAAGTACAAGTACTATGCTTTAAGTGATGTGGCCAAATTATATGTGTTAGATGATTTTTTTATAGGATTTGTACATGGATAATCTAACTAAATAATGGGTAAAAAAGTTAAATAAAAAGTTTTTATTTTAACCAACTCAAGTTTAAGAAATTCCTGATGATACCCAAACATTTTTAAATGTTGCATGAAATTAAAACTACTAGGTGTCATTTAAATTTTTTACACCACAATAATATTTTTGTATATAACAAAAATTTATTTAATATTAAACACCTTATTAAAAATTTAATAATTTAGTATTTAAGATTTGATATTTAAAATTTTGTTAGTAAAGTTTGTTGTTTTTATTTTAAAAAGTATAAAATTCCTCCTTTTATTTTGCATCCGGTAGTTATATTTTGTTTTCAGCAATTTTAAAATTTTACAAATTAAATATTTTAAATGTATAAAACTTAGAATTAATATTCTTCATCCATTTTATTAATACTTTTATTGAATTACATGATTTTTCAAAAAAATTTAAAGAAGAATCACAATACGTTTATATTTATATTGGTTTATTGCATCAATTTTTTAGCACTTAATTTTTATATGTAAAATTAATAGCAATTAAATTCAATATAAAAAATTAAGCTAAATACTTGAAATAATTTGCAAAATTATGTATAAAAAATAAACCAAAATATAATAATATGTGTTAATTTCAAATATTTTATGACTTATAAATTTAATTTATAAGTTTAAAAAATTAATAAGATAAAATTTAACTATTTCAAAATTAAATAAAATATTTTATATTTTTTCCTTTTTATTTTATATTCAGGTTTCTTTTTAAAAGAAGTTTAGATAGGTAAAGGAGCTTGTGATTTTTTTTAATAATATGATAATTATATATCTAAATTCTTCTATCAATAATGAAAATCTTAAACAAAATATAATCAATAGAACCGAGCTTTGGATTGTTTTTATCCAATCAAAAGTGCAGCTTTATATTCAAGGAATGGACGTATAGAAACTTTGATATTAGTACAAAATAAAGGATCAGTTATTAACTATCAATATTTCATGGTATATTCTTCAATTTAATCTAAAATTGCTACAGACATGTAAAATCAAGTGGAAAACGGTGAAATATGTTAAGGTGTCAAGTACTTATTGACGAATCACTCAAGGCACCATACCTGTCCTTTCAACATAAGGCATGGAAGAACTCACCTTTTAAAAATTAGTGACATGATATAAAGTGTAAGATTGAAACTTCAAATTTTATAAATCCTATTTATGTGTCCTTGTTTCCAATCTCACAAAACATGGTGAGAAACTATAGAAAAATTTATAATAATTACAGTAAATTACATTTTGTTGAATTAAATCCAAGAGGGAAAATATATCTCTTATTTTGTTGTATTTGATTGGATGGAATGAAATGAAAATAAAAAAAGAAATAACTAAAAGAATTTGTTAGGTATACTTTATAAAATAGGAATGTGCAATTTTTATGATGCATTTAGTAAGATGAAATGGAATAAAATGATAAAAAGAATGAGAATGGAATGTTCTTATTTCATAATTATATTTAGTACAGTATGAAATGAAAGTACATTTCATTCTACTTTGATGTATAGTATAAAAATTTTGATGAAATGTATTGGGAAAAAGATCTTAATGACAATAATACATTAATTTAAATTAAAAATAAAAAAGGGTAGAAATCAATATATTTTTACATAGAAAATGATACAATTATGTTTTTATTCATAACTATTTTTATTCCAAGCATATAGATAATTTGTATTAGATTTATTAATTCATAAATGTCAAATAATTAAAATAAATTTAGTTTAAGAATTATATTATATTCAATTAAAAAAAGATATTGCTGATAAATGCATACTAGCAGTCTTTTTATATGGACTTGACATAAAGTATTGTATGCTTTTAATTAAAAATAATAATATTATAACGTTGCCAAACTGTATTATATACAAAATAATAATATTTATTCATAGTATAATATTCTTAAAAAATTTATATGTTATTAAAAGAAAATATGGATAACTTGGAGTATATATTATATTCATTGGTATTGTATGTTGTTGATAAAATTTAAATTTCCTTCCAATATATTTGGCAAGTAATTTGAAATATTTTCACATCTATAATAAAAGTAATAAAAATGTGCAAAGATTCAAAGGATAATTTTGAAATTTTAAATATTTAATAAAGATAATATAATCATAAGTTCAATTCATAAATGATGGAATGTGTTATTTTATCACTTTTCTACAAAATGGATATTTCATCATTTGATAAAATGACTATTTTTTAAGAAACGGATATTTTCATTCTATAATAAGTACTAAACACACTTTTAAATCATGTTCATTTTAACTAACCAAACACATTTATAGATAATGTTATTTCATCAAATGATAAAATTTTTATTATATAACAAAAATAATTAAATGAGTCATTCCATTATTTATGGAATAATTTTTTTATACTCCTATTTCTTTTCATTTTTTATATATTTTAATATTATCATTGGTTAATAAAAATAAAATGATATTAGTTTTGAATATTTCTCTATAATATATTTTGATAATTATATTTTTAATAATAAAATTTAAAATAGAATATTTTTGTATTATTTAAAAAATATTTAATATAAAAACTTAGTGAATTAAAATATTTGTGTTTTTACTATTGAATTTTTTTATATATTATAAATTTTATGATAAAATTTAAATTGTGATAATTTTTATTATTAATCATATTATAAATTTTTATTAATTTAAATTATTTAATAAAATATTTATTATTTATTATTTTTTATAAATATATTATTATTACTAATTATATCTTCTCAATTTCATTCCTCCATTATTTTTAATAATTAAATATAAAAATAGATCTGATTCTCATTCGGATCCTTATTCTCATTATCAAGAATCAACTCATTATCAAGAATCAAACGTCGTATTAGTGATAAGCTCGCGCAGGTCATTTTTTGACGTACGTCAAAAAAAAAAAAAGGCTCATTGAATTCAAATGAACACGAAACGAAACGGTCAAGGGGAAAGCCACAGCAACAAATGAAGTGAGGGGAATATGGCGGCGACGGGATGGCAAAAAAGCGGGTTTGGGTCCACCCAACCGGAACCGAACCGAACCAAACCTGAAAAATAAATAGACCCGTTCAGATATGAATAATCTCGGACCCATTCCCGCTGGACCCAAAATTTACCCATTAAACCCGAGCACAAACCCGAGCTGCACACTGTTGTGGGTCTTGGAAGCGGATGGGGATATTTTTTGTCATTCCTCGGTACAGTTACAGATGTTAATATTTTTTGGCTCTAAAATGTGAAAAATTCTATTATACCGCTGGACTGGCTCTAGGAGGAGAGATACAGAGAAATAGGGGTGTAGGTGGAGCTTACGTGAAACTCACCGTACTCTTTTTTCTCTATCTGACTCCAGGAGGAGAGATACAGAAAAACAGGGGTGTAGGTGGAGCTCCCGTGTGAAACTCACCGTACTCTTTTTTCTCTATCTGACTCCAGGAGGAGAGATACAGAAAAACAGGGGTGTAGGTGGAGCTCACGTGTGAAACTCACCATACTCTTTTTTCTCTATCTTTCCCTTTGAAATAAGATACTGTAACTTATTTTAGGAGTATAATAAAATTTTTTGTAAAATATACAGTCTGTATCATTTTGGAAATACATAGTTTTATGCAAAGTTATTATCAAGATCTAAATAAAATTAAGGATATTCTCGTAAACTTTTTAAAACTTTTAGGAATATTGGATTTGAATTAAATACAAAAATATAATATATATAAAAATTTGATAAAATTTGATAAAATTTAATAAAATATATTTATAATGGATAAAACATATGACAGTTATATTTCTTAAAATTACATTTTAAAAAATACGTACATTTTTTTAAAATGTAAAATTTCGTGAATTAAAGAATTAAAGAAAGTAAACAATGATATGTGCAAATGCAAAATTTCACAATGGGCAGTTATATTTTCTTTTATCATTCCACCGTCAATACCGATCAGTGTGGTATTCAAATCCTGTGGGAGGCATGAAAGAGACAAAGCCGATGAAACTACTGGAACCCAGGCAAAAGTGAAGAACATCCAAAATTATCGATAGCAAACGTAGCTTTAAATTTGAGGTCTCTGATGGCGATGAAGGAACACTTGAGATCAGCACTGGCGGAGAAAGCTTCCAGATCTCCGGCAATGATGAAGGCCTAAAATCAATGACAATGATAATAGTACGAATTCGTCTCTCGCTTCCTCTTTGTCCGACGTATGTAATGAGAAAACTAGATATGTGTCAAATCTTGTTCTTATTTCAAAGATCTGGGAATGGAAACTCTGTGATTCGGATCTCAATAATTTTCAGAAGGTAGGCAACGACTAGTGAAAATGAACCGTAGACCCAAAAATTGCTTTGTGGTTCTAGACCCGGAACCGACCCGATTTAACTCGGATCTGAAATGGTTCTAAATTTTCGGTTTCCAACGGGTCGGATCGAGAAAGACCCGATGGATCGGGGTTTGCCTTGCCATCCCCCGGGCACTTGGATGAGGAGTGGGTATCAATGAAAAATAGGGAATAAAGAGGAAGGCAAAATAAAGCAGAGGAATGTCAGGGTGCGTAGTAGTGCCGTTCTCTGCATCTCCACTCTTCTTTGATCGTCTCTCTCTATTTCCCTCCCTCGCTTCTTCTAATTCTCTCTGACTCTGATCAGCTGGTCAGCTCTCAAAATCCTCTCTTTTTTATGTTCTCTCACTTCTTTAGTTGTTTTTCTGTGCCCGCTGTTCCAATTTGATGTTGTGTTTATGAAACTAGACAGGTTTACTGAAGGTCGCATCCAGAAGAGTCGCCTTCGCCGCAAAGACACAATCTGTATCTACTATGGCAATTGATGAAGAATATGCAGGCAATGTCAAGCGCCAATTAGCTCAACTATTTGAGGTTTCTCTTAAGGCAACTGTACCTGATGAGCCCGATTTAGAGCCGTTAATTGCTCCTTGCACTGCAAACTTTGGTGATTATCAATGGTGGGCTACGCCTTTTACTTCCTTTCTATGGTTATAATTCTATAATGCTCTATCTTATTCATTTTGAAGCTAACCTTCAATTTTTTTTTCTTGCTGCAGTAACAACGCAATGGGTCTATGGTCTAAAATTAAATCAAAACAAACAGCATATCGGGGTCCCCCCTGCTGTAGGACTGGTATAACCGGGCGTCTTCCCCTTTACTTGTTTTAGGGCTGTGCATTGTGCAATCTACTTTGTGATTGTTTGTTCTGGAACTAGGGGTGTGTGTGTGTTTGGCGCAACAAATAAGGTAGTTTATGGATTATTAATTTGGTTAATATACTATATGCTAGTTTCTAGAGGTTCTGGAAGCTAATAGCTTATAGCTCTCATTTGGTAAGCTTCACAAAATAACTTATAGCTTTTAAGTAGGTAATTTTTCAAAATTTTTCCAAATGCTCATTAATTCAATATAAATAAATAATAAATAAGTAAATAAATATGTGATATCATAAATATAATTAATTAAATTTTGAGTTATTATATTATTATGTGAATAATAAGTAAAAAATATGCAATATCATAAACATAATTAATTAAATTTAGGTAACTATATTCTTATTCTTATTTTGAATATTTTGATTATATTGATATAATTTGATCTCAAAATAAATATAGATTAATTTATTTGATATATCTATTTATATTAACATGTTATGTTATATCATTTTATATTTTTCAAGTAGTTCAATAGGTAATTTTGTCAAATACTTTTAATACAATCAGCAGCTTATTATAATTTAGTTGAACTAGTTAGTTGTGTAAAATAGAGCCCTGATGTTGAATTCTTGATTTCGCTCCGTGAGATGGTCATGTGTGTGTTTTTGTTTGTGTAGGTCATCATGAAAAATCTTCCTCCATCTGAAATGGTAGAATCGTGCTCTGTTGCTGGTCCTGGATTCGTGAATGTTGTCTTATCAAAAGCTTGGATAGCAAAGGTGATTTCTTCTTCATATATTCTTAGTTTTACATTGGAATTAAGGAGTCTTAGTTTGCATATACCTTTCGTTTGATTAGAATAATTTATTCTTAGAAGAAGTGAGGATTTTAATTCTTTTTTTCATAAGTTCAACAATTTTAAGGGATCTTCTGCAGAAATTAAAGAAGATGTTGATAGATGGTATTGATACATGGGCGCCGCGGCTTCCTCTCAAGAGGGCAGTGGTTGATTTTTCCTCACCCAATATTGCAAAAGAAATGCATGTTGGCCACCTGAGATCTACCATTATTGGGGACACATTAGCTCGCATGCTTGAATTTTCGCATGTTGAAGTTCTCCGCCGGAATCATGTTGGTGACTGGGGAACACAGGTAGACTTGTATTTTGCAGTTTTTTGTGTGTATTTGTGTCATGAAAGTAGCACATGTTCAATGTTGTATTTTGCTGTATTCGTACTGTGTTTTTTGGCACCTGGTCATTTATAACAATCTAAACTCTTGACTCCAGGTAGTTCCTTGCCTTTAATATAACCATTTTATTATGAAAAGCCTTTTTCATGAGCATTTACTGCTTTTGAGGACTAAATTTTATTTTGGAGGATTAAGAATGGCTGATGTTATATGCTTTTTTAACTGTCATTACCATCCAGAATATAAATATGGAATTTCTCCTACTTGGATGAAGGTAGAATGTGTGTGATTCTCAATTTTTTTCTGGAACTCTTGTGCAAGCTCAAAACAGAGGGCTGCCTAAAACATTATTACCTCTTTCTCCTTCTATGGATCTAATAGCAAAAGTGAACTGTTATTATGTAATCTTAGATGATGAATTATATAAGGGGAAAAATGTAGTAGTGTTTTTGTTGTTTTGTTGGAACTTAGAAGATATATGTTTACTACATGCTAGCACATTGAGATACTCCATGGGGAAAATTTCCCATCTTTGGTATTGCCATAGTGTTACCATCTAGCTCAACTTTCATCCATTTGTTTTGCAGTTTGGTATGCTGATCGAATTCCTCTTTGAAAAATTTCCAAACTGGGAAAATATTAATGAAGCTGCTATTGGTGATTTACAGGTAAGAAAATCTTAAAAGAAATAATCATATAATTGAATTAATCCGTGCTGGATAAATGCTCTTAGATTTTGTTTAATTGTTGTGTTTCACATTTAAGATCACAGAAGTGAAGTTAAATATAGTTTCTTAAATATAACTTTTATTGTTGATGCTGCTCTTATTCAGTTGATGCAACACGAACCCTTGAAATGATGGTTTCCTGGGCTCTGAGGGATCAAGTTTTCTTTTGAGAGTCTTTATGTTGCATGTTGAGAAATATGGTCAGGGTTGAGTTTGGAGGGGAGTAGAGGCAGACGACAGAGAATTGATGAGAAAACTAACATATTATTGAATGAATAAAATGATTGAATTATTACATAGGACTTAACTCTCTCTCTCTCTCTATATATATATAGAGAGAGAGAGAGCTACTAAAAAACAAAGTTTCTAATATCCTCTAACTTTAGGTGCAAGATAAGCAAGCCTATAACAAAACATAAGCCCATGATATAATCTAAATTATTAATATTACTCTCTATACTCCCCTATATATATATAGAGAGAGAGAGAGAGAGAGAGAGAGAGAGAGAGGGAGAGAGAGCTATTAAAAAAATATAAAGATTTTAATACCCTCTAACTTTGGATGCAAGACAAGTAAGCCTATAACAAAACATAAGCCCATGATATAATCTAAACTTAATTATTAATATTACTCTTTATACTCCCCCTCAAGCTGAAGTTTACAAAGCTTAAGGGTATATTTGAATATGTTTTTGTTTGTATTTTCAAAAACTCTTCTTGAAAATTATTTTTAAAAAACTTTTTTTTTTTGGTTTCCAAAAACTGTTTTCAGATTGAAGGAAAATAAAGAATAAAGGGTGATAGATATTGCAAATAAATATTTTATTAAATTATAAAACTGACATTTAGAATAAAAAAATAAGTTAAGGAACATCTAATTTTTTTTCCTTTTTTTAAATTACACATTTAGAGTTATAGTTTTTAAAAATAGATTCTAAATAGATTCTAAAAACAAGTTTTGAAAGAGGTTCTTCTATTTTTAAAAACAAAAAAATAGAAAACTATTTTTAAAAACAATAACCAAACAAGCCTTAAGCTTCTTACATAAACTTGAACTCCCATAATCAATATACAATAAAACATAATAATAAAGAAAACTTGATAAACATCAAACCTCACAAATAGTTTGGGAACGCTCTCTTTGAGTGGAAAAATTCAGAAACCTCAAAGGCCCCAATACCTAGCTAGAAATACCAACTACTTCCAAAATTTTTCAATTAGCTTTCCTTGAGTTGATTCCTTAACTTCCAAGCCAAAAATACTGGGATACAACTTTCAGAAGTTTTCGTCAACTTCCCAAGCCTAAAGAAATATCAACACTTATGGTTGGAGACAGTTTCTAGAAGTCTTCTCGACTTCCTAGCCACAACAAACAGGCAAAATCAAATCTCTTCACACCAATACCGACCTCAACTCTCTAGAAAACACCAAATAAGATGATGCCTAGATCAGAAATATACCAAAAACAGACTTTTCCAGAGCTGAACTATTTGAAATTAGTCTAACTGTGCAGAAAATCCACTGAAACTGCCCCCAACAACATCAAAATCCATAAAAATTGAGTTCACATAGCAACTGTCAGCAAAATCACATAAAACCATAGTTGTTATGCCTCACATTGCAATTCAGCAGAGCCCCAGCCAGAACCACCGCTAGCCACCCAAATGCCCCCACCACTAGCCATCCAGATGTCCCAGGAATGATCCCCAAGGGTTGACACCTTTAGCCACTTGCACTACTGGTCAGAATAGAAGAAGAAAACGCCAAACAAAAAAGACCTCAAATAGCAACAAAACTAAACCCCTAAAACCACACTTGGAATTCACCACTGTTCCCCCAAAATGTTGCTGGTTACTAATGATCATTCACCTGAATGGGTTTCAACAGGCTCGGAGATGCTGATGTCCATTGGTTGCAATAGCTTGTTCTAATATTACAATTTCTTCCCCCCCCCCCCCTTTTTCTTTTACCAAACCCAAAAAATTCAATGAAAAATAACCAAAAAAAATTAAATTCTTAAAATATCTATAGAGTTACAACTCAAATAATTATATATATATTTTTTATGCCGATTATCATATATCAAACATTGAATAAAAAATTGAAATAGAAGAACCAGAAATCTAAAATAATTTACCATGGCAATACAACCTTCTTTTTAGGTTGTCAGAAGTGTACCGCCCAATAAGCTCAAGATGGTAGATGATACCGCTCTGTTACCATATCAAGAAACATGGCATGGGTTTATAAAGGAGGAATGGAGAGAGAAAGAGAGACTGGAGAGAAGTGATGAGAAAACACTAATATACTATTGAATGAGTAAGATGATTGAATTGTTACATAAGACTTAACCCTAATGCTTTATTTGTATAGAGTTATTAAGAAACATAAAGACTCTAATACCCTAACACTCTCCAACTTTGGTTGCTAGAGAAGCAACCCAAATATACTCTAAACCTAATTATTAATATTATCATCTAACGTTGCACTTTATGGCTGTGGTGGCAAATCTACTTGTTCTTTGATGGTGGAATGTTTGCTTGAGAATATGCAGACGTGAATTATGGTTGGTAATTTCTAATTCCTATGAGCTTTGCGTTGTCAGGCCTTCTATAAGGCCTCAAAACAGAGGTTTGATAGTGATTCTGCATTTAAGGAGAGGGCTCAACAGGCAGTAGTCCGCCTCCAGGTAGATTGTACCTACTTTTAGCCCAAAACATTTCTTGTTTCATCAACTAAATGAAATATGGGGAAACTTACTGTTACAGTTTTCTTGTGGTACGATATGATTTCAGGGTGGAGAACCTAAGTATAGGAAGGCATGGTCACAAATTTGTGAAATTAGTCGGAATGAATTCCACAAGGTTTATCAACGCCTTGGAGTTCATTTGGAGGAAAAGGTGAATAATCTGGTTTGCTTTCTGAGTGACAGACTATCCATGTCTACATGTTGATGCATTTCAAAAGAAATTTCCTGAGTTGTTTCAATTCAATGGATCCATATAATACCATGTGATTTTCTAGGATTGCTTATTGTGTATTGGTTTGCTAGAAACTTGGCATTTGTTATATTCTTCCATATTGTGCAAATCATGCAGTCAATAGAAATTTAGTTTTATTTTTTTTCCCATGTTTTTTCTCCTTCAATTGAGGATTATAATATTTTGCAGAAATTACCTGAAAATTGTTATATTTTGTGACAGGGAGAGAGTTTCTATAATCCGTATATTCCTGGGGTTTTAGATGAACTGAAGAATGAAGGATTGATTGAAGAAAGTGAGGGTGCTCGTGTGATTTTTCTTGAAGGGGTGAACATACCGCTTATTGTTGTGAAGAGTGATGGTGGTTACAACTACGCATCAACTGATATAGCAGCCCTTTGGTTAGTTTTCTCTCTTCCTTTATTTTACTTTTAATATTGAGTGTTTTTTTAAAAAAACTATGCTCAAGCAAGTTTATGGTCAATTAGCATAAATGTGCCGAGTTACCATTTGATGTGTTTTAAGAGTATTTTTGGTTGGATAGAATGGAATTGGAATGGGAATGGCCAAAATTTTGTTTGTTACACACTATGGAATGGGAATCCCTATTCCCTAGTGAGTGGCCATTCCATCAAATGATGGAATTTTCATTCTATAGCAAAAGTGGTGGAATGGTCATTTCATCATTCATGAACTGATTTTTTTGCATACACATCCTTCATAATTTTTATATTCTAATATGACTTTTTGTTAATTTATACTAATAGAAAGAGGATTAAGAAGTGGACTCCATTTTCTCTCTCCTAAATAGCCCACGTTAGTCAAATTTTAAGAAAATAAAGGATAATTATGTAATTTTAAATTCAATTATTAAATGTCAAAACTTTAATATAACATTTTAAAACTACCCACTAACTCATTTACATTCACTTTTTTCCTCTCACTCCCTCCCCATGTGTCTGTCATGTTTCCTATTAATTTTCAAAAACAACTCCTTCTGCACCATCTGTAATCATTTCTTTTTCTTGCTCTCATACAACTTTCTTCATCTCTCTCCCCATCTCAATTTTCATTTTCTTTTTTTTCCACAAAACCTCAATTTATATATCACAAGCTTTAAAAAAAAATACTAATTATGTGAAGTTTAATCATTTTAATTGATAGTTAAAGAAATAACTGAATCATTCTTCACATATTAAATTAGCTTAGTAAGCACAACTTTTGTACCTATTAAGACTTAAAGATATTAATTGATAGAATTTAAAACTTCTTGAGTACTACTTGGCATATTATACCCCTTTTCCCCCTTCTGACCAACTTAAAACTATACAAGCACTCGCGTCTTAGTTTTAATATTTTAAATAAAAGAAAAGTTTTTGAATGTGCATGAGAGTGTGTGTGAAGAGGCTACTATATGATAAAAAATATTGAATTTTGAATATTTCTCTAGTAAAATATTTTAATAATTATATTTTTAAGGAAAAATAGCAAATTACCTTTTTCAACTTTGGAGTGGTTAGATATTACCCCTTTCAATTTTAGAAACTTGAAAATTACCTCCTTAAACTTTACAAAACTTAAAATTAACATCAATCATCCACTTAATTAACTATTTTATTAAATTATATATATTTTTTATGAAGTTTTTAAATAATAATCAAAATATTATAATGTTATTTTTTTAGTAATTTTTTGATACATAATTTTTATGTTATATAATTAATTAATAAAAATTAAATTATATATAAAGAGTTTTAATTAAATACTTGTATATAAAGTGCGCTATAATTATCTAAAAAATAATAAAATAAATTAATATTTTATAATAACTTGATTCTTGTTTAAATTTCATTAAAAATCATATAATTTGTTAAAATGGTTAATTAAATGAAAGATGGGCGTTATTTCCAAGTTTTTATAAAGTTTAAGGGGATAGTTTTTAAGTTTCTAAAGTTGAAGTGGGGTTAATATCTAACCATCCCAAAGTTGAAGTGGTTAATTTGTATTTTTCCCTATTTTTAACAATAAAATTTAAAATATATTTTTGTATCCTTTACAAAAAAAAATATTTAATATGAAAATCTGGTAAATTAGTATTTTTATGCTTTTATTATAGAAATTTTTTTGTTAATCATACTTTGAATGATAAAATTTAAATTATAGCAATTTTTATTATTGATCATATCATATATTTAGTAATATTAAACTATTTAATAAGATATTTATTAATATTATAATAAGGATATTATTGTCATTAATTATATTTTTTTTAATTCTATTCCTACATTATTTTGTTGTACTAAACATAAAATTGGAATGGAATACCCATTCTATTTGTTATTGTTAATTAGAAAAAAATTTGTAATACCATATGCTCAATTAAGTTAGTCAGTCATTATATGTAATATAATACAGAGTACATATTGTAAAATATAAATGATATGGGATTTAATGCTACTTATCTACTAACACTCCTCCTTAAGTTGGGCTATAGATATCAATCATGTCGAACTTACTACAAATTTCATTAAACTGTTTTCTTGAGAGAGTTTTAGTAAATAAATCAACTAATTATTCCTTAGTTGTAATATATTTAAGATTGATAACCCTTTCTTATAGCTTTTACCTAACAAAATGACAATTAACCTCTACATGTTTAGTTTGTTTATGAAAAATCAGATTTGAAGTAATATGAATAGTAGCTCGATTGTCACACCACAATTGTATAATTTCATAAGTCTTGATGTCAAGTTGCCAAAGAAGGTAAGCAACCCATACCAATTCAAATATAGCATGAGCCATAATTCGGTATTTAGACTTTGCATTGAAGTGAGATACAACTGCTTGTTTCTTACTTTTCCATGACACAAGGTTTTCTCCAATAAATATACAATACTTAGAAGTAGATCTTCGATCTATAGGGTATTGTGCCCAGTTTGCATCCGAAAAAGCCTCCACTCTGCAATAACCATAATTTTTTTATAAAACTCCTCGATCAAGCACCTTCTTCAAATACTTTAAAATGTGTTAGAGCATCCCAATGAAAAGTCTTTGGAGAGTTCATAAACTAACTAATCACACTTACTGGAAAGGCAATGTCAGACTTAGTTATAGTAAGGTAGCTCAATTTTCTTACCAATCCCCTGTACTGCTCGGGATCTTCAGGTAACTTCCTATCTTCTGGATTAAGCTTAACATTTGTAATCATAGGAGTTTCACATAGTTTAGCACCAATCATCCTGGTTTCTTTTAAAAGGCCAAGTACATATTTTCTTTAAGGCAAGAAAATCTCCTTTCTTCCTCGGGCAATCTTAATGCCTAAAAAATACCGAAGTGTTCTTAAGTCTTTAGTCTAGAATTTAACTTGAAGGAAAGCTTTCAATTGTGAAATGTCTAGTTTGTTATTCCCTGTAATCACAATATCGTCCACATAGACAGCTAAAGGAATACATCTTGAATCAGATTGCTTGTAAAATGCAGAGTGATCGTGATCACTTTTCTTCATTCCAAATTTTATCACCACTTCACTAAATCTTCCAAACTAAGATCGAGGAGATTGTTTTAACTCATATAATAATTTCTTTAAATGTAGTACCTTCTCACACTCCCCCTGAGCAACAAACGTAGTACCTTATCCCTATTAGTAACAAGCTCGAATAGATTGTTTCAATCCATATAATGATTTCTTCAAATGTAATACCTTTTCACACTCTTTTTGAACAACAAATCTAGGTGGTTGCTCCATATACACTTTTTTTTGCAAATCTCCTTGTAAAAAAGTATTTTTAACATCCAACTGGTGAAGAAACTAGTTATTAGTAGTAGTAAAAGAAATAAGCAATCGAACGGAAGAAGAAGTAGGTAAAGAAGAATATGACACATAATTAGAAATAGAATAAGGGTGGTTAAGGTTATCTTTCTTAGTACAAGTACGAATACCTTTTCGATGAGCAATAGGTAGATCCAAATCAAAAGACACAGGAGGAGAATTTGGGAGGAGAATTTGATGAGGAAGGAGGCGGTAAGGGAGATGATGCTGACGGATTGTTCAGAATGAAGTCTGGATTAGATGTTTGTGGCTTGTCTGGTGGAGGAGTTGTTAATGGTACCTACATTCTACGAAAATAAACATATTTAATGGGAGGTCGAACCCAATTCTATTGTGGAGAAACTTGTGGATCTTGTAAAGGAGAAGATACAAGAAAATATTTATCAACAGGTTTTGAATCTGGCAAGGTGGAGGAAGATGGAGAAGGCCCAAAGAATGGGGTAAATTCGAAAAATGTAACATCAGAAGATATAATGTAATGATTTAAGTCAGGAGAAAAATACCTGTACCCTTTTTGAGTACGATAATATCCAAGAAAAATATACTTCAAAGGCCAAGGATCCAATTTGGATACCTGAGGATGATTATCATGAACGAAACATGTGTATCCAAAAATACTTGGAGGAATAGGAAATAAGGATTTAGAGGGAAATAAAGTAGAAAAAGGTATTTGACTAACAAGAATTGAAGAAGGCATGCGATTTATCAAAAAACAAGCTGTAGAAATTGCATTTGTCCAAAAAATTTGAGGAACTTTCATTTGAAATAAAAGGGTATTAGAAACTTCCATTAAATGTCGATTTTTCCGTTCAGTTACTCCATTTTGTTGTGGAGTAACAACACAAGATTAATGATGAAGTATACCATGTTGTGATAAATAGGCTGAAAATTGTGCAAAGAAATACTCCTTAGCATTATCACTCTGAAAATTATAAATAGTTATGTCAAATTGATTTGTAACTTCAACATGAAAAATACAAAAAATATTAAATAATTTCGAATGATTTTTCATTAAATAGAGTTAATTCATTCTTGAATAATCATTCACAAAAGATACAAAATAATGAAAACTAGATTTTGAAACAACTGAGTAAGGCCCTTAAATATCCAAATATACTAACTCAAATGGAGATGAAACTCGCTTATTAATTCTAGAAACATATGATGGACGATGCTATTTAGCAAATTGATAAGACTTATAATCTAAATGAGAAACAGATTCCAAGTTAAGGCATAACTTTCATAAAGATACCAATGAGGGGTGATCAAAATGACAATGCAACTGATGTAGAGTAGGGGTAGTAGTAGTAGTAGTAATTGGTTGAGTAACTTTGCTATCCAGTATGGATAATCCCTCAGATTCATATTTCTTATCAAAAATCTTCTTCGTCAACAGATCTTGAAACACACAATAATCAGGAAAAAAGAAAACACCACAATTATAAGTAAGTATAATTTTGCTGATTGAAAGTAAATTAAACAGGAAATTTGGGAGACACAACATTGGTAAAAGAAATGTCAGAAGTGACATTAACCATACCATTCCCAATAACAAAAGCAATAGACGCATTGGTTAAAGTAACATGAGAAGGATGAGAGGTATTAAAGGAAGATACAATACCTATTTGATCCGTCATATGATCGGTGGCCCAGAATCAATGACCCATCTAGAATTGGAATTGGAATTGGAATTGGAGAGACATGTAATGGGATTATTTGTTTGAACTATTGAGGCAGTGGGTTGAGTAGGTAGCGATTGTAAAAAGGCCTTCAATTGCATATACTCAACATGTTTACTATTGGGTGGTAATTTACCATTGTTTCTTGATTTTTTTGAGCTATCAAGAACCCCAAACTTGTTTGTCAAATTAGAACCAACATCCATGATGAATAAACTTATCTAACCAACAATTTTAAAAACCAAAAAATTCTTGGAAAATAGAAAACACTGCTTGAAGTGACAAAATCACAAAAACAACTGCACAAAATGATTCACTAACCTCCGAAATAGTACTTGCTCGGAGATTGCCGCCGTACAAATTGCCACGTGTCTCCACTCTCCTTTGCGTGTGGGCCTCACGCGCATGAGTACCTGCTACCTTTCTTGGATTGCCTCGCCGCGATCTACCGTTTGGTGTGCCCAAATCGTCCTTCCAGTGGCCGGAACTGTTTCAACGATGCCAAACAGCACTATGTTGCTTTCTTCCACTGCTGTACATTGCTACCAAATAGCACTTCTAAGATTTGGGCTTTCTCTAATATGTGGCTAAGATTGCCGCTGGCCCATTATGATTTTAGTCAAGCATAAAAAAAAAAACGGAAAAAGAAAGGGAGAAGAAGAAAGAAGGAGAGAGCTGGGTTTTCTCTTCCTCCTTTTTTTTATTATATCGAGGTGGGAGAAGAATATCTAAAAAGATCTAGATACCATGTTAATTAGAGGAAAATTTATAATGTCATATCCTCAATTGAGTTAAGCAGTCACTATATATAATATAACACAGAATACATATTGTGAAATATAAATGATGTGGAACCTAATGTTACTTATTTACTAACAATTACAATATTGAATATAATTATGGAATGGTCATTCCATTCCTATTCTCATTTCATTCTGCTGTACTAAACACAACATAAGTGTAGTAAATTAATTCTTGTTTTTCATATTTAATTCTAAGTCATTTCTTGTAAAAGGCAACTCTGTCTGAGGAATGGAAAGGAACTTTTGTTACCTTTAATACTCTAACCATGTAGGTATCGGCTAAATGAGGAGAAAGCTGAATGGATCATATATGTTACAGATGTTGGACAACAGCAACACTTTGATATGGTATTTAAGGTATATATCGGCTAAAAATGTGTCCACTGGATTATCTTCCCCACACCATTGTCATTAGCACCACTTTCTGCTTGCTTTCTATGGAAGTTGTTTGTGTTTATTTGTTGACTTCTTTATGTCTTGCTTGCTACTCACTTAGCAGTATCCTTGATGAATAATTTTATGACATCTAAATGCTTTTGTGTTGTCTATTTACATATCAGTCATGGTTATGGCGTATTATTTTGTAATTCTTAAAAATGAAAAGAAAAAAATGCAGTAAAATCACAAGCAATGATATCTTAATACTGCCATTAGGAGTAACAAGCCAAGAATTCCTTCCAATTTTTGTTTTAGGCTGTCAAGCGAGCAGGTTGGTTGCCAGCAAATGGAAATTTATATCCCAAAGCTACCCATGTGGGATTTGGTCTTGTTCTTGGGGAAGATGGAAAACGCTTCCGAACACGAAATACTGAGATCGTTCGATTGGTTGATTTGCTTGATGAAGCTAAGAGTCGCGGTAAAACTGCCCTCATTGAGCGTGGTAAAGTACTTGGTGCCCACTGTATGGTTTGCTATAGATGTGGTTTCTTTCTCTTCCTGGTCTGCATGCAGGCAACTATGAGATGAAGTCTGATATGAAAACACTTATGATTGCATATGCCTTGTATGTGTGTGTGTCTATATATATATATATATATATATATATATATAGGTAGGTAGGTAGATAGAAAAAGACAGATTTATGACTGCATATGCTATTTTTAGTCTCGTCATTGTAAGATTCTAGACAGTTAATATTTCAATTGTTTGATGTTCTTTTAGAAACGGCTAAAGATTGGCCTGAGGAGGAGGTTGAGAAAACTGCTGAGGCAGTTGGTTATGGTGCTGTTAAGTAAGTTGCTTTCATTTTTAAAAGTATTCCCTAACGTCTGCAACTATAACAAGTGAGAAAACATCTAGATCTAAATTAGACCCATTTAGTCCGAAATGTTTTTCTATTTTCAAGCAAAAATAATATATGAGCTTGACAATGGCAGAAGCATACATCCATACCATTGAAGTTAGACAGAATATAAGTACCAAGAAAAAAAAAAGGGAAATTAAAGAAAATGCTCTAAGGTTAGGGACATAGCTTGTTTATGGGCTGGGAAAGTTGTTATACTTGCTTTTAGTTTATAATTAGGTTATTATAGAGATTCCTAGTGAGTTACGGGCCTTGATTTTGTTTCTTCAAATTGTCTTGGCAGGTATGCTGACTTGAAGAACAACAGATTGACCAATTACACATTCAACTTTGAGCAGATGCTTAATGATAAGGTGCATTAGATATATGCAATTTGGGGTGTGTATGCAACGCCCTCCCCCCCCCCCCCAAAAAAAAAAAAACACAAAACAACACACACATTTAAAGTATGCTATTCCACTGTTACACAATCTTATTTCTTAGGCTTGTGACACAGGGCAACACTGCTGTTTATTTGCTGTATGCACATGCCCGGATCTGTTCCATTATCCGGAAATCTGGTAAAGATATAGAAGAGCTAAAGAAAGTGAGTTCCTTTTTGTTCTAAGACCATTCTCTGTTTATCTAGGTTGTGCCTGCATTTACACTTCGCCGTGATTGATGAAATTCCAATTAGCATTATGTAACCATTTGCCAAAGCATGGTTCCCTTGATTGGAGCCATGAGTGAATTGACTTCCAACAGATTGGTGGATTAATGCAAGCCACTCAATAATGGTTCAAATACGTATATTATTTGGCTAAATACAGTTGTCAGTTTGTGCCTTACCCCCCTTTTTTTTTCCTCCTTGTTTTTCCTCTCATCGCAACAGATTGGAGAAATAGTGTTGAATCACCCTGATGAGCGTGTATTGGGGCTTCACTTGCTACAATTTTCTGAGGTAGGATATACCCTAAAGGACGTGCTGGCCTTATGCTTTAGACTTGTGATATTGTGCATACCATTTTTATATTACTTATGTTTATTTTAATGGCATCTCAAATTCTTTAAAGTATATGAAATGAGATCGCGACACTTGAAGCTAAAGCTACAGGGCTGAGCTGTATATATAGTACATTTCTTTTGATAATCTAAAATGGAGTTTATCTTTTAGGTGGTTGAGGAAGCATGTGCGAATTTATTGCCCAATGTCTTGTGTGAATACCTGTACAACTTGTCAGAGATCTTTACGAAGAAGTTCTATTCCAATTGTCAGGTATAGCTCAAATGCCAATGAACTGGTGCTATATTTGCAGTATTTAGAGTGCCGTATCATGAAGGGTCACAATTCTTTTATTCATGGCCGGAATTCTGAAAAAGTAGTGATTGATAGGTTTCGGACATTCCGTCATTTATGATTTACCTAAAATTGGTTTCTCATATATTGCATCTTGGGAGATCTCATATAAAAATCCAGGGTCTTGAGTAGGATGGAATTAGAAAGAATAAAGGCAGATATCTGATTGAACTTGTTGCACTGAACAGGTTGTTGGGTCACCTGAGGAAACCAGTAGGCTCTTGCTATGCGAAGCAACTGCAACTGTAATACGGAAGTGCTTTTACCTTCTAGGAATTGTTCCTGTTTACAAGATATAACCCATTCAAAGGGTCCGGCTACGAATTTTTGTATTTTTTTTTGGGTGTAATACACAAATTCTAATGTTTCTAACAAAGTATTCGGGCTATCTTATCTCTCTTTCCTAATTGGCAGTGATAGTCAAATATGATGAGTGCGAAAGCAGCTGCGTTATTAATTTAAATCATCTTTGCAACATTTTACATCGGCCGTTGTTTCTTGCTTTGGGGTTTTCCTATTGTTAATTGCTTCTGGATAAGACGAACGTTACAATTAATTTAAATATACAAGTTGGCTAGAGAAGATTTTTGTGAATATGGTAAGTAGAGAAAGCAGAAGATTGAAACAAGGTAGAAACAAAACACCCATTTTAGCACAGAGGCAAATATCGTAGCAATTGCAGCACTGAACTGCGTTTTAATTTTCTCCCCGAGTGTATATGTCTGCTTAGAATCAGACAACAACATATGATATGGCGTAATAAGAAACATATCAAATTATTTTCTTTATCCACTATGGAAGCTTTATATTTAGCACTCAAATGACTCTGTGAGACGACGTTATATACCTCAGACATTCCATTATCCTTCGTGCCTTACGAAAGGGGAAATGGTTGTCGGCTTCTCTTCTCATATTATCTTAAGGTCGTAAGTAACGAGTTTTCTACATAAAAAAAAGGAAGCCCTTGCGGGTCTTGTATTCAAAAGTTCTTGTGTACAGTAAAGGAAGGCCTGGCTCCTCCCAAGAGACTCCCTCTCTTACATGGCACAGATACAAAAGAAGATCCTCTTGAAGTTTTCTTTGATATTGAAGCCTTTGGAGGGTATGATATTCTGTGGCTGCTATCCAAACCTCCATAGCTCTTGCATGACTTGATTTTCTTTCTACAGTTAGGTTTACCTTTCTTAGGAAGATCTTCTATATTTTGCACCCTCGCTAGAGATGTGAAAGACTGTGCCTTCCCTTGATAAAACATTGACAGTCCTCTCCTGCACATGCATACTCATTAATAAACAGCACCCAATAAACACGAAAAAATGGAAATTTTGAATAAAAACTAGGGTTGCTTACTTTATAGGGAGGTGGGTTATGAGGTCGGATAGTTGATATAAAGGCCCATTCGAAATATTTGATGATGATGACAAACAAGATGATGAAGATGAAGCCTCCTCATCTGCCAACTGTGAAGATGAACACTCAGAGTTCATTGTATCTTCTGACATGCTGCCGATGGATGTTGAGTCACAGATATCATCTTCTTTAACGACCCAGCTCGTATCTGCAGATCCCTTCACATTCATTCCTTGAAAGATTTGCTGGACTGCCTTTTCACCCATTCGACGTATCAAGATGAACCCGCAACCAACCGAAGAAGAAGAAGAAGAAGAAGATCTTAAAGCTTTCTCTTCTGAATGTATATATGTGATGTGGAAAGGTCCTTATTGAGTGAGCATATCTGTTTGTGAATCCCAAGTACTTTTGACTGCATATTTACAAATAAAATAGAGGATCTTATATAACAGCAAAGAGGAATCGGATAACATTTGACCAAAATTATTGTTTTTATATTACGATATTAATTATTCTTTATCCTGAAATATATCATTATCAGATCACGTTGGTTGTATATGGCGTAAATTTAATGCCTTCTGTGAGGCTAATGCGATAGAGGATAAGCTCTAAATTTTGAATACACCCATATCCGAGTCACCGTCCTTCCTCTTTTGTTTCTTTTAAAAAAAAAAAAAAAAAAATTGGATGGTGAAAGTGTGGTCTCTATCTGGCCAACCTTGCTTCATAAAGCCATGACAGATGGGTATATTCCCATCTTTCAGTGCATTATTATTCACCACCCAATAAATTTGGTAAATCGAAAACAAAAAGTGGCAATGAAGGAGGTTTTGATCAATTCATGGATAAATAAAAAAAAAAAAAGAAGTTGATAAAACGTTTCCGACTGGGTAGTTGTGGTTGTTGTAAGAGGATATACTTGTTCTCCAAACATTGTTTTGGCTTAACTTTGCACAACTGAGTTGAACATTTCTCGATTTTTGTCTGTTCAAAATGGACTCCAAATTTCATCCAATCTTTGACCTTTGCTAAATAAGTTACACGTTATAAGTCACTATTCTTGTATTCACGATTTCTATTTTGTTAGCTTGTTATTCATGTTTTGCTTGTTGAACTTACATTTAGAAAATTCATTCACGTAATTGACTCATTTTGTGTTACATGCTACATGATAATTTTACATGACCATGCCTTATTATTTAATTAATTTAAATAATTATGAAATTAAATTTTAAGTAAATCTTTTATGATGTTAACTATTTTAATTTTGATGAATAAATTATTTTCAAATTTATTTTGAACATAATTATATATATAATGAAGCAAAATATTTGATTTATCATATTATTCCCAAAATAAAGTAATTTTCTTTCAACTGTTGATTCGTTAAATAGGGCCAATCAAACTAAGAAAAGTAGCAGATATTGTATTTCTTTTGCTCTACAAAATCTACTAAAATAAAATACTACTCAGAAAAGTTAATTTCTTGTTTTGAATCGTATGTAAATTGTGATCTAAGTTCAAACAGATACTTTGCAATTAATTGGACAATTTTCCTCATTCTACAAATACGAATTATGAAATTGATATTTGAAATTAAAATATATGATTTATAATAAATATAATTAAAATATTTTGATTCAAGTATTATCATATAATTTTATTATGCTCAAATAATATTGCAAATCAGTATTATTAAGATAAAATTTTTATATTAAAGATTTTTATTAGAATTTTTTTAATGAACTCACATAATTTAGAATATATAATAGTAAAATATGAATTATATGAATGTGAAA
This sequence comes from Sindora glabra, assembly GCA_020226215.1. Lineage (NCBI taxonomy): Eukaryota > Viridiplantae > Streptophyta > Magnoliopsida > Fabales > Fabaceae > Sindora > Sindora glabra. The sequence goes on from CM035229.1 coordinate 87,414,784, forward strand.
ATAATATTGTTGCAACCCATATTATGTGATAATATTGACGGACTATAGTTTAGTTTACTGGGATTTTCTATGGTAGGTTTTCTATAGATGAGGCAGATCCCTATTCTCAACACTATAGTTCTCCCACTGCATTAGCAAACTATTCTTTCACCTTTCGATGGACCCTCCACCCTAATTCAAGTAACTAACTACTATCAACTGATAATTATTTTGTATAATTCGCACATTATTTATACTGTGTAACATGATTTATTCAGTTTAATTTATTTGTAAATTTCGTCAATTCTCACTCCAATTTTTTGAGAAAAAGAGTAAAAATATACAAAAAGAATAAAAATAGCATATCAGCTTTAAGAAATATATTTATTTTCGAATTCAACAGATAAGTTTACAAAAAATTATCAAAAACACCAAAACAAGAAAAAATTAGAAAAACGCGTTTATTGTTTATGCTTTAAATTCCTCACGCAATCAATATAGAATCACACAGAAAAATTAGTAAATTTTTTTTTAAAATATTGCAAAATCATGGATATAGACCACCTCTAAATTGCCTTGGTATAAAAAAACTATATATATAATAAGAGATATATATGATATTAATTTAATATTATATGATTTAATATAATATTATATACTTATTATTAGTATTGTTATATATAATTTATTATTATCATTGTTATTATTATATTATATTATTTATATAAAAAATGTAGAAAGAATAGGAAAAAGTAAAAAAAAAAAGGGTTACAATTGAGGTTGGTTTTGACCAGAAAAATTGAAAAAAAATAAAAATAAAACACCAGCAGTACCCAAAAAAAAAGGGGGGGGGACAAAAGGTTGCTTAATTAATAAATGTGGTAAATAATTTATCTTCATTTATCGTGGTAAAATCAAATAATGGCCATAAGGGATAATTGTTAAATCTTATCCATACAAAGAAAATATATACGATCTGGTTATAAACAACAACAATGCTTGGGTGCAATGTTTATTAATTATTGGGGGGGACAGAAGGTGCATTGTCATTTGGAGAGAATCATTAATAAAAGATTTGAAAAAGGAAATCATATGATCATCAAGAATGAGCTGGATACGAACGAGATAAAGAGGTTGACTTGTGTAGAATTCATCATGATGTTGTGGGCAAAATTGTTATTATAACTAAAAGTTTAGTTCCATTTTAATATAAATATTATTAAATATATTTTTTAATTTAGTAACACAATCAGTAAGAAATTAGTTATTTTTTTATAAAAATGAATTATTTAAAAAAATTAGTTTATTAAATTAAAAAATACTTAATAAATTTTATATAGAAATGATACTAAATTTTTAGGGGAAACGTAGTATTAAAATTTTTTCTGATGTTGTGCTATTGTATTGGGTTACACCGCATAATAGTCCCCTTTTTTTTTTAATAATTTGGTTTGTGAAACTAAAATCTTATCTGCTGCCCACAGATTGAATTAATGATTTAATTAAGTGGCTTATATCTAACATTCAATGGGATTTGATTGAATGACATCGTCGGCCGTAAGTGACTGACCCCACCCTATTCATTACATCATTTCCCTCTGAAAGGTGCACAGGCAAACCTAACATATTGTTGCGGAAGTCACCCTTCAATCTCCTCTAATAAATAATAAAATAATTTATAAAATTGTAAACCTCACAAATCATAAAAAAGAGAATGAACATAAAGTATATATAGAAAAAATAAAATGGCATTACTCATCCTCGTAATAGATATAGAAGTCATTTCCTGATAAAATTTATTGAATTGCGGCCCTCAGAGAGCAAATACGAAATGAATGCAAGAAAATATAGGGTGTTTGTTTCTGTTTTCTGTTTTTAAAATAATTTTATAAAATAAGTTTCAAAAATAATTTTTAAAAATAATGAAAAAAAGTGTTTGATAAATTATTCTAAAAATAATATTGAATTACCATAATATTATTAATGAAGTGTGTTTTGAAAATAGAAAAAAAAATAACTTAAAATTATTTTTGTTTTCTTATTTTTAAAACACATGTTTTGAAAATAATTTTTAAAAATAAAAAAAATACTTAAACAAACAGATTCTTTTATTTTTAAAAATTAAAAACTAGTTTTTAAAAACACTTTCCAAACAGAGCCATAGTCATCCGCAAAACTGTTGATCTATTCTTTCTGGGTTGCCTCCCCTTGCTATTTCAAAAATATTCTGACAACCCTGTGATGATATAAAATTTTTTATTTTATCAGAGATTGACCAAAAACTTAAAAAGCAATATTAAAGTTATGTTTGGATATACTTGTATTTGTGTTTTTAGAAACTGTTCTTACAAGTTTTTAAAAACTGTTTTTTTATTCTCAAGAATTATTTTTGAATTAAAAAAAATTAAAATTAAAGGGCAATTAATATTATAAATAAAAAAATATTATTTAATTACAAAATTAACATTCAGAATCAGAAAATAACTAAAAGTTACATATTTAGAAAATATTTTTTAAAAACAGATTCTAAAAATAAGTTGGCAAATAAATTTTTCTATTTTAAAAAAAAATTGTTTTTAAAAACAAAAAACAAATAGACCCTAAATTTCTTTCAACATCTGGTTTGTGAAAAAAAATTTATACTCTTAAAAAATATTTTAAAGGAATCCTAACATTTTCCCTATTTAGAACTAAAAAATTTATCAGAGAAATGTAAAAATTCTTTAAAATGTTTTTAAATCTAACATCCAATCGAAAATTTTTACTAGAGAAGACAAATATTATACTTGCTGACAATGTTTTCCTTATATATTTATTTTTGTCTTTCTTCTTATATTATAATTTTTCTTTATTTTTTTTTTTTTAAAAAAAATTCTAGTTGGAAGGATGATAGAATTTTCTCCTAAATCACGTGGGTCAGGAAATGCCCCTCTTTTTGGTAATACCTAGTGCTGATTTGATTACTACGAATCAGTGAATCACAGAGTAAACAGTGTGCTGCACATGCTCAATTGGGTTTGTCCAGGATTTCTTAGTGTTGACTTGTAATCAAACCTGGATCAGATAAGCTTGCAAGTAAATTATCTGCGACCAGAGTACTGGCCCAGTTGAGGTTTAGGAAAAAGCAGGCTTGAGGGGATACCACTCTCATAATCCCCTTTCAATGTTAAAGTCACTCCTTAATCCAAAGCCAATTAATGACATTATCTATACAAGTGTGGTCTATTAGGAGGGGAAAAAAGGATGCATTACTCAAATTTAAAATGTTGTGCGCACCCCACTTAAGATTAAGATCTGGGGAGTCGATGCCCTGCATTCATGATTCCCTTCTTCCTCCAGACTCCAGTAGAAAATAAAAGGACTGTTCAGAATGACCCTTTCCTTTTGAGAATAGTGAAATTATGTTCAGCATCTTGTGTTTGGCTCAAGGATTTAGCAGGTTCGTACGAGTAATTGGAAATGACAAATAATACATTGGTCCAAATATTCAGCGGAAACACATTATACAAATCAGGAAACTGTCAATTAAGTACAAAAATTTACTGGAGGTTCCAAGCTACCTACCAGAATCCCAAGATCCAAGTCTTTGTCTTCGAACTTTTTAATAAAAGGATGGTCCTGGAAGTGCATTTAGATTAAAATAATCAGAAATCGAACGACAATTAACTATATATATATATATATATACTGCACTATGTTACAAACCAGAAGCTCCAAAGATGTCAGTCTATCCCGAGGATCCTTTTGTATGCTGCAATTAATTGAAATTGAACTCACAAACAGAGGTAAATGGAATATGTTCAAAATTTATAATGATTCAAGGGAAGAAAAATAAAGGGCAAGTAGTGAAATGAAAGCATCATACAAGACAGCTCCAAGCACTAGACTTAAAAGAACGAAAAGAGTACCATCTTAGCAGGAAACTTGTTCATGAAACAAAGCAACCAAAAAAGCCATGTATAAACAATTACCAGGATGACACAAACGAGCAGAACTCTGGAGAGAACTGGTCTGGGGGAGCAGAAGGTGGGGGGCTTTCAACTATTGCCGCCAAAAGCTCATAAAAGCTAGGCCGGCCTTGCTGATCCTCTGACTGTATATAAGGAAATCGTCCTATGGCACACTCAAGCACTACCATGCCCAAACTCCAGATGTCACTGCTATAGTCGTAAGCGCTCCCACTGATTCTTTCTGGCTAAACAAGGTAAAGAAAACATAAATTGCCATTCCATTCCACATTTGCTTGTTCCCCCTCTTAATAGATATGATTGAAGCTGCAAACCATGAAAGAAGAGTTTAGAAATGAAAGTTACTTACCGACATGTAGTTGTAAGTTCCAACAAATGTATCTCTTTGGCCCATTGAACTTGCCAGCACAGCACTAACACCAAAATCAGTGATCTTCACCTCTCCATTGTGATTTACTAATAGATTGGATGGTTTGATGTCCCTATGTATTACATGTCTTTCTTGATGCAAGTATACAAGACCTTGCAAGACCTGAAATATGGACTTAAATAATTAACCAGGAAACAGAACATCAGGTCACTGCCGCTCGAACTAGAATCTGTGCATCAGGTTAGCCCCTTTATACCTGCTTACATACAACAGCAAGATAAGGTTCCAGAATTGTTTTGACTTGTCTGATTACATCTGCTAGAGACCCACGATCCATGTATTCTAACACAAGAGATATAGCACCATTATGATAAAAAGAGTGGTAACAAACTACAACATGTGAACATTGCGAAGCTTGGTTTATTTTCAGCTCCTGCACAATCTGTTTTCGGATTTCCTCTTGTATGTTCATCTGTATGACCTGCAAGACAATACTCTCATTTAAAAAATTCTTGGTCTACTGGATTGAAAACGGAAGCTTCAGTGAAGAGAAATACAGCCTGAGTTAGCTTCGAAGTTATATGCGGTCCAAGTGCCAAACCATTTATGTCCACAGATCCAAAAATAAATATGAATTGCTTGTTAAAAGGAACTAGAAAAACAATATTAGCGTTTCTGATTTGAGGATCATTTTTATAACCTAGCCCCTCGTTACAGAGGACCATGTCAAAATCGAATCCAGTGATGAAAAATGTATGATAAATGGTATTGGGTCAAAACTAGAAGGTAACCGGGCATATATTAGATAGAAGCAATTAAAAAAAATTAGTTTCACAAGAATAACAAACCTTTAAAGCAAATAATTTTCCCACCCACTTATGACGAACAAGTTGTACTACACCACCACTGCCTTTTCCAATTACCTTGATGGTCTCAAGGTCTTCCAGTGAGAAGTCAAAATCGAGTTCCTTATCATCAGAAGGCTGTACAAAGGGGCAAGTACGGTGAAATGAGTATATTGCAAATATGCAGACTAGATACTCGAAGTAAAAACACATTTATCAATTATGCTTGCAGAACTATGTTGAAATCAAACCGTTAATTATTGGACTTACGCGCAGTTCTTTTTCTTCAGAGATAAGGCGCAATCCTTTCTGATTTAAGAGAAGATCTCCATCGTGAAATGTACCACTTGCAGTCCTGGTAAATCTGAAATATATAAGCACTATAAACGAAAGAAACCTATCACTAAATTTTCACTTCACACAATCGATTAGAAAGTTTTGAACTGCATTCCTTTGCCGCTGCTACTTCGGATACGGAAAATGGAGGATATAGTTGACAGAAATTTAAACCACAGCTTTTGCAGATTAAATAGTTTTGAATCCATTAACCCAGTTTAGTACATTTTCACAACCAGTAATGAAAAGCGAATTGAAATAATCACGGTAACAAAACAAAGAATAGATAGGGAACAACCCAAAACTTTCTTTAGTAGCAGTGACTTACAGGAACGATGTGATTGGGGTTTCTTGGGCAGGAACATTGAGCTTCAGTTGCTTTAATGGCGTCTTGCTCTTCATCTTCATCTTCTTTGGTCACTAATTTCCTAGGGTTTGGATTTGCGAATCTAATACAATGGGAGAGTGAGATTATTTTTTTCTGAGAAAGAGTCGTTATTGTAGTAAGAAAAAAAAATAGGAATAAATTCAAACGTTTGACGGCGCGCAAATAAATTCAATCTTTTATTTTTTTATTATAAGAATAACTTTTATTTATTTAAAATCTTTTAAATCGGATCACCTCCTGAAAGAATATTATATATTTAAAATTTTTAATTTAATTAAGATTTACTCATAGAAAGCATATGGAATGTGGCAGGAAAAAAATAATAAAACCCTTGAGAATTTAGGCCCAGCTGGGAATTGGGCTCCAACAATAGGGTTGGTTGGAATCAAACCTTTTTTAAAATTAATTTTATTTAATTTTAATAGAAATGATTCGATTTATTTGTAAACAAAGTCTATTATTAAAATGATGTAAAAAATAATGATTTTAATTTATTTATAAATAAAATTTTCATGTAAAATATATTAAAAATACATATAATTTAATCTAAAAATTAATTTAAAAGTTATTGTGATAAATATAATATAATATAATATATTAAGCCAAACAAAATGAGTTTTAATAAAATTCTTGATAAATGTAATAAATTTCATAACGATATAGGTATAATCAAAACAAAAATTATAAATAAAATAAAATTTTTAGTTACTTTAAACCAAATATCATTCAAAAAGAAATTTATTTAAAAACAATATTTTATTTTATTTTTAACCCATTACATCCTAATAAGGGCAGTTGTTTGCGCAATTTTGGGAGAGTAAGAGGGTTACATTCTTACAAGATCCTTGGTTCAGAAGAGATTGTTACCATTCTGAGCATCTGAGCAGCAGGGTCATAAATTTGTCGGATATTCAAATCAATCATATAAAAAAAATAGTGAATTGTGAATTTGCGTAATTTGAATGTATTAAAACACCAACTTAAAACAAGTTTTAATTACTTGCCAAAATTATTTCTTGTTTGAAATCTAAAAAAAATTAGACACAATTAATTTTATGCATAATTCCTCTTTCCTGCTGCTTTAACTTTGTGTGTTTGGATAAATTGCACAGAACTTGTTCAATTTCTTTTAAATGCGTGCATTATTTATTTATTTAAAATGTGTAGATGTCTAGTGTAAATTCAACCTTCTGTCCAATACCATGGTTTTGCTTTTGAATTACCATTTTTAACGGTGGTTATCACCAAATACTTGGTTTAGAGGAATGTCTTGGGGGCTTCAATTCGCAAGACTTACCGAAAATGAAGAAGAAATTTGAGTAATTTCATTATGTTAGTACGTGGCAGAGTATCTGGCAATGACAGACAAAACAATATAAAATCCCTGAGAAGCAATAAACCAATGCTAATTGATTCTCCTTCCTGCAAAATTGAATATCCTTTGCCAAGTTCATGCTATACCTTAGCCAACCATTCAAAATAGGTCTCCTATGGTCTGACATAGTGCCATCAAGCACTAAGAAGAAGCTTAAGAAAATTGTGTGGTTGATATATTGGGGGGTATTGGGTTTTACCGATCCAGCTTCAACTCCTGACATTGGAGGTTCTCCATTTCTGAATTGTGTATTTTCAAAGGATAAGCATGCGCAGAAGACGCACATAGAGATCTTGGATGGGATGGGTTTCGTGTTCTGATACCATGGGATTGGGGAGTCTTGTCCATATCAAAAATGAAAAAAAAAATAAAAAAATCCTCTACAGTTCACCCTGCAAGTTCTCGTGTTTACTCGCTTATCCCCTATCTACGTATATGAAAAATATTTCTTGTACTATCGAGTACTTTCACTGCCCTCCTGCAACATTTCGGAGAGGGAGAAGTTGCAGATTTGCGGTACGTAAATAATGAAGAGAAGAAACAGGGCAGAGATGTCAAATTCCGGGAATCGAGAAACATCTCAAAACCAAAACAGAGAAGAAGATGCCATGTCCGATGCTTTCGGTTTACTGTCCTGTCTCTTAATACAAGGCCTTTGTCGCCTACCCATAAAAAGGCTAAGTAATAATCCCATTAACCTGTTGTTCCAACTTTAACCGATGAAAAAGATAAAAAAAAAAAAAATTCCCTCGCTGTGTCTGCACTGTCGAGCTCCAAAACAGGACAAAGAAAGACGCAGAAGAGATAGTAGCCGTTGCTCTCTCAACTTTGGAACGTTGGAGCTTTGTATCAAAACTCGGAAGAAGCGACGGAGATAGGAGAAAGAAGAGAGCGATGGGGAGAGGATTCGAGCTCGTCTTTGCGACTTCACTTTTGCTCACGCTTCTGGGTTTGTGCTTATTCCTTCTTCCATCTTCCCCACTCTTTCCCAGCCTGTATCTATGTTCATCTCGTTTGGATTTAATATTTCCTCTTTTCACTGTCTATATACGGATTTCTGTTTCCGGGTTTCTTATCCACTATGCATTGTAAGCGGTTCCTGCACTTATGCTGAATTAAATAATCATTTCTAAGGAGCAATGGCCTTTCTTTCTTTTGAAGCTTAGATCAGCTGCAGAACAATTTTAATGATATTTAGTTAAATTTCTGAGTACACTACTCTTATTCTTTAGATTTGGGATTACCGCGCTTCTCTCGTTGAGGGTTTTTATTTGATGGGTGACTGCAGTTTTTGAATGGCATTTTCAACTCACTTTGACACTGTTATGAGGCTATCATCAACAAGATATTTTATTTTTACTGTAGAAAGTATTAATTTCCTTCCTTCCCATGGCTAAAGTCGGAATCTTTACCTCAAAATTTCCAGCTTGCTCTACATCTTTGTTTGGATATGTTTGTCGTCCCTAGATATTATGTGGGGCAGGGGTTAAAGCTGTAATTATGAACCTAACGCAAGTTTCTCGTCTAGTTGGTGAACCTATAAATCTGTGTCAAGTTGTTTTAATCTATACATACATGCACAGAGAAAATCATCTCCGTCTGTTACTGTTCTTTTAATTAATAAATGTTATGAAATGCTGTGTCAGGTTGTTGCGCTGGGAGTTATGTTGGTGTCTGTTATGGAAGAAACGCTGATGACCTCCCTACACCTGATAAGGTGGCACAGCTGGTTCAACTTCACAATATTAAATATGTGAGGATCTATGATTCTAATATACAGGTTCTGAAGGCCTTTGCAAACACCGGAGTTGAACTAATGGTTGGGGTTACAAATTCAGATTTATTACCATTCTCGCAGTTTCAATCTAATGCAGACACTTGGTTGAGAAACAGTATCCTCCCGTACTACCCGGCTACAAAGATCACATACATTACTGTTGGTGCAGAGGTCACTGAAAGTCCCAGCAATGCCTCAGCATTTGCAGTGCCCGCGATGAAAAATGTTCTTACAGCACTCAAGAAAGCTGGTTTGCATAAAAAGATAAAAGTCTCCAGTACCCATTCCCTTGGGGTTTTGTCCAGATCATTCCCACCCTCTGTTGGGGCTTTCAATAGCAGCCATGCTCATTTCCTGAAGCCAATGTTAGAATTCCTTGCTGAGAATCAGTCACCTTTTATGATTGATATATATCCTTATTATGCCTACACAGATTCCCCGACTAAAGTATCTTTGGACTATGCCCTATTTGAATTATCATCGCCGGATGTCATTGATCCAAATACTGGTTTGCTATACACAAACATGTTTGATGCCCAGATTGATGCTATTTATTTTGCGCTGATAGCTCTCAATTTCAGAACAATCAGAGTAATGGTCACTGAAACAGGCTGGCCTTCCAAGGGTTCAGCCAAGGAAACGGCTGCAACTCCAGAAAATGCTCAAACATATAATACCAATCTGATAAGGCATGTTATCAATAATATTGGCACTCCTGCAAAGCCTGGAGAGGAGCTAGATGTTTACATATTCTCATTGTTTAATGAAAATAGGAAGCCTGGTTTGGAATCTGAGAGGAACTGGGGCTTATTTTATCCAGATCAAACAAGCGTGTATAACCTAGATTTAACTGGAAAAGGTGCTGTTGATATGACTACGAAGGGAAATGGAACCGGATTAAATGGAACAGCATGGTGCATTGCTTCAAGTAAGGCCCCGGAAATGGATCTGCAGAATGCCTTAGATTGGGCATGTGGTCCTGGCAATGTGGACTGCATTGCAATCCAGCCTAGCCAGCCTTGCTTTGAACCGGATAACACAGTCTCTCATGCATCTTATGCCTTCAATAGCTATTACCAGCAAAACGGGGCTTCTGACATTGCTTGTAGTTTCGGAGGAACAGGAGTAATAGTTGACGAGGATCCCAGTATGATTCATCAAAACTCATTACCATTTTTGCTTAACTGTCAAGATTTTTTGCATATGCTATCTTTCTTGGAAAGTACGAGTCCCATTTCTGTGAGAGAACCATATTAGTAGAAGATATTGGTAAAGCTGACAGTGGATGTTTGCTCCATGCATCTCTGTAGAACGTAGTGAACCATGTTTAGCATTATTGTCTGTCATAATGCTGCAAGTAGATTTGCTTGTATCTGTTCATTGAATTGTCCATTTTCTGTCTCATATCCACATCTGCAGGAGACCTGGTCTTCAATTCAATTCAGCATATTATGTTGGCTGAATTGGTGTCTCTCATCATACACAACTAATCCTTGTTTATTTTGCAGGCTATGACAACTGCATGTACATGAGAGCTGGGTAAGTTGTATTTCCTGTAATGTTTCTATTTGATGTGCTAATATTGTGCCCTAAATATAACACTCTAGTCTGCTTCCGTCAAAATTGTGCAGAAGCAACAAAGCTATGGCAAGTAACGCAACAGCCATATCTTCATCAACTCCATCATCCTCAGAAAGAGAAATCTCCTCATGGATCTCTAGTTTACTTCTTGTAACTTTTCTCGTCCTTTTATTGAACATTGGACAAGCCTGACAGGTTTTGTTGGCATCATCCAGGTGTAAGCTATTATTTTTGCTATGTTATGAGATGGAAATTTTAGAGCAAGAAGCAAGGTTGTTGCAATGGATGCACCGTTCATGCGAGAACCTGTTGCGCTTTACACTCGAACTAAACGCAATACAAGGCATCAGATATATAAATAAAAGAGTAATGCTATGTAAATTTTGACTTCCTAAAAAAATTAAATATTTTTACTATTAAATTATATTTAGTGCATTAAAATTTATATTTTTAATTTTATTTCACCTCTTTTGAAATTTAAAATAGACAATAATTATTCAACTTTTTATGAAGTTAATAAAGGTAAGCATGAAGGTTGTGATATGTAGGAGACTGCCAAGATTCACTCTTTCACAAACAACTAGAAACTGCCCTGTATTTATCAATTGTTAATGGCGTAAAGGGAGAGGGAAGCCAAGCCTAAAACAACTCAGTTTTGAAATCATTTTTTGTGATCCAAAATTGAAACTCTAAAAAATAAAAAAAAAATAAAAAAAATGGATAGATAGAGCATAAGAGAGCAGAAAGGACACATAAATTTAAGCCAATCATTATATCATAACATGAAAACCACTCCAATGTTTACAGGTATGCAGTAAAAATTAGATGAAAAGAGGTCATTGTCATCACTTCTCAAGCACCAAACATTCATTTGCCAAACTCAGATCCCATGACCTTTGAAATTCAATATTATTACACTGCAATCAAGCATTTCCAGGGCAGGTCGATGCAAAGCTTACGGTAGCCAATAAAAATATGCACGACAACAAGAAATAGCGAGAGAAGATTAGAGGCCCTGTTCAATGAGGTAATCACCGAGCCTTTCAACTATCATGTTGCATTGACCTGGAGTCATTGGCTCATCATAAATGCCAATGATTAAGGCCAGATTGGTCTTCTTCACAGTAACACCCCCGGGACCCTGTACAATAATAGATATTAGATACTGCTCAGGAAGACAAAGCACTTTGAAGTTTAAACTCAACATTTTAAAACCAATTACTAGACAACTGGTTCGACAGCCAGTATTATTAAGCTTTGAATTTAACATATCATTTGATCACTAACCTTCTTCCCTCGAATGACTGCTCCCGGCTCACCTTGGATCACCATGTATTTTGTGCCACCAAGATATAATCCAGTTGGAGCAAGCGTTCCAGGCTCATTAAAGTCACTCATAATTCCAGTAATTTCCTCGGGCTTGAACTAAACCAATGAATAAGTATTAGACGAAGTTCAATAACGAATATGGATCTGCTTGGATTAAAGTCTATAAGAACATGCCATGTCTGTTACAAGTTAAACATATGCCCCAAAACACTCAATTACCCAAGCTTCATAGGCATAAATTCACAAACTTTCCCCTCCAATTTCCTAAATAAATAAGAATCAAAGCAAAATCATTCGAGATCCGAGACTCAGAAGTGACAGGGAAAAATGAATCATGAAAAAGTATCCTAGACCACACAATTATTCGAGGAAATACCTCAATCGGCAGGGAATCATGGTTAACTAGTAATTATATTCTGATAAAACCACAGAAAAACAAAAGTAGAGCAGACTAGTACAGCCTATAATCGGGGATAAAACAGATCGAGTAAAAGGATCTAGTTAGCTTATAGTGGCAGAGATTTGGGGAAATGATGGAAAAGAGTGGAACCTGAGGAAAATTGGAGCTCTGAGCCCAAACGCTGCCGTCTTGGCCGATTATAGCAGCAGCAGTGAGAAAATTACCTTCAATTTCGCACATAAGGTGCTCATCGACGTAGACTTGCCACGACATCTTCTTCTTACTCCGAAATGTCTGCTGAGATATTTGCAGCTTCTCTCGCCGGTCTTCCCTTCTATTGTAGCAGCGCAGTAGCGTCGAAACCACGGGGTTATAAATCTGTGAGATGATGGTCTCGCGGATGTTAATTTACTAAAATAGCCCTCCATTGCTTTTGGCTTTGGCCACCTAAAACGCTGTCGGACAAGGAAACATACATTATATCCTCAGGCAAATTATATAAAATTTGCCTAGAATTTTATCATATTATACTCGATTTTTTCATTTTTAAAATTATATATTTTTATTTTGATTATTCTTCTTTCATCATGAATACAATAATACTAATTTTTTAAATGTAACTCGTTCTCTAATATCATCCTAATAACTGAAAAATAATTTCTCTAATTTTTATATATAAATTTACGTTTTTCTTTGAAAAAATTATAAGTTTATTGTATTTTTATTCTTAATAAAAGGATACATTCATATATAAAAATTATTTTCAGTCATATTAGCAAATGAATTATAGCTAAAAAATTAAAAGCATTGTATTTTACAATGATGGAAAAACTAATTAGAAGATGAAAGTGTATAATTTTAAAAAACATGAAGAATGTGAAGTATAATTGGATCAAATCTTAGGGTGGTCAATATAATTTTTCCTATATTTTTAAGAGAAAAATATAAAATTATCCCACTAGTTATGGAATACTCAAAATTTATTTTATAAACTATGAGAACTTATAAATTAATCTCTAAAACTATAGACTGTACCTCATTTACTAAAGTTAAGAAAAATTGTAAAGTACTCCCATCAATTATAAGATAATTGCATTTTGCTCTTAGTAACGTTAAAAACTTATAAATAAAATTCTTAATTATATAAAATTTGTAATTAACACTTATTATTTACTTAATAAATTATTTTATTAAAATACATGATTTTTTTAAAAAAATTAAGCATGAATCATAATATTATTATATGTTGCATTATTAAATCATTTTTTACATAATTTTTATATTATATAATTAGTAGAAATCAAATTAATTATAGAAAATTTTAATTAAATACTTGCAAATGAGTCATGAAATTGTGTAAAAAATAATAAATTAATACACAATAATATTGTACTTCATGTTTATTGGTATTACTTAATATTCAATATTGATTGTCATTATCCGATTTTTTTCTTTGAATTAATTCCTCATTTTATGAAATATAGATAAAAAAATATTAAGTGAAGAAGTAAAGTAAACGACCAATTCTACGGTACCCCGGGGGTTTCAAACCCGGGGTGACGTGGTGCATTGTGGACCATTGGATGAGATTACTAAAATTCTTAGTAATCTCATCCAATGGCTTGCATTGTGCCACGTCACCCCAGGTTCACCCCGGGTTTGAAACCCCCCAGAGTACCGTAGCAAGCACCAAAATAAACATAATTATTATGCTATATGAAAAAGGATAAAAAACTTATAACTTTCATTTCATGTGATCATATTTAATTTAATTTTAATATCATATCAATTATGATGATAGTAAGTAATAATTTTTTATTTTCTCCCATGAGATTTTTTTTACAATTTACTTTATTTAAAATTTGATAATTAATAGTTTAAGAGTTATCTTAATTTTATTCTTTTAAAATTTATAATTCGTTGTAATGCTCATATTTAGATTTAGATTAATACATTTATTTTTAAAATAAGATTATATTAGTTAGTAAGTTTACTTTGTTTGTTAGACATATTTTTTTCTATAAATTTGTTACAATTTTAAATATTTATTATAAAATCTTTTATCTCAAAAAAAAAACTTTTAAGAATATAAGTAAATTAAAAAATTTTCTCTCATATAATTATATATTATATTTTTAACTCTTATATTATTTTATAAGACATATATTATTTCTCTTCTTTCTTGTACCCATTTCTATTATCATTTAATAAAATAATTATTATTATTTGCAATTCTATTTACTCTAATAACTACATATTTTATTTTATAATTAAATAGTACATATATATTATTCATTTAATTTAAAATAATTATTTAATTATATATTACATTTTTAATTCTTATACTATTTTATAAGTTGCATACTATTTTTGTTTTTTTTGTGCTCATTCGCTTTATTATTTAATAAAATAATAGTTGTTATTTGCTATTGCATTTACTCTAATAGTAATTATTTATGCTAATAAATATATATTTTATTATAAAATATTATTAATAAATTATTAATTTATTATAATTAAATTATTTAACTACATATCATATTTTTAATTTTTATATTATTTTATAAGTCACATACTATTTCTTTTCTTTGTCATACTCATTCCCGTAATTATTTAATAAAATAATAATAGTTATTATTTTGATGATATAAATAAATTAAAGTTTTTTTGAGATAAATGATTATACATAAAAATTTTAAATTGTAACAAATTTATAAAAAAATGTGTCTTGCAAATAAAGTAAATTTACTAATTAGTATATTTTTTTAAATAGATGCATTAGTAAAAATATAAGTATTATAATGAATTATAAATTTTAAATGAATAAAATAAAGATAACTTTTAAACTACATAGTTATCAAATTTTAAATAAAGAAAAATGTGAAAAAAATCTCCAAGGACAAAATAAAAATTATTATTTATTACCACTATGATCATTATGATGTTAAAATTAAATTAAATATGATTATATGAAATAAAAATAATAAATTTTTAATCTTTCTTTATGTAACATAACATTTGTATTTACTTTATTTCTTTACCTAATATTTTTGGTCCATATTTCATAAAATGAGTAATTAATTCAAAGAAAAAAAATTGAATAATGATGATTAATATTGAGGAATTCTAGCAAAAATGAATTATAATATTATTATATATTAATTTTTTACTTTATTTTTTACACATAATTTTATAACTCATATTCAAGTATTTAATTAAAAATGTATATATTTAATTTAATTTTATTAATTATATAATATAAAAATTAAAAAATATATATGATAATTCAACACATAATAATATTTTGATCAAGCTTAAATTTTTTTTAAAAAAAATATATAATAGATCAAATAATGAGTATTAATTGTAAATTTTATATAATTAAGGATTTGATTTGTAAGTTTTTAAAATTAATGGAAGCAAAATGTAACCTCATAATTAGTGGAGGTAATTTATAATTTTTTTAATATTTTTCATATAATTCAAGTTTTATATAATTTCAAAAGATAATTTATTATGAAAATTTATATAATTTTGAAGAATGGGTTATATGTTTCATGAGGTAAAATTCAACCATTACTTAATTAGTAAAGTAATTTATATTTTAATTTAAAACTTTCAACTGTTTAGATTAGAAGCGACTAATTCTAAACTCGAAAATTAATTTAATGGCCTATTCCTATCATTATCCTCCTCATCTAAGCCACTATTTTTCGAATAACTCTTGCTCGTTAGTATTAACATGACAGGCTAAAGTGAACTTCCCTTTTTTTCTTTTTTTCTTTTTTTTCCTTGTGATGCAATGATATTCGTTATAAATTTTAAAAACTTTATTTATATGCCTTACGTAACTTACCAGACAATCGTCGCACGCAAATAAATAAATAATGTTTCCTTGCATTGGCATGATCAATGTTCCGTTCGCATTTCCGTCTTATTCATAAATGAGGAGTGCGCGATGGGATATCAACATACATCAAGTAATGCCAAAAAGAAATAAAGATAAATTACACAATCTTTTATTATTATAATTATGAATTACCTGTACATTTAATAATGTAATAATGTTTAATATTATATTAACTGAATTTAAATTTAAAATTTCGTATATACACATTAAGTAGAATAATATTTCTACCATTACGGAAGGTATATATAACTATTACTATGAAAATGAGTATATATCCTTCTTAAAATCTTATTCTTTTGCATTCATTAAATTTAATAGAATAAGCCGCCCTATTATTTTTTCTTTTGGTGGCACTTAGTACAGTATAAGCCACCATGTCGTATGACCAATTAATATTACAAAACACATTTTTATCATTAAAGCCTACTGTTTATGAACATTGGAATTCTAATTGGCATTTTCGCTTCCAAAATCACTACTTTTGATTTTGAAGGTGAAAATTTCTATCATAATATAAAAATAAAAAAAATGCTACCAACATCAATTTTTTTTTTTAATTTCAATCAATTCCTTAAAGGGTGACAATATATATATATATATATATATATATATATATATATATATATATATATATATATATATTAAAAGTGTTAATTAAAAATTAATGGGGATATCTTGGGGATGCTTCTATGGGGAAGAATTTTATATTTATTATTTTCATTGAGTAAGAATTAATCTTATATATGATAAAAAGATATGGAGATACATTGGATGTAAATAAAGAAACTAATAGCGATTATTAACCTTTGCATCTTTATATAGAGGTAAGTAATTTTCACTCTTTTAGTTAGATCAAAAAATTATTCTTTATTTTAAAAAGTAAAGGCTTGTTTAGTATAATAATGGAAATAATTGATTATTATAATAATTGGTTATAATAATTAATTTTAAAATTATTTATTATGCATAATTCATATTATGTTTGATAATATCAATTAATAATTAATTATATGTATTTTATTCTTATTTGAATTATATTCAAAATAATCACTTTTTAGTATTAAGTTATTAAAAAGGATAATAGGATATAAATTATTATATTAAAACTACCAGTTTTCTAATCTTTTTCATATTATTGTTTGTAAAAGAAAATATATATAATATTATTTAATACATATTCATAGTTCAAATAAATAATATATATTATTTAATTTACGTATTATGAAATATATATTTTCATTTATTTAAATTATTTTTATATTTGAAATAAGATTTATATTTAATTTGATATTCACCAACTTGAAAAAAATTCAAATAATTATATTATAAAATGTTAAATTTATTTATAAATTTAAAATAAAAATTAATGTTAATATGTGTATAAAATTTTAAATTTATAATGTTAGAATATGAAAAGTGAATATAAAATAATAAAAAAATAGGTTAACATAAGTGTAAAATTCAAAATTTCTCTTTTTATAATCACAAATAGAAAATAAGTTATCCAGGATAGTTTATTTTCTAATTAGAATTATCATTTCTAATTGATTGTTGAAAAATATAAATTTTAAAAAATGAAGTAATTCCATTCATTTTTTCTTAATTGGTGATCGTAAATTAACTTTATTATTTTTTATTATTTTACTGTCAATGAATTAAATTTGTGAGAAATTTAAATTTTTTTAACATGGTTAAAAATCTATTAATCAATTTTAAATGATATATTTAGGGGTTAGTAAAAAAATGAAAAATAAAGAAAGGAGGAGCACGATGAATTGTTAAAAAAACAACATCATTTCTATTGTTTAAATATTTAGAAAGTCATCCAAAACTTATCAAATATGAAAACAAAATAATTTATGATGGAGATACCTTGCGGTGGATTTTAGCGGAAGGGATTTATTATCTATCATTCATATTTCAAATAAGAATTAATTTTATATGTAATAAAAAGATATGGAAATACTTAAGTGTAAATAAAGAAAATGATAGAGATTACTAACTTCCATATCCTTAGAGGTTAGTAATATCTACTTTTTTTTTAAATAAAAAAATTATTCTTAATTTTATAAAGTAATACATTAATCAAGGATATTTAAATAATTTTAATAAAAAATATAAATCGAAAATAATCAAGTTAATTTTATTTATTTTCTCTTATCTTCATAATAAATATTAGTATTAATTTAAAAACATATTGGTGGTAATAAAATATCCTTTATTATTTTATTATCATTGAATTAAATTTATAAAAATTTATGTTTTTCGTCACCATTAAAAATTCCTCAATCAATTTTCAAATGGTATACTTGAGCGTGGAAAAATAATATAAAAAATGAAAAATTATAAGGAAGAAGGAGAATGAATAGGGAAAAAAAAATGCATTCCCGTTGTTTAAATATTTAGAAAGTCATCTGAAACTTTTCAAATTTAAAGACAAAATAATTTGTGTTGGAGGACGTTAGGGCGCTTTGGATTCGCACGTCTTCGTTAACATGACCTAGTTCGTACATGCACACAGCTCAAACTAAAGTAAGATTGCTCAAACATAATAATATTGTTCAGATGTATTAATTACAGCGCACGAAATGTTTACAAGTACAGGTACCTATACACTTGTCGATGAGATCTTATCATATAAAAAATTAGTATAAAATTATATAAACTCAATCAAAATAGGAATTGACTAATTATCGTATTGTATTAAATTAATTTATTTATTAAATATATTAAAATAAATTTATTTATTTAATTAATCTAATAATTTTAATGAGCAAATTTTGTATTATAAACTTGTGTATTAAATATAATTATTTATTATTTTTATTAAAATTTTATAATCATTAATTGCATATCTTATTAAGTTTTATTATTATTTTATTAAAATATGAATTTTATCTTTTTATTATTGTATTTAAGTATTTATAATTTTGTTATTAATTATTTTTAAATAGAATTTTTAATATTTAATATAAAATTTTAAATCAATTGATGTGTCAAACAATTCCCAATCTAACCCATTTATTATCTATGTTAATATATTTACAATCTTTATCTAAATCCATATAAATTCAATCTAAACTTATGACCCAAAAATCATGAAAGCACTAGATTAAATAGCAACATTATTTCATGTTCACAATTAAATTTGATCCTCCAAAGGTCTGAACTCTGTTCCAACCAAAATATAAAACTTTTATAACTTTCTCTTAGTCTTTTAATTTCATAAAGATTGCTTAATTTGAACCTTTGAAACTTAAGTTATGGTCAAAAATTTTAAATAGGGTCAAATTTCAACTTTAATCAAATAATTTAATTATATTGAAAAATTATAACCCAATCACAAAATAAGACTAATTTTATTAAATTAATTACATGTAACAGTCTAAGAGTAAAAAATAAGTGAAAATAATATATAAAATATTTTCCCATAACTCCTTCTAGTGTGAAAGGAAGTGAATTGTACTTTATTATTTATAGAATAATTCTTTTATGCTTTCTTTTCCTCTAATCATTGGAATAATTTTAACTTAAATAAGATTTCCATCAAAATGATATTAGTTTCACTAATTTACAAACATAAGAGTTGTTAGAATGAATTTAAGATGACTTTGGATGCATGTTTCACTTCATTTAAACTTTTGAAACTCTAGATATAATCCAAAAATTACAATAGAATTAGATTGAATAGTAATATTACTTCATCTTTACAATCAAATTTGATCCTTCAAATGTTTAATTCAACTAATATGAAGTTTTAAAGGAAATTGGATTGATTTTGCATTTTAGTTTGAAATTTGAGAAATATTGCGATGGATCTTGTTGTTATGACTTAGTTTTTATGGTATTATATGATCTTGAACAAGTTTCAATTCCATCAAAATGCAAGTGCTCATATATTTTACGAATTAATTGTGCAGACGTCTTGTTTACCTACCAATACTACTGCTTTTCCCTTTGTAATACTATTATTATTGATCATATTACTATTATTATTACGAGTATGATTGCATAAGGCATTTTATGTTTGTGTCAATTTATTATATCATGTAAAAAATAATCATCCTTGTTTATACACACAAAATCCTAAGATTGAATTTAGGATATAACTTCATTCAATTTAATTTTTCACAATTCCTACTTAATCCATTTATTATCAATGTAGAATGTGTCAACATATTTATTGTCCCAATCTAAATTCATATAAATTCAACTTTAAACTAGTATAAGGCATTCCATATTTGTATTGACTTATCATATCCTATTATAAATTATTACCTCTATTT
This sequence comes from Sindora glabra, assembly GCA_020226215.1. Taxonomy (NCBI): domain Eukaryota; kingdom Viridiplantae; phylum Streptophyta; class Magnoliopsida; order Fabales; family Fabaceae; genus Sindora; species Sindora glabra. The sequence goes on from CM035229.1 coordinate 87,435,328, forward strand.
ATACATACAAGACCCTGAAATTAATTTCAAAATATAAAAAAATAAATTTTGTAAATAATATTATATGTCACTCTAATTAAGTACTCTCAATCTACTTATAAAGAATCTTGATAACTTAATAGACAGACATAAGTTCTCTCTTAATTAGTTAAAAAAAAAAAGCATCACTTTTGAGAAAATGTAATATTTAAAAAAAAATTAAAAAAGAAAAGCGTAATGTAATAACGAATTAGTTTGATTCTTGTTAACCAGTGTTCCAAAGGAAAATTTCTTTGTTGACCGGTGGTGGTGGGCACATTAATTCTGCGCCCCCCTACCACAAAAACATTATTATTGCATCGTTATTAAAAAAAAAAAAAAAGGCACAATATTACTTGTTCTCTTAATTCAATTTGAATTTTTCTCGATTTTTACTTTTAAGGGGTAGTGGATGCATAATTGATATGCTTGATAATTAAGAATTCCTCGTTCTAAAGATATTTAATTGCGCTAAAAACATAAAATTTTGAAAAATTAATAACGTGGCATTTGTTTAACATAGTATTAATAAAATTTCATGAAAACGACCTTTCATATTTAGGATGCGAGATGAAAGGAGTGGTCGATTTGCCGCACTGATGGGCCGTCTCTGTCAAAGGGAGAAAAGAAGATTGATACATATAAGCCAGCTCAGCCATCTATCTTTACAACCCATAGTCATAGTCCTTTCTACCTTTAGGGTGGGATTCATTTAAAAATGGCCCGCAAGTAAAGAGTCTAGAAATGGTTGCCCTTCAAATAGTTTTGCTCCAAATAAATAACTACTTTGCATAAATTGTTAGTGTATTTTATATATTAATTTAGTAAAATTCTGTTTGTTTTATACTAAGCGATTTTATGGGTACATGGATAATAGGATAGTAGTTTGAGATGACGAACCAAATACTTGTCTTTTATTCAGTTAGGTCGTAGGTTTATCAAATCAAAGCCTAAGTTGTCGATATATCCTTATCGTTCTTTTCATGAGGATGGAAAGTAATCGGCATGCATATTAGTTGTGAATTATAAATTCCGAGGTGACTCGAGACACATCTCTATCTCTATCTTACAAATAGTAATAATAAATGACGATTTTTGGCAACCTTTACCATTTGGGACAGGTAGTGAAAATTTTCCTTCTAATTTTTGCTTAATTTTCTCTCCTATTTTTACTCTCAAATCTTATTTTTACCATTTCATTTTGATTTCGATTACCTTCTTAGGAAGACAAAATATTATTTGTGAATCTTATTTTGGTCTAATTTTTTGGGCTCACTTTTATATGGGAACGAAAAATTAGGTTGAATGAAATTATATGCCCATTTGAAGGATCTAATTTAATTTAATTTAATTAATTATATATTCTATTTTTTATTATCATTATTTAATAATTTATGTATTACTCTTCTTTTTTATTTATCTTATTGTATGTTTTCTTTTTTTTATTTTAGCTCATATTTTAATATTACTAAGTAGTTTAGACATAATACGTGCTTATTTTTATAATATATATAGATAATTTAAATAAGATAAATATTTAATTTTAATAAACTACCAAACTACATATTCAATTTTTCAACTCTTATTATTTTACAACTTTTATGCTATTGTTCTCTTCTTACTTATTCCATCACATGTTTTTTTCCTTTTTTTCATGTCACTCTTATTATTTATATCTCGAATGCTAATATCATAAAATAATATAAATATAATAAGACATGTTTTTAATTGAATTGTTTAATTATATATTCTATTTTTCACTCTTAATATTCTATAATTCACACTTTTTCTCTTTTTTTTATATGCTCAATTGCATTTTTTTTATATTCACTCTTATTATATATGATTCATATGCTAATATCATTATGTTATATAGATTTAAGGTAGTATATTTTATTTTATTGTAAAATATTTTAAATAAGCTAAATATTTAAATTAGAAAGTATTAATTTAATTAATTATATATATTATTTTTAATAAAACATTTAAAACCTAGAATTTAATTTATTTATTTAAATTTTAGCAATATGTTCTTGAGATCAATTTTCAAGAATTAAATTTCAAATTAAATATACATCAAATTGGATTATGAAGACCTTACAACTCACACACATTATTTTACTTTTCTATTTCATTGCATTTTTTGTCATGCATTGTTTCTTTTTTTTTATTTGCCTAATTGCATATTTCCCTTTTTTCATGTATTGTTTGCAACATAGATACTAATATTGTTAAATATTATAAAGATTAAAATACTATTTTGATCCCTTATAGATGCAAGTTTTCTCATCTTATTCTTTATTTAATTTTTATTTTTAATTTAGTCCTTAACATATTCAATTTCCTTTAATTAAGTTTGCTCCATGTACCTTAAACTATATTTACTAAAATAATGATATGAAAACTCAAAATTTAACTTCAAGTTATTTGACACTTGCATAAACACTAAATATGACTTGTAAGTATTTTAGTAATTAAATTAATACAATATTATAATACATCAACCAAAAATATAATATTATAATAAATGATAAAAAAGACATAAATAAAGGAATTATCACATGTTTTTACTTTTAAATTAAAGTCATATATGTAATATAAAGTCTGAAGGATGGTACATAAATATTAGATGGCATCATGTATGATTTTTAGGTTTTTATATCTTTAATTTTGTTGAAAAATGTTAGTGTTAGATGGCTGATACAATTTCATTAAATCAAATTAAATCTTTTAATGATCAAATTGAGAAAACTTGCATATTTGACGACTTAAAATAGTGTTTTAGTCATTGTTATAACATGATTTTGGTAAACATAAAAAGAATATTTTACTTTCATTATAAAAATAATTAAATAAATTATTTAATATATTTTTTAACTTTTATTATTTTTTTGGTAACAGGGATGGTAGGAAAGAAGGTCCTTCTAATTTTATTGGATAGGATGTCAATGGTATGTTGGATTACCAACAAAAGCATACTTAAATATTATTGTCAAGGCCAAAAGGTAACAATGCAACTAACTTCTATAGAATGATTAGTGTTGAAAGAAATTCAAACTTATAATTAAAGGAAATCATAATAATCTTATTTGAATTTTGAAAACTAATTGAGTCAATTTGTAGTAGCTAATTCCTATTATGATTTTCACATTCCGATGCTCCATTACATGTTGTTCTGCTATTATTATTATTTAAAAAATTAAACATAATTTTTATTTTAATTCTTATTATTTTATAATTCATGTATTATTTCTTTTTTTACTGTATTGCATGTTTTTTATTTTTTATATTTATTCTTATTATTTATAATTTAGACATTAATATTATTAAGTAGCAAAGGTACTACATGATATGTTTAATTTTGTTATAAAAATATTTTAAATATGTTAAATATCAATATAAAAATTATTAATTTAATTAATTATATATATATATTATTTTTAATAAAAATAATTAAAAATTTAAAGTCAAATTTATTTATTTAAATTATATCTATATTTTTTGAAATCATTTTTCAAAAATTATAATTGAAATTAAATAGAATTCAATTAGGAATTTGTGAATATTTTATAGCTCATGCACTATTTTACATTCTTTAATGTTTTCCATTGCATATTTTTCTCGTATTATTTTTCTTTTTTTATTTGCTTTTTATTTTTTCTTTTCCATGTCCACACCTATACCTATTGCATATAGTTCAAACTCTAATATTATTAAGTAATATAAATATAATATAGTATATTTTATTTTTATTATTAAAATATTTTTAAAATGCAAATATTCAATTTAATTGAATAACTAAACCAAATATTTCATTTTTAATTCCTTTTACTTTACAACTCGTATACTATTTCTATTCTTTTTATATGCTTTGGTGTATGTTTTTCTTTTTTTCTTTCCTATTATTTGTAACTCAAATGCCAATATCAGTAAATATTGTTGATATACCATAATATATTTTATTTATATTATAATAGTATTTTAAAGAAGTCAAATATTTATTTTTTCTGAATTATTTAATTACAGACTTAATTTTTAACTCACGCACTATTTTCTTCTTAGTTACCCATTGTATATTTTTTTCTCATGTTCATTCCTATTATTTTCAAGTCAAATGCCAATATTACTTAATAGTATAAATAAAATATGATATATTTTAATTTTATTATAAAAATATTACTAATAAGTAAAAAAAATAATATAGAAGGTATTAATTTAATTAATTAATCACATATTCTACTTTTGAATAAAAATATTTGAAAACTAAAATTAAATTTATTTATTTAAATTTTGACAATTTTTCTTAATATCAATTTTAAGTACTATATTTAAGAAAAATCAATTAGAATTTTTTTCAAAATTTTGTAGCATATGCACAGATTCACTTCCCTTTATTTATTATATTGCATATTTTTCATGCACTATTATTCTCTTCTTGTTATTTATACTATTGTATGTCTTTCTAATTTTTCTTTTTTCATGATTGCATCTATTGTTTACAATTCATACATTAATGTCATACTAAGTGCCATACAGATAATAAGATATATTTTATTTTTACTGTAAAAATATTTTAAATAAATTAAAATTTTAATTTAATTGAATTACTTAATTGTACATTCCATTTTTAATCCTTATTATTTTATGACTCACACACTATTTCTATTTTTTATTTGCTTAATTACATTATTTTATTTTATTTTTTTTCATGTTCATTCTTGTTATATATAAAACTCAAACATTAATCTTACTAAATAGTATAGATAAAATATAATATATTTTATTTATATTATAAAAATATTTTAAATAAATTAAAGAATTAATTTTAACAAATTATTAAATTACATATGCTATTTTCAATTTTTATTACTTCACAACTCACATAATTTTTCTTCTTTTTTATTTATTTCATTCCATGTTTCTTGTTTTTCATGTTCATTCCTATTGTTTGTGGTTTAAACACTAATATCATTGAGTAATATAAATATATCATGATATATTTAATTTTTATTGTAAAAGTATTCTGAATAAGTTAAAATTTTAATAAAAAAATGTCTTGATTACAAATTTTACTTTTAATTAAAACTTTTAAAAATTAAAATTAAATTTATTTATTGAAAATTTATTATTATCAATTTTGAAATATTATATTTCATATTACATATATATCAATTAAGAATTTGTCAAGACTCTACCCTCAATGAGATATTGAAAATTTATTATTTATAAATATGTAGGTATAATTTCAAAGTAAATATGATGAATTAGATCCAAATAATAATTTTATAATATTTTTATTATATATATTACTCTTATATTAATAAGAAAAAGTAATAATTATCCATGCCGGGTCAAAATACCTTCAAAGTAATAATTACTTGGTGTGTTTGAGAAATCTTGTCCTCCACGATGCTGTGAGAATCACTTTAATTGAGTGGTGCAGTTTCTTTGCGGCAGGGCTTCCCGCACTTTATAATAATGGCGTAAGGTTTTTGAATTTGAATGCTGAGGTCCACATTTGAAGCCCATCTTTTTCTTCTTAATCTTTTAAAAGCAAACGCTTTCCCTGGTCAATATTTTCTTCTCCACACATGAATTTTATTTTGTACATAAAAGGGGAAAAAAGGAGATTCCCAATTGATCTCTGTAAATCTTTTGCGATTTTTAGGAGTTATAATGGGCAAATGTACCTTTCAGCTTTGGCAAAAAAGGGGAAAGGGGGGTCTTTTAGTTTTGGATGAGCAATCCTTAACTTAACGTCAACAACTTGCAGGGTTTGCTACACGCATTCTTCTTACGTTTTAAACAATAAGCACAGATAAGCATTTCACAACACAAAACTAATTCGCTCAATATTTCAAATTTCCCTATTGTTGCACATCAATTCTTCACTTACTATCGCAGTCATAAGTAAGAAAAATGGCCACCGAATCAGCAACCATCAAGAGTACACGATAATTTTTGAAAAAAAACTCCCAATTTAATGATGCAAACTGAAACTGAAAACAAAAAGAGGTTGAAATGACGATAGATGTAGGTCTACAGACCCTGATCGATGAGGTAATCTCCCAACCTCTCAACGACCATGTTGCACTGTCCAGGAGTCACTGGTTCTTCATAGACCCCAAAAACTAGAGCTTGACCTGTTTTCTTTACAGTAATACCTCCGGATCCCTACTCAAACAACAAGCACACTAGTTAGTACCATTTTAAAATAGCACACGCAAACACCACTGATTCAGTTTAAGATGAAACCCCCCTTATCCTTCTTCTAAATCAGTTCATTCAATGAATGATCTGAACTCCAATTAAGAAACCGTATATTTAGTTCTTTTTTATGACTACAAAGACAAAAAGGAAAAATGGCAACGAAATAGGGAGTTGCATGCTTTAACTTTCTTATGATAGCGAACATAAATCATAATAAAAAATTCAAAAAAATTAGATAGTGCAAAGAAAATTGAGCGATCACCTTCTTCCCACGGATGACAGCCCCGGGCTCTCCTTGAATTACCATGTATTTGGCGCCCCCTAGATGCAAGCCGATGGGAGCAAGATGACCTGGTTCATCAAAATCTTTGACGATATCATTGATCTCCTGAGCCTTAAACTGAAAAAGGAAGAAAGGAATCCACACTCAGATCAATTTGATACTCATAAGTCCTATAAACTAATTTCCTTTTGACAGGAACAACAATTAATAAGTTAATCCTTTCTACTGGAGCAATCCAGAGGGAAGCAATCAGCTGCAAAGTTTAAGAATTTCCCTTTCAATTGTATAGGCTTGCCAGAAAATGTTTTGAATGAACAATGCAAGTACCCGAAATGTCAAAACCTATGCACAAGATTGCTAGGAAGTGAAGTCGATCAGAGACGAATAATGAAACCAAGTAGATTGGCCCTATCAACCGCAGATTATGGAGAGAGAAAAAGGGACAGAATTGAAGGGAATATTAAAATTACCTGAGGGAAGTTAGCGCTCTGAGCCCAGACGGAACCATCAGTGCCGATGATGGCAGCGGCGGAGAGATGTTGGCCTTGGCCGTCGATGTCGCACATCAAGTGCTCATCTACGTAAGTTTGCCACGACATGTTGTTACTTTGTGATTTCCTCCTCCTCTTCTTCTACTAAGATAAGCCAGCGATTGGACAAGCCATTGCCTCTTTAATACAAAGAGCTTCAAAGGATGGATGCCCCTTCCACCGTTCGTTTTCCATAAACCATTCTTGCCATTCACCAATCCTTAGTTTTAGCTCACTTTTCCATCTTACATTTACTGTTTCTTCAATTTTTTTCCCTACTTTCTATTTAGGCAGCCGCGTGTCCTGTTGAGAGCAGGGAGACGACCAAATGAGATCAAACTATACGCACTCAACAACGTCAAGTTTGCGAAATTCTTATATCTATAAAATTTAAAATTGAGTTTCAAATTTTTTTATATTTATAAAATTAAATTTTATACATCTGTTTAATCATCTTATATTTAATTATAATTTTTAATTACATTTAAAATTTAATCTCAAATTTTATTTTTATTGTATGTAATATTATTTTACACTATCTAAGAAGCAAGCATATTATTAAATAATAATAATAATTAAGAAAAGAATTTTAATAATTTTTTTATTAATATAATAATATATAATTAAATGATAGCCATGAATCAAATTTAAATTTATCTGATATAAATATGGAATTGGATTAATAAGAGTATAATATGCGTCAACTAGTTCAAGTATAAGTAGAAAAAAAGGGATGGGTGGCGTGGAAAATGGGCACCCAGCAGCCTGATACCTTTTTGAGGCACAAGGCCTTCTATGTAAGTGGCTTTGGTGATCCAAAAGAACAATTGGGCCATATCCATTGCCATCTTGGACCTGGGAATCACCCTCATTGTAATTGAGCTTGCAGTACAGCCAGGAGTAGTCTTTCTCTTTGGCAGAAAGAAAAAGTACAGGTCTGCTATTTAGCACGTTCTACATGTTTGTCGTAAAACGTTGTTATATCTCAAAGTGAATATCTCAAAATCCAAGCTTCGCTCCGCTTGTATCCCAAAAGGAAAACACCAGAAACCAGTTGACTCTCACTTTCGCTCTTTTTCGCCAATGATTTCCGGCGAGTGGCTCCTGCTCTTCATTTTAACGACAGCTGTTTGCCCTTTCGTTTTTTCTGAGTCGGTCATAAAATTGCCTTCGGAAAAATACGTTCCAATCCATCGGAAGGTTCGTGCAGACGACAATCTATACTGCGACAGCTGGAGACTCTCCGTGGAGACCAACAACGCTGGGATCTGGACACAAATTCCCACGAGGTGTCAAAAGTTTGTGGAGAGTTACGTGACCGGTGAGCGGTATTTGTCGGACTCCGAAGCTGTGGCCAATTTTGCGTTATCGTTCTCCAAGAACGTGAGTGTAGCCGGAGACGGAAAAGACATTTGGGTTTTCGATATCGATGAGACGCTGCTTTCCAATGTGCCATACTACGCAGCTCACGGGTTCGGGTAGGTGGTTGCCATTTTCCGCCGTTGATTGTAGAGGAATTTTACATTCCAAATATATCGCGTATGTGTTTTTCCCGAAATGACTGAGAAGGAAAAGACCAAGATAATATTGAGTGATGCAGCATTTATATGTACATATAAATTTCTTTTTTTTAATTTTTAAAGCATTAAAAATTATAGAAATCGAAGTACCAAGTTTAACTTCTTGTCATACGTAAGTATAACAAACCTCGAACTTTGATTGATTTACTAAGGGCATTTGGGTAATTGGATTTTTTCATGCGTTGTAATGATTGAATTGAATAGTTGATGCTTGATTGATAGGTGGGTGGGAGCATGTGACAGGTATTGGTGGCTGGTCCATTGTGGGTGAAGCGAAAAGTAGCATACAAATTATATCACGTCTAAATATTGTCGTTTTGCCTGCTGCCACTCGTTTAACCTTGCAATATCTCTTCAATTTATCTGATTATTGTGTTTCAGAAATCATATCAGAAACTCATTGTGGATCACCTCAATAAATCAGAATTGCTAATTAATTTGCTTTGCATGTGGAACCTTGGAATTGTTACAAGGGATCCACGAGTTCCTTGTGCAAACGAATTGTTGAAATTTTCATAGGCAACCACTACTCTCTCATGGTTGCAAATTATATTACTTTCTCTATCTCTAATCCACATCCGTTGCACTAATTTTACTATCCTTTTATTGTTTCGTGACCGATACTATATACATTAAAGTTATCTTCAGTTGGTGTGGGGGAGAAAACACTGCTGGATTTCCTTGAACTGCGTAGGGACTTGTTATCTTTGATCCTTCTGACAGTTTCTCGATGGTTATCGAGTTCAGCTATCATAATCATTATTCATTTGAATTACTTAGAATTCTTCTTACAGTAAAATGTGAAAGTAACCATTGCTTAGGCTGCTAAGTTTAGAATGAATGATAATGTATCTTGTTTGAGGCTCAGGGCAGAGGAATTTGATGAAGCATCATTTGACGAGTGGGTGGAATTAGCTGAGGCGCCTGCTTTGCCAGCCAGTTTGAGATTGTATAAGGAGATTTACCAATTGGGGTTGAAGATTTTTCTGTTAACTGGAAGAAGTGAATATCAAAGGAATGCCACGGAAGCAAACCTTGTACATGCAGGATACAGCAACTGGGAGAGGCTTATCTTGAGGTACACATGCATTCAATTTTCTTTCCTTTCCTTTCCTTTTGGATCATACCAATGAAACTCCACTTGACAACCAAATTGCTGATGTTACTGCATTGGAATGAAACAGAGGAGCTTCGGACACCAGAAAGACGGCAACTGTCTACAAATCAGAGAAGAGGGCTGAGCTGGTGAATGAAGGTTACAGAATCCAGGGGAGCTCTGGAGATCAATGGAGTGATTTGCTGGGTTATGCTTTGGCCGCACGTTCCTTCAAACTCCCAAATCCAATGTATTTTATCGCTTAAAATAGAAGCTACTTGCAAATGATTGTCCTGTATTGTATCCATGTCATTGTTTCGGATAATACACATGACAAAACCTGCATGTTACCTCTGCCATTTGAGTAATAAGATGCAAATAAGAATTTGAATGATGAAATCCATTTTTTTTTCTTCACACTTGTCCTCCTGGATGATGCGAATGTGACTGAAATTATTAGATTCTGCCTGTAAGATGTGAAACTCTTTCTCAGACGTCTCAAATTCATCAACCTCAGATTGACCTTTGACACTTCCTCCCCAATTTTGGTAAGATTATCGTTGATGGTCCAACAAAGTTGTCACACAAGAGGATATGTTTTGTATTTGTCCCGTTATAATTTTGTCTCTTCATTTTTGACAAATATTACATTAAATTTCAAACAATTATTTTATCATATTATCAAATCATTTGGAGCCTTATTAGATTGCATAAGGCTAGTTAATAGTTTTGACGCTTTGCAAGTCTACAGAGTGGTAATAATATTGATGGCTTGTATTAACAAAGACTAGTGAAAGATATTATTAGTAGGAAAATTTTATTTATTTGTATTAAGTAAAAGACTTTTATATTACTTATATATTGTGATTGAAAAAATTATCCATTATGTTATAATATTGAAGGAAAATAATTTCATTTTTAAAATAGAGGCCCCAAATAAATATAACACTTTCTATTATATCAATATTTTATAACTATAAATAAGATTATTCTTATAAAATATATTTTCTATCAAAATAAACTAACCTTTAAGCGGATAGCCTTTTTCTCACAATTCTAGCGATTATTATTGGTATTACAAGTCTTTGCTACACAAACATTTTCTAGACAGTGCATTGCCGATGCTCAATTTTAAGCCATCATATGATTGTGGTGGCAACAAATTCCCAGTATTCTTGTAATTTGAGAAACTTTCCCTGTGAAATTGTGTCAGTAAGGTAGAAGCCTCGCCAAAAATTGTGAGTGAAGCAGTGAAGGCCGACCATTACTAGGAATCTCCCGACAGAAGAAAACAATAAAGTGACCAAAAACAGCAAGCACGGCACATGACGCAAAAATTATCTTGCTTTGTAATATCATATACTACGTATACAAGGTCAAGATATTAGAAATCTCACAAAACGTGTTCCTTCAACTTTCGGGCCAAATACAAGAACAAATTGGAATTTAGTATTCTGAATCCATCGAGTGTCAAATTAGCAGAGTCTGAGGCATGGTTGCTACTAGCAATAATTGGAACAATCATATAATTAGTTTGTCTATTCCTTAACTATCAAGGGGAAGATGAACTGCGGTGGCTGCTGTGCTTAAGGGTACTTGCAGCCAGTGAACCGCAAACAAGAGGCTTCGGAGTTGGGATTCTGAGACAATTCAGGCTACCTCCTGGGATCATAGTGCACTCTGGCTGAGGTCTCTGCATGTCCCTTCCAGGAATGCAGTTGTCCGAGAAATCAAAACCCACATTCCTAAAGAGTAGCTTTGAGCATTCCTGGCTGAGCCCAGAAAAGAAGTTGTAGGCAACAGTAAGATTCATCAGGCTTCTCAGAGAACATATGACGTCCGGTAATTCCCCAGAAAGCTCATTATGAGCCAAGTTGAGGACCTCAATATCTTGCAAACAAGACAACGTATCTGGCAAATGACCCATAAGTGAATTGAAGCTCACATCAAGAACTTCCACCTCTGTAAATAGCCCCACACCCTCGGGGATGCAACCCGTTAACTGGTTATTGATGAAGAGAATCTCCTTCAGTTTAGAACCCATGAATCCAAAACTCGCTGGGATGCTTCCACTGAGATTGTTGTTGGCTAAATTGATCACCGAGGCAGGGGAACTACCCAAGTTTTGGGGGATTTCACCTTCAAATTGATTGTTGTTGAGAAATATGGCATCCAATTTCTTATTGAAAAGGTCTTGAGGAAGAGGCCCGGAGAAAGAGTTGAATCTGAGGTCCAAGTAAACGAGACTTGGCATGTTCAAAATTACTGTGGGAAAAGCACCTGAGAGCTGGTTGTTACTAAGGTCTAACTCTTCAAGAGATGAAAGGTCTTTGAATGTATCAGGGAGTGTGCCTGTAAACCTATTGCTGTTGAGGTGGAGAAGAGACAATTCAGAAAGCAACGAGAGTTCTTTCACAATAGTTCCTTGAAGATTCGCGTGGTTGAGATCAATGCCAGCAACAACAGCGCCATCTTGATCTGCACAGAAGACTCCTTTATAAGAACAAACATTAGAACCAAACCAAGTATCTAAAATCCTCAGTGGGTCATCAGTGATTGCAGATTTCCATGCCTGCAGGGCTGTATAAGCTCCATTCAGCTTTGGCACCGAGGATCCGGAGGGTGCCGGGCTGTTGACCCCACCACCACCACCGCCAACCCAGACCCCTCCTCCACCGTTGCCAATGCCAACACCGACACCAACACCCAAGGTGACAGCTTGTGCTGCAGTTAAATGCAGGAGAAGAAGAAAAGCCAGAATCCAGCTCTTGTCCATCTTCGAGTTGAGGGTAGGAAGATGATTATTGGATGTTATATGCCTGTAAGGCTGGCTGCCGCATTCAATATAAAACTGATGGACAGGTGGGGTTAACTACTGCCCACTTATTTTAATTTATTGCATATTTTACCCTGATCTTCACTTTATTACACTCCTTTAGAAATGAAAAACGCACATCTACGCCCCTTTTATTTATTTATTGAGATAAAAAAATGTGAGTGTGTTTTTAAAATAAAGAGTATATAATTACAAAAAAATATAAATGCAAATACATTTTAAATTTACTTTGAATTTTATTTATTTGATCGAAAATTATTATTTATATATATTAATGAATAAGTGGTATATTTTCTATATTTATAATTAAAAAATATTTAAAATTCAGTGCTATCTTTAAAAAATATTATTTTTAAACAGGCAGACTTGTAAAGCTATTTTGAAATGCCGAAGACAGGAAGACTCTGTCTATGTTAACCGTTTTCTTTTGTTAAACTTTGATATAATTTAAACAATAAAGTGAATGATTATAGTTATTGATAATTAAAAATAAAATAATTAAAAATTAAAAATTATTTTTTGTAATTTATTATTTTAAAATTTTATTTTTTAATTAATAGTTATAATTATTTATATTATCCTTTAAAACATATTACTTACTTTTAAGAAATCAAAGTCCTTTTTCTGTATACTTGTTGACTTCTATTGGTTGTAAAATTGAGTGTCAGAAGAGATGGGTACGGTTGAACTTAATTAGCATTTATAACGGACATCTAATATCCGATATGCACCAGGGGCAGTGTGATTTTGATACAAATGATTTTTGAAATGGCTGATTTGTTCATTTTTAATTCATTAATTTATTAATAAATTAATTTTAATATTTAATAATTAGTTGATTGTATTTAAAAAATAATTTTAAAAGTATTAATGATATTAGCATTTTCAATTGACTATCAGTTGAAATAACTTTTATTTAATTTGATCATTTTTAATTAATTAATTTATTAATAAAATTTTAATATTTGATAATCAGTTGATTATTTTTTAAAAAAATTATTTTGAATTTGCGTATGATATCAACATTTTCAGTTAACTGTTAACCAATTGGCTTATAAAAAGATTAAATTAACCTTAATTAATTTCAATATTTTCAATTTTATACTTCTTAAAAGAAAATTTAATAATTATAAAAATTATATTAATTTAATTTTAAAAAAAATTAATATATAATAAATTATAGTGATATATTATTTATAAAAAATTATTAAAATAAAATAATAATTAAATAATTTATCAAATATACTCATATCCTTATTTATCATTTTATATATAAATAATTAATTTTATTAAATATTTTTATTTAAATAACTGATATAATTAATTTATTAAATCAATTAATATAATTAATTATTAATTAATAATTAATTAAATAAGTTAACTAGTACAATTATTAGTTAATTACCAGTTAAGTCCTTTATTTTCGAAACTAGCCATAAATGAAAGTTATACGGGTGCTAAATGGATTGAATTCCATGATTCGGTTCGTAAGATTCATAAGTTTAGAGGATTTAAATTATTAAAAATTAAATTTATTGTTTTAATAAATAATATGGATAGATTTATTATGAATTAAATAAATATGAATCAATTTATGAACTTGTTGTTAAATTTTGTAGATTGATTGATGGATTTGAATCTCAAAATTGAGCTCATTTTTTTTTCAACAGTAATATAAATTGATCTATTAATGATTGAATTTATTATGGAATGAATCAGGTTGAATTCTTTTAAAGTGTATCTTGTACTTTAAATGATAAAATGTATTATCATAATTATTAATAAAAAAATTAATGGTTCATGATTTAATAAATAATAATAAATAAAAAAATAATTTTTAAATATATAATTATCTACACCCTTGATTTCTCATTAATAGCTTTGATGTTATATTTTACTCTCTAAAGTATAAGATGAGCCAAATTTGGATTAAAACATATCCAATTAAATTCATTTTTTTGATACTTTATGATCATGTGTTGGTTCGTGTAATATTATATTTCTTGAAAATTGTATATTTTTAAGAATGTAATTTTTAAAAATTCAATTAATAGAAATATAATATTTTTATATTTAGTTTACTATAAATTATTTTGAGAATATTTTGCTAAATTCTTATTTATATTATATTATTATATTTGATTCATATTTAATATTTTTAAAAATTTTGAGATTATTTCAAAAACACCCTTGTCAAATTTTTTATTATAAAATATAAAATAAATCATATTTTTACTTACAACTATATTAATAATTAAAAAATTTTAACACCTAATAAATGAAATTTTAATATTTAATATCTAAAAAATTATTGAAATATATAAAAAATAATTTATACTCTATCATATTTTAATATTTAATATATTATATTTTAATAATTAATATATTTTTTTATTTAGAATAGAATTTGATTGCTATCCTTAATAGCAATCAAATGCCATAATCCTTCTTAGAAATAAATTATGTATAAGGTAATTATTTGTTTATTTTTCTGTACTCTTTGCTTTTACAAGGCATATTCATTATTAGTCATATTATTATTATATCAATTTTTAAAATAAAGTAAGCATAATTTGTTTAAATTGTTATTATAGTATTAAATATACTTGATATTTCTTCTTTACAAAATTATAAATTTTCACCACTAAATTATTTCTACAATTATATTTCATAATGATATTAACTTTTACATTATAGTTTTTTAATATAAAATTATTATTTTGTATTTTTATATAGAAATATATCTTTTTTTAAAAGAAATATCAGGCCTATTATATAATTCTTTAATGAAAGAAATCATATGTATATATAAATATATTAAAATAATCTTCAAAATATTAGGAGTAACATAAAAAAGGAATTACAATTAAAAAATTAATGTCGTTATATTTCTTAATAATAAAAATATATTAAAAATAAAATGATAATTATTTTTTAGTTTAAGTTAAAAATTATTTGATAAAGTAATAAAAGAGAGAAAGAGTTAAATGTAAGGATAATTTTATTCTTTTATTTTAGTATCAACATTTACATTATATGAAAATTTAGGATATTCACCTCTCCCTTAGGAATATTTTAAGAAAAAGTTGATCTAAAAATTTTCTCAATAATGTGATATTTTCAATTTTTTTCAAGTTTTAAACCAAATATAGAAATTTAATATTCTCTTTAAACATTTTTAGAAATATTAAAAATATTTTACAAATCAAACATAATCTAAAATTATGCACTTATTTTATCTTGGGACAATATTTCTCAATATATATATATATATATATATATATATATATATATATCAATAAATGAGTAGCATATTATTTATATTTATAATAAAAATTTTAAAATCAAAATAATAAAATAAAATAATTTTTTAAAATATAAAATTAATTTTTTTAAATCTCCATATTTAAAATTAAATAAATAAAATATTTATTTATATTAATATTTTATAACTATATTTTATAAAAAAAATTATCAAAATCAACGGATACTTTAATAAGCAATAAAGTATCCTTGTATCAAAAGTGTTTTTTAAATTAATTTTTGAACAAATTGAAAAATGATATAAAAACTATGTTAATATAAATTGATTTATAAAATAAATTAATTCTAAATTCTATTGATCTAAAAGGATTAAAATAAGATATAATTATTAAAATTTAATTAGTTATATTTTATAACATCAAATTTTTATTTATTATTTTTTTATTGAATTAATGAGTATATGTCAATTATTTATTCATATATAATTATGTTATATGCTATTAATTAATTAAAATAACAAGGATAAATTTAAAAAAAGAATAAGTTATAATTTTTCTTTTTGCTCTAAAAAAGTAACTTATTCATAAAAAAGAAACAACTACACATCAAACCTTGCATTATCTAGAAATGAATACATTTAAAGTAGAAAGTACATGAGATAGCATTCTTAAACCATTCATAATAACATGAACTACCTACTTGGTCACTTCATGGACAACAGCATTATACTTCATAGGACATTACATCAACATTAAATTATTTGCAACATCAACGAAGTTGTTAACAAACTTAACAACAGCATAAATCCTCCATGGACGATCTATATCCCTCCAAAAAAAAATCTACATAAGTTTTGAGATTACTTTTTACTTGGATTATACATTCAACAAAATTAAAAAAGACCATTATAGATCATTAAATAGCCAAAAACTCTACAATTAAAGAAATATGCACACTTAAAAGTAGAATACCAAAATCCCAACACTTAGTCATAATGATTTTAAACAATTACTACAGTGTAGCCAAATTCCTACTTTAACGAACATCAATATTTAACTTAATTAATGCTTCCTAACCCTAATCATGCCAAGCTTAATAGGTTATTTTGTAGATTTTTTTTACAAGGGTTATAATAGTTAGGAGGTTAGATTTGATGCTTCCTAATCTTAATCATGCTAAACTCAAGATGTTATTTGGTTAAGGTTCTAATTCCCTTTTAGAATTCAAAATAATTTTAATTCTTATTAAAGCAAAAGAAAATGAAGATGAAATCTAATAATGATGAATTCTTGCTTTTATTAGATGAAAATTTTAAAAAAAGATTTGTCCTTTTCTTTGATAGATTGAAGAGAGAAAAAAATGGAAGAAGTTAAGAGAATTTTGAGAAACATGATAAGGGAAGTTGACTTAAATCATAAAAATGAAGAATAGTAATTGAGGTAATTTTGAAAATATCTCTTCAATATTTATCATTCTTATATACTCACTTATAATAACATAAAATCTTAAACTTTACTATTTACTTATCCTCACTTATTTCTCACCAAAATCCCATTTCATAACTTACTAAAATATTAAATATCAATTTTTCAATAATTCATTCACAATAATTCACCAAATTTTTTTTCATATGCATGTGAGTTCTGTTTCAAACAAGAACATATCAATTATTTTAATTATTCTTATATTGAAATAAAATTTAAATTATTATATTTTAAAAAGAGTGTAACAGTGCTGGTTATATCATCCTTCATGATATCATAACACCTTTTATAAAACAAGGCATCATTCTATTTAATCTAAGAGCTTTCAAATCTACCATAGTTTTTAAGGTATCTCAAATCTCCTTTTTTAGAAAGAATTTCACTTATTAAATTACTTTCTTCTTTAAAAGTCAAAAGCTAAATAAGTCTTTTCAAATCCTTCAAGAATGTACCATTAGAATTGGTAAATAGTTTAGCAAAACTTACTATAAAATAGTTGACCAATTTATCATGCCTTTTAGTCCACCCCCTAAGGGTAAGCAAACAACCGTGATAGGATTTCTCTTCCAACATATAATAGTAGATATTTGATAGAATTTTATATTCCTATCTTTATTCTTAACCTAATATTCCCTAAACTTTTGATGTCAATGGTTTACTATCTTGATAATTATTCTTGAATTTGTCATTAAATATTCCATTCTATTAATTTATTTTTAGTAGAGAGATCCCTACCCTTTAAATCTTAAAGATCATGATAAAGTTGGTTCAACCTATTTTATAATCACAAATCTTTTTAAACCTGTTTGATCTTTACTACTAGTTGAAAAGTTATTAAACCATTTACATCTAGTTTCTAGGTATTCTCAATAACATATTTGCATAAATCATCTGCAAGCCAATAGCTAAAAATTGAAATGGATGCGGTATATAATCATGATCTTGATATACATTCAAAGAAAATTAGAAAATGATCTAGTACAGAGCTCACCAAATGAGACATAGCAACATGACAAAAAAGAATCCTCTAAGTTATATTACATATTGTTCTATTCAACCTTTCTCATATAGCTTGGCCACCCAACCTTCCACTATCCTAGGTAAATACACTTCTATTGAAGATCCACTTTAATACCACTCATATCTTTAACAAGGATAAGTAACAAGTTATAAACTATTTTATGAAATTATTGAAACATAATTTTATTTAGCAAGTTGCTTCACCAAACACCTTTTAAGATGACTTTTACCATTTACTTATTTCTACAAGAAATATGTGGAAAGAAAAATTAAGGAAAGAAAAGGAATAAAAAATAATGATTTCCCTTGCTTGGTCATAGGATAGAAAATGGATGGAAAAGAAAATAAAAAAATAAATAATGGAGCCCACTAAAAGGATTTTTTTGGCAATATGGATGGAAGATGAGTATAAAACTGACTTATTACAATTTAACCCTTAATTTTATTTAATTTAAAAATTAACTTATCAATTTAAAGGTTAAATTCATTCAACTTAATTTATTTTTCTTTTCATTCACTTTTCTATTTAAACAAGCAAATGAAAATAATTTTTTCTTTTTTTCTTTCCTCTTATTTTCTTTTTATCTAAATAAAAAAGAGAAAACTCTTTTCTTATTATTTTCTTTCCTTTTTTTTCCTTTGAAACCAAGCAAAGAGTTAACTTACAAAAGTTATTAATATGATCAAAAAGTTATTAACTATTGTACTAAATACTTTCAAATTCTAAAAGAAATGCAATACTATATGTATATTGACTTTCACATTAACAAATAAAAATTAATAAATATAATTAAATTCATGTAACAATGATATTTTAGTAGAAATAAGGGTAGGGACATGACGTTTTAATTAATTGTAATATCCGTTTAAAAAAAATTAAGAAGTCTCTCACATTCTTTTATATTTTTAACTTGTACGTTCCTTCTCCAAGATAAATAAATAAAAATAGAAAATAGCAAAAAGGCCAAGTTTTTTATAGCAAGACACAGATTAGGATAGGAGTTTACATTTTGATAGTACTAGGTGTGTTTGATTTGTTTACTAAATAGCTTAATTATTCATTAATTTTTCAATTGATTTGATTATGTTAATAAGTTATTTTAGATATTTAACGCACAAATTGTTTACTTAGCTCAATTGTTCCTAGTTTAGCTAATTTGAAAAAAGTTTAAATACTTAATCTTTTTAAATAGTTGATTTATTCAAAGTGTGCAAAATAAAAAAAAAGATTTAAATATGATCTAATGCAAGATTTTATTTTACGTAAATAATTAATAAGTTAATTGATAATTGATAATTTAGTTAATAACTTACAATTGATAAGTTAACTAATTATTTAAAAAATATTTCATAAAATTAACTAATGAATTAGTTAAAATTTTAAAATAATACAAAAATATATATTAATAGAAATAGATATATAAATTAAAATAATTTACATTTATGTAAAGATCAAATTATATTAATATAATTAAAATATTCAAAATAAAAATTATAATATGTAATATTTAATTAATTATATTTCATAAACTTATATATTTATTCACATATGTATTTTTATTTTTATATATTTATATTTTAAAATCAGAATATAATACGTATTAAAATTCAATTTGTTGTATTTTATAATTTTACATCATAAAGGATATAGGATGTAAATTAATTAAAAAAATAAGGATAGATTTAAATAAAATTTGAAAAGGTAGTAGCTTAGAAGCTACAAATTACTCAATATAATTTATTAAATTAGAATTTTTTTAATAAGTTAGTACATGAAACATCTCTAAAAATAAATTAATTAATTTATTGTATGAAATAGAGCTTAAATTAGTTTTATATTGTCATTTATCCTTGTATTGCTATATCATTAAAACATTGTTATAAGCTTCTCACTACTAGTAAAAACTCTTAATTATTATTATTTTTAATAATTTATTATTTTCATATTTACTGATAATAAAAAATATTTTATACTAATAACATATCAAATTTAAATTCAATAAATTAACTTATTTGACATAATAGAATTTATATTAATTTCATACTATCACTCATTTTTGTATTGCTATAACATTAAAAAATTGTTATAAGTCACTCACTATTAGTAAAAATTCTTAATTATTATTATTATTTAATAATTTATAATTTTCATATTTATTGATAGTATAAAATATTTTATACTAATAATATATCAAATTTAAATTCAATAAAATAAACATGGTTATCCCTCGGGTTATATTATTATTTTCACGTCTGCCGTTACCGGCGGTGAAATAAGAATGAGCAAATTTTTTTAGTAAATTCTAGTAGGGCCATGATATTTTGAGTTTAGAGTTTGGGTAAATTAGTTGATATTTTAGGTGTAGGGTTTAAATGTTTAGAATTGCTCCGTATGGCATCAACCCACAACATTCGGATTAATTGTATTACTTAGCTTGTAGGCGAAATCAAACGTGATTTCCTTACATGTTCTTCCGTATCTAGAGAGCTACAAGAATACTTCAGATAATTAATCTCCACATACAATAAGTAAAGAATTTTTTGAACAAGAGATAACAAGTAAGACAGCATAACAAGTAAGACAGCATAACAAGTAAGACAGCTCTCTGTGGCATGTTAATATGTGCCCCAATACCTAGCTTAGAGTATGCGAAAGAAAACACCAACTCAAAATATCCTCATCCTTAACTTAGCATGAATGGATTTTAATATGTTGTCAACACACGAGCATTTTA
Source organism: Sindora glabra (assembly GCA_020226215.1). NCBI lineage: Eukaryota > Viridiplantae > Streptophyta > Magnoliopsida > Fabales > Fabaceae > Sindora > Sindora glabra. The sequence continues at coordinate 87,456,384 of CM035229.1, forward strand.
AATTAAAAATTAAGTGTCACAAAATAAATTTTTGAGCAAAATTAAAATCTCATTTCTCGTGTAGTCATAAAAAATTTGGCATTCTTACTTAACACGCTTGCTTTATATGCACATAATTGTTTTATAAATTTTTTATAACCTAAATTTCTCAGAAAAATTTCACCGTTGAATTTAAATTATTTATCATGAACGTCTTCCTTAAAAAAATGAGGGAGCATGAGCGTTGAATTAACTGGTCCAGTAAGTAATGATTACGATGTGAAAGCAAGGGCACGCCATTTCGACTTGTAATGGATAGCGGCTTGCTTTGAAGTCATGCCTAATCATAAACTTAAAGCCAAGCATTTTCAACCACGACTTTGAGTACATTCTATAATGTATGCGCATCGATTAGGTATTCATCCATCTCTATTGCAGACCAATGATGAGTCTTCTTGACTCAGCAATACCGCAATTTTCTGCTACTGTTAAGCTAAAATTACTTGGCCTAACTTCAATGGTTCTTTCTTCCTCATCCATTCCTTTGTCCACTTTAACTTTCCCTCCGAGCAAAGGTCGTCCTTCCATGCAGTAATGCTAATAGTTATAACCATGCACTTTAACTTCAATGAGTTACTTGCTAATTGCTACTCAGCCAAATGAGCCCAATATTATAATCAATGTCTTTTGGCTAAAGAATCAATTTTGCATTTACTAAGGGATTGTAAATTTGTTGTTGTGATTTGGAAGAAGTTGGTTCCAACCAATGCTTATTCTGATTTTTACAGTTAGAGATCTAAGGGATTGGTTTATCCTTAATGTGCATTTTCATGTTGATATAGTTATTAGTGTCAATTGGCTTGAACTTAGGGCAATCGGTTGTTAGCACCTATAAAAGTTGCACAATTTAGAAAAATATGACTAATTATTTAATCAACCTTCTATGCCTTAATATTAATATTAAATTATGCTGTAAATTTAAGTAAAGCAGCTAAGTATAATCATATTATAAATAAGAAAATTGTAAGGAAAGTTAAGTTTTTTGGTTGTCTTCTTGTGATAAAGGGGTGAAAAAATAATATTTATGGAATGACCAAATCATCTATTGGCCAATTTGGTTGTGGGGGATTGATAAAAGATGACTATGGTAAGTAAATTTATGGTTTTGCTAACCTTTAGGTTTATGCCTATCTTCACTGCAGAGTTTTGGGGATTAGTAATGAACTTCAAGAAGTTTGAAAGTTAGGGTTCAAAAAAGTATAAATTGAATGTGATTTTAAGGTTTTATTTCAATGCATTTCTTAACTTGGAAATAAGGATAATTATCTTATTTAAATCATTCATAATCTTCCTAGTTTGGAATTGGAAGTAGACCTTATGCACATATTTCGAAAATGTAATTGTTGTATAAATTAGATGGCAAATTATAGCATTAACTTAAGAGTTAGGATCGCATACCATCAATGTCCCCCTCCTCATAGTTTGACATATATACTTCTTCCTGATGTTTTGAAATTATTGCTCTTTCTTAGTTGCTAAGTTTACTTTTTGGGCTTTGGCCCGTTGTATAAAAAATTAGAAAACAAGGGTACGTACGGATAAACTTAAGGTACCCGCTTTGGATTGCATCAGCAGTTGTCCAATTGAATTGGTAAGGGCTATTTTTAAAAGAGGGCCCAGCATAAAAGTTGGCTTCCCCAACCCAACTACGGATATGGACATACAAATGTTTTTTCATTTTAACATTTTGCAACAGATTGCTCACTTCCTTGAATGCATGTTTGATCTGATTTAACCTTTTAACTAGTTTTTAAGCCCATGCTTTGCACGAGTCAGTATTTGACAAAATTTTTTTTATAAATATAATAATTTATTCATATATTAAATATATTATTTAATATATAAAAATAAAATTTAAAAAATAAATAATATTTTTTATTATTTTAAATTTTATTATAAATAACTTAATTATATAAATATATAATAAAAAAGATAAAAAAGAAATAAGAATGAGAAAGAGAATAAAAATAACAAATATTTTCATAATTTTATGAAGAATTAAATATTTAATAATATATAATAATATTTTTAATAAAAAGTATAATTCTTATTTGAAAATATAATTTTTATATCCAGTAAATATTTTTAACTGAATATCAACTAAGTTCTTTGAACATTGTTTTAATAATTCTTATTACAAAAGAAATAATAAATTGTTGACATTACTCTATTTTTACATAATTTTTTAAAAATATTTTGTAATAAAAATAAAATATATCTTGTTATATTTATACTATTTAGCAATTTTAATATTTAAATTATAAATAATATGATTGAATATAAAAAAAGATAAAATAAAACAAATTTAAAAAATAGAAATAATTTATGTGCAATAAAAAAATAACAATTTAAAATGAAATATAGAGTAAATTAATTCAATTATAAAAAATGAATGACATATAAAAAATTTTATAATAAAAAGAAAGTAAAGCATTATATCTATATTATTCAATTCAATATATTATATTTGAACTTCAAATTGTAAGAGTGAATATGAAAAAAGAAGAAATATATATAATAGAATAGATGAAATGAGAAAAAAAATAGTGTGTAGAGTAAAATTTTTTGATAAAATATTAATTAATGTATTTCTAAATTAGAATATGATACAAAAATTATTTAAATTATTTTATTCTAAAAATATATTCTATTGAATCTTTAGTATTTAATAATATTTAAATTATATATAATAATATAAATAAAAATAAAAAACCCTAGACAATGTTGATAGGGAAATTTTTTTTCATAACCCAATATGCATCCCAACAAAAAATGGCCAAAAAACCTTTCATTTTTAATATAGTATAAATATAGATTATGTTGCAAAAAAAATTTTAACTTTTTATTTTCTGCCAAAATTTTTAATTATATTTATTTTTTATTAACATAACATCTTCGTACTTATAAATAATATAAATAATTTTCAACTCATGATGATAAATATTTATTTTTTGACTCATCCAATTTATATATTTTATATTAAATTTCAAACTTATTTAAAATAATTATGTAATAAAAATATTTATAAATAATATTTAAAACAGCTTTCATATAAAGTAAATATTATTAGATATTATTCTATCATTAAAAAAATTTTGCACAAATTATTTCAAGTTAAACATATTCTATAATACAATAGATAAAAGAAAGAGAAACAATGTTCAAATTATAAAATATAAGTAAAATTTTATTGATATATATTTAATTTGAAATATGAAATTTAAAATTTAATATGAAGAAAATATTGATAAGATTTAAATAAATAAAACTTATTTTTAAATGATTTTATTAAAAATAGGATATGTAAATAATGGATTTAGATAATATTTTTTATAACCTTAACTTATTTAAAATATTTTACAATAAAAAATTAAATATATCATATTTTATTTATACTGTTTAGCAATGTTAATATATAAATCGTAAATAATATGAGTGAATATAAAAAAAGTAAAAATGTGTAAAAAAAATAAATTAAAATAAGAGAAGTGATATATGAATTGTAAAGTAAAAAAAGTTAAAAATAAAAATGCAATATATAAAATGAAAGAAATAATACATAAAATATAAAGCATTTTCAAATCCTTCCAATTAACATGTATTAATTAAAAATTGATATTCAAATATTTCTATTAAAAATATAATATACAATTAATTAATTCGATTAATAATTTTTGAAGTAACATTTTAACCTGTTCAAAATATTTATAAAATTTAAAAATAAAATATATAATATTATATTTATACTACTTAATGATATTAATGTCTTAATTATAAGTAATACAAAATAGGCATAGAAAGTGCAAAAAAATATAAATAGAGCAAATAAAAAGGAAAAAAATAATGTTTGAGTTAATAAATGATAAGATCTAAAAATAAAATATATATTAAAATAAATTAATTTACTTAAATAAAATTTTATCATATTTAAAATATATTTACTATAAAAAATTATACTGTGATAAAATTTTATAAAATCTTAATTAATATATATTTAATTTGATGTATAATACCTAAAATTTAATATCAAAAAAATATTAACAAAATTTAAATAAATCAATTTGATCTCAGTATTCAGGTATTATATTTAAAAGTTAAGATTAAACTATAATGAATTTATAGCTGTAAATAAATGAGATTTGAGTTATAGATAATATAAATAAAAAGAAAAAAAAGTATGAAAAATAGTACATGAAGTACAAAATATAGGCAAAATTTTAGTTGATATACATTTAAATTGATACATAATACCTAAAACTTGACATTAATAAATTGTTAAAAAATTTAAATAAATAAATTTGATTTTAATTTTCAAGTACCTGTATTTAAAAATATAATATTTATATACTAAAATTTAAATTTATTTAAAATATTTATAAAAATTTAAAAATAAAATATATAATATAAAGAGTTAATAATAAAATATATAATACAATAAATTAACTTATTAAATAAAAAATTTAAATTATTAATTATTTAAAATATTTTATCACAAAAAATTATAATATATTAAACTTAAAGATTTTGTATCAATAAAGATCAATAGTAAAGATATAGATTATTATTATACTATATTATATTATATAAAAATAAAAAATAATAACATATAAAATATAAAAAATTAACTTATTAATTTTTTTTAAATTAATTGTTATTTAAAAAATTTTATAATAAAAATTATATTATATTAAATTTAAAGGTTTTTTAATTGTATAGATATAGATTATTATTAAATTAAATAATTAATAAAATTTAAAATAATGTATTATTTGAATATTTTAATATAAAAATTATATCATATTAAACTTAAAGATTCTGTAATAATAAAGATCAATAGTAAAAATATAGATTATTATAATTAAAAATATAGATTACTATTATAATTATATGTTATATTGTTTTTATTATATTATATTATAAATAATAGACTATAATAAAATATATACTATAACAAATTAACATATTAAATAAAAAATTTAAGTTATTTATTATTTAAATTTTTTCCAAAAAATTATATTATATTAAATTTAAAGATTTTGTAATATTAATGATATAGATTATTATTATATTATTATATTATCATTTTTTTAATATTATTGTTACTATATTATATTACTATTATCAATAATAAAGATGTAATAGATTATTATTATATTATTTTTATTATCATATTATATTAATAAAAAATGAATAATAATAAACTATATAATATAATAAATTAACTTATTAAATAAAATTTTTAAATTATTTATTATTTGAAATATTTTATCGTAAAAAATATATTATATTAAATGTGAAGATTATGTAATAATAAAGATGTAGATTATTGTCATTATATTATGATATTATTATTTTATAATATCATGTTATTATATTATGTTCTTATTATATTATTATTATGTTATTATTGTTATATCTAAAAAGTGAAAAAAGAAAAAAAGGTGATAATGTTGGGTGGGAAAATTTTTTCTCCTAACTCAACACATGTCCTAAATTAATTTAAAATATTTTATCATAAAAAATTATATTATATTAAACTTAAAGATTATATAACAGTAAAGATCAATAGTAAAGATATAAATTATTATATTATATTATATGAAGAATAAACAATAATAAAATATATAATATAACAAATTAACTTATTAAGTAAAAATTTTAAATTATTTTTTATTTAAAATATTTTATCATAAAAATTATATTATATTAAATTTAAAAATTCTGTAATTGTAAAGATATAGATTATTATTATTAAATTAACTATTAGATAAAAATTTTAAAATTATTTATTATTTAAAATGTTTTATCATAAAAATTTTATTATATTAAATTTAAAGATTCTGTAACAATAAAGATCAATAGTAAAAATATAGATTATTATTATTTTTATTATATTATATTATATTATAAACAATAAATAATAAAATATATAATATAACAAATTAACTTATTAAATAAAAAATTTAAATTATTTATTATCTAAACTATTTTATCATAAAAATTATATTATATTAAATTTAAAAAAATTTATAATAGTAAAGATATAGATTATTATTATAATATTTTTATTATTATATCATATTAATAAACAATATGTAATAAAATATATAATATAATAAATTAACTTATTAGATAAAAGTTTTAAATTATTTATTATTTGAAATATTTTATCATAAAAATTATATTATATTAAATTTAAATATTTTGTATTAGTAAAAATATAAATTATTATTATATTATTTATTTTATAATATCATTATTGTACTATATTACTATTATATCTAAAAAAATAAAAATAGACAAAAAGAACAATGTTGGGTGGGAAAAAAAATTTTCCCAACCTAACACGTGTTCAAAATAAAAAGCACCCCTCCCATAAAAAAACTCTCAATTAGTAGTATGATAAAGGAGTCGTTTGTTTTATATAGGAAATAACTTTTCGCAAGAAATTGAAGTTTCAAAAAATAATTTTCTATATGAACTTTTTAAAAAATATTCAAAATTATTTGTTTGACACATAAAAAATAATAATTTCTAGAAAGTAATTTTCTATATTTTATTTGATTTAACTTTGAATATCTTAGAAAGTATTAATAAAATGATTATTATATTCTCAATATTATTATAATATAAATTAATAAATTTTAGTTATCATTAATTAAATTTAATAAAAATAATTTTATCATTATAATCATAATAACACATAAAATTAAACTTACTTAAGGAAAGATGAGTAAGTAATTTTTCATATTTTGTGAGAAGTAAGACTTTTTAAAAAGTTCTATTTCTTCTAATTTATAAGATAATACTATTGATACAAATCAAATGACCTCAAAAATTTGTATCATTAGTTAATTTTAATTTTTTTTTGTATATAACCATCTGGTATCCGGACACCATATTGGGTACCAACTAATCCAGATTCAAGTTGGGTAGAATCACATTGGGAGACAAAGTTCTCCCTACCAAATTTTAACGTAACTGCATTTCCAGATATTCGAATCCGAGACCTCTAGTTAAGATAGAACAATCCCGTACCAGTTGATTTACGCGTTCGTCGGTTTAATTTTGATCATAAAGACAAAAGTACCAACATAACATTCTATTTTATGAATTACAAACAAAAAACAATTTGTTCACTGCCATATTACGCAAATATGAAGATCTATCTTATGCCATGAGAAACTTTATATATTTCAATAAAAGAAAATATTTATATTTATAATTTTTAATATATTCAGATTTTAAAAATTAACATTCAAATAATAAGATTTATTGTTTTTTTTCTCATGAGAGAGTAAAAATAAAAATCTATGTTATAATCAGGCTCATATTTTATTTCATTAAAAGAAGTTAAAAAAAATTAACTCATCAATATCAATCTCCACCTAAAAACGTGCGTTGAATTTCCCTATTTAGAAGAAAATTTTGTTAACGGAAAGCAATGAATCACCTTGCCCCGGTCCCATTATTTATTATTTTATTTATTTCATCTATTTGGTAAATGGTAATGGTAATACGCTAATCTCATATTTACTAAAATGTGCTCCACCTTTTTCTCTTCCTGTAGGTTTTTTCGGCAAAAAACGCTATCGCCAAGGGCTTTTCGTCCTCCCGGACCATTGACCATTTGGTCTCTAAATTGATCGTGCTCTAACTCCATAACTTGGTTCTGCTCCGCCATATTCTTCACACTTCTCTCAGTCTCTCAACGCCGAATACATCACTCTTTCCCTTATTTCGCATCACCCAATCAAGAAAAGCAGTCTGTCAACGCCGAAAACTCCTGCTTTTCCTTTGTTCGAACCAATTATCCGCTTCTTGCCACTGGGGATCGGCTTCCGATTGCGCTTCTTTCTTGATTCCCAAGCTTTCGGTAATTTTTTCCCCCGTAAAACCTTGGTTTTAATTCATATTCGCACAATTCTCTACCTGTTTTTATTTTATTTTAATATGTGAAGTCGAGGCGAGGGATTTAAAATTGTTTTTTAATTGTGATTGGTTTTTGCCGTTTTAGGGCTTTCATTTCCTTCCGTGGGATGAAAATCGAGGAATTGGATGATGTCGAGTCCAATCAGGACGAAAGGAATTATGAGAAGCAAATTGTAAGGGTTGACGCGAAGAGGGTACTAGTTGGAGCGGGTGCCCGCATCCTATTTTACCCGACACTTTTGTATAATGTACTTCGAAACAAGATTGAAGCCGAGTTCAGATGGTGGGATAAAGTCGATGAGGTTCTTTCTCACTGTATTTGTTTTTAATGGCGATTTTATTTGCTTTCATTTCATGGGCCAAGCAAAGTTGGATTTTTTTTTTTAACAAATAGTTTTTAGAAAATCCCCTTTTAACTGTCTAGTAACGTGAATTTATCTTCAGATTCATTGGATAGTGTAAGGAAAAGAAAATCATATTTGGGTTTTTAGTGTTTGTTCTTGGAACAGGATAATCGGTCTGATTATTGATAATCATAATAATGGTGAGATGTGTTCCTTGTTGTCATCTACTTGAATGAGCTTTGACTGTACCCTGTTTCAGAGTTGTCATGGGAAGATAAAAGTAACAGCGTTGTAAGTTCCCTTCTGCCAATGATTGGTCAGAAGCGCATGGTTTTGTAGTTTTCGTGGAAAATGTTTGTTTATTTATGCATTTTCACTTGCTAAAATAGATTGAATTATTAAGCGCCTTTTTTTTAATTGATGGTTGTTCATTGTTCTTTCCAGTATTTATTATTGGGCGCCGTTCCATTTCCCAAAGATGTTCCGTGTTTGAAGCAGCTTGGTGTGGGTGGTGTAATTACTCTGAACGAACCTTATGAAACGTTGGTACCATCGTCCTTGTATTATGTAAGTGTTTTATCACTTTGCTCTGCTGATAATGTCATTTCTGCATACTGTGTGCTTCTTACATGTTCGAGAGCCTGTTGATTTGCTATTAGAAAATTGTGGAATCTCTGATGTCCAATGAAGAGAGCATGTATATGTGTTTGTTTGTGTGTGTGTACATAGAGTAAATATTTTACGAGGGTTTGTAGTTCTACAATTCCCAGAAGTAGCTTAGCCTCTTTTGTTTCAGTGAAATCCGTTGACCATGTTTGCGGTTTATTTGTTTGATGCATTTCAGGCTCATGGAATTGATCACCTTGTGATTCCTACGAGGGATTATTTGTTTGCCCCTTCATTTGTGAATATTAGCCGGGCAGTGCAATTCATTCATCGTGAGTTTTTGATGGCTTAATTGCATCTGTTGCTGTGCAATTCATTCTTCTCACTTCTTATTTTGGTACAGAGAATGCGACATGTGGCAAAACTACTTACGTTCACTGTAAAGCTGGGCGAGGGAGGAGTACTACAATTGTGCTATGCTATTTGGTAATTTTATTACGTCCTGTAATCATGTTTGTGGCATCATAGAAACCTGAAGGTGCCAAGTGGTTTCCTCATGGTCTATTTATGCATCGTAGGTTGAATACAAGCACATGACACCTCGTGCTGCCCTCGAATATGTGCGTTCTCGAAGACCCAGGGTGCTGTTAGCACCATCACAGTGGAAGGTGTGACTCAGCTTATTTTGTTAGGAGTGCCCCTCCTCCCTCTCTTTTTCTCAAGCTGATGATATAAAATGGCTAAAACGATGTTCTTGATTCTTGTAATCAGGCTGTTCAGGATTATAGCAAGCGCCAACCTTCTCCCACCACACCATACTCTCCGTCCCGTGATGCTGTTTTTATTACCAAAGCTGATCTTGAGGGTTATCATAGCACGTATGATGCTGGTATGGGGTTAGCCATTGTTCCCAAACTGCCAAAGTCTAAACCCATGATGGCAAGATTATCTTGCCTCTTCCATTGTCTGAAAGTTTCCGGTAGCATACCAATAACTAGGCGGCTGCCAGTTCCTGAGGCACGTGCTTGCTGAGCCAGTTTTAGATGGACATATCAAGCTGGCAGCTTGTTTAGAATATGGTAGCGAAATCTGATGGTTTTTGCATTTCGGTACAATTGTGTTACAGCAAGAGATGTTGTACACGATGAACATAGAGGATAAGATTTCATCTTGGTTATGGATTACAGGTTAAGAAGAATAACTTGTACTACCAGTACATAAATCTCAAGTCAGTTTTCATTTGCACAAAAGTCATTCTGTTTTTGGATGTCAAGAATCATCATGAGGTTGTTTTCTTGACATCAAGAGGTTGTTTACATGTTTGTAAATCCAAGATCGTTGTATCAATAAAATTGCGGTGAATGAGATCTGTTGGGGTAACAGTTCTTAACTCTGTCATCCCTGTGCCAGAAAAATGCACCCATTTTGCACATTTACTATGGTGTCTGTTGCTGGCATTGAACTGGCAACCGGAAACATTTGGACGAGAGACGTCACAGCCATTATTTTCGATGTATAGTCGAAGACCTTTACATCCTACTGGAATTGGAATAGGCATGTGTGATCATGAATGATGAATTAATAAGAAATGTGTAGGCAGATTGGAATGCAAGTCATAAGCTAAATTTTCCGCAAAAGCGGTTCACGATGGATGACGTTAACCATTCTAGAACCTTGCTACTCTTTGTACCAGATACATATTACAAACTAATGCGGGCTCAACTAAGCTTAAAATCAGGTTTCAGTGTGAGCCTCTCTTTGGGCCTGATCAGGCCCATTCCCATGCTCTTTGAGCTGATATGGTCCAATGAATCAACTTGCGTATTTAACTAAAACGCCACTTTAATTTACATTCACCTTTATTTTAATGTGTAATATGATTTTATAGGATTTGTTGTTGTATTAAAAATAGAAATCCTGTAAATTATACATGCAAAATTTTATATTATTATTTAATACCTCGTCATTACACCTTAAAATTGACATAAAATATACTTCTTAAATATAAGAAAGAGTTTACTATTTGATTAAATATTTGTTGTTCTTTATTTTTTTAAAGAAAAATTTCATATTCAATATCAATATTATGATTTTTTTTTTATAATCTATCATTTGGGAATGATATAAAAATCACAATCTCTAGAAAGTTATACAATAATGTAAGAATAGATTTAACTTAAATTGGTATCAATTAATTCACATCTCATTGACTATAGTTGGTTTTTGACAATTTTCCAATCAATTAGGTTGGTTTCAATTGGATAACCTACGAAATAGAGAAGGTGATGGTCATATAAGGTGGTCGAGACACTGCGAAATATATTTTAATGCATAGTTTAGTAAAATAACAAAGGAAACTAATAATATGAGAGAGTATTAAATTGTTTGGGATTATGGGAGTGTATCTAAGGATGAAAATAGATCGAGTTTGTTTAGCAAAATAATGATTTAAGTTTGGTTTATTAACTTATACAAAACTTTAATATATGCTCAACCTAACCTTTTTAAAAAGTTTGATTTGACTTAATAACCTATTTAAAAGCTTCTATTTATAAATAAAATTTTAAATAAACTAATAAGTCAAGGTTTAGAAGGTCTTGCATAGGCTAAAAGCCTATTTAAGCCTACATATTCATAAACTAACATATGCATAGCATATAGTGAAATATACCATTTGGCCTTCTTAAAAGCCATCTTATTAGTATACAATTATGAATTACTATTTCTTAACAATATCCTTTAAAACTCAAATTAAAAAACTAAAATTCAAATAACATTATGTTTAGATATCATTGTTCATTTTACCAACATCAACAAATACAAACTAATTCATCATAAACATCAAAACAAGCATTAAGAATATAAACTAGCTCACCATCAACAGTACAATTAATAATAAATCCAAACTACTTCCATTAACAATAGGTTCCAATAATATCAACAATACAAAAAGTAGCAAGTTGACCATCAAATTGTTCTCTTCACCAACATCTAATTCTTCTTGCTGCTAATTACTAGCATATAATTCATCAAAATGAATCAAACAATTAAATCTTTCAAGAAACAATACAAATATATTGGCAAAAACATCTCAAGAAATAAATTTACCAATTTCTTAGTATGTAGACTTTATCAACAATCAATCAATCAAGTTTTCAAGATTATTTTTGCTTGTTTAGTTTTCTCCTATAACAAGAATATATTAATAAAAATGTAGCAATTAAAATACAACCAACTAAAGATGGGAAATAAGAAATTTAAGTTTATGCCTTTTACTTTGTCTTCAAATCATAATTATTACATAGCTAATCCTTCCCACAAATGAGAATTTCAATAGAATTTTTATTTAGCTTAGCATGATACTTGTTAATAACTCTTTCTCTAGCAATGAATAAGGACTCTAAAGCTACAGTTGAAATCGAAATAGCTAGTATATTAGTTGCCATCTTTGACAAAACTTTTTATTTCAAGCTATTGTTCCTTCACCACTCTAAATCACTAAAGGAAGACTTAAAACTATCATAAAGAATATAGATAGGATTATCATAAAGAATTTAGAAACCTTCCTCAAGATAAGATTCTAACTCTAATTTCACTGGAGGAATTGCTCCCTTTTCACGCATAATGTTCATGATTTCATCAAATCCAATTGCACATGGATAATGAAATTTAGAAGTAGGAAAATAGTTATTTTTGCTAATACTTGTTTCACCATAAGAGGGTGAATCTTTTTTGTACAATTCCAAATACTCATTATGTAAATCTCATAATGCCCTTTGCACTTTCTTCACATTCATTTTAGCCTTAATCTTTAATTTATATATCAATGAAAAGCTTATGTTAACAATGTAGAGTTTACACCTTGGATCCAAAATAGAAGCGATGGCCATTAGTAGGTTGCACTCCCCTAATATTTATCAAAATTTTCTTTTATATGCTTGCCATTTTCTTTCATGAATGAATTCTAATTATCAATAACAGCATCAAGTGCCTGTTTCACTTTATAAACTTCACTAAGATACAAATTAGCAATAGAATATTCACCGCTTGAAATGATATGAGTGGATAGATTGAAAACGGCTAGAAATTAACAAACCTTATCAACCTTCTAATCTTTAAATGATAATGCATAATTATAATGTGGCTCCTTTTCTTGATAATTTGAAAATACAGTCTTGAACTTCATTATAATAGATAACATTAAGAATATTGAATTTTATCTTGTTAGATAATCAATAATCAACTTCCTTTCTTTCAAGTTTTTCTATTCAATAACGTCACAGAAGGCTTTCAACCTTGCATTAAACATAATTAGTATAATTAACACTCTCACAAACATTATGAAAGACATCCTTAATCTTGTTAAGACCATCTTGCATGAGCAAGTTTATTAGGTGCGCATAACTTTGAACATGAAACAAATCTCTATTAAGGACTAACTTATTACTTAACAATAAGTTCTCCTTAAGATTCCTTATATAAAAGTTAATAAGAAGTAATGTCAATAAATGTCAAGGACACTTTGTTTTCAATTCCCCATGCTTTCAAACATTCAAAAGTTACATTAGCCACATCAATTCCAGGCCTTAGAGCAGGAACTTTCAAAAAACTTAAAAATCTTTTTTGAAGATTCCATCTTACATTAATAAAATGACCAAAGATAGCCATATATTTAGTGACCTAATGATATGATTTTCACATATCTATTGTGATGCTAATCTTGCTTAAATTCTTCAATAAAGCTTTCAAATTTTTGTAATAGGTTTTATGTACTACGTTTGATTTGGATTTTTTCTTCGTATAAACTTTCTTGATTCCAATATTCTACACAATTTTAGGTTGAAAATAGGAAATTAGTTACATCAATAATGAGCTTTTTTAACTTCTCTTAATCCAAGGTTATTTGTGGATCCACTTATTTTTTTCTTAAGCGCTTGATGTTTATTTTAATTTGATTGAAAGGCTATTTCAAATTATGATTTTTTTAAGTTTCTCACTATGTTTATGTTTCACCTCATATGAAATCTCTTAAACACTTTTAATTAAAAAATACTTTTCGACAAGCCTTTATTTTTATCTTTTTACATGACTTTCAAATTTTGAAACTTTTAAGAGAGGAAAAAAGATAATATTGAAATTTGTCTTTTTATCTTCTAAGATAATATTGAAACTTTTCTTTTTTTTTATATGTTAACATTACATTGAAAATATGAATCCAAATTCTAAATTTTAGATTATTTAAAAAATTAATTTAGGGCTATATCCAATTTAAATTACCTAATAGAGTTTTAAAATTATCGTACAAGTATTTAATTTCTAAAATTTAGATTAAATCAAAGGGATTATATACTTAAAGAGCATATTTGAGGCTATAATATAGTTAATGAGTAAATAGAAATTTAGGTAAAGTTCTATAAGTATTTGTTGTGACGTTTTCAATTATAATTCTGTATGTGTATTACTTTCACAATTCAACACTAATAATTACAATTCAATAAATATTTCTATATTTTAAGATTTATATAGAATAGCAAGAGAAAGATTTACTTTCATACTTTGGCCAAAGAAGCTCTTAGAGAAAGCTTTTAACAAGGCTTTTGATGCTAACATAATGTTCATTTTCACATTACTCATGCAAATTGCATTGCACTTGCCTATAATCAATATTTACCTAAAAAATTATGGAACTAAAAAAAGAAAGAGAAAAAATTTAGTGTATGGAACATAAGAATTATAAATACTAATTAAAAGACTTCGAGTTAGATCTTGTTTGGACAAAAGAGATTGGAGAAAATTGAGTATAGGTTAGTATTCCACATAATAAGTGTCATATGAGCCAATATTGTTGAAATTGGGTAGTAATTGGTATTCCACATAGTTTGTATTTCAATTATAACCATCCTTAGTAATTTACACTTTGTTTATAGTGGTTAATGCAAAATTATTTTTTATGATTTAATATTTTGAAGCTTTTTAATTGAGGAATCATATTGAATTATACTTCAACTTTTATGTATGCAAGTTAGAAAAATATTTTCATAAAAAATACTTTTGATGTGTTTTTAAACCTATTTGCATTTAGTGTTCTTTTCAATTAATTTACCATTATTTCCTTCACTCATTACCTACTATTAGGAAAATTTATTTTATCAATACCTAATATTTTTATATTTGATGATATAGGTTCTTTCTCATTTAGTTTTTCTTTTGAAAAGCTTGCACATTTGTTAATTTTGGTGATGATATGAACAAGAGCTAACCTAAAATTCTCTTTGGCCTTCTTATGAATTAGACTTATTTTTCAACAATGCTAAGCTTTTGTTGCTGGCTTCCAAATGTAATCTACAAGTAGGCCAAAGATGATATTGAGTTAGCTTTTTCCCTACCACAATCAAATAAAAAAGAACTTGTATCATTAGATGTAAAAATAATAGGTATTAATAAGATAATTTCTTCTAGCAATAAACAGAGAGTGAAGGAAGTAATAGTAAATAAATTGAAAAAGGAACTAAATACATTTGGTAAAGGGTATTTAACTCGTTGATACACAACTATGTTATTAGCATGTGTCTAGAAATTAAATTGAAAAGGGAACTAAATGCACTTGTGTTGTTAATCTTTAGTTTACTTTGTATTATTTTTTAATATTTACAAAACATCCAGCCATGTATTGGGGACAACCACTAACATATCCATAGAGTTCAAACCTAGCTAATGAAAGGATATGGACTACATCTAGAGGGCAATTCATAAGTATTGGATAAGATTCAACTGAACATTTGTAATTTTTTATTTTTTTATTATTTTATTTAAACTAATGTCATATGTTAGTGACTTTATATAAAGGTTATAAAAAATTTCTTGTAATTAGTATGTAATGAATTTATATTCATAGAAATTTCTTTTCCTATGTTGCAATCTTATATTAGTGTAATAATATAGTCAAAAAATGAAGTGACCCAAATGAAAAAAGAAAGAAAAACAAGCAAAGAAGATTCATGCATCAGATAAGGGTGGCTAATTGCATATTAGAGGATTTATATTTATTGCTAAGTATAAAAAGAGGATGGAAATTTTTTACTTTTAATTTATAGTCCTGCACTTTGGATTTTAATAAGTTTTGTAATTATAATTGTGTATATGATTGCTATAGAAAGTAGATGTTGCAAAAAAGGTAACTCATTATTTGATATTTTCAAGCACATTGAAGTTTAAAAAAAAAGTAATACTTTTATAGATTAGAGATTTTTTGTATTATATGTAAGTTATAGATGACATATTTCTTTTATTAGCTTAGCAATATTTTAAATTAGTTTACTATGATTATTTAATACTTTCTTAATTGTAGGAAGAGTTTCTAAAGCTTAAAGAAATAGATTCCTAATAATTCTTAGATGAAGATGAGGGCACATTTTTATATGTCCATGACATAAGCAATTAGGGAGCTTACAACTTTAAAAAAAATGTGTAAATAACTAGATATTCATGAGTGGCAACATAATAGAGAAAATAAATAGTGTTAAAAATTATCCTTATGATTTCTTCGAAGCAGTTTCTTGCTTTCATGTCCATAAATTCATTTTTTTTAGAAATACATATTTTTTTTACAATTAGTACTCTCAAATTCATTCTATTAAATTGATAACACAAAAAATAAATATGGCCATCTTTATCTATTTTAAAGTGATAATTTAACACAGATTATAGTCAAGATAAGATAATAGTTCAAGAGCAGTCACTTGCATCTTAATAGTTGATGATTGAGTAAAATGAGTGCACAATATTGATATATTGTTCAAGAAATAGCCATTTAGAGTTTTTGTTTTTATGTGTATAAACCTTAAAATCATTTTTTTAAAGATATATATTGAAATCTATTGATTTCATTATCTTTTTTTCTTAATATAAATAAAATGTGCACATTTAATTTTGCTTTATGAATTAGTTTTATGCCATGAAATTCAATTCAAATATTTAATTCTTGATAAGGTTTAAGCTTTATAAAATTAAATTAAGTAGGATGCTTACTATTTAGATTGCTATAAGCATAGATAGAATATTAAAAAATTTATCTCATATTGTATGCATAATATTATCAATGGTATTTTCAAGACTGACCACTAATTTTTTTAGAATTCCTAGTTTCGCAAACGGATTTATCAAAAGATTACAATCAACAATAGATTTATATATTGCTAAATCAATATTTAGTAATAGATTTAGGGTTAGACTTAAATTCATGATAGAAATATCCATTACTAATTCATGTTTCAAGAACGAAAATCCATTAATGGATATAAAATTAGCAACGGATAAACACATCGTTAATTTCTTTCATCATTGTTTTACTAAATGCAATGAATAACATAAATCCTCAATAATTCAATTGCTAAAGTATTGTTTATTGATACCTTTTTTTCTAAATTAATGATAGATTTTTTTCGTCACTAATTAGTGTTTTTTTCTTTTTTGAATTCTAGATTTGCATATTCAAAAGGCTATATCAAAATTTCATCTTCAACAATGCTAAAAGAATGCTCACATACCATTATAGTTGAAGCAAGAATGTCATGACATGAATTTGATCATGATTAGTATGGATTCTATTATCTAGCTTCCTCCAACCTCAACATTGTTCACACAAATTCTATGCAACAAAAATTGTTCTATTTCTACAATGACTTAAAATTCATAACATTTTTTTTTTTTTTACAAAAACAAATAGAATCTTCCTTTTTTTTTACATTTCTTGAGAGCCACATGCTTTAAATCATACAACCTATTTTACATATAACTCAATGATAACCTAGACACACATATGCAGATAGATAATTCATTATCTCTAATCCTTGAATTTATTTCCAATAGAATCCCAACTTAATTTCAATTATGTTTTTCTTGGATTGCCTTGAACTTCCATTCAAGCTATGCAATTTGATATTCTCTAGTTAAAACTTAAAAATGTTAAAAATAAGGAATAAAATTTACAATATCAATGAATTTATATTTATCAAAGAAAATATTATCAGTAAATGATTATAATTAATAAGAAGTAATATAAAATAACTTTTGAGTGGTTTTAAGTGATTTTTAGTGCTTATACTCAACAACCTTACCTTATTTAACAATCTAATATTCACACTCCTATACTCATACTTATATTAACAATCATATACATAAATAATAGAATCTAAAAAAAGATTCTTTATAATTCTATCATCATTCAATTCAATTATAATATCAAAGAGAAATCTATTCAACATTACAAGTGGAGCAGGGCTCCCAAACATATTGGTTCATACACAGTCATTTATAAATGCATAGTTTTAAATATCAATCCTTTCAAGAATTTATTTATGGTCAATCGTGTCATTCTCAAATAGCTACCAAGGCTTAACCATAACTTAATCATTGCAATCATATTGATAAAAATGCTCAGGGACATTATATTATAATTCATAACACATTATTCAATAATTTAATATAAAGAATACATACATCTATCTTTTAATTCTCAGGTCAACTTTATACCTTTTATAGGCTTTCCATTTTTATCATTTTAGGATTTACCTTCTATCTTTTAGAAACATATCATTAGGAATTTTTCGTTTGCTATTCATATCACCTTTTTGCACAAAATTTTCAATTCCAATACTACTTGTGTTATAATTTACAATATAATTTACACACTAAAACTCAAGTTTTAAATATCATAGTTTCAATTTGATTTCTATATAAACCAGATAATTAATTATCTTCATAGACTAATATTAGAATATATAGTGGTATATAACAACATTGCCATGCTTTCTTACATGGCCATAAACATTCAATTGCATCATAAATGGTTCATACTATATCTTTTAACATATTTTCGTCATATACATAACAATATAATTCTAATTATGACACAACTGTACCATTTAACATTGCATTCTAATCACAATTAATCAATGATTAATGATAATACTACCATGCTTTTTAAGCATGATCATTCAATAGTCATTCAAACCGATAATCATTACCTTATCACAAATATTATTTTCATGTTACTCATCTTTTCACCTTTTTTTCCTATTTGGTACGTCATTATGATAACTTATTAGTGTATAAGTATTTCCTATTTTCTTTCCAATTATTAAAATTTCAAATTTAAATTATAATATAATAGCACTCTAGATCATCAACTACTATATTTTCCACTACTAGCTTTTAAAGTCAAAATATACCTTTATATAGTGATTTTTGGAATCAAGCTTATATACTCCTAACAAACTCTATTCATATCACTTTATCATTTTATATTATCATTTTCTTATATTTTCAAAATTATCATAAAAAGGTTTAGAATTTTTTAGAAATGAGAACTTTTCACGATAATTATAAAATAATTGAAATATTAGAGCTTTTTGCTTTAAGAAAACTTAAATCATATTTTGTTATAAAACTAAGCACATGATTCTTAATAATTTTAACTCTATTTTAAAGAAATTAAATATCATATTTTAAGTATTTGCTTGAATCACATTTCAAATACCTAAAAAATATTAAAATTTTATGATATTAATTTACTCTAAGAATACTAGTCTAATATTCTAGAGCATTAAATCTTTATTTTATTAGTTTTTTGTCATGCAATTAAAAAATAATAAAATAAGATTCCTTTTTTTTAAATCCAACATAATGAAATTGAATTATCAAAACTTTATGCTATAAAAATATTCTATGCATATCATTTTATGAAACTATACATTTAGTTAATAATATTTTTAACTTTACTTCAATAAAGTTACCAAATCACATTTCTCATATCTGGCCTTAAGCCATTTTTATGACATTGGTATTAAATGTATAATAGCAGTATAAACTAAATCATATCATATATGTATATCATGTTTTTAATTTAACCACAATATAAGACAATTAATTTATCACCATAATCATCTTCATTCATAGTATCATAACTTTAAACACATCCATGTTTCTATAAAGCACACCCAACGATCAAACAATAGTTCCACACTTTTCACATGTAGTTACAAGTCAAGTACAATCATAATCACAATTTCAATTAAGCATACATTCATCTCAATTAAGCAATAACCCATATAATTCTTTCATCATATTATTTACAAAAGGTCAATTAATAATAATTAATAAGAAACAAATGGTGCTTCAAAGGCACCATTACACACAATAATATTTAGCATAATGAGAAGTAACCATGATCACAAGTTCCCTATACTTATTCATATTAAGGTGTATAGTTACACACATTCAATCTCATGATTTTACAATATATCATTTTAGTATATAAAATAAATAAATTATATGAAAATTAAGTAGAAAAGCTCCTAAAATAGATATAAATTCACCTAGGAATGCTCATTTGCTTCAAAGATCCTTAAATAATCTACTTTCATGTTTTTTCTTTCTTCTTACTTCATAGTTTATAAGGATAATTTATAAATATTAATATTACTTATTTCATGATTACCTATTATGTACTTATTATATAAATATAATAAACTACTTTATCTTTAATGTTTAGAGATCAAACACCTTATATTGGATTATTATAAATCATGAAAATATAACATAAGTTAATTATGGTATTATAAATTTATTATGTTTAAAAATTATTTCATATAAAAGTAAACTTAATTAACTTTCTATAAATTGGTCATTCATTTGAAATGATTTATATTTGAAAGATTTATACTCTTTTAAAGATAGACACAAAAATCTTATTTTTTTGAAATCTTGAGTTTTTTTATATTGTCAACTATTTTAGTGATATTTTAAAATATACATAAGATATTGATTTATAATTAATTCTATTTAAAAGTAAACTTAATTACCTTTCTAACGATAGGTGATTCATTTAAAAAAGTGTAAGATGAAAGAGTTATACTCTTTTAAAATTGGTATAAAATTTTAAGGGTGATGAATCAATTGCGCAATTGATTCACCTATCCTAAACTTGTATCTGCACAAAGAAAATTGACTGTACACTTAATTTTTATACCTAAATTTACCTTTGGACAATAAAAACTGATTGCACCCTCGATTCACACATGAAAATCATATTTTTTTCAAAATTTTTGATATTTATTTGACCAGAAATGCTTTTCAAATACATGTATTACATACTAAACCTTAATAGAATCATTAATATACTTATTTAATATCTCATAGCACCCTTCTTCACCATTTATTACATTGACTACATCAAATTAAACATGCTTCAAGAAAAATTATAAAAAAATTAATATTTTATCGATACCATCATAAAATTATAAATTCATAAATTTTACTAGATTATTCACTTATATTGTATGGAAAAGAATGTTAGGAAGCTAGTTTAAAGAATTTTCAACCTTAATCGCATAAAAAATCATGGTTTCTAAAATTAGGATTTAAAATTTCTAACAAAACCGAATAACCTTAAACTTTTTTATTAACTAAGAAGAAATATAAAAGATTCTTAATGAAAGAAATATTCTTACATTCATTAAATAAAGTAATTAAGAAGAATTAAGGCTTTCCTTACTTAATTGATAAAGCAATAGAAAAGATTATGTAGAGAGAGTTAGAAAAAATTAAAGGAGATAAATGGAGTATAAGGAAATAAAAGTTGGGTTGAAAAAATGAAGAGTAATGCCTTATGGGCATTTTTGAAAAAAATACTTTTAAATATTTTCCATACTCCTGCACTCACTTTATTAGTTCAAAACTTTATGTTTCATGGTTCTAATAAATTTTTCTTGTCAAAATTTCACTAAATTCATATTCCATAATCTCAATTTTATTAACTTTATTTTATTTCATATTTTAGACATAAAATTTCAAATTTAATCAAATTTATCAATTACTTCAAGTATTTCTTTTCATAAAATAATTTCTAATATATTATAATTTAAGAGGGGTGTAACAAAGAATTTCTCTCATTTTTTCATTAAAATACTTTACAATAAGTGTAACAAATGATTAATGGTTCAATCATTTGAATGATGAAATGGAACTGTGGTTTGCTTTTTTTGTTGGGCTATATGCAACTTCTTTTGCAAGCAATTATGTGAATGTCTCCTAAGATGGCTAATATTAGATCCTTTCTTACCATAAGTTAGCTTATCTTTACAATAGATGCATATTATTTTCCTTCCACCTTCAGGGAATTTAATTTCTTCAAAATCATTCCAAACAACCGGTGTTTTTCACCTTTTCTTCATAATGTAGCTGTCCTTATCTCTTTTTTTCTTCATGTTTAGAGATAGGATAGAAGTCGTCACTAATTTTATCTTAAAACTCACTTGAATTTGTTATGATATGAGTACTGGGCTCATGAAATTCATTAAATGTAGCTATATAATCTCTCTTCCCTCAAAATTTATTCATTATCAAAGCATTAATTCAATAAAATAAGAAGATGGCAATATAAAAGCATTCAACAAAATCAAAAAGTTAGAATATGAATGTTGGACATGCATATAAATATTTACACCTAAGAGAATATAACACTTCTATTGCATAATAGTAATGTTATCATTATAATATAATGTTCTTACTAAATAACAAAAGCAAAAGTAGACATATAATCTATTCTTCTTCTTCTTCTTCTTCTTCTTCTTATTATTATTATTATTATTATTATTATTATTATTATTATATAGCACAACAAAGGCAGTGGCAAATATTTCCAAGTATAGATACTAACATAAGATAATGTTAGACATATGATATAATACTTCCATTTTTTAATCTTAACACTCTTGAAGAAAAACTCACATTTTTTTAATCTTAACACTCTTTAACCAAAAAGGCTAACCAAAATAAAGAAAGAAATTAAAATGATTTCAAACTATAGTTGTAATGATCAACATTCTATGCTTAGCATAATTACATTTTTTGAAAATTCCCCATACAAGGCCAATCAAATATATAAAAAAGTATGATGGCTTCCAAAATCAACACAGAAGCAATAAAATGCTTATTAATGTTAATACAACAAAGTGACATCATAAAAATCATAGAAATATAGAGAAGTAGGGGAATAAAAATAAGGAATAACCTAAATTATACCTAGTAATTTGATATATATTAATAGTTCAAGATTGAATATTTGGTTGTAACAATAATGTCTTTATTTTCATTTCAGTGGATGACTTTTTTATTTTCAAATCTCCTATATTCTTAATCTGATGAGGAGAAATCATGAATCATGATTAAAGGCAAGCTAAGTTATGTTCTATATTAAAAAAAATGCTAGCTTTGGTATAATTAAGATTAATAAATTTCATCTAGTTCATTTGCTAAGTGAGTATATTGCTAACAAAATGTATGTACCTTATCTTATATCCTTATTGGCATGTAAGTAGAAAACATTATTGTTACTTTATAACTTTAGTGCCTTGTTATTCTTTTAAGAAAATTATTGTAAGGAAGAATAGTAGGACATTGTTTAGGATGTAAAATTGATGTCATTAGATATGTATATTGGTTGAAGTATCATATTTCATTCACAATGTTTATTGTGAATCTTGTCTAGAACTTCATATTACCAAGCAGATCAGACTAATTTAAACTTTTATGCCTAATACCAAATCAAAAGCTAAAATTGAATTAAAATTATGGCTAAAATATGCAAAATGCATTCCAAGGTTAATACACTAATAAGAAATTTTCAAAAGTTACATAAAGAAAGAAAACTACTTCTAAAGAAATAAATTTAACAAAAAAAAAGAAAAAGTACAATGGCTTACGGCTGAAGATATTTACAATCACAAATGGATTATAGTGATTCAATGCCAAATTGCCAATGGAGCAAAATGCATTTCAAAAAATCAGTTAAACAATAAATTTTTTCTAATTTTGTAAAATGAGAGCTTGAGCGGATGGTCATTTGTGCTAGCTTGAGTAGCAGATCCTTTTTCTTGGTCAAAGATCTTGTTAATGTTAAAAAATTAAGTTCAGTATGATTAAGGATTTTTTTCTTTTCTTTTTTCTAGGATCAATAATCTAGTAGTGGATACTAACTAAGAATGGGTTAAACATTAAAAGTAAAAAAAATTCATAAGTTATTTAAAAAAATATGTTTAATAAAATAATAATATATATTTATAATTACAATAAATTTAATAAAATTTAAATAGACCAGCTTAACAAAATAAATTTAAATAAAACTTCCCTAACCTATTTAATTAAACAAATTTATTTATTAACTTTAACTTAACTTATTTAATTAAATAGATTAGGATAAGTTTAACTCAAATTAAGTCAGGCTATAGACCTTTATGGATGGACCTATTTTCACCTCTAAGTGTATCCATTTATAAGTATAAGTATAATATAAAGTAGTGTGAATAAAAAATAAATATGCATCCGGATAAAGTTGTAAATAAGTAAATTTAATCTATTTTATTTGCTACCTCATAAATTAAAAGCAATAAGAAAAAGGCTATTTATCAAAGTTTAAAATTTCCCATGGATAATAAGCAAGATTGCAAAAATGTCTTTAATAATACATTAAATTATACCATGTGTATAGGATGATATAAGTGAACCAATTAAATAAAATTCATGTATTTATGGTGTCACTTAACAAATAAAAAATCATCTTATGTCATAATGTTTCATTATAAAAAATAAAAAATTATAATTTTAATAAATTATAAGGTAATAAACATTAAAAAATATAAAATATTTATCTTTAAGCATCTTTAACAACTTTATGAAGTATCAGAGCTCATTTGTGCATTCTACAACAATTAGTTAGAAGAACAGATATAAGATACTTTCAAAGTTCTATCAATAAAGATCAAAATATTCAAAGTTTTCAACTTAAAGTATTTAGAGGCCATTTAATTCAAATATAAAAAGGGAAAGGAGTTAACAAAGAGAAATATGGGAAAAAGGAATAATTTTTTTTAATTATCCATTTTATTTGATTCAAATAAGAAAGGAAATCAAGTATTTTTAATATATTTTATTAATAATTATTATATTAAAAAATTATTTACAAATAATTATTATTAAAATAATTATTATAATTATTATATTATTATTTTTATTTTATTTACTAATATTATAATTTTTATATTTATTTAATGTTAATTATTAATATCTTATTAATATTATTTAAATTATTACTTTATTATTTTAATTATTATTAATATATTAATAATAATGAATATTATTTTATTTTAATAATATTAATTATTATTTATTTAATTATTATTTTTAATATTTTTTATATTTATTATTTTATTACTAATATTTATTATTATTTTACTAATATTATTAAGTATTTTTAGGTTATTAAATGTTGTATATTTACTAATATTTTTATTTTCACAATCATTTAATACAATTATTAATAATTCATTATTATTTTATTATTTTGATTAATTATTAATGTTTTATTATATTTATTATAATAATTATTATATAATTATTTATTTTTATCTAATTAATTTTATTAATTTTATTAATTTTATTATTTCTATTATTAACTATTATTTGATAATTATTTTTATTTTTACTTATATTGTTATTTTATAATAATAAATGAATATTATTACTATTATTATCATTATATTAAAAATGATAAATTCAAAACTCAAGATAAGGAAATCAAATTTCCTAAGGAATTGGAGAAAATTACTATTCCGTCATTTAGGATAATCTCATTAAGGAAAAATGAATAAAGAGAATAAATTTTTTTAATCAAATAAAAACAAATGGTATAAAACCTCACAATTCTTTTTCCCTTTTTAGATTTTCTAATTACTTTCAATCAAATAGCTCCTCAAAGAATTCAAGATTCTATTAATAAAGATCAAAATATTCAACTTCAATTAAGAACATCAGTTCTAAAGCAAATACTTTAATAATATTTAAATTTGTGATCTTTTCAAGCATAAAACCTTTGTAAAGATTCAATATTTGATTAGAAATCAAATTGCCTCACTAGCCTCTTTCAAAGCCAAAATCATTATTCAATCCAAAATCAAACTTTCATGGAACTCACAATCGAAACAAAGCATCCATTATTTGATTCAAGATTAAACTATCCAAAATCCTTTATCAAAGTTAACTTGAAGATAAAATTGGAGGATTTCTTGTATTAATTGTCAAGAATTATAAAAATTAGATATTGTACTCCAAATCATCAAAGAAATCAGTAAAAATATTTGTTCAACAATTTTCTCATATAATAAATTATAAAATTTTTATTATTTGTGTTTACAAGAGGTAGTTATGCATGTTTGGCTAAAGACTTGAAATAGTATTCAAGCAATCATTATATCATTAGGTATTGAGAATTTGTTTGAAATACATATATTCATTTTTTATAGTTATTTGTTTTCTATATTTATTTATTATTGCACGGAATATTAGCAATTGACTTGAAAATTGATATCATTCTTACGGGATTGATTTGGGACATTCACAAGCATTTAAACTATCTTTCAGAGAGTAGAAAAAGGAAGGAAAGAAAAATAAATTTTAATTTTAATTAGAAAGAAAAAGGAGGAATGAAAATTTTAAAACTTTTATGTGCAAAAACAACATAAGTCTATTTTCTTTTCTTTTTTTCTAATCCAAAAAAATTAAATTTTAAATTTTTTTACTCACCTTTCTTTCATTTCTCCCCAACCAAACAAAACATGGAGTTAATGAAACGATAGATGATTTAGCTGAGGAACGCTGCCTCTGAGCAGAGTCGCAAAGGAGAGCTCGATCAATGGAACCAGATATATCATCTACGTCCGGGTTCGGACATTGATTTAAAATATTCAAATCACAATTGATTTTATTTTTATTTTCCGCGTATTCAGTTATGCTATAAGTTATAATCAATTATTTTTCTATTAAATTTAATTTAACATTGAATTTTTTTTTTAAAAAAATATTAATAGTCTTTTTATATATAAAATAATATAATATTATATCAATAATCGGTCATCCCTTGTTATTGCAAACGCAGCAGTTGAGAAGATGAGTCTTGCTTTCTTTCATTTTCTGTCATTTCTCCCCCAACAAACAGACTATTAATTAATGTTGGTGGGCAATTAAGGATGGATTAGGCAGTAAATTCAAAATTAGATAAACAAAGGTTGAATAGAAAGCAGGAAAAGGAAAGCGGGGGCCCTTGTGGAAGAATCCAAAAAAGGTTGGTAGAGCCATGTTGTTATATTCCCTCTGCTCTAACCACCCATTCCTTCTGCGACTTCTTTTTGGGACCAAATCTCAGCATAACCCAGAAACCCTACCTCTCACCGTTTCACACACACACACACACTATATATATATAGTGTGTGTGTGTGTGTGTGTGAAACGGTGAGAGGTAGGGTTTCTGGGTTATGCTGAGATTTGGTCCCATATATATATATCCAAAATCTTCCATAAAGTGAAAGAACTTGATATCAACTTTTTAGGTCTCCCTTTGATTTTATTTTAAACGGCTCACTTGCTGATTTTATATGCACCAAACCCCCATGATTTTAATTTCTTTATCTAAACAGTTTTAAGATTCTCGAAGCACTTGTTTTAAAGGGATCTATCTGTCTAATATCATATTTCATTTCAATTTCATTATATATAAATATCAGTTCCCAATAGAGTAGGAGATTAGTCAGTCTAAAAAAATAAAACTCAGATAATTAAAAGGGTACGCAGCTGAAAAGTTTATTCTTGTCTTCTCATTCTTAATTGGTTCCCTCTTTATTCCCTCGAGAAATATCGAAGAAGTTGCAGTTGCCCGCTCTTCATCTTCATTTTAGCTTTACTGCATGCATGAAAGAAAAGACACCATGCACGTTACTTTCTCTCTCTCTCACTCTCTCTCTCTTTCTGGTACTCTAATAATATTACTGCAGAAAAAAGCTCCGAATCTAACACAGAATAAAGCAACAAAGAAGTGTCTCTTACTCCCAGTAATACTAAATGAAAGCTTTGTGCTTGCTATATAAAATCTAACGCACCAAAAATTTCAATTCCGACACAAACGCGGAAACAGATATGCCTTAACAATACTTCGCAAGATGGTATTTATTTATTTATTTTCTACATACATGATTACAACGTCCATAATTACAACCACACATACAAGAGACCCATCAAAATCTAGAGATTTTCTTGAAACCCATATCGTAAAGTAAATTAACTTTTACTGGGAGCTTACATTTAGTGGACACGTTTTGGTACATGGCGTAAACATAAAAATAGGAACACTATTAATTAGGTGATTAAGAGCTGAGCATGAAGAGTAATTACATATACAAGGGACAAAAGATTGTAAATAGATAGCATCTTGGTCACGGATCAAATGCTAGTATGAAAATCTTTAATCCAAGTGATATTTGATTTTTAAGATCTTAATTAAGTTTAATTCTAATTTTTTAGTATGTGTATATATAATATTCTTACTGTTAAAATAATCCTATAATAATATATGAATGAAAACTTATACAACTAGCAAAGATTTTATTATATTTTATGTAATATTTGTACTTAATTTGTGATAATTATTTTCTAAGTAGTGCAAAACTGATACACGCTATCATTTAGCATCTATGATCATCAATGGGCCGAAATACCAATGCAAAATAGCAACTGTGTATCCTTAATTTACAGTACAAAAGGATTTGCAATTTTCTACTAATCAAATTTTTTCCCTCTTTCAGCCCATTTGTTCGATACGTGCATAAAGTATAAACTCAGAAAAGAAATGCCAAATAGCAATAATCAACCAACTTGCAGCCACTGATATTTTGTGACTACTGATTCGAACAGGAGGCATCGTGGAGACTTTACTTAACCTTGTCATTCATGCACCGCTCGCCTTGAGGTTTGATGTAAAGCTAGTACTGTGGGATATAATTATATTCTAAAAGAGAAAGTTAAAGCTACATAATTACTTTGAATCTTTAAAAAATGTGAGGGGGAAAAAAGTGGAAAGTGATACTCTGACATAACAAACTCTTTTGGAACAATTTTATGTTTTACTGTAACAAAGTGATTAACTTGAGCACAAGCAGCTAGGGGGTTCGCCGCTAGCACAAACTCACTGGTATATTTCTTGTATAAAAAAAATGGAAATTATACAGACATCTTTAAACAATAAAATAATATCAATAATAACAAAGAAGATATATTGTAATCATAATAGCGATGATTCTGATGGAGGATGGATTTACTTTGAGTCTTTGTTTCTCTCTCTCTATGTGTCAGAACTCAGAAGAAACAGCAGCCTTTCTTGGCTTGGCTTCTTTTTCCTTCATTTTCTCTCTTAATTTCTTTCTTCTTTCCATCTTGTTCCGTTAAGAGCCACCAAAGTTCAACCCGGCTCCCATTGGAAAAGAAAGAAAAAGATCAAACCACATAGATAATTTCTTGTCCTTTTGATGAAAAAGAAACTTGAGGGAGGCTTCAAGTGTTAATGGTGATGACAATGATATTGTCTGTGTATAGTTTTTTTTTTTTTTTAAATTCTCTGTTGTTCTTATTTTCCCTCCTACACTTGATGATCCGGGTTGTCAGGATCAGGCCAATAAGAAGAGTATTTCAGCCACTCAGCTTCTTGTGGATTAGTTATGGATGACTCCTGCAAGAGAATTCCATAGGGTTAGGGTTTACGAGCTCAAGAAAAGGTAGCAACCTTTTTTCCCACCTAATCGTCAAATTTCAATGCCTAATTCTTCTAACAAGGTCATCTTTTCTAATGTTTACTTGATTGGGGGATTAAGTGAGCGTTAGCCATAAAATATTTGTAGCAGTCCTTTCACGCGGAGGAAACATGCAAGTGCTGTTTCAAAAAGAAAAGAGATCTTTTCTATTAAAATTCCATAGTTAACGGCTTCATTATTTTCATGAAGTCTTGCTATTTTATCCTGATATATGAGCTAGGACCAGCAGTCAAACCAAAGTATGAATTTCTATGCCTCTCATTTGTCTGTAAGAAACGTAATTCACTGTTCCTAGTTCAGATATGCCACCAAGGATAGAACGAATAAAGGGCCATCATTAAGAGGTAAAGACGAAAGAAGGTTTCAGGTCTTTAATTCAAATAAAATTAATATATAAAAATGATTTTGCTTCCTTTTCTTTTCTCTCTCTCTCTCTCTGGGCATCTCTTCATTATGGCGCACAAAGTTCATATATTTCAGAGTCAAAAGGGTTTTTATTTACCTCTTTGATATCAGTTGAAGTGCAACCCATAATGAGTTCCTCCAAACCAGACGCAGACCTTCCTCCGAGTTTATGATGTTGCTGCTGCTGTTGCTGCCATGTGTATACATATTATCAAAAGGACAACAATAAAATTCAAAACACAAATTTTAATCATCATGTTCGAAAAAATAATTAAAAGGTGAAATGACAGTTTCATGCTCCCAATTTGGCAAACACTAAAGACTACCCCACTCGATGTGTCTGTGTCATGCACAATACCTTGCATGCAGACTTAGTCTATAGTGGACTATTATACGGATTCCCACTACATTTTACATACTATCACTTATTATATACTAGATATGATGTGACTTAATTAAACCAACTTTACTTATTTTTTAATCATATCTACTCAAATTATATCAAATGTGCACCTATGTATAGCAACCTAAGTGTAGATATCATTTTTCTCGTTCTGTTTTCAAGTTACCTAAAATTCTCACGAAAAGTACGTGAAAAAGTTTAACAATCGGAGTTTAGTGTGTTGGGTGAGTACCTGGAAAGTTTCATTCTGGAGCATTATTCGAGAGACGTGATAGCTATCATCGAGGATGATCGAGGTATTGTGGTGAAGGGAAGGTGGAGGTATAATGGTAGAGATGGGATTAGATGGCCTACTGATATGGAAAGCGCTCGTTGCATTCATCTGATGATGTTGCTGGTGAGCCACTTGATGATGTGGCCGCTGCCGTTCATGTATTTGATCTTCGCATGAGGCTGCTGATTGTCCTTGCACTTCTCTTGCTGCGGAAGCCTCTCCTATTCCCACCTGCAATTAATATATATGGCTACCATCATATGCAAGCTAGCTAGCTAGCTGGTCCATTATCAACCACCTCTATCGTCTTAAATTCCTCTGGACATATATATACTCTCACTGTGTAATGTTTTCTGGTGGGTAAACAATTAGTAGTTAGCTGACACTGATTTATGATCCAGCCAGGTCCATAAAAGTTATTGCGGTTAATGTAAGCAAGGGTTTTTGTCAAACGACGTGCGACCTTAAGCCTTTCATGCTCTTACCTTTTGATGCAAAGCATGCTACCAAATCAATGTTGAAATGGGTTTTCTTAATTTGATTGATAAATCAGAACAGTGCTGTCACGAAAGGTACATAAAATCATACATATATAATCATCGATCTATGCAAGGTTATCGGAGAGTTTAAAATATATGATGCTGCACGATTGATATATGGATGTATGTACCTCATCAAAGTTTTTCCGGAATGGGATGAAGCCAAAATGGTCGGATTTAAGTTGATGAATATCCAAGGCCGCATAGGTCGACAGTGGAGGAACAAGCCCTACAGCGGACATCTCGTCTCTGTGAGTAATAATTTCCTTAGAAGAACAACTCCCACTTCCGCTGTCTCTTCTGCTATTATTATTAGGTTGTTCTCCACTTATTTCGCCAGTTGTGGCGCTTCTCTCAGACCAATTACATTGTCTTGGTTGTGTTTGATAGAATATCTTGGATACCACGAGCTCCCCTTCTTTCTCCTCTTCGTGCTGACCCAGATGGTATTGGTGCATCACCCAGTTTGTCTTTTCGGGTTTTCTGTTCTTGCCAAAATTGGTATAGAGTACCAGAATTTTCTTGCATCCTTTTTGCTTACCATTCACCATGACTGGCCTGGTCTTACCAGTCTTGTGCCATCGAGTTTCTCCGCCTTGTAAATCGCATTCGTTTTGAATTTTTCTCCTCTTTCTTGTCCCAGTTGTATATGCCTTTGAAGGTCTGTGAAAGAAGTGGCGGCTCAGCCCATCTCTCGTCACTCCTGTCTCACAGCAACCAAAATCAAAGTTAGGTGAACTATAACCACAATATACATATCCTTAAACGATGATACTGAAGAAAAACTAACACGCGGATGATTCGAAAGTGATCAGACCTGGAAGTTTCTCAGGATGGGTATAACAAATACCATCTTCTCCTTCAATAGTAGGGATGAACTCGTCAATCAGAGGGTGTGATTTCATGTTCTTTGACTCTACTTTTGCTTCCAGATGCTCTATTAGTTCTTGGTCCGTTGGATCAAACTTGACTCCTGCCGGTAAACCTAGCCAGTCCTGCGGAATCCATTCAAATTCAAATGAACACAAGAAAGCATTAAAGAGATGATAAGAAGAATAAGACAAAGAAAAAAGAGAAAGCAAGAGGATAAAACCTTTACTGAATATTAATTATAACTTTATTAATTAATATTAATTGAAATGAAGTTTAAGCATATATGATGCCCTTCTGGTATGATTTGTCAAAGGCTTTTCGCTGAAGGCAAGAATATATTTTGTTTCCGTACCGGCTTGCCTTCAAACTTGTGTCCGCAACCAGGGCACTGCTTGGATCCACACAACTGATGCTCTTCCAGCTTTGCGTCTATGAGATCCGAGCTGTTTACTGAGCTTAAGTTGCTGATCTTGTTCATTCTGATCTTCCTACCTTTTTTTGTTATCTTTCTTGTAGAAACTGCTTCAGGTCTTTGATTGAAATTCTTTTTCTACACGACAGTCCACAACTGAGCATGTCCGAATTTGCTCTCTATACTTGTTAAAAACAACAAAGGAAACTATGTGATTGGTTCACAACAAATACTAATTCAGCGACTGGAAAGTGAAACTAATAACAACAGTAACATCAGAGGTGTATCTTTCAACTATGAAGAAGTAGATGCTCGAGCTAGCTTCTGATGGTTGGATTGAGAAACTAGACATCAACAAAAAAATCCATAAGCAAAGAGGAAGGCCATCAATATGAAGAAAAGGAGGTTGAAAGAAGCAAGTGACTGTTTCAGATAAAAAAAAATCCGAATCGGGAAATTCAGCGGAACCCAGATGAAAAATATTCCCAAAACAGGAAAATAGGAAGATATTCTTCAATGAAAACTAGGAGGAAGAGAAGAGAGAACGGGAAAGAGAAAAGAGGAAATCATAAGAATAGGATAGAGATATTAACCTGCTTTAGCCATGGAAATCAGCAGAATTCCCTCCATACCATAACTTTAACTGAAGGCCGGTGACAATAATAATAATAATAATAAAAAAAAGGAAAAGGTGACTGCCTGCTTCAAGCACACATACCAACTTTAAGCCTTTGCTACTTGAAGAAGCTCATGTATGTTGGCGGTTTGTGAGTGTGAGAGAGATAGAGAGAGAGAGAGAGAGGGAGAGAGAGAGAGACGATAAGAATAGGAAAGAAAGGGGAAAATTGGACCGGGTTGGTTTTTTTAAAGCTCCGGTCTGAAAGCCCTCTGTTGTGCAAGCTGCACTGTTAGATCCTTCACTACAAAAGCAAAAGCCACAAACGGTCATCAGAGCTGTGGTTTCTAAGGAACCTGGCCCTGGTCTCTTCAATAGCCGGCCAATAATCCCGCTTCGGTCAGTCTGACAGAAGACTTCCCTGTGAAATTAAAAGTATCAAATTTTACTATTCATATAATTATATTTAATTTCTTAAATTACGTGAATCAGGCCTAGTAAATATTTTGGGGCAGTGGATCACTTGGCGTGTGACAATTTGTCTATAACATAATATTAATCATGATTATTAAAAAAACAAAAACACTTGTAAAGAGAACAATTATCCCCCAGAATTTTTTAATTATAAGCATTTTATAGAATTCCAATGCTAATGTAAAAGCTTTCTATCACTAATGTTTTAACGCTCTCAAAAGCTACAGGAAAGCCCGATTAAATATACAATATGTGAAAACTTACCTGTTGGTGGCTCTAGATCTACGTGTCACAAAGCTTTCAACTTTGAGTAATGGGGACGACAAGAAGCAAAAATAAACGATCTGATTAATTGGAATAACAGATTATTGCTAGAATTACATTATAATAATTTGTGTTGGAGAGAGAAACCCAGATTATAGAGAAAAGAATGACAGGGAAGTCACATGTGTTTTGAGATGATGGTGCTTTTGCGTTGCCATGAATGAATGTTTCTCACACTTAGAGGGCGAGAGTGAGAGGGCTTGCTTGATAAG
This sequence comes from Sindora glabra, assembly GCA_020226215.1. Lineage (NCBI taxonomy): Eukaryota > Viridiplantae > Streptophyta > Magnoliopsida > Fabales > Fabaceae > Sindora > Sindora glabra. Next base: position 87,490,527 of record CM035229.1, read on the forward strand.
CAAGGCAAATGAGCATTGTACTTGATGGACCACCCCCTCCACCCCTTCTAATTACTCTTACATATGCTAATCAAATCATATCTGACTTGGACCACATGCACTAACGCCCAAAGTACGAAAATAGTTCAATATTATTAAGGGACTAAATTAATTATAATCGAGTGTGTATAGGTACAAAATAAATTCTCCTCCTTTTTTGCCTTCCTCTATGGCTTGAAATAACTTCAGAATTTTCTCTCTAATTTTGAATTTTCTTTGAAAAAAAAAATCACATATGACCCTCAACATTTTAAATACTTTCATTCAAGTCTAATTCTATTTATAAATTATATTTATGCTCATCGCTCCCACACAAATAGAGAAGTATGTGGGTCCAGCTTGGAAATCCTTTGGCCTCCCTGGAGTATCTTGATCAGATGATGGTTAGGCTTCACGTTTGTATATAGCATTCTTTGGAGCAGTCAAGAGACAAATGATGGACTTTCCTCAATCATGTTAATTTGCAGCATAGATAGATGCCTATGATTTCCCCTCTGTTTCATATCTTTTCCTCTTTTTCAGTTTTTCCACTATTTGGATCTTTCCATTTAATTTTATGAAGCTTAGAATTAAGAAGAAAAATCGACTAAATATCAATATATAATGCTGAGGAATGTATCCTATGATCCTATCTTCAACTCTTAAATGGTATGTCAAATACAAACTTTGGACCCAAAAAATCATTCAACTTGCAAAACACCATTTCGTAGATTCTTGCTTCTGCAAAATATATTTTAATATAAAAAAAAGTTTATAGTGTACTATTGATACAATATGCTAATACATTGCCAAATTTTATTATATATTAAATTGATAATATCTATAGCATCCAATAATATATTAGTGTGCCGCTCTGGCCACCGTGAATTTTTCTTTTATAAAAATATGAGGGAATCAAATTGCTTTGACTGTCCATGTACGTTGACCTCTGACCGATCAACCCAGGGGACCCACAGACCTTAACACGGATTTATGATCATCTCCCAGTTTGGATGAATCACTATTATTCCACCATTTTTGTATACATTTTGTACTGAGTCGTAAATGTTCGGTGGCACAGTTCCGAGGAATATGAGGCAGACTAATAGTTTTATTATATGCATTCAAATATTCCAAAAACTCTTATTCTGCCTAATTCTACTTTTAAGAATATTTCTTAAGAGAGTACAATGTTTGGTACGTTTTCGTTAAGATTTGATGCAAATTTTAATATTAATTTATTGTGATTATTTATATGTTAAATTGTTTTTTATTATAAAATTTGAATTATTATCAATTTATAATTATTTTTTATTTTAAATTATTTTTGTTCAAATTAAGAGTTTTTTGTTTAGTTTTTTTAGCCTATAAATACATAAAATTTGAGTGAAAAGACGAACATATGAGATGAAAGAATTTGCACTATTACAGAATTACAATACAAGACTTATTGGCATTGGTTAAAGGAAAAATTCAACATATATATATATATATATATATATATATATATATATATATATATATATATATATATATATATATATATAATAATGTAGTAATATTTTTAAAAATATGAACAATTTACCACATCAATTCCATGTAAAACTATAATATCACTTACGTTGGTTATTATAGAGCCAATGTCTAATGGAAGATGAAGAGTTGGTTTAAAAAATGTGGATAAAATTATATAAAAACTTAAGATGATAATTATTAATTATAATTAATATCTATTTTTATTTACACATTGAGTTGGACTTAACTAATATCTAAAGGTATGAGAATAGCCGCTTTGGGAAGTTTGATACATTAGACATTGGTCTTTCGTTAATAACCAACATTTATTATAATTCTTAGTGCTTATAATTTTTTTTACACTTCCTTTTTATGTTTAGGTGAAATTTGAGTACAACTTACTCATTCTTAGAAATGTTTCAAATCTTGTGGAAGCATTCCATCAAAGGCTCTGATGTCTCCTGCTTTTAAATAATATAAGACATTAAAGTACTAGATGAGGTACTTCCATATGATTCAAAGGATTTGAAAATATGAGTGAGTTACTTAATATTCTATCACGTTCTATAGAGTAAGGAATGACTGATCTTTGCAGAATCTTGTGGAACATTTCAACATGAAGAAAACAAATTAACATTCTTCAATAGACAAGAATTTACAATAAGGATTAATTTGAAATGTAAATTTAAATATATAGTAATTATGTAGCAAAAATATAATTTTTGTGTAGGTTGTTTCATGGAATATATATATATATATAAAAGCATTTTATATTTTTAGTTGTAATTTTATTTATATAATGATCTATTATAATTAAAGTCTTCATTTAATATTTACTTTCATTTGTGAATATGTAAATATGTTTAATTTCTTCTTGTTATCATCATTGATCTCTATTGTATAATGATATCATTATCCAAAATTTCAAAAATTTCATTGTATAAAATTGTCTCTATTATTTGTGATAAATCTTGTTAGGTTACAACATACTAGATTTGAAAATAATAATAAACCGCATCAGTTATTTGATAAAATCCAACATGAATATCAAACACATATCTATTTCCAATAAACCACATAAGTTTTTAAATATCTAATGTCAAAAGGAATACCAAACATTATATCTGAAAGCATGTTTAACAATTAGATGTCAATTGACAATTAATTATCTACATCTAACTAATTTTTGTATTCATGAGGTTATGAGAGAAACCGTAGAGACTTATCATGTTAGTTTATGTTGACAACGAACAGTAAAGTTACAGTTAATGGTGAACTAATTAAATCACATAATGGCATTCACGGGGTTATGGAAAATTGCAAACACTTACAATATCAATTTTGTAAATAATTAATGTCTAAAAGAAGTCCAAGTGCCACTCTTAAAATTATCAAACCTTTACATGTCAGAGTTTGAGTTAACCAGTGTTTAAAGATATATTAGCAATTAGCCTACATGAAAAAAAATCATGTATTAATGTCCATTGTGGTTTTACAACTGATGCCTTTTGTATATTATTTATAAATTTCATTCACAATCTCTATTTTAAATATTTGCATGATGCTTTAACCTCCATTATCTAATTTCAAAGTTTGGGTTGAATTTAAAGATAGCACTCCTTGCATCTTATCTAGCATATCTAGGAATATTGCAAATCTTGTCAAAGGATTTGTCTCCTTTGATATCTCAAGTTTCACAATATAGCAAGAATCCTTTAATTAACCACAATAGTCATATTGTGAAGCTTGAGATATCAAATGAAGTAAAGTTTTTTACAAAATTCATAGCATTTTTAAATGTGCCATTTGAAAAGGAAAGGGAAATATCCTTACATTTGATCTATATTCTTGAACTAGTAATAAAGGCAATTTGTATTGTTTAAATTGTCCTTGCACCTCCATTTCTCCAAGGGGAAAGCCTCCTTCCACAGTAATTAAGTATAGGAAATATAAACTAGCTTCACAATTTTCTTCGTTATTACAATGGGAAGAAAAATTGAAGAACTATACTCTTATATGCTTTATTGTACTATAGAAAAATGCTCCACTCTCAAAGATTAAGGTAGAGGTGTACACTTTTCAATTCAGAATCCTTTAAACAATATGAAAAAAATTGTAATTCAAGCAATATGATAGCATATTACTCAAGTAATATGGCAACTAGAATGAAATAATATATTTGCCAACATTTTTAATATAATGATATTTATGTAATGAAAAGTAATTATTTATTGTATTTATTAATGTAATAATGTAATGATGTATAAGTAAATAAATATAATTGCAAAATATAATTTCATAATTGTTTATTATTTCATTTCTCGTATATTTCTTAATTTATTTTTTCTAATATTTACGTTTAATTTTGTATTTGGATAACTCTTTTTTGTTGTAAATAGAACATATATGTCATTTGAAAAATGAGATAAAAATAACTTTCTATCTATTTAAAATATTTAAAAATAACTCTTTTTTTGTTGTTATTTTTTATCTGAAATTTCAAAGATTTCAATTCTATAATAAAACAAACAAACAAATCATGTCAATTTTTTTCTTAACATCAATATCTTTACATTATGACATCGGTTTGTTATAAAAAACTGATGTAGGAAACAAGATAGTTTACATTTATATATAAATTTACTTTTTATATGTTTTATATGTGATGATATTGATTTGTAATAAAATTGACATTGAAATTATAATTAGATATTTTTTTAAATTTAACATGTCAATTTTAAATAAAAAATTAATATAGTAAGACAATAGTTGTTAGGTAATTAACATATTATATTTGCCCATTAAGATTTTAAACATAATATGTCATACATTAAATGTTGCTTTCAATATACAACTAACATGAAAAATGAAATGATGTCATTTTCATTTTCTCAAAATTCATGAAAATGAATATAAGAATTAAAATAAATGATAATATTTGTCTCCACACCAAAGTGCAGAATGAGAGCATCTCACTTATAAAATTTATTATGCCTTAAAGAGATAATCCTACCAAAAATTAGCAAAATTTGCATTCAACTTGTTATTCAACCCCTAACTTAATAAAGTCTCCTTCTCATTATGAAAGTGCGTTTGATATTGTGATTGCATATCTTTGTATTTGTTAGAATTTTGTGTGTCTAATTTCTTCTTTTTTTTATGATTTTGATTTAAGTATGCATTGATATATACATACTAACTTCATTAAAACCTTCACATTATTCACATATTAATGTACTTCTTATGTATGAATATTTATGTAGAAATTTATGTAGAACAAATAGATTTAATTAATTTTGAATATAGGAATACAATCTCTAATTTATAATTCTTGAAAAAAGAATACAAGGTAATCTTCTAATTCTTCTCTTCAAGTTGAATTTGATCAAGGACTTTAGAAAGCTTGATATCAAATTGAATGGTGGATACTTCATTTCAATTGAAGGCTTTAAGGAAGCTTGATCTTAGATTGAATAATTGAATTTGAATTTGAATAAAGGCTTTGATGAAGCTTGTTCTTAGATCAAAAATTGAATCTTAACTTTGACAGAAGGCTATGAGGAAGCTTGACCTTTAATCAAAGATTGAATTATCATAGAGGTGTTGCACTTGAAAAGATTCGAGAGCTTAAATACTGTGGATGAATCTTTAACTTGGAATAATTGTTCTTAATTAAAGTAAGAGACTTCGGATATGTTTGATCTTTGTTGGCAAAATTTTAATAGAGTTTCACATCTCCTTTTCTAATGATTTGTTATTGTTGTGAATCACATAAATGAACTTTTTATTTATAGAGTTAGTAGAAGGTGTTTAAAGTTAAACATTTCAATTTTTAGTATTTATTGCCTTTATATTTTTTTTAAAAAAGTAATTTTCTTATTAATTAGGATGATATACTAGGATATGTGGTAACTTCTTATTTGTTAATTGACATTATTAATATATAAACTTTATTTAATTTCTTAACCTATATTATTATGCACATATAACATATTTAATTTATCATTTAAGAAATTTTTTATGGGTCCACCTATTTTTCATGTTAGATTCTACTCTTTAATAAATAGCCCTTTTAATGGCCAAACTTTATAAGGTAGAAATTAAATAGATTAATTTCATTTATCTATACTTCAATAGTTGTAGCATAAGAAAGGTAAATTGTCTAGTTTATCTTGTATCTATAGAGGCAAAAGAGTTCATAAAGATGATAATATTGATATGAGATAGGATAACTGGTTAAAAGACATATTGCATGATATTGAAGATAATTTCACTCAGCGTCCACATGTCTTTCATAACTTATTGAATAATGCAAAGAAATCTTTATATTTAGGTTATACTAAGTTTACACCATTATATACTATGCTAAGACTATTCAACTTAAATGTGAGGAATGATTGAATTGACAAAAACTTCATGGTATTACTATAACTAGTGGAAGAAATGCTTCTTAAAAGGAATAAGTTACTAGATTGTACTTATAAGACTAAGAAAATCATGTACCTAATGAGTATGAAGTATAAGAAGATTGCAAACTGTATTAAAATAAGCACATAACTTCAAAGAAGTGTCCAAAAAATAGGGTAACATGTTACAACTTGAGGAAGAATGATGACATTAATAGAAAAAAAGTTCCACCAAAGTGTTGTGGTATCTTCTAATAATATTAAGGTCTAAATAAATGTTTACCAATACAATGGATGCTAAAAATTTAACATAGCATGCAAATCATACATCATTCAATGGAAAGCTTTAGCATCCAATAAATTCTCATCAATAGCAAATAGTTAATACATTATTCCTTGCATTTAGTTATAAGTCAAGAAACCTTAAGATTATACTTTGCACTCATGGAATTAACCTTAATGGTAACATAAGCAACAATCACAACACGCTTGTTATGTTAGTAATCTACAATCTACCTCCTTAGTTATGCATAAAGCATAAATACATCATGTTGTCTTTATTGATTTCAAGATTCAAATAATCAAGAAACAACATAAATGTCTTTTTGGCACCATTTATTGAAAATTTGAATATGATGTAGGAAAAAGGTATCTCAATCTTTAATGTATATTGTTAAGAATTTTTCATTTTTCATATCATACTCTTTTACACAATTAATAACTTCCTAGTATATGGTAACTTGTCTAAGTACAATGTCAAAAAGTATATAGCATGCTTTATTTATGAAAATGATACTTGTTCTTCTCAATTAATAATTTCCTTAGTTTCATTATATGCATTCAAATATTTCAAAAACCCTTGTTCCACCTAATTCTACTTTAAGAATATTTCTTAAGAGAGTACAATGTTTGGTATGATTTTGTTAAGATTTGATCCTAAATTTAATAATTATTGATCGGTCATTAGTTTATATTTTAAATTATTTTTTATTATTAAAATTTAAATTATTATTAATTTATGATAATTTTCTATTTTAAACTATTCTCTTATTTAAATCAAGAGTCATTTGTTTAATCTTTTAAATTATAAAAATGTTGAATTTGAATTCAAGTATGAACAATTTATCAAAAAGACTAATATATGAGATGAAAGAATTTGCACTATTATAGAATTATAATACAAGGCCTATTGACATCAATTAAAGGAACAACTAATATATATATAATGGTGTGATAATATTTTTAAAAATATAAGCAACTTACAACATCAATTCAATGTAAAATCATAGTATCTTTTTACCACATTAGTTCAATATAAAACCATAATATCTTTTTACATTAGTTATTACAAAACCAATGTCTAATGAAAGATGAAGAGTTAGTTCAGAAAATGTAAATAAAGTTATATAAAAACTTAAGACAACGATTATTAATTATAATCAATGTCTATTTTTATTTACACATTGATTTAGACTTAGCCGATATTCAAAGGTGTGGGAACCACCATTTACTTTGGAAAGTTTAATACATTAGATGACAGTCTTTCATTAAAAATTAATGTTTATTGATATTCTTAGTACTTATAAATTTTATTTGCACTCTTTTTTTTTATATTTAGGTAAAATTTGAATACAATTTACTCATTCTTGGAAATGCTTCAAATCTTGTACATACGCTCCATCTAAGGCTCTAATGTCTCATGTTTTCAAATAGCATATGGCATTAAAGTCCTAGATGAGATGCTTCCATATGATTTAAAGTATTCTTAAATATAGGTGAGTTATTCCCATATAGGTGAGTTATTCCCATATTTCACTAGGTATTCTAAAGTAAGGAATGACTAATTTATGTAAAATTTTGTGGAACACTTCAACATTAGAAAAATATATTAAATTTTTTCAACAAATAAGAATATGTTACAAGGATTAATTTAGGGTGTAAATTTAGATATATGGTAATTATGTTGTAAAAATATAGTTTTTATATAAGTTGTTTCATAGAATATATATAACTATAAAAGTGTTTTATATTTTCAATTGTAATTTTCTTTGTATTATGATCTATTGTAACTAAAGTCTTCCATTAATCTTTAATTTCATTTGTGAATATGTAAATATGTTTGATTTTTTTTTATTGTCATCATTAACCTTTACTGTATAATAATATTATTGTTTGAGGTTTCAAAGATTTCATTGTATAAAATTGTCTCTATCACTTATAACAAATCTTTTTAGGCTACAATATATTATATTTGGGAAAAAAAAAAGGTAAACCACATTAGTTATTTAATAAAACCTAACATAGATATAAAAAATAAACTTATTTTCAATAAACCACATTAGTTTCTAAATACCAAATGTTATATCTAAAAAGATATTTGACAATTAAATGTTGGTTGTGCATTTAAGGGTATATCTACATCTAAATAATTTTTGTATTTTTGAGATTATAAGAAATCGTAAAGACTTATCATGTTAGTTTACATTAACAATCAATGTTTAAAATTATAATCAATGGTCAACTAACTAAATCGTATTATCACATTCACAAGATTATAGAGAATCACATATTTCAATGTTAATTATGCAAATAATTAATGTCTAATAGAAGTTCAAGTGCCACTTTAAAACTATAAAACCTTTGGATGCCAAAATTTAACTTAATCAATGTCTAAAAATATTTCAACATGAAAAAAAACATGTATTAGATGTTGCTTGTGGTTTTATAGATGTTTATTATTTGATATATTGCTTATAAATTTTATTCACACTCTCTAATTTAAACATTTAGGCAGTGCTCTAGCTTTCCATTATCTAATTCAAAGGTTTAGGTCGAATTTAAAGATACTATTCTTTCCATCTCATCTAGTACACCTAGAAATATTGCAAATCTTGTCAAAAGACTTACCTTCTCTAATATTTCAAGTTTCATAGTGTAGCAAGAATCCGTCAACAAACCTTAATATCACATTGTGAAGCCTAAGATATCAAATGAGATAAAGTTTTTGATAAAAATTACAACATTTCCAGGTGTACCATATGAAAAGGAAGAGGAGTTATCCTTACATTTGATCCATACTCTTGAATTGGTAATGAAGGCAAATTGTATTGCCTAGACCCTCCCTGCACCACCATGTTTCAAAAGTGAAAGTCTTCCTCTACAATAATTATCACAAGAAATATGAGCTAACTTTTTAATTTTTCTTGCTATTACAATGGGAACAAAAATTGAAGATTAGGTTCTCATGTGCTTCATTATACTATGAAGGGAGGCTCCTTTCTTAAAGATTAAGATAAGGGTGTACACCTTTCAATTTAGAAACCCTCAAGTAATATGAAAAAAAAGTATAATTCAAGCAATATGGTAGCGTGTAACTCAGGTAATATTGCAACAAGAATGAAATAGTGTATTTGCTAATGTCTTTTATGTAATGATATTTATGTAATGCAAAGTTAATTGTTTATTGTATTTGTTGATATAATAACGTAATGATGTCTAAGTAAATAAATAAAATTATAGAATATATTTTCATAATTGTTTATTGTCTCCTTTCTTATATATTTCTTAATTTATTTTCTTTAATATTTATGTTTAGTTTCACATTCAGATAACTTTCTTTTTTTATAAACAAAACATATACATTGTTTGAAAAATGAAATAAAAAATAACTTTCTATCTATTTAAAACATTTAAAATTTTTTCTTTTTTAGTTATTATCTTTCATTTAAATTTCAAAGATTTTGATTCTATAATGAAAAAATAAAGAAACTGCATCAATTTCTTTTTAACACTAATGCCTTTATGTATGAAGTTGGTTTGTTATCAAAAACGGGTGCAGGAAACAAGATTGTTCACATTTAGATATAGATTCTATTTTTTATATGCAACGTTGTTATTTTGTAAACAAATCAACATTAAAATTGTAATTAGATAAATTTTTATTCTAATTTAACATGTTGATTTTAAATAAAAAATCAATGTGGAAATATATTAAGATTACAATTGTTACATAACTAACATGTTATATTTAACTATTAACATTTTAAATATAATATCTCATATTAGATGTTGGTTTCAATATACAGCTGACATGGAAATTGAAACAACATCACTTTCATTTTCTCAAAATTAATGAAAATGAAGGTGGAAGTTAACATAAATGGCAATCCTTATCTTAGCACCAAAGTGCAAAGTGAGAACATATTCTTTACAAAATTCATTATGTCCTAAGGTGATATTCCCATAAAAAATTAGCAAAATTTGCGTTCAACTTGTAATTCGACCCCCCAGCTTGCTAAAGTCTTCTTCTCATCATTAAGATGAATTCAAACACCTTATTTTTCCTTTAAATCTAAGGACAAATATTTTGATGTTGTGATTATGCACCTTTATATTTGTTAGAATTTTATATGTTTGATTTCTTTTTTTTTTATGATTTTGGGTTATTTGTATGTTGATATATGCATATTAACTTTATTAAAACCCTCGTATTGATCAAATGTTAGTATATTTTTTTATGTGTAAATATTTCTTATGTTTTTATTGCATGAGATTTAGACCCAGTAGTCATAAATTGCGGATGGATGTCTTTTTATTGTATGAACCTTGAATATGCCAAGTGAGTCGAGTTTACTAAATTTGTTGTCAACCAAAAAAAGGAAATTAGTAATGAGTTCGTTAAGTGCCTTTATGTGAAATATGTCTATATCAGAATGCTTAATTCAACAAAGATAAGAAAACATCTATTTTTCCACAATATTAACCAAAGGTGTACGCATATACACAATAAAATTTCTCAATAAAGAAATTTATATGAAATAAATAGATTTTATTAATTTTGAATGTAAAAGTACAATTTCTTATAATTCTTGAAAAAAGAATTCAAGATCATCCTCTAATGTTTCTCTTTAAGTTAACTTTGATCGAAGGCTTTAGAAAACTTGATCACAGATCAAATGGCGAAAGGTTTATTTCAATTGATAACTTTAAGGAAATTTGATCTTCGATCAAACAATTGAACTTAACTTTGAATGAGGGCTTTAATAAAGTTTATTCTCAAATCAAAGGTTAAATCTTAACTATGAGGAAAGTTAATCTCTAATTGAAGGTTGAATCACCGTAAAGGTCTTGTACTTAAAAAGATTTAAAAGCTTGAATGTTATGGTTGAAATCTTTAATTCAAAATGATTGTTCTTGATTAAGGTGAAAGACTTCGAATAGCCTTGATCTTTGTCAGCAAAGCTTTGGGAGACATTCACATCTTTTTTTCTCATGACTTGTTATTATTATGAATGACACAAATGAACTCTTTATTTATAAAGTTATCAAGAGGTGCTTAGAAGTAAATATCTTAATTTTTAGTATTTATCACCTTTAAATTTATTTAAAAGGTAATTTTCTTATTGGTTAGGATAATACACCGTGAAATGTGATAACTTCTTATTCGCCAACTGACATTATGAATACATAAACTTTATTTAATTAGTTAACCTATGCCATTATGTACACATAGCATCATTTAACATATCATTTAGGAAATTTTTTGTGGGCCTATTTAATTTCCACATGGGATTTTAAGCTTTAATAAATAACTTTTTTAATAGATAAAATTTATAAGGTAGAAATTAAATAGATTAATTTTATTTATCTACAATGCGATAGATATGACATAAGGAAAGTGAGTTATCTAGTTCATCTCGTACCTTCGGAGATAAAAAAATCCATGAAGATAATAACATTGATGTAAGACTAGATGATCAATTAGAGAGCATGATACATGATATTGAAGATAATTTCACTCAACATTTGCATGTCTTTCATAACTAGTTGAGTGATGCAGAGAAGCCTCTATATCTAGGTTATACCAAATTTATATAATTATATATTATCCTAAGATTGTTCAACTTGAAGCTAGGGAATGATTGAAGTGACAAGAACTTCATGGCATTGATGTAATTATAGAAAGAAATGGTTTGCTATGGGAATAAACTATCGAATTATACTTATGAGATCAAGAAAATCATATACCCAATGGGTATGAAGTACAAAAAAATACATGTTTGTTTTAATGGTTGCATATTGTATCACAATAAGCACAGAACTTCAAAAGAATGCCTAAAATGTAGGACATCACGCTACAACTTGAGGAAGAATTATGACATTAACAGTAAAAAAGTTCTAATTAAGATGTTATGGTGTCTTCCAATAATACTAAGATTTAAATGAATATTTGTCAATACAAAGCATGATAAAAACTTAACATAGCATGCGTAATATATATTAAAATATTTCCCAATAGGTTTATATATATATATATATATATATATATCTTCCTCCAAACAAGGTTGTACATATAACTAACATGAGTAATGGAAGAAATTATCTCAATTATCATAATATATAAGATCATTGTTATCATTATTGATAAACATATATGTGAGACAAAAAAGGTATTAGAATCCTCATTATACAAAGTACATAGCACTAATAAGCGGTGATTAGGAATGACAGCAAAACGGTTGGAGACACGTATCACATTAACGTTCTTTATTCCCATCTTATAGGCTTAGAAGTTATGGTACACTCTCAATTTTAAAATACTCAATAAACAAGCATTTTGCTGAGGAAGCTCGTCGTCCCGTATAGGATTTCTTGTTGGGATCAATTCTTTGGTGGGTGTAAGGTGCAGAAAACTAAGGATATTCCGAGACCCAAAAAACGAAGACGATGAGGGAAGTGGAAAATTATAAGATTTGACAACCCCAACGGACGGAAAGTAGAAAAGTGGATATGACTCACGATAACAGGTTAGTTGATCTGAAATTTCTATTTTAGCTTCGACCATTGAAGCAAAGGCTGCAATGCAGGGCTGGGAAATAAATATTGCGTTTCTAGAATGACATATCTTTCCTTGTTCCAGAGAACAATATTGTACAACTTCCAGTCTTCCATTCACTTGGAACGTGGTAGAAGAATATTTGCATGATCCCCTCGTTATAACAAAAATATTTGGATTTCAAGGACTTGGTAATACGACTCTTTTCACAAACAAATTTTATTCATTCTACTTCAACCATATACATCTGCAAGACCAAGAAAACAGGAGTTTATCCTAGACCTTAATCCTAATAATGGCCGTGATAGTCTACATAAATTTCTTAGGTTAATAGTTTCCTTTTAATCCCTTGCCTTCTTCGAAACATCAACAGAGAGGAACAAGGTTCGTGCTGCGCGAGTTGACATGTATTTTTCACTCGTCTAAAACGAACAATACATCACCAACAGACTACATTCCAAAATATCAGCATATCAACGACAACCAACAGGAGCTGGTGCTTTAAATATAAGCCAAAACCAATCTGGACCGGTAAGACAATTAATTACAGACAGGTTATCAATCAATTGATTATGATTTTTTGTTTCAGTAATTGGGTCCCAATCCAGATATTTGAGTTCATTGTAACATCAAAACCTGTGAAAACCCAATCAGGTCAATGAATTATGTATTCAAAAAAATAGGTATGTGCAAATGCCGCTTGCACATAATTCAATTTATTAACCACAACACTAGTATTTAAACTGACACGATTTTACACCATGTTGCCAGACAATGCTTGATTGCTTATCAAGCCTTGAAATGCAATAGAAAAACACATCATTTTGAACTGAACTTGCTGCTGACTGATTCATAGCTTGGAACATAAATAACTGCACATCAAACAATGGCAAGATTAGTACCAAGATAAAGATCAATCATTAAGAATTCTAGCTGAACAAAGAAATACCATCTCCATATGATGCCATTGTGAGAGGGGAAGAGATGAGCTTTTGAGAAACTGACGCAATATCCTTTGCTGTCACTTCATCCACTGCCGTCAAGAAATTCTCCACAGGTTTCCTGAGCAGGGGAACACAAACGTCACTTAAGAAACGACAGAATAGCTTTCAAGCATATAACAAATACAAGCAACATTTGTAAAATTTGATACTGAAACTAACAGCTTTTCCCCACTCATTTCTTCCTATTTTGAGAGGGGGGAAACCAAATTCCAATGCAATAAAGATGATAACCACAATAAATAGATTGGCCGAGGTGTCTATGCATATTTAGAAAAGTCAAGTGTCCACAACACAATAAGAATGGAATACTCATGTAGTATTGGCTGATAAGGATATGACACATATATAGTTAGCCGATGCAGATTAATACTCAAACCCATCCTCAAATTGAAGGAAGATTCTACCAAGTCACGTACCTCTCACCATATGTCAATATCTGTCTCCCTATATCTTCTGAAACAACCATCTAAAATGATATGATAGTAAGCACGTGTCAATATTTCACAAATACAGTAGCTTTTAAAAGAGAGATGGAAAGGAAATTCGGCTTATAAAATCAAGGAAAAATTTTCATTGAGATGAATCCACATACTCTTGATTCCAAATTCATCAGAATTGCAGATTTTGTAGCCTGTTTTGCACGATCTAGTTGCACCTGCTCAACTTCAGACAGGGCAAACAAAAAAAAAATGTAACAAACTACACATGACAACCAAAAAGCAAGGTAAAACACTACTAATCAAGCACAGAACATTGTAGCATACCTTGTCCAGGTGTTGCCACTGCAAGAAGCTCATTTGCTGCAATATCAATGGCTTTTGATACAAAATCTGAACCCTAAAACAGAAAGATAAATACATTAAGAAATGATGAATGAATATACAAAAGGGTCACACTGTTGGTTGTGCAGATAACTGTCCTCCAGAAAGAGGAATCGCTCCACTGCACTGCATGCCTCTAACCAATCAACATTGGTATCATAGCTCAAGGTCCCAAACATTTTGACTAGAAAATCTACAGGTGCTTACTGTTGTAACTTGGATACCAAATATGCCAGTATTGTTGTAGATATTGTTGAATGCTGAAATTGAATGAACTTGTGGATACTCGTTCAAAACACGGAGATCTACACGACATAAACCAATTATGTTGAGATATCAAATTTACAAAGAAAGAAAGAAAAAAAAGGAAACAGAAGATATTCACTAGTGGCAGACAGATGGTAGAACTTCAAAAGGAACAACTGAAACAATTATATACTAGCCAAGAACATCAGAATTGATGTACTCTCCACGTAACAGGCTCTTAGAAGTAAAAAGCATCAGCCCAATAGACAGCTTTAATAACACAACCACAAGGGACCGAATAGTTTGAGATAACTTACATAGCCGTGAGTACATCCCTTTACCAGGTCCACCGGCTGAGAATGATCCACCACCTCCCATTAGCATCTGTAGACAGTAAGATAATTGAGGTTATTTTCCAACTCCGTAAGTATGTACTATGTATTAAGTAACTAAGCCAATTAACAGCGCGAACATAAATTTTCAGAATCCAACTAAATGACTTGTATGCATGTTCTAGTAAACCATAAAAATGGAAAAAACCATTGTAAGTGCAAAATGTAAATGAGAAGAAAGCATTATCAAGACCTGAAGAACTGTCAAAATCATAGCTTCCTTCAAATTGTGCCAGCCACCAGGAAGTTCAAATGCAAGAGCAAAATGGGTTCTCTGTACATTAAGGAAAGTTGGAGTTCAAAGCTCAGAAAGGTGTGCAAGATAAGGGAAATGCTTAAAGCTTGTCAGTAATACACACCCCAGATTCAGTATGACAACGATAATCACCACCAGTATACACTGATTTTGGTTCCTGTGGACGAGGAACACTGGGTAGGTCAGAGAAAAGAGGTTCTGCAATGGATAAAAGTTCCTCATGCTCAACACCTGAAGCTGCAAGTACCATCCGAGGTGCAGTATAGTTTTCCTGGTGTTTCAAAAAACCATCAGAGTTTAATAGGGAAGGTAATATAATGCTAACAAGTAATCTTTAAAATATGTGGGACATATGAAACTAGCACATTAGGCATGCATAGCAATTTTCAGGAAATCATGACTTACAGCAACAAATTCCTCAAGAACAGGACTATGTAGCCCATTCAAAGCTGATTCTTGGGCTACAAGGGGATTTGCCAAGGCACCAGAATAACCAGCAGAATGAATTGCCTCCAGAAGCAAGTCTTGAGGGTTTTTGGAAGCTTCACTAATCTCTCCTTTCACCTTCAGAAGCTAATATATATAACATAATATATTAGCTAAAGCACAAATGCTATACAGACACAATACTTGCAAGCAGGTACACTTATGTGATTCTCATACACCCCTAGCAAGTGAACCCCAGTCCAGGATTACAAATTACACACTCTGAAACAAAATTCTAATCAATTGACCTTGGCAGCTATGAATATATGTACCTTTATTTTGCATATTGATTCAATATCTAACATTAGAATTCTAATGAGCATATAGAGTTTATAACTTCCTTATAAGATTCAACCTTCTTTTCATAACATAACATAATGATATATAAATCTGGTTATGTCCAATATATAAAGTAAACCAACAGTTAAGAAACTACAAGTGTCTTCAACAAGGATATATAAAACTACCTGCTCATTGACCTCCCAATCAAGAAAAACAGGGTTCCTCACACAATCAACGAGCAGCTCTACCATTTCAGGAACATATGTCTTCAAAGCATCAAAGGTGTAACCCATCTGTTCTCTAGAAGCTGAAGCCTGCACATTGCCACCAATTGCCTCCACCTCACGAACTACACGGAAGTGGCTACGGTTTCTAGTGCTCTTAAAGGCCATTCGTTCAAGAAGATGTGTAGCCCCAAATGATACTGGTGTCTCATAGATCGAGCCACAATCTACATATAAGCCTATGGAGGCTGAAGGTGTCTGAATAACAAGTGGAACACAAGGAAATATGGTCAGATCATTGAAATTTGACCTTTTAAGAGAAGCTTGAAAAAAAAAAATTACCAAGCATGGACATAACCAACAATTCATACCGCTGATGTTTCAGAGGCCACTCTGACACCATTTGGGAGTGAAGTAATCTTAGTTTTACCCGGTTCAACATAATCAGGCAATGGTGGAGGAAGTGCGACACCTGGAAGTGGGAAATTTAATGGAGGAACAGAACTGGATCGATCCCCAGTGAGCCAGCCAAATATACCACCCAAGCCCGTAGAAGACTGTTGTGTAGCAACAGAACTAGAACTTGCGAATCTGGCTGGTGACCTATTCCATGAACGAGCCTAATCGCATGTTCAATAGCAGAGTAAACCAGAATCCAGATTATCAACTCACTTATCCATAGATAAATATAATAGCAGTGAAAAAAAATGCAACTTTTCAAGCTCATAAATCAAATGACAGCATTTGAACGAAAAAGTGGTAGAAGGTCCATTCTCTTCCCACTTTCACCGTGCCTAAGAAACAGAATGCTAGGAAGTGTCATAATGGGAGACAAATGTCGAATCTATTGCTAACGTGCATAAGAAACCAATAGCGCCAAATGGTATAAGTAGAATTTCATCGAAACTGAAATATGTGGATTTGAATCCTAAAGCGAAATCCGAAGTGAAGAAAACATAATTCTTAAAAATAATAAACAGTTCAGATGCCGTGTCGGCAACCTCGAGAATAGCAATGTCGGGGCAAGATCAAATCTTAGGGAAGAGAGTAGTGTTTAAGAGGTGAAGAAGAATACTGACCCGTAGTGCCCTAAGGCGGGAAGCAGCAGTTCTGTACATGGCGAGGGAGGATATGAACGCCTGAAACTGAAACCCTAGTTGTATGAATAGTTGGTTCCGTTTATGACCGATGCTAAGGCTGTGCAAGAATCTCTTAACAGGACTGCGTTCGCAGTTTAGGCATGGAGCGCCAAGTAAGTCTTGCGGGTGAAACCCGGGAAAATGGGGCAGACAAGCGTGTGGCCAGCACGTGTGGCTATGGTGTTATTGGGCCATATTACTGGGCTCAGTGACACCCGCGATCTCATTTTTTTTTTAAGCTCAACATTCCGCTGGTCATTTTCCTTTCCCTTTAATAGCAAACTACATTGCCTTTTCCAAAAATTTAGCCTAATTATATCCGACCTCCCTTATTTTATAAAATTATGCTCTTTTACTCTTTGAAGTACTTTTATTATTTTAAAATGAAATAATATCAATTTTTAAACTGTAGTTAAAGATGAAAATAAATCAAATTATTCAAGTAGCCTATAATTTGATCATAATTAAACTAAAATATTAACTACTATTTTTAAATTCAAACCAAGCCAACCAATTCAACGGATTTAACATTGAATCAGTCTTTAGTCTGATTCAGGTGATTTGTAATACTTGAGGGGACCACTTTGAACCCTTCGTATTTAGTAAATATTTGAAAACCCGTCAAACTAATTATGAACTAGTTTAGACAAGTTTTTACTTTGCACTTCAATAAAAAAAAATTGTGCTATCATGAAAAGTCAAGCACCTAAACCCACACATGAGCATCGTCCTTGACCACTGGAGTAATGTTGTATCTCAATTTATGTATGTTATTAAATATATATATTGAGTATCATTAATCCCCTAGCAATGAAAATATATTTATTATTTAATAAATTATATTAAATATAATTTTAAATTATGTTATTTTAATTAATTTTATTATTTTAAATATTTCTTAATTTCATTTAAATTATATTATATATGTTACTATAAATAATAGCAATAAAAATATATTTATTTTTGCATAATGGTAACATAAAAATTTTAAATTTAGAAAAATATTATATTCTTAATAACTTAAAAATATTAATTTATAATATGATGTGTTAATTTTTTTAACATATGTATTTATAAATATAATAATATATTAACTAGTTCAACTATCCAATTAAATCAGTTTGATCTTGACCCACTTATCTTATCGAATTGATAGCTAGATCAGATTTTAAAACACTGATATTAACATATTTATTATACAAATATAACTTATCTAACTTTAAATTTAACTTGTTGGCCTATTATTAGGTTAGTGTGTTTAATTAATATATTGCCATAAAGTAATATTTTTAGGATTTCTTGAAAGACATAACAGTATATGATAAGATATAATAAGTAAAGATGATAGTATAGTATAAGGTAATAAAATGATAAAATATAACACTATCAAGTGCTTGATGAATAATCGTATAAGTAATTTGATAATATAAAATTATACTATTATGTGTTTATTATCATATATGCATCTAACATGATAATTTTAAAAAATTTATTCATATAAAATTAGTCTTAATATAAAAAAATAGTTTATACCACAATTATTTTGTACTATTTGGCAATTATAAATTTTTTAATGTTTTATAATCATTTTAATAAATGATAGTAGATATATATTATTTTTTACCTATTTTATATGTAAACAATAATTATTAATATTTTTAATATTAAACAATGATAAAACTGAATTAGAAATAACAAATAAATTAAGATAATGCTTAATTATTAATATTTTTAAAGATAACATAGGTTAAAATTAATTAAGTTAAATGATAATTATTAATAAGGATCAAATAATATAATAATAAGTTAAAGTCAAATTAAGAATAATAAATTTAATTCTAATCTTATCCCACTATAATAGATCTAGAAGGCGATGATTAATTTATCCTCTATAAATTATATAAAACAAGTTGATCGAATTAGGTTCAAACACCTATTAAAACTTGATAGTTTTACTTATACTATTATATTTCTCTTATACAATAAACCAAACAAACCCTTAAATTAATAGTGAGTACTTTTTTATCATTATGTCTTCTTATATTTTTGCAAATTAATGATCAATATTCTTAAAATTTCAAAATATGTTGAATATGTTAAATTTATATTATTATATTATTTAATTTTTGTCCAATACCTTATTTATTTAACAAATTTATTACTCATTTTTTTACTAAGAGACCTATTTATGGCTTGTATATTGTAAAGTCATTGATGATTTATTTACATTTTAAGCTTAAATATATTTTTTTCTCTTTTTAAAATATAAATAGGTCACATTTGGTCTTTTAGGACCCATTATTTAATTTCAGTCTTCCTAATACATAAAGTAAATTAAAATTGGTCTACTTAGTAGATTATTGTTTATTATTTTAACAAAAATAACACCTTGACAGGCTTAAGATTTCATTCTGCGCAACAAATAAATTAACTTAAAAATTATTAACTTGATCAATAAGTTATAAAATAACCACTAGAAGTATTTCTTGTACTAATTTATTAAAAAAATAAGTTTTGATTTAATAAACTATCTAAAGTAGCTTATAACTTATAATTTATCGTTATTCTTTTTAAATTCTTTCTAAATTTATCCTTATTCTTTTTATTAATTTACAACTTATATTTTTTAAATATAAATTTAATTTTTTATAAAATATAATTAATTTTATTTTAAAATAATTATATCCTAATTTTAAATTATAAATATATAAAAATATGTATATAAATAAATAAATAATATCATAAAATATAATTAATTATATTTATGTAATTATAATTTTATTATAAATAATAATAAAATAAATATTATGTAAGTAAATAAATATATAAATTTATAAGATATAATTAATTAAATATTAACTTTTACATTTTTATTTTAAACTCTTCAATTGCATTAATATAATTTAATTTTTAGATAAATGAATCATTTTAATTATATATATTTCTATTAATATGTCCTTTTACATTATTTTATAATTTTAATTAGTTTAATAAATAATTTTATGAAACATTTCTTAAAAATTAGTTAACTTATCAACTATTAGTTATAAGTTATTAAATATCAGTTATTAAATATCAGTTAATTTATTAACTACTAACTAACATATCAGTTATTAACTAATTTATTAATTACTTGAGTGAAATGAAGCCTAAGACTGATATGGCATGCAAAGCTAGAAAAGAATATTTATATAATTATAATAATAATCAATAATAGAATAATTTGAATCCAATAGTTTAACTTATATTTTGCCTTCACCCTTCTTCACCCTTAAATATGGCTTATCTTCTCCCTCTCCATTATGGCATTCTGAATCCTCCATTGTGAAATGCATTATTCTCTTAAGAATAATAAGAATCTGTTCATAAATGATCTAACTTTCAATTATAGTCTCTACATCGATTGATTCTTATATCAAATATCTTAATTTCTAGTTTTCATTAAAACTACTAAAGTTTTAATCTTTATAGTGATATCTTTGTGAAAATTTCTCTCTAGCTTTTATCATTCCTTTTCCCCTCACTCTTCTAAGCCCTCTTTATGGAATTCTATTTTTAAATTATCTCTCACGCACCACCCATTTTCTTATTGGGTTATCACTTGCCTCATATTTTGCTACTTCCATAACTACACTATCTATATCTCCCTTGCCTATGGTAGCATAACCTAACCTTATTGTGAAAATCATTGATGAGTTTAATGAAAAGGGTGTGATTTGGATTGAACTTTTTAATTCATGACATTCAAAAAAATTAATCTCACTATTTTTTTCAACTTGGTATGCCATATTGGCTTTAAGTTTATCATGTTAGTAATTTCATCTAAAGATGGATAGAAATCTACCAAGTAAACCAATTTAAGTTTAATTTGTATATTAAAAGGTCCAAAATTAAAACATAAGTTTAATGGTGACCAAAATATATTTATATTTTAGAGAGACCAAAAATATATCTAAGACTATATTTTTAATAGTTAGCTAGTTAGGTTAGGCTTTTTAAATTGTTTTATAGAATGTATGTTAGGATTCTTAAATTTAAGCCTTTAATTTAGCATGATCAGTTAATTATAGTGCAAAAATTTTATAAAAATCAACAAGCATAATTAGCCCATTAAAAATGTAAAATAAATCTAATGAATTAAGCCAATTGTTTAGGATGAATTTCATAATATTTTTCTTGGTTTATCATGAAAAGTTGCACAAAAGATGAAAGAAAAGAAGGAAAACATAAAAAAAGTGAAAATGGGTTTAGGATGAGGAAAAAGAAAAAATATACACATAGAGAAAAAACATGTTAATAACATATGGTAAAGAAACATAATAGTAATCATATGTAGTTGAGGAGGGCACAACTATTTACTTTCTATTTTCATAATGATAAGAGTGGTAATCCATTTAATATACATGCACAAAGTTGTGGGTTCAAATCCAAATATGATGTAGTGTAAAACTCCTAAAATAATATTAGATATAATTGCATTACTAGGATTCTATTAAGGTTTAAATTTTTATTAATAATATTGATTAATTGATTTGCTTATACAAAGTTCATTAATGGTCTTGAAGAATTTTTGATAAAGTTTTGTTTTAGCTTAAATAATTGGATATTATAGTATTATGTAAAGGAAAGAATTATCATATTCGATAAATATTAGTTCATCAAGGATATATTCCTCTATTTGTGCATATTATACAATATAAGTTATAGGCTTAAATATATTTTTAGTTTTTCTAATATAAATTTTCATTAATTTTAGCCCTTTTAATCTATCTTACCTGGTTTTGATCTCATTAAATATTTTTTATTTTCTAATTTTGATTTAAAGTTAATATTCTATAAAATTTTTAACAAAAAGTGCTAATTCAACTAGTTTTTCCAATTTTTCCCTTTCTTCCCTATCTTCATCTACTAGAAGCTTTCATTTCATCTTCACTCACTCCTCTTTTGTCATCATCATCAATGTCCCCCTTCTGTTATTCTATTTTGTTTTTCCTTTTTCTCTCTGTGTGAATTGAAAAGATTTTATGGCAATAAGGGAACTATATGAGCTTTTAAGCAAAAATCAAATAAGCTTGTCATTAAAATTCAAAAGTTAGTAAAAAAAAGTAACTTGTTTTCTACCATTAACGACTATGTGGGAAATATGCTAAAAATAAAAATTATAATAGAACATGAAATGAATATAAACAAAAATGTAAGCCTAATTGCAAAAATTAAAAAATATAAAGATATAATTTTTAATAATAACAATTAAAGAAAATAACTAGATAATCCAACATATATGAAAACATTCTCTAAAACCACAGATACTAAAAAAACATAAAATTAAAACATAATCTTTGAAATTTCTAACCCAATAAATTATATAATTAAAATGAAAAATTAATAAAACATTAAAAATGTATGAAATTATCTCCTTCCCTTTATTAAGAAAGTTTCTTCTTTCATTAGTAGGTTTGATTTGCATTGAATCAAAGAAGATGATGGCATGCTTTTTCTTCAAACAACAATATTAACAAAAGAAAATTAAGGTTTGGATGAATTAAAGACCAGTGTTGTAAAGAAATTGAAGCTGAGATGGGATAAATAATGGTTTTGAAATCTTTGAAAAGAAAAAAGATGAAGAAATAAAATAAAATAATTGTCATGTAGAAAAGATGGAATAATAATAAAAATAAAATATTTCTATGTCAAGGTTTTCTATTAGATGTTACATGTAATAATGTCAAAAGGACAAAAATTATGACGATTAAATATTTTAAAAGATGAAAAAGAATATTTTGAGAAACTCAATGAATACTTGAAGGGAAAAATCCCTAGAGAAAAGAAAAGAGTAAATAAAGTGAATTTAAGAAAGTCAATGAGTGAACAATCACGGAAAGAATGATGATTAAAATTATATTTATTTACACTTTATAATTAAATCCAAGAAAACTAACCATATTCCTTCAAGAAAATGAAGTGTATTTGCATTTAAAATGCGGGACCCTTTAATTATCACTTAAAATTATTATTTATTTTAATAATAATTTAGAATTAATTGAAAATTTTTAAATGCAAAGATAAAGCATAATATATTAGTGCACAATGCTAAAAAATTAGGAAAATGCTTCTATCATAAATTTTTTCCTATCCAATTAGTTAATATTGCTTTGTACTTGCTTGATTTTATGTTTCATTGTTTTAATATGTTTAATTTATTAAAATGGAATGGAAATGAGTTATGCATGCATTTACTTTCCAAAATGGTGATATACCAAGTGTTTGTGTTATTAAAATGTTAAAAATCATCAACTAGGTTAAGTTTCTCTTTTGCTATCAATATTATATTGTATTATCTCTACAGAATTTTTGAGTTTTCTATAGCTTGCTCCTTGCATGCTAATATATTCTAAGTTAATAATTATACCTATAAATGTGATTAAATTGAAAAATACATGTGAAATACAATACCTTGATACTGATGGCATGTAAAAGAATCAAATTTTCTGTAAAAAGTAAGTTAATTATACTTTCATAACACCAATAAAGAATACTATTCAATATCACTAACCATGCTAATTTATTATTAAATAGAATGACTCTCTCCTATTACTTTTAATTAATAATTCAATAACTATTTTTTGCTTCACTAATTAATTCTAATTAATTAATCTTGGAAAAATTACCTTTACCATCTTATCAAGCATGGTCAGTAATATGAAGTTGATTGCCAAATTTAGAGAAAAGTATATTAACATCATTTGTAATTTATTAAAGTTACATATACCTTCTTTCTAGTTTTGAAATTTATACAAACCTCCCTTAAGTTATTAGATTCATTAAATTTAAACCTAATTTTATATTTTCTTTTAGGAAGAGGTTAACATTTTTGTTAGTTGATATATTTGACTAGAAAAGACTAAATTTACCCTTGACATTAGCTATTACACCAGTACCTTAAGAGAAAATAACAATAACATTTATCATTCTATCTAAATTCCTTTGCTTAACGAAATATTAAAACTAAACCAAAAAAATATTGGTAAGAGAAAAACCTTTTTATGAAAATCCTCTTCCAATGTAGCTTTAAGTTTTAGTCATCATCTAAAGTTTTTTCCTTTTAGTTTTTCCTTATTTCCCTTCCGTAATCAAAAAATGAACCATCACTTACTTATCATATTTTCATCCTTGAAGGATTCTCTTGTCAAATTTAAAATAAAAATAATGAAAAATTATATTAAAATTAAAAATAAATTGAATTGAACTCATTTATAATAAAAAATTCATATAAAATGTTTTTTTAAGTTAAATAGATTTTTGCTCTCTATAATTTATAATTTTTTAGTTACTTACCTCTAGTTTAAAATTTTGGAATTCAATACTTATACTTTCTTTTCATTTCTAATTGTATACTTGTTGCCAACTCATTGCAACTTTTGTATGAAAGTTAATGATTAGGCAAATAAAAAGTTGACATAGCTTAGTTTTTCTATAACTTGGAAGCTTAGCCTAAGATTTGCTCTTCTTTATCTTCCCATTTACATAATGTTACATTAGAACCTCAAATCCTCCATATAAGTTTTTAAATATGAAAAGAGTCAAGATCAATCAAAATTAAAGTCTTTCATACACCAAAATTTCTTTATCAGAGTATATTTCCAATTATAGAGACATTAATTAGAAAACCACTTAGATTTCTACATGAAGTTTTAATTTTTAATTGAAAAGCACATTGAAATAAAAAACCTAGATGCACATTTGATCAAATCTAATCTAGTTCCTAACAAACCATTTAAATTTGTGCACTTCCAAGCATAATTATAATTAATGGCTACATGTTAATATTGTATCAACAACTTTCTTTGATTTCATATTCTTTTTCTTCTTCTTTATCTTCACACCTTTTGATGATTCTCTTGCTCTTTAGGCCACTAGACATTACTTTGGTCCACTTTAGATTCATATTGTCACGACCCAAATTTTCAAGTTGAAAATTATGACCGGTGGAATATATCATAATTTTGTAATATATCCACAAGGCTTTTTCAAATTTTATTTCATTTCTAACTAGACACAATAATACTAATAAACTGATATATATATATATATATATATATATATATATATATATATATATATATATATAAAGATCAGGTTATATTTACAAATCAAAATAAAAGTACTATTTCATAACGCATACAAACATCAAGTAGCATTCCACTACTAAAATACTATACTCTAAATATCTAGTAGTTCAAAATATATGGTATACCAATAATTACATATGATATGAGAATCCACTTGTAAAAATTAAAATAACAACAGAATGATTATTTTAAATACTCAATGAGCTTATTTACATTCTAATTTCTAAAATAATCTTATAAAAGATTTATCATTTTTCACATGAATATTTAACTAACAACAATTGTTTGTCAACATAATCTAACATTATCAATTTAACTAAATTTAAACCTAGCATACTTTTAATGTTTATTATGCTAGTGGAAATGGTTGGAAAGTATAGGTTCCACCTTGTACCTCCCATTCCAATCTTATCCCTCCATTTCAGCCTTATCCCACTCTCTAATATAATGGCACTAGGCCAAAACTTCCCCACATGAATAAAATCTGTCTTCTTTATAGGGTTACTCCTTAGAAGGGTGAAGGTATAGTTAATTTATCTCCCACCAAAATTTTTCTATAATTCATATATAATAATAGCCTATAATTTCGAAGAAATTTACAATTTCATACGCATAAGAATATTTTATAAAATAATTATATACACAATTTCAATCCTAAATCATTTATTTATCATGTTCAACAATTAAATTAGCATTTATATTGCTAATTCTTTTATTTACAATACTATTAATAATATTAAATGAAGATTTTAAAATTACAATCCTAAATTCATAATTTCTAAAAAAAATTTAAGCAAAATTTAAGCTTAATTGGAGTTATTTAAATTTAACATAATTATTATAAATTATTGCATAAAAATAAAAATTAAATTAAATTAAATTAGAAATTAGATAAATGGAACTCACCTTAATTCTCTTAAGGATACCTCTAAATTTATAACTATTTTTCTCTTTCTCTCTCTTTTTTCTTCTTTCTCTTTTCTTTTTCTTTTTTTCTTCTTCTCCCTCATTGTGTCTACTTCTTTCCTAGCTGTAAGGCCAATGTCCCCCTTATATTTATAGTGTGTTACTAAAATTTTATTTTTTTAATTTTTTAATCTCATTTTTATTTTTCAATTTTGCCCCTTATCTTTTTAAGAATTTACATTCTTGTCCCCATAAATTATTTTCTAATTTTACCCTTCCACTTTATAGAAATTTACACATTTGCCATTATAATACTTTTCCAATTTTGCCCTTTTCTTTATGAAAATTCTGAATGTGTCCAAATATTTTCTAAAAATTATTTATTTAATAAATTAAAATATTTAGCTATTACAAATTCATATAAGAGTTACCATTCAATCATTATTATTAAAGTAAGATAGCAATGAAGCACTAAGCATGCCTTGTTGACACTGTTGGTGTGTGTCCTAGAACCAATGATATAAGATGATTAGAGTTATACACAATGTATTATATTTTATTTTAGGTAATTTAATTATTATATTTTATTTTTATTATTATTATGAGTAATTTATAACTTAATATAATAATTATCCTTGGAATAGCTTTGCTATTCCTAAAATGCCCCTAGTCAAGTATTATTATGAAAAGGGATAGTAATAATACATCGAGACTAGCATGTATAGTGACTGATGATTACGAATCATGGATATGTGATATCAAGTCAATACATGAGTACATTGCTAGTGAACAATGTACTGGACTGACCCACTATGAGAATATTACATGGATAAACGTGTCATAAGTTATTCTCATATGATCACAACTACGCATAAACCTTTGACCTGAAGTCACTACGGTTCCCTACATGAGGAATTACTCACTTTAATATTGTCCTATGTCATCTTTAATCAGGTGACAAGTAGGGCATTGATTGGGTGTGTCATAAATCATGCAGAGGGAAGTGAGTGATGTAAATGGGATTTTGTTACTCTTGTATAAAAGAGAAATATCCTTGGGCCCCTTGATTGAGTGAGACTTAGAAATGCATGGCCATGCTCAGTTGAATTAATATGTGATATTAATTATTTATTTTAAGTCTACTCAGTATCAAGAAATATAAATTGAACATTGACGAGGATGACACATTCCATGCCTCCAGTTCAATTTGGATATTATTACAAAAGGGTTATGATGTAAAACGTTGATCATGCATTAGGTGGATGTCGAATCACAGACATTCTTACTACTTGAGTGGCAGTGATGTATTGCTAGATACCGCTCGCTGTCTATGGCTCAATAATAAGTCATTGTCAACGTAGTAAGAACCTCCAGGGTCATACAAAAGGAATAGGAATAAGATAATAATTAATTGGACTTTAATTATATTAATATTCAATTAATTGGACTTATTTTCGTGCATATATATTATTAAGAATAATAAATTCACATTATATATATATATATATATATATATATATATATATATATATATATATTATGTGATATTATTTGATATTAAAGTAATATCAAGTAATTATCTTATCAGATATTAGATAAATATATTATGAGATAATATTATTTTGATATTTGATAACTATATGCAATTATCTAATATTAAGATATTTATATTATGAGATAATATCATTATCTAATATTAGATAATTAATAGATAAGTCTTATCTCTTCTCATTATCTCTAGGATAAGGATAAGATGAGTTGTTAAGTGTGATTAGGATTTTGGAAGCATTATCCTAGTAGGACTAGGATTATGGCTTGCCTAAGTTTTATAAAAAGGGACTTGAGGGCAGCACTTAATAATCACGTTTTAAGCTTCCATATAAACCCTAAATCACTCAGAAAACATCCAATCCTAATTCTTAGAGAGAAAAACGCATCCTAGCAGACGCGTGGAGGGTGAGAGGTCGTTGTTCACTCCGTGTGGATACCGTAGAGACGTTGTACCTTCCGGCCGGCGTTTGATTCATCCGCTCTCAAGTTTTGATCAGTAGAAACATAAGTGCCCAATAGGTAAAACCCTAATCATTGACTTATGCCTTTTGCATGGATCCTAGCTAGAATTCGGATCAAAAGATTAAAATTCCGCTGCATGTGATAATCCGAATTTCCAACAGACACTTTTATTCTTAATGCATTTTGATCATCTTCTTGCTAAGTTAAAATGGTGGGAAAAAAAACAACAAAGTTATTTGGAGCTAAGATGGAGTTTTACTGAACTACACCTGGACAATTATATAATTTTATGTCCAACCTAAAGGAAAACTAAGTCACGTGAATTTTCTATTCATCATATCATTAAATGTCATATGGAAATTAGTTTAGATTCACAATAAGTATTAACTTAAAAGTAAAAATAAATTATAAGTATCTTATAATAAGTAGTTGATTTAAAAAAGTTATAAATTATAGGGAACAAAAGATTAATTTAACTGTTTCTTTACCTTTAAAGTTGAAAGATATATTGTAATGCAAAGTCGTGCTTTGGATGTTGCCATGTTATTGCATGTGTCATCATCACTTCTACTCACTAAAAATGCAAATCTAATTATTGGAAATGTCAATATACTCTCACCATGATACTTACAAACATTTTGTATTCTTACTCAAAAAATCATCTAATTGTTTCTCTTTTCTTAAAGGAGAAACAAATAGTAAAAGAGATTAATTGTTAGGGGATAGGAAAATGAGAAAATATTTCTAGTAAAAGTTAAATTTAAAGGTATTTTGTTTATTAAAATCTAAATATTTTAAAATTTTATTTTTATATAATTTTAAAATCTTAAAGGAATATTTTGGATGAAATATTGTTAAATAGAGTAATGTATAGGTTTCAAAATTAAAAAGGAGGTCTAAGCAATTTTGACAAATTTAGGGGATATTACAAAAATTAAAGCTAAGTAATAAGATTAGTTTTATACCTAGTAAAAAAAAAGATGTAGGGACACTTCATATATATATATATATATATATATATATATATATATATATATATATATATATATTAGCTCAGTGTTGTAACCTTTTAAAATTTAAAATATTTTTCTAAATTAGCCTTTATGAAAATAATAAATTAATATAAGAAAATATGAGATGGAATTTTTGTGTAAATAATGATTATTTGCTTGAATTGATTTGAGATAAGAAATTTATATAATTTAGTGAGGAAAATGTATAAAGTAAAAGATTTAAATGTTATAAGTATTTAAAGGTGAATATATGAATATGAAGATAATTTAAAGTGAATTTTTGAAAATGCCTTTACCTTTATTATCCCCAAACTTCAACTTATACCCTATAATTCCTATTTCCAAATTCCTAGCTCCATTCTCATTTCATTCTCTTTTTCTCTCCTTTACTTTTTTTCAATTAAGTTAAAAGGAGGTAAATATGATCAAATTCTCTATACAATTTTTTAACATTAAGCTTTTCTTCAATATTTCCTTTAGAATTAGAAGAATTCAAGATTTAGTTTAAAAAAGGAAATATAAACCCTAACCTTCAATTTTATGATTTTGGATAATTGAAAGTCACTAACTTTCAATTTTAGAGTATCTCCTCCGTACTAGGTAAGTGAACATACTAACTTAAATTTGAAGATTTAGTTGAAAATTATTTAGTTAAGATTTTAAGATGAATATGCATAAAATATGTTGATGTGTGAAGTTTAAGTTAAGTTTGATGTTGAAAATAGTATGAATGCAGTGTTATAAATGTATATTGATAGGTTAGTGATGTTTGGTAATGTAATGAATGAGTTTAGGTAGAATTTATGACTTGTAAACAGTAAATTCTAAGATAGTTTTGCAAAACACCAAGTAATAGTCAACTATATATCCAATGATTATCTTTTGGACCGATGTAATTAATTACATGGTCAACTATCATGCTAAAATACGCTATTGGACATCTTATAGTCAGCTAGTTGACTACATACCCCAAAACTAATTCTTAGATAAGTATAATTAACTATATAATTAACTATAAATTATCAGGCTTGTTTTCAACCTCCAAGTAAATGACTATATAGTTGATTATGACTTTGCTTTTAAGGGATCGTAATTGACTAATAGACTGACAGTCTACTCTTAAGAGGGTGTAACTAATTACATAATCAATTATGTCCTGAAAACATATTCTTACATAAGGTATAGTCAAGTATATAGTTAATTACCACCCTTATATCTTTAATAAATGATTCTTTTTCAAGTGTTGGAAGTAAATAAGTCTTTATAATTAAAATGCAAGTGTTGTGCAATAAAATTGATAATAATTTATTGGTATGTGACATGCAAGAATGCATAAAAGTGTTAGCTTGTAATACATGATAAGAATTGGATAACATTATGATGATTAAACTTAATGTGTGACAATGATTAAGGAAAATCATAAGGTAGCAAAAATTGTGTATAAAATCGGATCTAGCAACTATTTGTAAAGGGATAAGGTTGACCTTATAAGAATAAGACTAGGTTTATGAAGAGATAAGGATAATTGAAAGTCACAAAAAAGTTTATTTATTTTTATGGATTACTTGCTTATAAATATGGTTGAAATGTTCATTGAAATTAGAAATATAATGGATGTTGTGATGTGAGTTAGGTGGGCTTATGTGCTTTATTCTTATTAATCATAAATAACATTAACTAATAGCTAAATTTGGTATGGTCTAAGTTAAATGTGTTAGATGAAAAAGAGGATAAATCCGTTTTCTAAACGTGCATATAAATTCTTATTTCTTGAAGTTTTATTTATACTAGAATGTTTATTCATTAAGTTCTAAACTTACTTATCTGTATTCAATTTTACAGACTTATAGGTTAAACCTCCTCCATTATTATAAAGCTAGACTTCTAGAAACTCTTTAGTACAATTAAAGATAATGTTAAATATTTTGTTATAATCAATTTTATTTTGGATCTTGATTTGTACAAGGGTATAGGTAGGAGAATATAAATTTGTATTATTTTAAATTAGTTAAGCTAGTTTATCCTTAAATTTAGATTGTTTATAAGCAAATCTAACTTCTCCTTATTATAGAATCATTTTTATAAATAGAATTTTGCTATCCCCCTTTCATTGGATGGTCATGTTCTTGTATTACACCATGTGCGCTTCAATATTGTAATTGGGAAATTAGATTAGGCTAGTGAAAATTGAAAATTTGATTTTCGGGCCAATCACAACTAATGTTAGGTCATAATACTATGATGTAATATAATGAAATAAGAATAGGAAAAAAATAAAATGAAATGAAATAAAATATCCATGACATGATTTTGTTTTGTACAATTAAAAATTGTTTGAACATTTCATTCTATTTTTATATTAAGTACATCCAAAAAAATGTGGTAATAAAATAGAGAATGAGTAATTAATTACAATAATAAGCTTAACATAAAAATAATATTCATATTATTAAGTAATTTAATATAATAAAATATATGGTATAATAAATAATAAAAATTATCATATTTTAAATTCTATTATTAAAATTATAATGAATAGAAATTTTTCTACAATAAAAGTATAAAAGTTATAATTTATTAAATTTTACATTACATAATTTTTTATAAATAATATGAAAATATCTTATTTTAAATTTTATTATTGAAAATAAAATCATAAAAAATTTAACAGAAAAAATATTGAGAACTTAATATTATTTTATTATTTATTAATGATAAAAAGTAATGCTAAAATATAAAAAAATTAAAGGACAATTATATAAAAAGATCTTTTCATAAATAATGAAATAATTCAGCTTTTACTATAAAATTGAAATTTTATAATTCGATAGAATAATTATTGTGAAAGAATGGACATTCCTAACATCTATTAGATAATTTTTTTCCATTCTTTTTTTTTTTTTATTTCCGTTCCGCTCCATCGCATATAGAACGGCCTGTAACTTACTTACACGTATGGATTTATAGAGCTGTGAATGTTTTAATTTCGTGTGTAACAGTTGTTTGCGGATCCAAGTCAATGGAAGGCAATTTATTTTGTAGAAAAATTCCAAAGTGTTCAGGAGGCAATAATTTTACTTATTCTAAGAAGAGTACAAATTAATAAATATTAAAAAAATTATTCACACATAATTTTTTTTAAATGATTCGTCCGATATGCATATAATAAATCATATTCGATCATCGATTAATTTAAAATTAAATTAGATTGGGTTTAATAAGTAAGCAAATTCTTCCAAACTTATCTATTCCTTTTATAAAATTTAAATTTGAAATCGTTGAATTTCTCACAACTCAAATCAACAAATAACTACTTACATCACATATTTGAACGTGTAGGGTAAAAAATCTCAATTATTCCGTGAGCCATCGTGTCTTTACTTTATCATCTGCCTGCCGAAACACATGACCTTGAACTTGATTGATGGATAATGTGTGGCTAAACGTGCCGAGGGCTTCTATTTCTAGCTACTGGTCACATGAACAGTAAATGTCAACAAATTTTTTTAAAAAAATTATATATTTTTATATAAATAAATGTATAACATATTATTTTTTAAAGGATTAAAATATTAAATCACCTATCAACAAGTAAAGGATTAAAAATCCAACCGGATGCAACCAAAGACAATCAAATACGATTATGATTATTAATAATGTGATTATCCAGGGAACTCATATATGAACCACTGGCTCCCTTAAAAAGTCTAACAATGTCTTGGGCTGTTTTTGTGAAAGATCATCATACCTCCGATACTTTATGTATTATAAATATCGACTTTATACTAGGTAAAGACTCTAACTGAATCACTTTTCACTACTTTTTTTTTTTTTTGGTAGTACACTTTTCACTGCCTCTATTACTCCCTATGGTTCTCTCATTAAATCTGGTATCGGACAGCTAAAACAGGTCCAAACCCTTTATTTTCTGGCTTGTTTGCATGTCTTTCAACTTCCTTGTAGTGTATTCCATCATTCACCATCGACCTTTACTATTCGGATAAAAGAAAAACATCAATTGGAACGGCGCCCAAACCCATTGTTTATGGTTTGTTTACATGTCTCTCAAGTCTCAACCCATCACTCACAGCTGATTTTTTACTGTTCTGGTTACTAGAAAAAATATTGAGAAAAATAATTTTCTCTCTAAAGAAGTGAAAGTTTTTTTTTTATCAAATTTTTTATATTTATCATGAAATATATAAGGTATTTTTCATTATCTTAATAATTTGCAATTATATTTTTATAAAAATATATTTTGTTAAAATAAACAAGAGTGAAGAGAAGCCCATTTTAAAAATGGATAAAATTAAATTAAATATGTAATATCATAAATTTGAACACAATTAATTAGATTAGAAAATGCATAGACTTGAGCATTGATTGTAAATTTTAATTTTAAAAGAATTAATTCTCTTGTTTCTCCTAAAATATTTTAAATCATGCTAAATTGGTAATATATATATATATATATATATATATTAGCTTATTAAGTTGTGATTATTTGAAAATGTGCACATAAATACTTTTTATCATTATTTAAACTGCAAAATAAAAGAATTGATTTGGAATAAATGAATTAGTAATAATAATGCAACAATGAAGGCAAAAAGCGACAGAAAGTAGTTGGGCTGTAGCTAAGTCCAAAACACCTGGAGCATTGGCAAGTTGGTGTGCGTGGAATGCAACGGAGGAGATATGAGATATGAAAATTATTATAAAAAATATGTTTGCTACGAGCAAAACAAGAAGGCAGCGCGCGTCGTTTTCTTTGAAAATAGTGGGAACCTGTACCATAAATCCTTCTCCTCTGCAACAGCCAACTTCATTTTCTGCCGCTTGTTTCCGTTCCACATACTGTTCTGTGATGGTGCAAATTGCTGCTGTTTCCCTTGTCTTAGGATAATAGGGATTGGGTCAAATCCGTTTACTATAAATACGATTCTCTTCTTCTGCTCCTCTCATTTTATTAATAGTATGCTCTATATCTCCTCCTTCCATTTCAGTTTTATTTGATTTTGACTCCATTTCTTCTTCCAATCATCACCAACAGCTCTCCTTCCTTCATTGTCATGGGCTCCTCTCTCGCTTCCAAGACTACTAAGATAGTCACCGGCCCCTCTGGATATGTCCTCGAAGATGTTCCTCATTTGACCGATTACATCCCTGATCTTCACGTAAGCTTTCTGCCTATTTTAATAT
Organism: Sindora glabra; assembly: GCA_020226215.1. Classification (NCBI taxonomy): domain Eukaryota; kingdom Viridiplantae; phylum Streptophyta; class Magnoliopsida; order Fabales; family Fabaceae; genus Sindora; species Sindora glabra. Next base: position 87,525,414 of record CM035229.1, read on the forward strand.
TCATGCTCTGTTTTCTTCTTCTTCTTCTTTCTTCTTCTTCCACAACTTACGTGTTTTTGTTCTCCGCAGACCTATCCGAATCCTTTGCAAGACAATCCTGCTTACTCGGTAGTGAAGTAGGTTTCTTTTGCTGCACTTTATTTACAAATATATGGTATACTTGAATGATAAAACTGAATTCATTTGGGTTTGGCAGGCAGTATTTTGTGCATGCGGATGATACCGTGCCTCTGAAGGTGGTGTTTTGTTTTTCTCCGGTTGATGGTTAACGTTATGCGTTCCTAAGAAACCACTGACTTGATTTCTTGTCATACGTATTCATTTAGGTTGTTGTCCACAAAGATGGTCCGAGGGGTGTCCACTTTCGTCGCGCTGGACCTCGTCAAAAGGTACGTATGCTTTCATGTGTGGTTGATATATCAATTGCTTTCTCATTTATATATATCTATAAAATGAAATGGGGGAATACCCAGGTGTACTTCGAATCTGATGAAGTTCAGGCGGCCATTGTTACGTGTGGGGGCCTGTGCCCTGGCCTCAACACCGTCATCAGGGAATTAGTATGTGGCTTGCACCACATGTACGGCGTCAAGAAAGTTCTGGGAATCGATGTAAGTCAGTATCAACTATTTCCAAAAATTTCATTGTTATCAAAATTAGAAGCGGAAGCCAAATGTAAAAGGTCCCTGTTTGGTGGCAAATGAACAGAGGCTGGAGGAATTGGAAACAGCAAAAAGATTGCCCCAATCTGGATGTTCTGCAAATGAGGCAGAACCAGATGAAGTAAAAAATAATTAGAATGCCACTCGACCATATATTCATTCTTTCTCTTTAATCTGAAAGCAATGAAAGCTTTGAATAACCAATGGGAAATGTTGTTGTGATGGTGAAGGGAGGATACCGGGGATTCTACGCTCGGAATACAATTACTCTAACTCCGAAGTTCGTGAATGACATACATAAACGTGGGGGAACTGTTCTTGGCACGTCAAGAGGCGGGCATGACACCAAGAAGATAGTTGATAATATTCAAGATCGCGGAATCAATCAGGTTTCTTCCTATTCTGGGTAAGCTTTCATTGAACAGCCAACACAAATAATTATCTCTGTGAATCTGATCGATCAGGTTTATATAATTGGAGGAGATGGAACTCAGAGGGGTGCCTCTGCAATTTTTGAGGTACATACTTTCTCCCTTTTGCATGTTTATGATATATAATAAGAGCTAATTGTTATAAATGTGCAAGCAGGAAGTTAGAAGACGAGGTCTCAAAGTTGCAGTTGTTGGAATCCCCAAAACTATTGATAATGACATCCCAGTAAGCTACACCTCTGTTTCTCAGCCAACCCCATTAACGCCATTAATTACCTTGTAAATGTTTATGCTTAATTTCTTCTTTTTGCCAAATTGATAGGTTATCGATAGGTCATTTGGGTTTGACACAGCAGTGGAAGAGGCCCAACGTGCTATCAATGCAGCACACGTTGAAGCTCAAAGTATCGAGAATGGTATTGGTGTTGTCAAGCTCATGGGTCGCTACTGCGGTCAGTTTCCTCAACTAACCTAGTACTTATCGTGGCCTATTTAGTTGCTTGTCTCCCTCTAATTGCATTGGGTGTAAATGATGCAGGATTTATTGCAATGTATGCAACTCTCGCAAGTCGAGATGTGGACTGTTGCTTAATACCAGAGTCACCCTTTTACCTGGAAGGTGCAGGGGGTCTTTTTGAGTTCATAGAGAGACGGCTTAAAGAAAACGGGCACATGGTCATTGTAATTGCGGAGGGTGCTGGTCAGGAACTTGTATCTGAGAGCATCCAATCTATGCATGCCCAGGATGCTTCCGGGAACAGGCTTCTTCAAGACGTTGGGCTGTGGATCTCCCAAAAGATTAAGGTCCCTATTTCTAGCTTTCTCAACATTTCTCGTGCTTCTTGATTTCAATTCCATTGGAATAAGAAATATTATTTTCTGCTGCTCATCCTGCAGGACCATTTTGCCAAACAGAAGACTATGCCGATTACTCTTAAATATATAGGTGTGTAATTAGATCAAATTAAGATGAAGCTCTCTCTAGAATCATAAGTATTGAGAGAAGGACTTGTTTGAATTTGACAGATCCAACTTACATGATACGAGCAGTTCCGAGCAATGCTTCGGACAACGTGTACTGCACACTGTTGGCTCAAAGTGCTGTTCATGGAGCAATGGCAGGCTACACTGGTTTCACAAGCGGACTTGTAAACGGAAGACAAACTTACATACCCTTCCATGTGGGTCATAATTCATCTACTATATAGGCATTAATTAATGTGGCGTTTTGTCATATTGATTGATTTTCTTCGTGCAGAAAATCACAGAGGAAACGCACAGAGTAGTGATAACAGACAGAATGTGGGCGAGGCTATTATCTTCCACAAATCAGCCAAGCTTTTGGAGTGCTAAAGATGTGATTGTAGACAGGAGAGAAGGCGACTCCTTGGATGATGGTTCCAATGACAATTTACTCAACAGAGAAATTAACTGCATTTATCATAATTCTCTGTAGAATGTTATTTATTAAGTAGAAAGCACAAGTGATGTTGTGGCCATCCACATTCATAAACTTGGCCCTCTAGCCACTAAGATCAGATATTTGTCCTTGGATGATGGTTCCGATGACAATTTACTCGACAGAGAAATTAACTGCGTTTATCATAATTCTCTGTAGAATGTTATTTATTAAGTAGAAAGCAAAAGTGATGTTGCGGTCATCCACATTCACAAACTTGGCCCTCTAGCCACTAAGATCAGATATTTGTCCATCTGTTATTACATTTACATCTTTTGTTCTGCAAGCTATAATAAGAGAGATTAACTTCTTCTTCTTCTTCGTCTTCTTCTTCCTTTTTTTATATAAATATTTGCATACTCCATGCATTATTGCCACAAAAAGACAACTTAAATTAGGGAAGTTATGAAATTACCAATGACGTTCATTTTCTAAATTTCTATAATATCAAAAGTAAAGATTGCATTTATTAATCATATATGGATATATATAATAAAATAAAATTTTTATATAATAAATAATCACTTATACCTATAAGAGTGGCATGCATATTCTTTGCCCATCTCATTCATTGTTGAGGTGAAAGCAAAGGCGAAGGTACCGTTTCCTGTTGCTGCCATTGATACGTCATTAACGCACCGACCGGAGAAAGAGAAAAGCATTCCACGGTGTATCCCATCACATTCACACTCATTGCATCCGTTGCTTTCACCTCATAATTACGTAAATCCTCCATCGTTAACACCTCACATATATGATGTAACGTGCATTGGTTCTGGTGAATCCAAAAGTAGTTGTATTATCAGAACTCGAAAGCAAGATGCTTGATTGCTCAAGGCTGTATATATGTCTGGGCTTGAGTATTTGCGACAAAGAATAAAATGAGAAGATGAGTGGAACTGAGAGACTTGTAAAGGCCATGAAAGCGAGAAGGAAGAAAAGAATGATGTTCCATTTTTTGTTATTCGGCAACGCGTCACCGGAGATAGAGATAGAGGGAACAATTATATTATGTAGTGTAAAATATACTCCCAGGAGATTCGTTTATGATAATTTTATTTTAGTTTTCATAATTAGTACTAAGAAGTGACTGATTTCTCTCATAACAGTTTAAATTTGGTTCACGGTTACACCATCAATAAATGAAAAATAATAATAGATCAAATTTAAATCTCATCTTTATAGCCTCTTAAGTTCACTTTAGATAAAAGATTAGGATAATTTCAAATAATAAAAATAAATGATTTTTTTTTGTTTGGAATTCTTAATACCTAACAATCATATTAGAATTCCCACTAATTAAAAAACGAGTCAAGTTGGATCTCAAATTAGAAGGAAAGTTTATCTATTTTTTTTCATTCACAAAATTCAAACTTAAAACTTGAGTGCCAAGTTTCAACCACATACACCAAAATAAATGACATCTTTACTCTTGTATACAATTCACACAGCACAAGAGAAATTCTTAGTTAATCAGTAGATATACAATTTATATATCTATTAGTAATAAGAATTGTAATAAATGAAATGAGCGGCTATTGAAAAATTAATTATTAAAAAAAATTTACATTTATTTCAACCTCTTGTATTTAAGTGAGTTTTTATTAGTAGTAAGCATAGAACTATATATTCATTGACTAATTAAGAATCTCTTTATAGTACAATGACAATGGTTCCTTGTGTGTCCAAGGATTTTGTTTGTTTTCATAAGAGTATAATGTTAAAACAACCAGGACAAGGAGTGTGAGATGCTTTAAGGAGGGTCAAAATCATTATCAATATTTTTTTTATGTACGATACGAAAGTGGTATCACAAATGAGGTGAGTTAAACTAAATATCTACTTATTTAAACTCAAGTTTGATGAAAATAAATAAACTTGAGCTTAAACTCATTGAGCTTATAAAATTCAAACTCAATCTTAAATTTACAAGAATTTAAAAAAATTGATATATTTAATGGTTATTTTTAGTAAGTAATAATAAAAAAAATGATAATAAACTTAAGTTTCACTTTATATTTCTCTTCTCTAATTTTTTTAGTTGATTTTTTTCCTTTTTTTCCTCTTTACTTCAGAAAGAAGAGAAGACAATACATTGATACTAATTAGGATGTATTAAATAATACTAAAGTATTTAGTACTAAATTTTAAGAGTTAAATTATATTGTTTGAATAATTTTTTTTTCTTATTTTAAATACTAAATTTAGTTAATAATTTAAAACTTTATTATAGAATATTAAAAATCCCATAAAATTTGAAAATTATCCTTGATTGTGATTTTAAAAATTCTATGCACTTAATGCTTAAAATGATATGGATAGATTATATATTCAATTGTTATCCCAAAATTAGATATAATGTTGGATATATATGTTTAACAAAATCTTATTAAAATAAAAGTAGCTATTGAATATTTCGATCAATAAATAAATTCAAAATATTTTTATTAAATTTAATAATCAATATTAACAAATCAAACAAATGCAATATAATTTAATTTTAAATTTAAATCTATTCAACCAAGTACTAAATTAATATTTTAGACATATTTTACTTATTATACTACTATTCACATTCAAGCTTCTATTTTTATTTGTTTTATGTTAAATATATAGAATTTAAAATTTTATTTTTTTCTTTCATTACTATGATTTTAGATATCACTTTTTTGTCATAAATATAAGTGACATGTGATTTTTTTATCAAAAAATATATATGTAAATAATATTTTTTTATAAAAATATTTAATTTATTTTTTAGAATGAGCCAAATTAATAATTTTTATTAAAAAATTATATATATACTTTAAAATTTTAAAAAATTTATAAGGGCATAGCCCCCCAAGCAAAACAAGGATCCATTGAAAATAATCAAGATTTTACATGTTTTAAATTCACAATATATTAGGCGTGATTTTAGGTTTTCAATATTTTTTAGTCAAAAAATTTCTCCACGCACGTTCCTTTCAGGCGACAAATTCAATGCTGTCAAGGCCTCTTCCTTCCCTTTTCTACATGCACGTGGCTCTCACTCACAGTATTGTGGTGTTCATCTTTATTGGTATTTGGACGTTCAATTTTATCTCCTTTTCTATCTCTACCTCTTTTCTTTTTCTCGCCGTCGATGTTTCTGGCATTAGCGATTATGAGTGGGCATCAATGATTGTGTGCTTTGATTTTTGCGTGCTCGATCTTAAGTCTTCTCGCAACTGCACGTATCCCAGTCCACTTAGCCATTGGCCTTTCTTAAAGCATTCTCCATCTTAGATAGTTTCTTCATTGTTACGTCCTCAAGTGCCTGTTTCCCTTTCTTCAATCTCTGAGTTTTCTCTTCTTCCATCCTTAACGTTTTTAGCTTAGTGTTCATATATATATATATCATTGTTTTGGCATTCATTCTTATAATTTTTTAGTTGCTAATTTTAAATGATATTCATTGAGATTTATATTAGTTATTTGATACATTTTTTTAACTTTATCTATTTATTTGTAGAATATTAAATATTTCTACATTGAAATCTATATTAAAAAGATGTCAAAATTATACAATATTATGTTACTGTTGATGAAAAGTTAATTTTATTTTATATTTATAATATTTTTACTAAAATATAATATAAAGTTAATTAAATTAGGTGCCTATAATTTAACTAAATAAATCATTTGTTTATATTTTTCTTAAAAAAATATATCAAGCATTATAGAAAATTAAATGATAAACTTTATTTTAATTTTTAAAAAGTAATAAAAGTAAAGTTATAAATCATTTTGAAAGTTAATAAAGTTATTCCATAAATAATTTTAAAATATCATTTAGGATTTCATAAACATTAAAATATGAATTTATAATTTAAATTAAATTAAAGCATCTGTGCAATGAACAATAAATAGTCATCCTGAATGTTTGTATAATAGCGACAAAATTGATAAATTTTTAATGTTTTTAAAATTGCATTTTGTAAATTATATATATAAATTAAAGAAGTATCATATGAACATATAATATATTAAATAATTATATACTTATTTTTAATTATAGATACTCATTGTGGTTAAAATATCACATAAAATTTAAATATATAATACTTTTTCAAGTATTGATGTCATATTAATGATAGTAATAAGAATGATATTTACAGATTTTTTTACAAAATTGTCTTATAAATGCACAATATATTTAATGAAATTTATCTTTATCTTATAAAATGGATAATCATTATAATCAACCCATATTTAATTATTGATTTATGGTATTTATAGAAATTAAATATAATCAAATGTTTGATTAAGCTTAGTATATTATTTAAATTTATTCTCATTAATTATAATAAATTTTTACTCATTTTTAAATTAAAAATATAATTGAAATGTAACTATTTATTTGTAATGTGTTTTTTGACATATTATAATTTTTAATTTTTAATTTTTATAGGGGTCAAATATAATCAAATATTTGATTAGATATGGAAATATATTATTCCAATTAATCATCATTGATTAGAATAAATTTTTATAAAATTTTAAATTAAATTTGTGAATCCTATATATAAATTAAAGAAATGTCTTATTAATGTGCAATATATTAAAGGAAATTTTCTTTTATTCCAATTAAATTAAATATGAATTTATATTTTAGGCTGAATTCAAGAATTGATGTATTAAAAAATAAATAGCCATCATATAATAGCAACAAAATCATTACCTTTTTTTAATTTTCGTCTATTTATTTATCTTTTTAGAAATAAATTTGTAAATTATATATATATATATATATATATATATATATATATATATATATATATATATATATATAAATTAAAGAATAGTATAAATGTGCAATATATTAGATAACTATATTCTTAATTTTAATTATGAATATTCATAGCAATCAAATATCATATGGAATTTAAATATAAAATAATTAAATTATATTTTGATGTCATGTTAATCATTGAAATAATAACGATATTTCATTTTTTAAGATATTTATTAGATGTATAATACGTGCTTTTTTTTATATTTATTATATATATATGTCATCACACCATTTAAAAATATTGTATATAGAATTTTTTAAAAACATAATCAAATATTATGTCAATTAATTGTCATTAATTATACTCAATTTAGAATTTTTTTAAAAACAATCAATTTTTACATATTTATAAATTGAAATTGTAATTGAAATGTAACTATTTATTTGTAATTTGTATTTGTATTTTTATACTATATTTTAAACTATTTATGCATCTGTTTACATATGATAATTATAATCGATTAATGTAAGATTACAATAATATAACAACTTTATCAATTAGTGATGACTAAAAAAATATAATATCTTCTATTATTTAAGTCGAATATAATTATGTGAATTTATAATTATTCACATGTCATAAATATAATAATAGATTTTAAATTATTTACTTAAATGTTTTATAATTTAAAATTAATTAAACATGCACATCGTACGGGTTAAAAGCTAATATTATATATTAACTATAATATTTTTTACTTCTTATTATAACAAGTGTCATTCTTATAATGTGTCATATGTTAATTTGTCATTTTTTTATGAAAAGTAAAATTTTAATTTCTTCTCCAACTAAAAAGATAAATTATAACATAAAAAAATAATTTTCTTACATTTATTAAACACTAACAATAAGTAATAAATATAAAGTCACTGAATACTTCTTTCATTTATCCTTTTAATATTAAATTTTTATTTATCTTTTTAATATTAAATTAATTTATAATAAAACTTTGAATTTAAATAGCTATTTATAATTAAAATTCATAATTACCTATTTATTTCACTCTCATAAAAGTTTTCTTAAATTATATTTATATTTTACTTTTTTTTCTGTCTATCTTCAATCATGTCAAAGTCATCATTTTATCTAATATAAGATTTTTTATTTTCATTTTCATTTTAATATCTTTAAGTTCGTAATTACCTAATTATTTCATTCTCATAAAAATTATTTTATTCTCATAAAAGCTCCCCTAAATTATATTTAAATTTTGTTTCTTCTCTTTACTTTCAATCACTTCAAAACCATGATCTCTTTAGATATGAGAGTTTTTATTTTCATTTTTAATAACAATAAGAATTCTCTTTTCTTAGTTTCAACCTTTTGTAATTACTTAATCTAAGGTTTTTATCATGTAAATTCATTGTTATGATTTTTTTTGTTTCTTTTTTATACTCTTGTTATTGCAGTTTATTTCTTTTATTATGAGTGTTTTATTTCATTAGATTTTTATTTTTTAAGAAAAATTTGTAACTTAATTAATTTTCATTAGTTTAATAGATTCTTGATGTATAAAATTGTAAAATCATACATTTTTATATAATCTATATATTTTATTTCATTAGGTCAAATTTTTTAACCATTTCATACCATTTAATAGAAAAAACACAATTTAAAAAAAAAAACTATAGAAGGAGAAGAATTACTATGTGAACATATGGACTATCAATAATGAAATTTACAAATTTACTGTTGACAATATATATAGGTCATTTTTTATTACCTTAGATTTATATAAAAAAATGAGATTAACAAATGTAACAATTTTTATTTTAAAATTTGAAAGTTATTTTATCTCTATCTTCATTTTGATTTTATTTGAAAATTTTTTATTTTTTATTTTTATTGGATTTGATTAGAAATTTTTTTATTTTTATCTTCATTTCATTTATATTCAATTTAAAATTTACAAAATTTTATTTCTAATGCATTTTTTCTTTATCTTTATTTGATAAAATCACTTTTTGCTTCTATAAATAAATGAAAAATCTCACTTATGCTTATTTGTTAATCGACATCTATCATTAAATATCTTAATAATTCATCTTTATTTGATGAATTATTACTATAATAATTATAATTTTATTTTTTTATTTTACAATCTAATTAATTATTTCTTTTTTATTATTATATTTATAAATAATTATATTATTTCTTTTACTTTTTTCTTTTCAGTGTTCTTAATATATTTCTCTAAACTTCGATTAAAGGGTTGATAAAATTTTTTCTAAAGATTCATTATGCATTATACACTTTTTATTTATTTACTATTTTATATTTTTTATTATATTATGGAAAACTAATTTTATTATAATATAACTTTTAGAAAATACTAAATATAAGTTGATCAGTAGTATTTTTTAACCAAAAGTTATTTCTCTCTTCTATGTGAATTAAAAAAATAAAAATATTTGATATCAAAATATTGAATTTTAATTCACTTGTATGTCGTAATTTATAGGTTTTAATTTTATTACTGTCAAAAGTTTATTTTATGTTGTAATGTGATAAATAAAAAATATATTATCATTATAAAAAATTTATTCTTATCATAAATTATATTATTAAATATTAATATTAATAACTATTATGTTAAAAATAATATCTAATTAATGTAATGTTTAAATTTAAAATTAATTATTTACTTAAATGTTGAATAAAATAAATGAGAGGTGACTTTTTTCCTCCTTTAAAGATATATTGCCATTAAAAAATTATTTAAGATATGAAAACATAGCAGGAAGAGATGGATGGAGAACTTACTAGGAAAGAGATTGACCAATTAGTTTGGAGCACGAAAAAAGCGAAACCAAATGAGGAAGATACAATCATGATCTCAAATGAGAAGGCAAGGGGGAAGAAAATGGAAAGATCCGCGATGATTCATTGGATTTGGAGGCTAGAAAAGTTATCTTGTACTGAATATTAATGGTGCTTATAATGAATAGTATGAGAAGGGCGAGTCATTCATGGAGGAAGAACAAGAACCTGAAGATGAATATGATGTTGATGCTAAAAAGCCTCTAGCGAATAAAGATCCATTATGTCCCATTGTCTATGTATCCCGAGAGGAACAAAAAGAATGGTGCAAGCCTTGGAGAAATTCCCTGATCATTAACCTTTTAGGCCGCTTAATTACATTTAAACTTTTGAAAACAAGGCTAGAGAAGATTTGGCTGCTAAAAAGGATACTCCAAATGATAGATATCGGAAACAACTATTATGTAGTCCATTTTAGTGATAAAGAAGATTATTTCAATGCTTTAGAAAATGATCATTGGATGATTATGGATCATTATTTAGTGATACGATGCTAAAGGTTGGATTTTGACCCATTTGATGATAATTACAAGAAGTTAGCTATGTAGATTCTGTTCCAGGATTACATCTAAAATATTACAATAAGCACTTTTTATGGAGATTAGGAAACAAAATGGGGAGAACCCTTCAAGTTGACATGCACACCCTGAGGGAACAAGAGCAGGAATGCATCATTGAAGGTCTGATTTTCAGCGACGACTTCTGCCCTATAGCGATGACAATTGTCGCCGCTAAAAATCAAATTTCAAAATTTTTTTTTTGAATTTTGAAATTGTTTTCTGCGACAACGTTGTCATCGCAAAAGGCCTGTCTTTTAGCGACGAAAAATTGTCGTCGCTAATGACCTTTTCAGGCACGGACCTATGCTGACGACATTTTTAACGACGACTTTTTCTTTTGCGACGACCAAGAACTTTTTAGCGACGACAAATGTCGCCGCTAAAAGTCTTTTTTGCTGTAGTGAAGTTTGTGCTTCTGGAACTATTAACGCAGCGAATTTTTCAAGCTTAGAAATAAAAACAAATGTCCTACAAGTGGATCAAGAGAATATAGTGAATGAGGAATTCAATCCTTCTATTCATGGTAATAAGTCAGCCGCCGGAAAAGTTATCGCTGGTGAGGAAAACTTTGGGGTTTGGATGATTCCCCAGAAGCAAATACGGAAAGTAAGAATTCAGGCAAGAAAAAAGCCATCTGCCTTGGATGCTGCATTAAAAGGGAATGCAGTGCTAGTTAACCATGGTCCGAGTAGTAGTAAAGGGGGTGATTCCTTCTAGATTTAATGCTTTTATGGATATTAATGACGAGGAAATTCCTAGCCCACATGCAGCCGTGAATTATGACACAAGTGATCCCGTCTTTGATGAGGCAAGGAATGATATGCCCCAATATGCTCTCCATTTATATGTTAATTCCTCACAGTCAACGATAGGGAATAAATCTAAGAAAGTTTCAAAAGGTTAGTACTCTCCCTCATCTCATATGGCCTTACCACATAATCCACCAAAAATGAGTCAAATCACCCTATCTCTGGGGCCTCTGACTTACAAATCAAAAAATAAATCGCTTATAACTCAAAAGGGCCCATCTCACCAACTGAGGCCTTTTTCTGCTTCCGGAGCCTTTATGACTGTCATAGAGCAACCATTACCAATGCAGATTGAACATTCTAGTCCAACTGATCCATTATCCTTGAATCTCAAACATAAGTTGCAAAAAACCCCTCAAAGCCACTAGTTCCCAATGAAGCAGTACAGCTAATGAAATTGTATGCTTCTTCTTTATCTAAGGAAGGGAGAGATTGACTATTCAACATGGAAAGTGGATAATACCATATGATCTAATAACCTACTTTGGTTTTTTCATTATTTTTTTATGGATATTGTTATCTGGAATTATAAAAGAGCTGGAGCTTCAGGTTTTAGCTCTTAAGCTCATGACCTCATTGATTCCCACCAATTAGGCATTCTTATTATTCTTGAACCTCGTATCAGTGGTGATAAAGTTATGGCAGTTATCCGGAAGATTGGGATGGATGGAGTTATTAGAAAGGATCCAGTAGGCTTCTAAAGCAACATTTGGATTCTATGGAAGTTCTCTTCTTATAAAATCTCAAATTGTGACAAATCATCCTCAGTATATACATGTTCACTATATAAAAGTGGGCACCTCTTGTTTTGGACTTTTGACTACTATTTATGCTTCCTTTAGGGAGAGTTTACACATGGAGCTTTGGAGGGAGTTAAACCAGCTTGCATTGCATATTAATTCTCCTTGGATTCTTCTAGGGGATTGGAATTCTTATCTCTCGAGTGATGAAAAACAAGGAAGTAATCTGTTGAATTTTTTAAACATGAACCAATTTGCTCAATGTATTAATGATTGTAATCTTATTGACTTATATTATAAGGGTCCAAAATTTACTTGGGAAAGGAAACGAGTTTGAGAAAAACTTGATAGAGCTCTAGCTAATATAGATTGGCATTTAGCTTATCTGGAGGCTTCAGTGTTTCATCTGTTTTTAATGAAGTCAGATCATAAGCCTATTCTTATTCAATTACAAGATAAGAAGCCATATACTGATATTAATCACCCATTCTGTTTTCATGCAGCATGGTTGTTAGGTGACACGTTTCCAAAAGTTATCCAAAATGCGTGGTGCAACTCTGTGGATTGGTTTCAAGCTTCTAGTAAATTCAAAATTGATGTTTAAGCATGGAACAAGAATACCTTTGGCAATATTTTTCACAGGAAGAGATATATTATGAAGCATTTGGAAAGGATTGACAAAGCTCTTGAAAGTCATTTCAATTCTTACTTGTCAAAGCTTAGAAGAAAATTATGGCAGGAATATGAATTAATTTTTTTATAGGAAGAAATTAACTGGTCTTAAAAATCTATTATAATTGGATGCTTTATGGAAACAGAAACATAAACTTCTTCCATACATCGACAATTGTCCGAAAGAAGAAAAATAAAATTGAACTTTTAATAGATGAGTCTTGAACTTAGTAGTCGGCCCCAGAGACTTTAAAAGACATGGCTATAAAATATTTTTCATCTTTTTTCTCGAAAGAAGATGTTATATGCCAAGAATTTCCTTTGGTTAGCTTCTTCCCTCGACTACATAATGATGTCATCGCTTCAATCTAATAGAAAATCAATTTAGATGAGATCAAAGCCATTATTCTTAATATGGGTGCTTTTAAAGCTTTAGGGAGTGATGGTCTACAAGCTATATTTTTTTAGAGTCATTAGATTATGGTGGGGAAGTCGGTTTGTCATCTTATTACTAAAGCTTTTGAATACCCGAAGATCATAAAGAAGACGAATGAGACTTTATTAGTCCTTATCCTAAAGATTGATAATCCCAAGATGCTAAAAGATTTCCATCCTATCAGCCTCTGCAACATCATTTATAAGATAATTACAAAGATCATTGCTAATCGTCTCAAGCCGGTTATAGGAAACCAAATTTCTCCTAATCAAAGTAGCTTTGTGTCTAAACAACATAGTTCTAATAATATAATTATTACATAAAAAATCATTCATTCGAAGAAAAACATAAGAGGTCGAACTAGATACAGGGTAATAAAAGTTGATCTAAAGGAAGCCTTTGATAGGCTGGATTGGGAATTTTTTATATCCACACTAAAAGACATTGCTTTTGAGGAGCATTTTGTAAAACTTATTAGAGCTTGTGTATCTACTACTACCATGAGAATAGTTTGGAATGATAGTCTCACTGATAATTTCAAGCTATTGAGAGGTATTCGCTAAGGGTATCCTTTATCCCCATATCTTTTTATTCTCTGCGTGGAAAGGTTAGTGCGCGCAATTAATATAGCAGTTCAAAACAAGCTATGGAAGCCCATTTATTTAGGCAAGTATAAAATTCCCATATCTCATCTATTTTTTGTAGATGATATGATTTTATTTATTGAGGCTTCGTTAGAACAAGCAGAAATTATAAATCTTTGCTTATCTACCTTTTGTAATAGTTTAAGGCAAAAGGTAAATAAAGGCAAAACTATAATTTTTTTCTCTAAAAATATGTATATCACACGGGAAAAAGAGATAAGTGAGCAGTTAGGATTCCATTCAATTGCAGATCTTGGGAAGTATTTGGAAGTTCCACTTCATCATAGTCAAGTGTCTAAAAGCTTTTTCAATTTCATTATTGATGAAGTGAATCAAGGGTTGAGTGCTTGGAAATCGAAAACACTCTCCGTGGCTGGAAGAATGATATTAACCAAAGCTATCCTCTCGACAATTCCTTAATACTGTATGCAAACTAATCGCTTATCGACTTCAGTTTGCTCTCATTTAGACCAGATGAGCAGAAGTTTTATTTAAGGTTCTCAAGCAAATAAGCGCCCAATACATTTAGTGCCTTAGGATAATATTTGTTCGAAAAATGAAGGAGGTTTGGGTATACAAAAGATGAAATTATACAATGAAGCTTATCTCATGAAAATTGCTTGGAGCCTTATCCATTCCCCGGATGCATTATAGGTATAAGTTTTGAATCTAAATATGATTGTGGCTCTTCAACGCTTCTAAAAGTTAAACGGAAGACCTTTCAATCCAACCTTTAGCAAGGCATATGCAAAATCTGGGATTTCACAAAATTCTGAGATGGAATATAGGTAATGGTTTAACGGTTCAATTTTGGAATGATGACCGGATACCAGCTTGTGTTCCTTTCTGTCAAATTTCCACAATTCATATTCCCAACACTAAAGCAGATTTCTTATGTATCTGAAATAGGGGAATAGGATTTTAGTAAGTTAAATTTGCTACTCTTGGCATCTATTATCTCCAAGCTCCAAAGTTTGGTCCCTTCCAATCTTTCATAGGGGCCTGATCAGATTATTTGGAAACACATGCCTGATGGAGGTTTCACTATGCCATCTGCTTACCAGGTACTTTCTCATTCAAACAACAATATTATGGAATAGTTGTGGAAGAAAATCTAGCAATGGCTAAGACCGAAACATATTCACACCTTTCTCTAGCTGTTAACAAAGGATAGGATATTAATGAATGCTCAAAGGAAACTACGTAATATTGCAAACTTTGACCTCTGTCCAAGATGTGGTCAAACTAGTGAAACCAATTTGCATTTAATCCGAGACTTCTCAGAGATTCAACATCTCTGGTTGGCGTTAATCCATCTAAAACACTAGCTAAATTTTTTTTCCTGTTCCTTGCAAGAATGGATTTAAATGGAATCTATTGTCCCATCTTGGCATAAACTAGAAGAATACTTGACTTGTAGTTTTGTTGTCTGGTTGACTTGACTGAATAAAATAAATTAGTTTTCCAAAGGAGAGCAGAGAATGTTTATAATATTATTTTTCAGGCCATGCTACATATTGACCAGTTGTACAAGTGCTTAGTTTTAAAAAGAAAAATAGGGGAGATGAATCAAGGTTGGAACAATTGATTGGCTGGGATCCACCTAAGCATACCTGGATTAAGTGCAACTCAGATGGTTTAGTCCGAAATCAGAAGGTCAAATGTGGAGGTTGTTTTTGAGACAGTATAGGATCTCGGATTCTAGGTTTTTGTAGATAGATTGGTGAATCTAATGTTCTTATTACTAAACTTTAAGGAGTACTAATTGCATTACGGTTGGCATGGAAGTATGGCTAGTCTAAATTTCATTTTGAACTTGACTCCTCTACAACTCTATCATTTATTCTCCATGGGTGCTCTATGTCTCATCCTTGTGACTCTATTGTTTCTTCTATTCGCTCTTTTCTAAAGAAAGATCGGAGAATTAAATTCTCTCATTGTTACTGGCAAGCAAATCGAGTTGCTGATTGTATAGCAAATCTTTCATTCTCCACATGCTCGGTTCAAACTCCAAAAGTTGTTCTATAGAATGTTCCCCCTTCGCGCTCCATGCTGGTTTTAACAGATATCATAGGTTTTTCTCTACCTCATATGGTTATAGCCTAATTTAGGCTTTCCCCATGTACCAAAAAAATTATTTTTATCATAAATTATGTTATTAAATATCAATATTAATGATAATAATTATATTAAAATGATATCTAATTAATGCAATATTTGAATTTAAAATTAATTACTTACTTAAATGTTGAATAAAATTAGTAGAAAAATAATTTTTTCCTTAAAACTACTACCTATATATTAATTAAATTTTTTTCTAATCCTCTATGTAAATAATTAATATATAATTATAATATTATATTATTGAAATAAATATTCATTCATGCAATACATAGATAACTAGCTAGTATTATATATTAGTTGTAAAATTTTATACCTTCTTTTATGTCAAGTATTATTTCTATAATTTTTCATATGATAATTTGTCATCCTTTAATGAATATTATGTTACGATAAGTTACACTTACATAATTAATATAAGGGGCTAAATCCCCCATTTATATGTAGCAATTTATATTAAATTGAAAAAAAACCTTAATTTTTCTTATTTATTGCATTTTCATAATTTCTCTTTTTTTTCTTGATTTATTAATTTTTCTAATTTTCATGCATTTTCTTCTTTTCTGGAATAATCTTCTTGATTTCTTTCCTTTATTTATTGTATTTTTTATATTCCTCTTATTTGTTTTCTTGATTTATTGCATTTTCTAAGATCGAATATCTCATTTATATATAGTAATTTATATTAAATTGAAAAAAATTCCTATTTTTTATTTATTATATTTTTTATAATTTTATAATCTCTCCATTTTTTCTAATTCATTAATTTTTTATTTATCATGCATTGTCTTCTTTTCGAAAATAATCATCTTGATTTCATTTCCTTATACATAAAGTAAATTATTTTTTTCTATCATTCTAAATGTAGCATAAGACTAATGTATATTTGTCTTTTTATTATATATTGATAAGATGAAAGAGATTTACATGTTTCATACTGAGAAAGTATGTAATGTAATTTTTTTATCAAAAATTGAAGTATATATACCTTTAAATTTTTATGGAATGTTGAGGTACATTCATCTTTTCATTATTGGTTGAATTTCAATCTTTGGCTATATTTGGCATGTATGCATTTGCATTATAGCATGTAACTTTTGGATAGAATAATATGTTTAATTAAATAGATTTTTTTATTTGAAAAGTATTTGGAAAGATTATTCAATAAATTAGACAATGTTTATTTTTTATTATTTATTATAGTTTACATTTATATAGAATTTAAGATGGAAATATATACATTCCATTTCATATAAATAAATTTTATTTCTTTTATATATATAGTTTTATGTTATTCTTCCAAATTTAATTTATTTTAATATTTAAATGCATATGCATCCTTTTAATTATAGTAATAATCATTATTAATATAATGTTATAATAATATAATAATTTTATCAATTAGCAGTGAGTTTAAAAAACACAGTACACCCTCTTACTTAATTTGAATATAATTACGTCAATTTTATAATTATTTAATTGATATTAACATGACAATATATTTTACACTAACCATTTGAATATTTTGTAATTTTAATTTTAATATTACAATTTATACTATAAATCATTATTAATTAAAATTAATTAGACTTATGCATTACATGGGTTACAAGCTAG
The DNA here is from genome assembly GCA_020226215.1 of Sindora glabra. NCBI lineage: Eukaryota > Viridiplantae > Streptophyta > Magnoliopsida > Fabales > Fabaceae > Sindora > Sindora glabra. The sequence goes on from CM035229.1 coordinate 87,543,202, forward strand.
TATTATATATTAGCCATGATATTTTTTGCCTTCTATTATGAAAAGTGTCATTGTCATAATTTAACACACGTCAATTTATCATTTTTTAATGAAAAATCAATTTTTTATTTCTTCTTCACTTGGAAGATAAATTATAAAATAAAAAAAGTAATTTACTTATATTTATTAGTTACCAATAATAAGTGATAAATGTAAAGTAACCGATTCCTCCTTTTATTTATCCTTACAGTATTAAATTAATTCCTAATAAAAATTAAATTTGAATATTTATTTATTACTAGAATTGATAATACTTATTTATTTTATTTTTATAAAAATTTTTCACATATTATATTCATGTTTTACTTCTTCTTCTTTTTTCCTTTCACTTTTAATCACTTCAAAGCCAGTTCTTATTTGAGATGAGAATTTTTTATTTCCATCTTCAATATCTATAAGTTCATAACTATCTAATTATTTCATTTTTATAAAAATTATTTTATTTTCATAAAAAATTTCATGAATTATATTTAAGATTTGTTTCTTTTCTCTTTTCACCTTCAATCACTTCAAAGTCATCTTCTTTTGTGATATAAGAGTTTTTATTTTTATTTTCAATATTTGTAAGTATTCTCTTTTACTACTTTCGATTTTCTACAATTGTTTGATCCAAAGTTTCTATCATATAAAATCCTTTCCATGATTTCTTTCATTTTTTATACTATTGTTATTATAATTTAATTGCCCTTTTTTGTTATGAGTACTTTATTTAATTAAATTTCTACTTTTTTTAAAAAATTATAACTTAATTAGTTCTTATTAACTTAATAAATTCTTGAGATGTAAAACTATAAAAGTATGCATTTTTCATATAATTTATTTCATTAGGTAAATTTTTGAACTGTTTTACATTGTTTAATAAGAAAAGCACAATTTTAAAGGAAATTATGAAAAATAGGGAAATGTCATATGAATATATGACTACCCATTATGAAATTTATAAATTTGCAGTTGACAATATATATATATATGAATAGATTATTTATAATTACCTTAAATTTGTATAAAAATACTAAGAACAAATGCAATATTTTTTATTTTTAAATTTGAAGTTCATTTTATTTCTGTTTTCATATGTTTTTATTTAAAATCTTTTTACTTTTTATCTTCATTTAATATCCAATTTAAAATTTACAAATTTTCATCTATAATGCACATTCTTTTCATCTTTATTTAATAAAATCACTTTTTATTTCTATAAACAAATGAATAATCGTACTTGTATTCATCAGAAAAGGCTTAAATTCAATATTGAATAATATTTATTACTAAGTACCTCAATAATTTATCTTTATTTGGTGGATTCTTACTATGATAATTGTAAATTTATTTTTTTATTTTACAATCTAATTAATCATTTCTTTTTTTTTCGTATTATGTTCATAAATAATTATATTATTTTTCTCACCTTTTTTCCTCTCTATGTCCTTAGCATTTTTTTCTTAAACTTGAATTAAAGGGTAGATCAATTTTTCTAAAAATTCATTACCTACTACACACTTTTATTTGTTTATTATTTATATTTATTATTATATTTTAGGAAAGAAATTTTACAATAATACAACTTTAAAAGATGCTAAATATGAATTGATCAGTGGTGTTTTCCAACAAGAACCACTCCTCTTTTTTATGTGAATTAAAAATGTAAAATATTTGATATTAAAACATTAAATTTTAGGCAACATATATGTTGTAATTTGTGAATTTTAATGAGTTATTTGTAATATAAAATTAATATAAAATTATTACTTTAAAAATTTTATTTTATATTTTAATATGTTAAATAAAAATATATTTTCATTACAAAAAATTATTTTTATCATAAGTTATATTATTAAATATTAATATTAATGATAATAATTATTAGATACCTTCTTTTTCAAATGTATTAGAGCTAGAAAGATAACTTTTTTTCTTAGAATTGTTAGCTATATGTTAATTAGTTTTTTACCTAATTTTTATAAATAATTAATATATAATTATAATTATAATATTATATTATCAAAATAAATATTCATTTAGAATATAAAATTACTATTTTTAAAAGTTTATTTTATGTTGTAATGTGGTAAATAAAAAATATATTGCCACTAAAAAAATATTCTTATTATAAATTATCTTATTAATAATTAATAATAATTATATTAAAAATATTATCTAATTAATGTGATATTTAAATTCAAAATCAATTATCTACTTAAATTTTGAGTAAAATTAGTGAAGAGATGACTTTTTTCTTTAGGCTATTAGCTATATATTAATCAAAATTTCATCTAATTCTCTTTATAAATGTTTACTATATAATTATAATATTATAATATTATACCATTGAAATAAATATTTATCCATGCAATACACAGGTATCCACCTAGTATGTGTATATATATATAATTTACTATTCGAAGTTGTGTAAAACCATCTTGGGAAATTATTAAAGATTTTAATCCTTATAATTTTATTAGATTTGTAGTATCATTCTTAAAGTTTCAACTTATATAATTAAATTCTAGAGTTTTAGTCGAGAGCATTTGACTCAAATGGCATACAATATTTCTTAAAGGCTTTACACTTTATATTACATTCAGAATTTGATCCCTGATTCTTACATATATACATACAGTGGTTTAATCACTCCTATTATCCCCAAAAGAAATTCTAAAGTTTTGAATAATTTATAATTAATTATTCTTTTCTAATTATTATTAATTTTAATCAATGAAATCTTATGTATCAATTAAATTTTATATGTTAATATTTTATCTTTACTTAATCACTAACATTTATTTATTTACTTTCATCATAATCACCCTTTTATTAAAATTAATACACTTTTGTCCCGATACAAAGATGATTTTTTTCTGAAATTCTATTCTACAATATCAGATAAATTTCACTTTAAGATGCCAACACATAGGGATTCCACCACTTAAATTTAACATCACTTTGCTGAAAGGAGTACATATGAATACAAATTATTTTGAGCACCCAGAAATCATTCAATTTATAATATAATTGACCCCAGATCAAATAGATGGTGTTGATTTTTTTTTATTTTTTTATTTTTTTGTATATTATATTGGGTGCCGATGCATTCAAAAACCGTCTCCGATTGCTCTGATGTTAGAAATCCGAAAACGTAGTTATTTAAAATGGGAGGCGGGGCCAACCGCACTGGAACTCTCAGGTTTAATATGAAATGAGAGGACATTCCCATAAATAACGGAATATTTTTATTAAATGACAATTTGAAAACATTCGAACAGCAATGATTTTGATCCGTCGTGTAATTCTATTCTCTGTTGTGCGTTCACCACCTGAGCTTTGCTGGGAAGTACTGCATTTATGGAAGTAAATAAGTTGGCATGCATGCCCGCACTGGTTGATGAGAAATTAAACAAGTAACTCTTGCAGATCATACCTTCTCAATCAGGGATAAGTAGTACGGCTTCACCTTTTCCACATCAACTGTAACTTTGCTCTTGCTGTATAGATCATATTTGCTGTATAATATACAAAAGTTAAACCATAATCAGTTCTAGTTAATAAATGAGAATATCTCTACTCGAAGGAATCTTACTTAAATATTTTGAGCCACTTCATGTTCTCAACATCCCCTTGGTTCATTAAGTGTGTGCATGCTCCTTCCTTGTGTAAAGCTGCATATATATTCTAATGTCATTCTATTTACCAGATCGATGTCCTGCTCGGATAAAAACTTGAAGGAAAATGCTCACGATAAAAGGAGTGATATCTAATAATGAACAAAGCTACTGAAGGCAAGGTGCTGCGGTTTTCCTTGGCAACATGCAGATTTCAGTCAATCAATTTTCAGGTCTCCATTGCTCGACGTGATAAATATTGCACCTCAAAGGGGTACTCACCATATACATATAGTCATCATGGCCCCAAGACATGATCACATTGTCTAGCCCGCATCCTTCTTTGTACATGCCATTTTTAGTGTTGTAAGCGGGATTGTTGTAGTCTGCGTTATCCTTGAAATACTGCAACAGTGAAAGAAGCAAATACAATATTCTGAATCTAAAAGAATTGATTATCAGTACAAATAAGTTGGGTTGGAGGAGGGATGGTTTAAGTCGCTACCTTGTGGTGAATGTTTGCTGCGTCAAAAGCACAGCCAAGAGGGGATGTATCGCCAACAACAGCCCACTGAGGAAGAGCGCCAAACTCAGGAAGGAGAAGAATCTTTCCCAGATCTGTTCAAAAATGTTTTTATGTTTTGTCCTTATATGAATCAGTCAACTGCCTAGACAGATACGTTTTGTTTGAAATTACCGTGAATGAGAGCAGTCAAATGCAGCCAGTCTTCATGGGGATAGTCTTTTCTAATGGCTTCAGCCGATTGCAACAAATGCTGAATTTGAGGTTCATCCAAATCAGGATCGCTATCATCCACAACTTCATTCAGCAGCTCACAGCATTCCCATATTCCCATTTCTATTTTATCCAATCTCCCATACTCCTCCCCCATCCTTTTCACCTGAAACAATAATACATGCGCAAATTCATCACATTTTTTCCACCTTAAAACACACACACACACACACAAGTCCAAAGATCAAAGTTTGCTTACAAAGTCATATGTCTGGTTGATATGCTGCAATCTATAAAATTCCGCCACGCCCTTCTGCCTTTCACCTTCTGCATCAAAATCTCTGCCAAAATATTCGGATTGGCACATCTCAGTTTTTTCCCAATTTGATAGCCTATCGGTGAATTAAAAATGGATACAAAACCTGAATGACTGGCCGAATGAATTGATTTGTGGGACTGAGAATGCATCTTGGGAGACAAGCTTTGGCAATGAAAATCCACCGTCCAATATGAGCTCACTGGTTTCCTCAGAATGATCATTATTTGATCCTGCACAGCACACAACATATCAATCAAGCTTAGTTAGCTCTTAGTTGGCTATCATATAATGAACATAATATAAACACAAAAGAGGAGCATCATATGTACCAATTTCAAGCTGGGGTTGCTCAACGAGGATTGTCATTTTAAGTTCTCCTCTGCAGATAAGAGAATCCAAATCAAATGGTTGTGTTATGTGTGCTACAAAACGTTGACCGGGGGGTAGATATAGTTCGACAGAAATGTCCTTGCCGGGGATTTTGGAGGCTTGGAGTCCTCAACTGAAAAAAGGTAAACATATCATCATATATCCTTTTGGGCCTTTTCTGTTTTTTATTTTTTTAGGCAATTCCCTACGCGTCCGCTGGATGTCTCCATTGACATTAAAAATCGTAAACTTATTTACACATTTTAAGAATTAAATTGTTAATTTTATTTTATGTTTAATTTCTGAGACTTTCTCAGACCTGATATTGGTTCGATTGCAAAATGAGGAGGGACATTTCAACAAATAAAATAATTAGAGCATTTGAAAAAAAAGGAGAGATGAAAGATGGATTGGATGAAATGACTCAGCCTTACGTGGAATGACATCCCAATCACCGGTTTGATAGCTGAAGGTGGACCCCACTTGACTAGGCATCTACTCATGCCCCGTAATATTCTGACCCTGTCAAGGACGCAGATATTTGCAGATTTCTGTGTGCAGGCCGGCAATGAGCGCGTCCCAATTGCTAAGAACGTCTCATTTGAGGGACCAACCCTACGGTCTTCACTCTTTTGTAATTATATATGTTATAATTAAAAATGAAATGAATATTATAATTTATAATTATAATTATTATAATTATATTTGGAATAATAATTATTGTAAGAATTGAATGAATAAAAAAGATGTTAATAATAATAATATTTTTAAAAATAAAAAAGTATAAAATTAAAATTATATTTACATAAAAGATAATATTATCATTTTTGCTTATTTATCATTGAATATATATATACACATATATATAATTTTTAGTCAAATATGCATATTAAATAATTAAATAGTGAAAAGTATATTAGGGTCGAAGAACTTTATTTTATTGATAGAATGAAGTTTGAATCTTGAAAATAACATTTGTGTCATACTCTAAAAAATTTAAAATATTTTGTGTGGGAATAATAAATTACTATAATGAAATATGAAATAAAATCTTATGAGGAAAATAATTAATTATTTTAATAAAATTTGAAATAAATTTATTGAATAGAATGAATAAAAATAACAAAATAAAGTGAAATATTTAAAGGTCAATTATATTTAAATTTGAAAAAATAAGAATCTAAAAAATTTAGGACATAATTTCAACTTTGCCCCTGTTTACATATCTCAGTAAATTCTCCCAATTTCACCCACCACTCTTTATTTCCCTAAAAACACACTCAACCTATATCCTCCTCTCTTAGTTTTTCTCTTTATCTTCCTTTTAACTAAGTTGGAACTCCAATCTTCATATAATCACTCAAAATCCTTAATCCAAACAACATAAGACTTCCTAAATTTTTTGTTTTTGTAGAATTTCTTATTCATTTTCTTGGTTTTGAGAGAATTGAGAACCTTAGTTCAAGAAAAGGCTTTTTAGAACCCTAACTTTAAGGGTCCATTTGGTTGGAGGGAAATGAATTTTTGGAATTCATTTTTCAACTTTTCCTTGTTTAGATATTCAAAAATTTTGGTTAACAGAAAAATAAATTCTGATTAATCAGAAAGTTATATTATTTTTAAGGAAAACATCTTCTCATTTTAAAAAATGAAATTCATTTTCCTTCTTACTAAGTATATCCATACCTGAGCCCAAATTTTTACCTTCTCACCTTATTACGCAATGGTGATCATAAATAAAATCTATTTTTATTTATTAAAATTTAGGTACACATTTTTATGCAATATTTACTAAAATATTCTTCCTTTTTCTCATGATGGATACTCTATTATATAATATTTTATAACAATTAATTAAACTAACTATGTGAATCTATGTATAAAATTTTGTAATACCTTTATTATATATTTTATTATTAAAAATTAATCATTATTAGACTATTGGGCACTAAGAATAATAAAAATTTTATTAAAAAATTATTTTTTAAAAGGTAAGTAAAATTATAATAATTTTGAAGTAAATAATTTTGATTTACTTTAAATAAAATTAATTTTTTTATGTACCAAATACCAAAAAATATTTTTTCTCTATGCACTAAACAACAGAAAATCAATTCATTTTTTAGAACTATATTTTTCTAGAAAAATATTTTCTAAAAATTCTATTTTTTCCTAAACCAAACAGACTCTAAATTTATTGACTTTGAATGATTAAGAGTAAGCAAATCATAATTTCATTTTCTTAGCATCTCCTTCATATAAGATGAATAAGCATTTTAACTAGATTTGAGTGATTCTTGCATGCTTGAAAGATGATGTGATTTGAGTTTTTTTTATTTGATTACCTTGATGAATCTAGTGTATATTATAATATAACAACAATACATGATAGGTTTAATTGTGTATGGCAGCTTCTGGGATGAGATCTTAATGAAGAAATCTCAAATGAACAATAAAATTGTTTGAAAATTTTGCAAGGACTTGAGCTTATAATCGATTATATAGTTGATTGTGCCCCTAAGACACATTTTTTTATCAAGCATAATTGACTGCATAATTAACTATACCCCAAAGGTGTTACTTTCTAGCAGCTTATAATCTACTATATAGTCAATTATATCCTTACAAAGTTACTCTCAAGGTTTACATAATTGACTATATGCTACCCTTTGCTCTTTAGACTCCTATAGTTGATTATACCTCTATAAAGTTACTCTTTAGGACTACATAGTTGACTATACCCTATAAAGCCTTATACATTATGATATATAAGAGGTCAAAGTGTACTAAATGTACTATAATCTCATTATTAATTGTTATTTTTAGGTGATGAATGTAAAATGTAAGGTCATGCAAAGAGTCATGATGGTGCTGTGAAATATAATTTTTTGTTGTAAAACGAATTATCTTGCTATGGATGAGATTGAAATATATTATTGTTCGTAAGAATTGAGATAGAGCCAAATTTGTATTATTTGTGAATTGAACATCAAATTCAGTAATGGCTTGTAAGGGACAAGAACAAGCTTATGAGGAATGAAGATGGATGAAAGTTATAAAGATATTTACTTGAATTCTATTTTAATTACTCTTGAATTATTATTAATACTATTACAGATTTGCCTTTTAAAATTGTTACATTTACATTGTTTAGAGTGAAAATTGATATATATAATGATATAGTGGAATTTTTAAAAATAACTACAACTTATAACATTGGTTAGAAAATAAAGTGACATTATAAGTCTTTATTTTCTAATGAAAGGCCTAACATAGGAAAACTTAAAAGAATGGTCTTAATTCATAACCAACATTTATTATTACTTATATGTTGATTTTAAAATACTTGTTATTTAAAGTAATAATAAACATTAAATATGTGGAATATTAAACCAAATTGACATTAACAGAATCTAGTGGAATATTTCAATATATAAAAAGTTACAACAAGGATTTTAATTTAGGGTTATATAATGATTAAAAAATTTAAGAAAAAACTACATTAGTTATTTATTTTAACTAACGTGTAAAATGAATAATAGAAAATGTCATTTTATTATAAATGTTAGGTTTTTATTAATTAACTATTATGAAAACTTAAATAGTGGCGTGAATTGAAAATAAAAAGAATGAAATTATAATGTCATTTACAAATAATTCTCTTTAATTTTGTATTTATGAGGTATGCTCACCTTCCAATCTTAAAATAATTCTCTTTAGTTTTGTATTTATGCTCATCAATTATTTTGTAGTAACATAAATTTATTAGCTTGTCAATAAATATATATGGTTATGCACCCTTTGGAAAAATTCAAAATATAGATGTAAGGATTTGTTTAACTCTTATTTTTATTTTTATAATTTAGTTTTAATTTCGTAATTAATCATATTTAGTTACTTATCATTTTAATGTAACTTTTACAAGTTTGTACAAGTAAGAAACTTAATTTCATTTATCTTTTTTGTCATTTGATCATATTATTTACTATTTATTTATATGAAATATATAATATTATACATTATATGTAATAAATATTTATTGTATTTGTAGTATTGAACTCAAATGTACTTTTTTAAGGAATGTTAACCTCATATATTAACCATCGAATATTAAATATAATTTTTTTACTAATTTCATTCTTTTGGTATAGTTTTTATAATTGTTAAAATTAGAAGTCTATGGTGTTATTAAGATATTAGAGGTTAGAAAGGACAAAACAAGGAGGAACTACAAGAAGAGGTTAGTGTTAGGAAAGACTAAACGAGGAGGAATTATAAGTAAGTTAGGTTTAAGGGGTGAGAATGAATTACCGCATCACTTATTTAAGAGAAATCGATTCTTTAATATGTAACATACATTTAATATTATAATATATTTCTAAAATGAAGCTTTCAATGAAGAAACAACAATGATTCTTATACATATGAAAATCGATGTTATTATATATTTTTGCACTAGTTATGAAATTGATGTGGTATCATATGATATACAATGACACTCATATATACATTGGTTTGTAATCATGTCAAATGTATCAAATAATGATGTTAATTGACAATTTTGTAGTAGTCTAAATTGATATCCTTGAATTAAATAAGTTGTAAAATATTACAATCATTATATGTATAAGAATGTTATTGAAATGTTACCATCGAATCATGAAATTTTAGATATAAATGTAGTAGCCATATGATTCAATTACTCTAGTGAGTATGATAATATAATTACGATTGAGACTTTATATTGTGTGCATCTATATTTTCCTTCTTGAAAGATTAAACAATTCTCAAAAATCCCTTTCTTTTCTCTTTAGGAAAGGTGTGGAGTCCATTAATTCTTCTTAAATAAAACTTAATTATCATTCATAAAAAAAATTAATCATAAAACTTATGTTATAATTAAGTTCCAATACCCTTGCTTACTAATTTAGTTTTCAAGAAAATTCATTTTTTCTTGTTCTTTTCTTTTTCATGGAAAATTTTGCCCTCAAGTGCTCAACTACTCTATGTTGAGATGCAAATAAGCTTATTCACATATTTTGGTGCTAAGGTAAGTTACAAAATAATTAGAGTAGATAGTTGTGCACACATATTTGATGCATGATGGATTAATAATCGTTTATCCTTATTCTTTATGTTAGTTATATATGTTGGAAAGCAAAGCATTATTACATGTTTCAAATTTGCGTTATTCACATAGGTAAATGTCATGGCCCATTGTAGGGCACATGACTAATATAGGGGTTACTTTAAATGACAACTACCAACATTTCCTAAATACATCTAAATTTGTGTTTTCATATACAATCATGTATTTCATAATGAAGAGTATGCAATTTTTGAAAACTCATCATCCAATAGAAAAAATATTTTTTTGTATAACTATTCCAATTGTTCTAAAGTTTACTTTATCACTAAAATCAGCAAATGGACTAACTTTCAATCCATGTAACAATTATTGGATTCCTAAGAGGAGAGATCTTTAAAGAGAAAAATAATAAAAAGAAAACAAAATAAATGAAATTTAATAAGTGAATAATAATCAATAACGAATTAATAAATTATACCTATTCCACGATATAGAAGTTACAAATAAACTTTTAAGAGAAGCTTTTGAATTTTCATTCAAGGAAAAAAGAAAAGAAAAAAAATAGAAAACAAAAGGAGAGAGTGAATTTCTATAAAACTTAATAAGTGAACAATAATCAATAAAAAATTAATAAATTATACTCATTACGTGATATAAAAGCAATTAAAATTTTAAGAAAAACTTTTAAATTTTCATCTAAGGAAGATAATAACACTTTCATACATTCATCAAAAGGAAAGAAAAGTTTTTAAAGTATAAAATAGTCTATCTAAAACCAATTATAAACATGCATATTATTAAATTCTAAACAAGATCATATCACACATTCCCACATCATCATAGTCACAAAGGGAAAGTAATTCTTTCATTTAAAATCAATATTTTAAAAAGTGGATCGATCAATGAATTGAAACAAAGGACAATTTAAGATTTAATAGTCTAATCACAATTGAACTTGAACTATGGTTCAACCAAAAATTTAAATGTAATATATAGTATTATATATTATATAATATATGTAAAATATTATAGTTTAAAATATATCACAATTTATATTATATTATATTGAACGTTATATATAATTATATATTATATAATTGAATATTTAATTTTTATAATATATAAAAACTTTTGAATTAAGTACTTTTTTATCATGATTTGAAGAAAATTTATCATAATTTTTTACTTTCTATAATTTTTTATTTGAATTTCAATTAAAATTGAAATAATACAAATAGTAATTGTAGTAAAAATAAACGTAAGTCCTTCTAAATCCTATTCTATTCATTACTACGTTAAAAAAAATAATTGTAAGGTTAAATGTCTTGAATCCCATCTAAAGACCTTCAATCTTTTTAATTCTAAAGCAAGTCCTACATCAAACAAGATAATGTGATATTAGATCTTTCTTTAGTATAAAACAGTAATAATAGGTGGGGGTTTGATAATTATGAGCCACATAAAGCCCAATGGTTGGCACATGTTGATTGGTTTATTGGTTGTGTGATTTAACTTTTAATAATTTTTTAATGTTACAATTTTGTTAGTTTCAATTCAACAAAAGAGTGCAATTAAAACAATCAAAATGACGTCATTTTAATGGGTTATTAGCTAAAAAAATAATATTTCATAACTCACTTCAAACCATTCAAATCATTACTGGTTCAAATGATTTGATACTGATTTACCAATTTTTGCATTAATTTTTTACTTGATGATTTTATGAATAAACCAGACTGATTAAGCAGCCAATTAGACCAATCAGTCTAGTCCAATTTTTTTAACATTGTTTAATACTATTCATGTAAGTTTCCCTATGACTCCCAATCATTTTTTTCTTTCATAAATCTAATCTTATCTTTTCAAGATCAACCTTATCCATTCATCAACAGACACATGGATTAAGTGCGTAAGTAGCTAAATGACACATCATTATTCTTGTCAAATCACAATCCAATAATGACATCTCAACCAATATTTCAACTTCTATATGCCTAATTCAAGCATTAAAGTTCATACATATACACATAAGTATAACTATAAGTGGATTATCCTTTGAACATGCATTGAATCACTTTCTCTAAGGTTCATAATATATTAAGATCAAATTGTGCAACGTCATTCACTTTTGACATATAAACATAGGTTATTTACTTGTTTTATTTACCATTATTCGCATTCGAAATCATTAATACATAGATTACATATACATATAAATATAATATTATTTAAACCCTTATAACATATGATATTGCATGGCAACAGGGTAATAATCAACTATATGCTCGGCTACTAAAGTCCAAAGAGAAATTTTGGCACCCATATTTAACGACAAAGATCTAAAAGGTGACTTTATGTAATTGTAATCAACTATATCATTAATTATGACTGGCTAGAAGGCAACTTTGCTTGCTAGTGATTGACTATGACAAGCAAAGAATAACTCTTGATAATCATAGTTAACTATGCTAGTGAAGCTATCAAAATGAATTGAATTTAATAGGTTAGCCTAGAACTAGTATAATTTTGCCTAACCTGAGACTGAGATTAGTACAAAAAATGATAATAATGACCTGACCTAGTAAGGAATTGAGACTGATTAGCCTGACTAGCCCACTTGGTAAAAGATTAGGACTAATAAATGTTAATTTATCGGATTATTGGATGAGTCCATTAACATGATAATAGTAGTAAATAATAATTAATAAATTTATTAATATATATTTAATTTTTATATAGATATTAAAATAATAATTTAAGTATATTAAAATTATACTTTAATATATATATTAAAATTATATATATAAGTAACATAAAATAATTTTTAATATTAAAATTAATAAATTTATATATTTAATATTATTAATATATATTATATAATTTTATATATAAAAATTATAGGACTAGTAAATGTTAACCTGTCGGATTATTGGATTAACCCATTAGCCCGATAATAGTAGTAAATAATAATTAATAAATTTATTAATGTACATTTAATTTTTATATAGATATTAAAATAGTAATTTTGATATATTAAAATTATACTTTAATATATATATATATATATATATATTAAAATTATATATATGAGCAATATAAAATAATTTTTAATATTAAAATTAATAAATTTATATATTTAATATTATCAATATATATTATATAACTTTATCAAAATAAAGAATTATATTAAAATTTCAATTACTACTTTAATATTAAATTTTTAGATTATTCAAAAATTTAAATAAGTAATTTTAATATTAATTTTAAATATATTATATACATATATAATATAATACATTATTATTTATTTTTTATTATTATATATAAATTATTATAATTTTTTATTAATATATTATTTATACAATTATTTATATATATTTGATAATATATAAATTATTAAATATATTTATCTTTATATATAATACTTTGAAATTAATCAATATATATTTAATAATATATATTTATTTTATTAAATAAAATAAATATATAATATAAAATTATTGATCAATATAAAATTTAAATTATTTTATTAAATGTATATATTATTAAATATAAATTCATGCATTTATTAGATTTTAATAATATATATTTATTTTTATATATAATATATATGACACATTAATATATATAATAAAATTTTAAGTAATAATAATAATATATAATTATTTTTAAAAATAACATATTTTAATTAATTAATGATATAAAATTAATAATAAATAAATAATATGATAATAATAATAAAATATAATGCGTTACAAAAATTTACCTTAACTCGTCTGATAAATGTCGATGTAGGATTAAAATTAATGCTATAATAATCCAATTTAGACCCAAATTAGTAAAAAAGTAGCCTGACTTGAGACTAACTTGACATATAATTTTTACTCATTAGATTAGTTTGATAAAGTTAAATTAGCCCATTTTGATAGGTTTATATGCTAACCTAAGTGTAGCTAACTATTTCATCACAATTAGCAAATTTTTCTATGATTTCACTATTTATATACCAATAATAACTCCTAAATCACATTTCTATCATACTATATTATAGACAAACCTTTGATCCATGAAAATGCTACTCTTGGATAATAAAAAGTCATCAAACAAATATCAATTTTAAAGCATTTAATCACATTTCCCACATAATAAAAAAATACTATAAATGGCAAATTAAAAACAAGATGGTAAACTTAAGTTAAGATTTGGGTAAAATGCTACTCATTTTATATGGAAGAGATGCTAGCCATAAAAATTTATGATTTGATAGCTCTTAATCAGTCAAAAAATATTAAATCCCTAAGTTAGAGCTTAAATTTCTTTTTAAGCTAAAATGCTCCCATTCTTAGCAATCTTTAAGGAGAAAAGAGAAGAAATTTAGCCAAATTGAAAGCTTAGAATTCCTTAGCTTATGTGGGTTATGGAGTATGAGTAGTTGATAAAGATCTTTACCTTCATTAAAAGATAAAAATGAAGAGGAAAAGGGGGGAAAGGAAGAAGCTAGGATTTGGTTTTGGGAAAAATAAGGAAAATGGAGTTGAAATTGGGGATAAAAGGAAAGGTAACCTAGTGGTATTTTTGGAAAAGTAGCTTAATTTCCTCCACATCTAACCATTCAATCCTAGACACACTCAACTTTTAATCATTTCACTTTTCTTTCGCATTTTAATTTCATTCAATCAATTAGTTATTCTTCACACAATATTTTAGTCCTATTTTTCCCTTATAATAATTTACCTTCTTCATAACAAACTTTTTAAATTTAAAGGAGGCAAAATGGTTACTTATAAGCAACTCTTTACATTAACCATATGTCCTATAATAGATTTTGATAATTTTTAGAAAAAGAAAATTTTGTTAATACTCTATTCTTCGAATTGGTTCCCCGCCTAGTTTCTTATAAAAAAATCTAAAATAGTATTATATGTTAAATAAAAAATATATATGATATGGTCAATAATAAAAAAATTATTAAATTTTAAATTTAACAAAAATTATAATTAAAAATATTTTATAGCAAAATTAATATTATATTTATAAAGAATATAAAAATATTTTATTTTAAATTTTACTATTAAGATATAATTATCAAAATATTTGAATTCAAAAATATTAAAAACTAATATTTTTGTTTTTATTAATAAAAGGTAACGTTGAAATATATAAAAAATGAGAGGGATAAAGGTGTAAAAAAATTATTCTATAAATACAAAATCATCATTCCATCACTTTTAATATGGAAATAAGAATTTCATATTTTAATAAAATGGTCATTCCTACATTCTCATTTAATAGTGTTTGTTAAACAAATTTTTTCGTTAGTTCCATTTCATCATACTAAATGTCATATAAGTAGACAACTATTTTAGTGATTAAAGCATTAATCTTATATTTGAATGTGGTGAGAAAAAAATATAAAAAGAAAATATGTTAAAAAAGATCAAAAGAAAATATATGAACATATACATTTTCACTTATTATTTGGATCTATAAAAAAATCAATAGAAAGAAAAAGATAAAATATTAGCTATTTATTTAATTTGATTGAAAAGTAAAAAAGAATAAAAATTATTTATGCTAAATGAGTGAGTTGCCTAGCGAAGTTGTCTATTAAATTTTACAAAAGGATAATTGTTAATTTATAACGATTTTTACTTTTTTCTATACCTATTTGGTAGGAAGATATTTTGTTAATCTTTGAGGCATTTTTTTTCAATATTTTTTCTTCTCAAATCAAATTTCCCTTAACATTTGAATACTAGAAATCTTATTTTTCAACTTTTTGCATATTTTTTCACATTTTTTTAAAATATTTCTTCTCCTCCAATAGAAAATTTTCTAATCCTTTATGTTTATACCGTAGCACTGATAGATTATAGTATTACTTCATATTATCTTTAAATAAATCAGTAATTATAATATTATAATTGAATAATTCCTAAAATCAAGAGAAAATTTTTTTAAATTGTCAAAAAAAAATGATATCCCAATATTACAGTATGAAAACAAAATTTTCCACTACCAAGTTCCAACAAAGTCTTTGACCTTCTTCTTGTTGCATCACAATTCAAACATTTTCATAATTTTCCGGTGACAAAAAAAAAAGTCTATATTTCCTCCTTTTTACATTATAAAATAAGCATTTTTAAAACTCTTAAATTGGTTTCAGTAATTATATTCCATATTTTTCATCACTTATATTTTAATTTTGAAAGTAATTTTGCAAGCTCAACCCAACCTTATCGTGAGTTTTTTGTGGTCAAGATTACAATACATAAATGTTATTTGATGTATGAAATTTTAAATGGATATCCTTAAATGTGACACGCATATTTAAGCATCTTCTTATAATTTACAAATTGCTATATACGTAAAATGTTCATACATACAAATAGAGGAAGAATTCACCATCTTTTATATATTTTTATGATATGATAAAAAAAATACTATGTTTTAATATGGCAAGAATTATTTTTTATTGGACAACTATAAATTTTTTAGGTAGGTACAAAGAACGCATGACCAAAATGTATGATATATGTCTTATTACATATTTAATTTTAGTGTCCGTTTGGTTGGGAGGAAAATGAATTTTTAGAATTCATTTTTCAACTTTCTCTTATTTGGATATTCAAAAATTTTAGTTCAACAGGAAAATAAATTCTGAGTCAACCAGAAAATTGTATTATTTTTAAGGAAAATAACTTCCTATTTTAAAAAATGAAATTTATTTTCCTTATTACTCAGTACATCTATACCCAAGTCCAAACTTTTTACCTTCTCATCTTATTACATAATTGCAATCATAAATAAAATTTATTTTTATTTATTAAATATTTTATGATGGATGATCTATTTTTATTTTTTATAAAATTTATTTTTATTTATTAAAGTTTAGGTACACATTTTTATGTAATATTTACTAAAATATTCTCTCTTTTTTTCTCATGATGGATACTTTATTATATAATATTTTGTAATAATTAATTAAACTAATTATGTGAATCTATGTATAAGATTTTGTAATGCCTTTAATATATATTTTATTATTAAAAATCAATCATTATTGAACTATTAGGTACCAAGAATAATAAAAATTTTATTAAAAAATTTCTATTTTAAAAAGTAAGTAAAATTATAATAATTTTAAAGTAAATAATTTTGATTTACTTTAAATAGAATTAATTTTTCTTTGTATACCAAATACCAAAAAATATTTTTTGTCTATATACCAAACAACAGAAAATTAATTCATTTTTTAGAAATATATTTTCTTAGGAAAGTATTTTCTAAAAATTTATTTTCCTCTAAATCAAACGACCCTAATGTTAATTTATAATTCATGACAAACACTGTCCAAAAAAAAAGCTTATTGAGAAAGAGTTGGCACATAAAATGAACACAATTGTGGGTTTCATGATGCTCAAAGTATGTGGGCTGCCAACGTCAATCAACGCATGAAATTGATCATGAGTCATCCTAACACACCAAGAGTGGCTTTTTGTTTTTCCTACGAAGGCCCAAAACCTTGATGTGGACTTGCAACAGTCATGGCCACACTATCCTTACTTGTGTCATGTGAGAAATTTGCAATGGACTGGACTGTAAAAGAATCTCAATCTCAAATTAAACTCACATGAAAATTACTGCACCAACGTTTTGGGGTTCTGCTTGTTACATAACTTCCAAAAAAAAAAGGGCAAAGTATATTTATTTCTTTTAAGGATTTGTTACTCCTAATTAGATTCCCCAAAGCATACACTAATATTTCTTTTTCGCATATACTCAGCATCCTTCTTCCTCTATTAAAATCTATACTCCCCTTCCTTACGCAGAAAAATAAAGAAAATATGTATATATTTCAAAAATAGAATAATGTGAATACAATTAATTTAAATTTCAAGAAAAAATAATGTAATTCACCTTCAAAAAATTGTATTAATATATTTTAAAATAAAAAGATTTCATATTTTTATAAAAATAAATAATTTTTTATAATTTTATACAACTTCAATTAAGAAATATACTTTTTAAATGTTAATTGCTAGGAAATTATAATTTTTCACTAAAATAATAAGATTTAAAATAATATTTGTTTTTAATGTCATATGTTTTAATAATTTATAAATTTATGAGTATGTACAAATGATTATCTAAGTTTTCTTATTATGACCATTAAGATATATTACGTTACTTTGATACTATTTCTATTATATGTTACGCCCTCTTTAATTATTAATAAATTAAAAATTATTTTATGAGAAAGAATAAGTAAAATATTTGGTAAATTCAGTTGAGTTAAGAATCTTATGTATTAAATATGAAATAAAATAGAGTTAATAAAATTGAGAATATGGGAATATGAATTTAGTGAAATTTTGATAGGAAAAATCTACTAAAATTATGAAGTATAAAGTTATGTATTGATATAAGTAAGTATTTAAGTATGGAAGAAGTTTAGAAGTAATTTTTCAAAAATGCTCCTAAATTACTATTTCCCCCTTTATTAGTCTCCAATCCTCAATCTCTTTTATTTCTTTTTATCTTTCAAAATCTTACTCTCTCTAATAATTTCTTCCACCATTCTACCAATAAAGTAAGGAAAACCTCAAATATTTTTTATTTCTTTATCTAATCAAAATAAAAATATTATTTTTATCAAGAATCCCTCCTATTTACTCTTGGTTAATGAAGAAATTTAATATTTATTTGCTTTTATTAGGTATACTAACTTATAAATTTTGATTTAATTAAGATTGAAAAATCATCAAACTAACTTCATAATATTCTCTTCTATGCACAATGAGTGAATAATTTAGCTAATTTATGAATTTTGTAGCTATATGATGATATTGAAGGAATATTGATTGTTTTGTAATCTTATTTGAATCTTGTTTATTTTAATATGGTAGAAGTAATAAATAATAAATTATTTTGATGTTGCAGCTATATGATGATATTGATTGTTTTGCGAACGAGTTGGATTGGCACAATTTTTTTATTTTTTTATTTTTTATATAGGTCTAAATATTTAATTCATACAAAATTATATTCTTTTTTTTACTTTTAATTATGTAGGTTGAATTATGAATAAATTATGAACAATATTTTTATTTTGTGAGTATTTTATGATTTATATTTTATATATAGCATTTTATAAAGTTATATATAGATTTAAAATTTATTATGACTTATTTATGAATAAATATGTGATACTTTAAAATAATTTTAAATTTTTTATTATTTAAAATTTTAAATAATATTTTTTTATTATGTAAAATTTAAAAATAAAAAATAAAAAACGTTTTGCAAACTGACCAATTTACCAATCGAGCTGCAAAGATCGAACTACGGCTTCCGATATAAAAACTCGTAAATAATGTAAATGGGTCTAGCCGCCTTGGGAAAGTCCCAGTTTCCACGCGGGCGAGCCCATAGAACGGGCCCAATCATTTGTTCAACAGCTTACAGCTCTAATGGCCAGTCCCTCACTAACATTGAATTGAATGAGCGCCATCCCATGGCCTTAGCACTAAAAAAAACAAGGTGGGGCAGTCACAGTTCCTACTGCCTCTAAATTACTTAAATGGTATATGTTTTGCAGAATGTTTCCTGCAATTCAGGGAATGTTTTCAGAAAATGTCGGACTGTATTTAGATATATTTTTATTTTTATATTTTTAAAATTATTGTAAAAAATTATTTTTTATTTTCAAAAAAAATTGGATTGAAGGAAAATAAATAATAAAAAGTGATTGGTGTTGTAAATAAAAAATATTTTATTTAATTATAAAATTAATATAAAAATAAAAAAATAAGTTAAGAAAATAATTTAAAAATATTTTTTTATTTTTAAGTTATACAATTAGAGATATAATTTTTACAAATAGATTCTAAAAATATATTTTTGAATATGTTCTTTTGTTTTTTTTTAAGAAAACTATATTTAGAAATAGTATAGATTCTTATATTTGATTCAAATTTTTAAAAATATTTTTCACTTGATATTCTCTTAAAATGTTTTATAAAGAAGTCGATATCCTAGATTCTCATTCCTAAGCATGGAAATATCTAAGTAATATAAATATACTATTTTAATCACCATTCTATCAAAATCTTATAATTATTAACACCTTATTTTAGCATTATATATTGTGATTATTATTGTCAATCACTACTTATTATTAGTAACTATTATCGTCATCGCTTATTGTTAGCTGTCACTGTCAATTATATATTACTAAATCACCTTTGGCCTTCACCTATTATTAATCACTACTTGTTTCTATTAACCACTTAATTTTTTATGAAAATATTTTATATGATCTAATAATATTTTAAAAATATATAAATTAATTAAAATATAATATTATAAATATTTCTAAATAAATATTGCATTTTTAAAAATTATTTTTTCAAAAAAATTACATTTCTAACAATGTTAAAATTTTTAAAAATATAAGATTCCAAGAATTAAAATTTAAAACTCTCTTTGTGGTTATACATAATAACATGGCAATTATTAAACTAATTGCTTACCAAAGATCCGTATTGCGACCTGATCTGACAAGCTTGACATGATTTCGAGTTTCCCAGCTTTACTTGATAAATTTCTAACTGGGCACCATTTTAATGCCATCTTCAATCTCCAATTTATCACATTGCTTTTAGTGAAGCCGTTGTTTTTTGAAAAAGATATCGCTTAATGGTAACATTAGGCACATGCATATACATAAGACAATTTTTTTTTCAATGCAAATCCATCAAATTTTTCTTAATAAAAATACATTTTGGTACAAATTAGTTTAATAAAAATAAAAAAACAAGAAATTATAAAATATTTGTTACACTAAAATATCGTGATCTTGAAAATTTTGCAGTTTAGTTTAATAAAAATCAAAAGATTAATTTCCTTATTAAATGTTTGGATCATATATAATGAAATTTGTTATCCTTACTTACTTTTAATTAATTATGTCATTTAAGTTTCTTCTTTTCTATAATATTTTAAATTATGTTGTCTCATGAAAATAGAAAATACTTTTCTCTTACCACTACTATTATTAGTGTCATCATATCACTAATACCACTATCATTATTGTTACCGCTATCATTGTTGTCATCTCCCATTCCTTAATTATCGAGTGAACCAAACATTAAAAATGAAAATAAAAAATAGTAGTGAAAAATGTCAATTATCACTATCACCTATGAGGTGATTATATTTTACCCAAAAAAATTATAAAAACAGAAAATTACTCCTTAAAATTATGCATGACTTAAATCCTACCCCCACCATTAGTAATTTAATGAAAAATATTAGAAAAAATTATAAATTATCTCCACCAATTATGGAGTAATTGCATTTTGCTCCCATTAACTTTTAAAATTTGTAAATTAAACCCTTAGTTATATAAAACTTAGGATTAATACTCATTGCCTGCTTAATTAATCTTTTTGTTATTAAATTATATGGTTTTTATAAAAAAAATTAAATATAAGTCATAATATTACTATATGTTATATTATCACATCATTTTTTATATAATTTTTATGTTATATAATTAATAAAAATTAAGGTAAATATATAAAATTTTAATTAAATACTTAAAAATGAGTTACAAAATTATATACAAAAAATGACATAATAAATTAATGCATAATAATATTATAATTCATGTTTATAATTACTACTCAATATTGACCATCACTATTTAGTTTTTTTTAATTGAATTAGTTACTTATTTCATAAAATATAGAGAAAAAATATTAAGTAAATAAGTAAAGTAAATACAAATGTTATGTCACATAAAAAAGGTAAAAAATTTAATATTTCTATTTTATATAATCCTATTCAATTTAATTTTAATACCACAACAATCATAATAGTAATAAACAATAATTTTTATTTTGTCTCTCGAGATTTTTTTTATAATTTAATTTAATTAAAATTTAATAATTATAATTTATGAGTTATCTTTATTTTATTACTTTAAAACTTATAATTCATTATAATATTGATATTTACACTAATACATCTATTTTTAGAAAAAAGATTATATTAGTTAGTAAATTTAATTTATTTGCTTGACACATTTTTTATAAATTTTTTATAATTTTAAAATTTTCATATATAAAATTTTATCTCAAAAAATTTTTAGTTTACTTATATTGTTAAAATAATAACTATTATTTCATTAAATAATAACAAAAATGAACACAAAAAAGAAGATAAATAGTATGTGACTTATAAAATAATATAAGAGTTAAAAATATAATATATCATTAAATAATTTATTTAAATAAAATTTATAAATTATTTATAATATTTTATAATAAAATAAAATACATAGTTATTAGAGTAAAAAATAACTCTATGCATAATACAATAACATATAATAACTATTATTTTATTAAATAATAACAAAAATTATCACAAGAAAGAAAATAAATAATATAAAAGTTAAAATATAATATTTAATTGTATAAGAGAAAAATATTTTAGTTCACTTATATCGTTAAAATTTTTTTGAGATAAAAAAATATATATAAAAAATTTTAAATTGTAACAAATTTATAAAAAAGTTTCTATAAAATAAAGTAAATTTACTTATTAATATAATTTCTTTTTAAAAATAGATGTATTAGTATAAATATAAATATTATAATAAATTATAGATTTTAAAATAATAAAATAAAAATAACTTATAAATTATATAATTATTAAATTTTAAATAAAATAAATATAAAAAATCTTGAGAGACAGAATAAAAATTATTATTCATTAATACTATGATTATTGTGGTACTAAAATTAAATTGAATATGATTATATAAAATAAAAATATTAATTTTTTGATCTTTTTTATATAGCATAATATTTGTATTTACTTCATTTCTTCCTAGTAAACATGGATTACAATATTATTGCATATTAATTTATTATATCATCTTTTGTACATAATTTCACAACCCATTTTTAAGTCTTTAATTAGAATTTTACATATTTAATTTAATTTTTATTAATTATATAATCTAAAAATTATGCACAAAAAATAATGTGATAATCTAACATATAGTGATATTATGATTCATGCTTAAAAATATTTTTAAAAATTATGTAATTTACTAAAAAAGGCTAATTAAGTAGATAATAAATATTAATCGTAAGTTTTATATAATTAAACGCTTAATTTATCATTTTTAAAAAATAATAGGAGCAAAATGCAACTACCCCATAATTGATGGGCTTAATTTATAATTTTTTATTAAATTACTAACAGTGAGGGTACAATCTAAATTTTGCATAATTTGAAAAAGATAATTTGTATATTTTTATAGTTTGTGGAGTTAAAATCCAACCCCCTAATAGTTGGTAGGGTAATTTGCTAATAGTTGGTACAATCAAGGTTCAAAAAAATCTATTTGTAAATAGGTTGATCTATGAGTTTTTTAAAATTAAAATATTTTAAATTTTAAAACTTTTAAATAATAATAAATTTTAAAATTATTTCAAATCACCATATATTAATTTATAAATAAGTTATACTCATAAAAAAATTAAGCATACATATATAAATTATAAAATGCCTATAAAATTAAAAACATTATCTAAAATATTATCCAAAATGAAAGAGAAAAAGATATAATTGCATATGAATTAAAATTTTAAATCTATATAAAAATTGTACACCCCATCCCAATTCATCTTGGAATAAATCGGCATTTAAAGAAAGAAATTTGGAGTCGGCAAGAACTTTAGGGCTAAACAAATCGGCCCACAACTTGCACACTTTTTAGGCAACTCTAATCCTTAATTCAGGAGTATAATACAATGAAAAGAAATAAAATGTCATATTTGGAAGTACGCTAAGATATGAAATTATTGCAAGTAGGGCATGGAATCGAGTGTTAGGAACAATGTCGACAAAGTTAGATGCACGTCACATCAACTTTATTGCTTGCGTGATTGATACTTAATGTTCCTCTACTGGTTAGCTGCCTCAATCAAATTCGGATTAGATTTCTACCATCATAATTCAACAACACTTTCCCTTTCGTTCGCTGCTGTCAAATTCATTTTAATGTCCACTGCTTTGACAGGAAAGCCCCCGTGGATGTATGTTTAATTATGTTGTTACGAATAAAGTTAGTTATCCCTTCTTTTTTACAACTGAAATTTTATTTTTATTTCTTGATTTTTAAATTAAATTTACTTTCTAATTTTTTAGAAACTCATGATATTATATTATTCAGTGCCCTAATATCATTAAATTTTTTAATAAAAATATTTACATAATATTTAACTTAACATCTTATATAATCTGCATAAATCATAATTTTATATTCTGTGTCAAAAAAATATTTTTGACTTCCTAATTTTTGTTAAACTTGTTAGTTTATCTCCTAAATTTTATTTAAAATATATTTATCTTTTAATTTTTTAAAAACAATGAGAAAATTTTGCTTTAATGGACTAAAAAAGAAATGTCCAACAATAATAATTTTGAATAAATTGAAATATCATCTGCACAATTGCCGATCACGTCTTCTCACCTTATTAATGTAAGGAAGAAGTTATCTAAAAATAAAAAGTTGTACAAAATGAATCATGTTAAATATAGAGAAAGAAGAAGAAAAGGAGAATGAAATGGAATTCGAAACTAATTATTAAAAAAAGTAAGGAATTAGATAATTATTATAGAAAAGGAAAGTTATAGTATAATTTTATATGTATAAAATCTGTGGGATAAGATTAAAAGTTTAGTAAAAGTTAAGGAATTGGAAATGTTTTTTTGTCATATATTACTTAATGTGAATCACGTAGAATGTTAGATTGGATAACATATAAATATATTCATTAAAAAATCTAATAGTATTACACTATTAAGTAACATTATATATTTTTAAAAAATTAGATAGTAAATTTACTTCAAAAAAAATTAGACGACGAGATTCCAAATTTAGGCATTATTTATTTTGACAGAAAGCTAATTTTGTAAAATATAATTATAAAATATTAAAATAAAAAATATTTTATTTATTTAATATTAAATATGAGAAAAATTACTGAAAGCAACTTCTCTTATTTAAGTTATTTTCTTCTACTATCATATCTCTAGAAATTATTTTTAATCATACATACAAGCAGTACATTATTCTTTCATTACATTATTCTTTCATTAACATATATGTACATGATGTTTTCTTAAAAAAAATATTTTTTAATAAAACAAATAAAATTTGCGAAAGCTAAATGGCTAAAAATATCTCTTTACCTTCCTTTTTTTTTTTTCTCGTTTTCATATTAAGGAGAAAAAAGTCTTTTAAATGTGTGAAAAAAGAATAAGTGAGTCAAACCTAACATGGAAAAGAAAATGGGTGTTAAAGAATGCAGCTCATATAATTTTAGGGAAAGATTCCCCTTGAATGTGGATTAAGCTTGAAGTGTGAAATTATACCATAAAGTGTAAAGTAAAATCTCATAATTTTTAATAAAAAAAATCAAAACTCCAGAATTTGATAAATAATTAAATGAAAATTAGTTTTTAAAATTATAATTACCTACTCTTTTAATTTTTTTTCATTACTATTTGTCACGTCATTTATTTTTTCAAAAATATATATTTTCTTAGTGTGTGTATATATATTTAAAGTAATTAATAGTCCATAATTAATAATAATACAATTAATATTAGAATTATATTAAAGGCTTTATTCTTATTTTCATAATATATTATTATTAAACTTAATATCTCTCATTGATTGTATCACTAAAAATAGAATAAGATATTAAATATAATTCTAATATTAATTATGTTATTATTAATTAGGGACTATTAATTATACTTTAACAATTGCTCTTGATGGTAACAATTAGCAATATATATATATATATGTATGAGAAGGGATCCATTAACACTAATATAAATTGAAATAACTTACATCAAATCTCAACCCTTAATCTCATTAAATTTTAAATAATAAGATCAATTCACTTTATATCAATCTTTACACCACATGTAATCTACTCTCTCTCTCTCTCTCTCTCTCTCTCTCTCTCTCTCTCTCTCTCTCTCTCTCTCTCATAGAATCAATGCATTAAATAAAAATTCCTAAATCATAAATACACTACAAGTCTATTTTAGTTAAAAAAATTAATAGAGTATTCTTAGCTCCCTTCCATAAATATATTTTAGTAATTAAAATATTAAATTAAAAGGTGAAGTAAATTATATTAATTATATACAACTCTTTTTTAATTCATACTATTAATACATTAAATAAGAACTTTTTTCCTTTTCTCAATTTTTACAATTAATGTATATTATTAATTATGAATTATTGCTAAAAACTTTTTGATTTCATATACATCTACTTATGCATTTTTAAATATATTTTTGTAAATAAAATATTAAATCAAAATAAAAAAATTTAAAATATTAAATTTAAATCAAAAGAGTTCTACTAGGCATAAAACAAATCTTTTGACATAAATTTAATATTTTAAGAGATTTTTAATTTAATTTAATATTTTGAGAATGAGAGAAATATGTTCCTATTTAATACATTAATGATAAGAAATCAATATGAGTTACATATAATTAATATAACTTACTTTACCTTTTAATTTAATATTTTGTTTGCAAAAATATATGTTAACCTTCATATATGATATCAATTTTATTAGTATAGATGAGAAAGACATACTATTAATTTGGTGATGATAAAATAATAAAGAGTATTATAATCCATTGATTACATTCATTAATTTCTTATTTTGATAAGTACATTTATTTCAAAGATGGCGAATTCTGTAGAACCCCCGGGGTTTTGGAACCCTGGGTGATGTGGAGGATTCATTTACATTGAATTTCAAACTCTTAATCGCAGCCATAAACAAAAAGAAAACACTTTTATTGGAGGTGAAAAATTCTAAAACAGTCCTTTTAACTTACTGAAATTTCATATTGAGCCCACAAATAAAAATTATTTTTGCCTCCATTTGCCTCCCAAGATAACACATAAGAAGTAGTTTCAATTTTTATTTTATATTAAATAAAAAAATTGATATAATTTTTTAATTTAGAGTAATTAAAATTGGAATGATTATTTGTTATATACTATGAGTTTAATTTGAAGCTTAAAATTGAAAAACTAATAGAATCTTTACACTTTATAAGAATTAGAACAAAAATATTACCATGATAGTATTATTAAAATAAAAGTAGCTATTTTTTACGGAAAAGAAATAATAAATTTTACAACGTTCAAGAAATATTTTGCATGCAAAATAGTTTCAGACAAGTAATGTGCATATTTAGTATAATGATAAGAAATTATAATTAATGATTATAAATTCAATAATTGATTATTACTTTTTTAAAAATGTTTGATTCTAGTTTTAAAATTTTTATTAATTAATTATAAAAAATAATTTAAATTAAAAATAAACTACTTAGAGCAACTTGTTTTCTAATCATAATTTTAAAAAAAGAATTTTTTAATTTTATACCCATATTAACTTTATTTATTTATTCTTTTTCTTTCACTATCTTTTCTCTCTAATATTATAAATTTTAAATTTTATATTCGTATTAATCTCTTTTTTATTTTAAATTAATAAATAAATTTTAAGATTTTATAATTCAATTTTTAGTAATTTTTTAAATTGGTGAATATTAAAATAAATATAAATCCTGTTTAAATAAAAAAATTAATTTTATTATTTATGAAAAATTATTTAAATAACTTAGAATATATATATATATATTAATATACATAAATTAAATAAAATATATTATTTATTTAAATTAATAATACATATGCATAATTTCTTTTACAAATAATAATATAAAAAGTAAGAATGATTATATGTATCTTATTGTTATTTTTAATAATTTAATAATAAAAAGTGATTTTTTTATACATCATTTAAATAAGAATTGCTTATGTCAATGGATTATTAATTAATGTTATCAAATATAAAATAAATTATGTACCATCCATTATTTAAAATTTAATTATTATAATTAATTATTTTTATTATTGTACTAAATAAGCTCTTGAACTATCTAAATTTATCGTATATTAAAATATTTATTAATTATTAATACGTAATAAGTTATATTAGTACTAAAATTTCAATTGTAAATATTTGTAATTTAATCAATTTTGTGTGAAAATTTAAAATAGAAAGTAAAAAAATATTATAAAAATAAAAATAAATAAATAAATTTTATGCTAATTCTCTTATTATTAAAATTAATTAATGGACATTAATTTAAATATACTGTAACTATTAAATGAATATCAAATAAATAGTATAAATTTAATATAAGTAAAGCAAATTTAAAATAATGTTAATCGACCTCGCCATTAAAAATATTTATATAAATGCTACACTATTATGTTTGGACGCGTGCTAAAATCATATTACTGTCATATTTAAGGATGTCGTCTCAACTCCTTTTATGTCTTGGAACTGGGTTCTTTTTCATAATTCTCTGCAAATTATTCAGTTCCTATTAAAATATATTTGATTTATAGAACTCAAACGTGGCAAATGCACAACATACCACCTATTTTAGGTTCCAAAACCCATATTCTCCTGAAGACACCATAGCCTTCACCTTCAAAGATAAAAAAGAATTAATGGAGTTGATTTAAATTTTTTAAATTAATATTTTTGTAGTAAAATAATAAAGGTTAATAATCTTTATATCTATGTACATATCTTTATTTTTATTTTTATATTATATATTAATCATGATATTCTTTACTTCTTATTATGACAAGTTTTATTTTAATAATTTGTCATATATCAATTTATCATTTTCTCTCAATGAGTATTGTGCTATGGTGAATGACTCTCATCTAATTGATTTTTTTTAATAAATATTACACTGTGATGAGTCATATTTATATATTCAATGCAAAAGATTGAATTTCTCACTTGCATGTAATAGTTTATATTAAATTATGAAAAAGCTTGATTTTTTGCCTTATTTATTACTCTTTTTTATTTGTTGCCATTAATCAATTTTACACATATTAAGAAAATAGTTAAATTTATTTATTTTTAATAAGTTTTACAAGATTACCCTTTATGCACAAAATTTAAGATAGTTGAAAATAAAAAAATTATAAAAAAATAAATATAAGTTAACTAATAGTATAGAATAATAAAATATTTATTAATAAAATATAAGAATAGATTTAGAAAAAGAATATTTAATACTTTATTGGAATTATAAAATAACAGATAAAAAAGAACAAAAATCTTCTTAAAAATGTAACAGATAAAAAAAATGGAGAAAGTATATTTTTATAATATTTCTATTTTTTTCTTAATTTATTGAATTTTTTAATTTTTACACATTTTTCTCTTTAAGAAAATCCCCTTAATTTTTTTCCTTATTTATTAAAAATTTATCCATCACACACAAATAATTATGATCGTTATTTGCAATATATTGAAAGTGAAGGGAAAAAGTTAAAATTTTATACAACATAATTTAACTTTTAAAATTTTGAATTCAACAATTCTTTTTAAATTGAAAAGATCTTGTGGAAAACTCACACGAATTCGCAAGTAATATAAAGAAATTCATTAGCGTTAAATTTTTCATAAATTTTACAAATAGAATATAAAATATGAAAAATTCAATTTTAATTATTTTAAATGATTATTTCATACTTAATAAAAATAAAATATTTATATAAAAAAATTTAATTATTTTCTCTTTCATTTATTTTTATCTATTGCATAAAAATTAAATAGGGTAATTAATAATTAATACGTAAAGAGACTAATTATTTATTAGTATATTAAGATTAAAATTAGGAAAAAGTT
The DNA here is from genome assembly GCA_020226215.1 of Sindora glabra. Classification (NCBI taxonomy): domain Eukaryota; kingdom Viridiplantae; phylum Streptophyta; class Magnoliopsida; order Fabales; family Fabaceae; genus Sindora; species Sindora glabra. The sequence goes on from CM035229.1 coordinate 87,573,203, forward strand.
AATAATTTCATTTTTTATTTTATAAAAATATATATAAATAATAAAAAATATCTAAAATAATAAATAAAATAGAATAGATGAAGTTATTCATAAGTTAGAATTAAGTTTGATAAAATTTTAATTTTTGTGAACGATTAAATAAATTTTAAAAAATAATATTTAATCATATTTAACTATATATGTTATTGTCCTAAGAGAGTAATAAGTAAATAATGATTAAAAGAATTAATTTATAATAATATAAATGATAATTCAAATATCACTATTAATATAGTATTTAAAGAAGTGTATCAAAATTTATAATTTTATATAAGTATAATCTCAATTCTTAATTTTCAAACAACTCCTCTTTTTTTAAAGATAGTTAAAAAGATATATTTATAATAAGTAGATTAATAATATTTTTAAATTAATTCACATGTAATATCTTTTAATTAATTAATAAAAATATTTATAATCATGCTAATTCATAGTAAAGTGACTGATAATTCTAATATCACGTTGATATTATATTTAAAGAAATATTTTAAAATTTATTAATCATTCAATATAAATATAAGTATATATTTTTTAAAGAATACTTAATGATACTTTATTAATAATATGAAATTGTTAATTAATATATTTATTATAATATTAACTTTTAGTTAAGTGAAATTACAACCTATGCATTATACGAGTTATAATATAATTTCTTTATAATTCATGCGTTATTTCTATTTCCTTTATTGACTTGACTTTTGTTAATATTTTCATGATATCAATTTTTAAATACTATATTAAATATATTATTATCAATTAAAACTTTAGCAAGGCTTTGATATAGTAAGTATTAAATTATTTTTAAGTAATATACCTTAAAAATAAGTTATTCATTTAATATAGTAATATAAATTAATTACATATTTTATTCTTATTAAAATATTTTAAAGTGGAAACCAAATTTCATTTATAATATTTGACAAATATATAAAACACATTAGTTAAATTAATTAATTATATATTTGGTTTTTAGTAAAAATATTTTAAAATTGAAATTAATTTTATTTGTTTACATTTTACTAATATCTTATCAATATTAATTTACAAATGTTATAATTCAAATCAAATATGTTGTGCTTAATTAGTATTTTGTCAAATTTTAACACAGAAACTATAATTCAGTTCTAATTAGTATATCTTATAAAATAATTTAAATTTCTTTTTTTAACCCTTGGAAATAAATACGAATGATTAATGTAGATATATTCATAACTAGTGCTTGATTTTTAAACTCTTATCATAAAATATGTTATACCTAAAATATTCTTATATTTTAATATAAATATAAGTCATACTTAGATATAATTGTGAAAAGCATGCGGGCCTTGGACAGAATTTACATGTCAATAGAAATTCAAATTTTGGAAAAGAGGAGAAATTCATTAATATTTTAATCTTTATGGTGATTTATCCGCCTAATATCTCACCCGTAAGATATATAATATGGTTAATGAGTTTGAATTTAGTCTTCCAATTAGATCTTCATGATAATTTCCCCTTTTTTTTTATAAGTACAAATGTTTCTAATATTAAATATGACTTAAGTAATTTAAAATTATGGTCATCTTTCATTTTACATAATACTTTTTTTACAAGAAATAAATATATAAAAAGTAAATCAATATTCTATAGTTATTAGAAAAAGTATTTTTTTTAAAAAAAATTATAAGTAAATTTTATACTTAAAATTTTCAATTTATATATTTTAGAAACATAAAAAATTTTAATGAGTATCGTCAAATCAAATTTTTATAAGAATTTTTTTCCTTTTTTTACAAGTGCAAATATTTATAATATTAAATAAGACATAAGTAATTTAAAATTATGATCATCCTTTGTATTGCATAATTTTTTTATAAAAAAGGAATTTATTAAAAGTAGATCAATATTATATATAGTCTTTTTATATCTATTAGAAAATCCTCTTTAAACTAAATTATTCTTCAAATAAAATTTACAAAAAGTAAATAAATATAGAGTAGAACAGCTTGTGAGAGTTTCCAATTATACTTTCTATTGTACTTTTCTGCTTTTATGTTGAAGATTGATTTTAAATTAATTATGACTTGCAATTGTGAAGAACCTATGAGGAAAATTAATTGATTTTGCATACTTTTACTTAAAAGAAAGTAATGTATTTATTAAAAGTTTATTGTTTACAAACCTTAATATATAATTGCAAAAAAATATAACAAATTAGATTTTTAATACTTTTATTACATATTTTTCTTTTTGTTACATACATATTATTTTTATGCTAATAACATGAAAATAGTAAGTATATACATATATATGGGCCAAATGCTAATATTATAAATCTATATACTTAAACTTTATATCTAAATGCCCATATTACTAACATATTATTAAGTGTTCATAAAACAATATGTGTGTGTGAGAGAGAGAGACAGAGAGAGAAGATTACTAACATTTACAAATTAGCAACTTTATTCTTTCATTTGACCAAAAAATCATCCTACTTATAATTTAATAATAATAAAATAATTGAAAGTATATAATCAATATATCACTTCCATTAATTTCCCGATTTAATGAGAGATAATGAATAGAATGAATTTAAATATTTCAAACTAATATATTTTCATTATAATTTCTTTATCCAAATTAAAAAAATAGATGTTGTTAATTTTCATATATGAAGATAGATTACAGTAATATTAATTGTCCTTAATTAGTAATATTAAATATCCATGAAAATTATATGAAAATTCTTATAAAGATAAAAGAAATAAAAATAATGTATGAAAAAATTATTAAATTTTGGATTGCTTTTCATTTTTTTAATTGTTTTTATTCATAATTTTTGTATTTTTATAATATATTAATGTTATCCTTCATGTTTGATTGGTGATTTTGTAAAGGGGTATTTTTTTTCCCCAATTCCAAAGCTAGCAAGAGGAGGCTATTCATTTTTAAAATAATAATAATAAAGGCAAAAGAGATAGTAGCTGTATATTTGTTTTAAGAAAAGAAAAAGTTTGAGAATATAGGAAAGCAATAGGTTGAGCATGGGTTTCACTTTCGGTAGGGAATATGGATAGATCTTGGAAATCCCGGAAATGTTGACAGCGCCCCGCTGTGTGATTTCGCCTAGAGTGAAGTAGATTGAGTATCAATCCAATGAAAATAAAACAGACGTTATGATACTTAAGAGGTTGAGTGTTAATTATTTTCTAAGAGAAAAATATAAATTATTTCACCGATGATGAAGCTCTTTTTTATAGTTCAAATATTTATTCATCCTTTTTATAATCTAGTTAATATTCCACTCAGGTTCGAGTTATAATAATAATGAACGGACTAGGCCAGACTCACCTAATTGGATAAACATATTTTTAATAATATAATTATATATTATAAAATATAGTTATACTTAATTATTTTAATAAAAAATTTAATTTAATATAACTATATATTTTACATGTTTAAATGTCTTGTTATTTTTTTAAATGTACATTTTTATATAAAAAATTATTTTTACTTAAAATAATAATAAAAATAAAAATAATTAGACTTTTGGACCGAGTCTTTAGCCATTCATAAAATTATTTGGGGTCAAGATTAAAATTTTTTAAAATTAAATAGGTCAAGCTTGGATTATTTTATGCAATTATACATGAAAAGTCTAATCCGAAACTTGAAAGCCCAGCCCATATACATTTCTATCTACCCTCACTAATATTAAATTAATAAAAAATATTAAAAAAATTATAAATTACCCCATCAATAATGGGATGGTTGTATTTTACTTTCACTAACTTTGAAAACTTACAAATCAATTACCTAATTATATAAAACTTACAATTAATACTCATTATCTATTTAATTAATCTTTTTATTAAATTACACAATTTTTTAAAAAAGTTTTTAAGTATGAATCAAAATATTTTCATATGTTGGAGTATCACATCATTTTGTGGTGCATAATTTTTATATTATCTAATTAATAAAAATTAAATTAAATGTATTAAATTTTAATCAAATACTTGAAAATAAGTTACAAAATTATGCATATAAAATAATATAATAAATTAATATGCAATAATATTGTAATTCATATTTAATAGTGCTACTCAATATTGATAGTTATTATTTGATTTTTTTCTTTGAATTAATTACTCATTTCATGAAATATGGACCAAAAAAATAAGTGAAGAAGTAAAGTAAACATAAATGTTATGCTACATGGAAAAAAATTAAAAAATATTATTTTTATTTCATATGATTATATTTAGTTTAATTTTAATACCAAAACAATCATAGTGATGATCAATTATAATTTCTATTATGCCCCTTGAATTTTTTTAACATTTTTTAATATAATAATTACACAATTTATGAGTTATTTTTATTTAATTCCTTTAAAATTTATAATTAATTGTAATACTCATATCTAGACAAATACATCTCTTTTTAGAAAAAGATTATATCAATTAGTAAGTTTGCTTTATTTGCTAGAATTTTTTTTAATAAATTTGTTACAATTTTTATTTTTTCATATATAATATTTTATCTCAGAAAAATTTTTCACGACATAAGTAAGTAAATTTTTTTTCCTCTTATATAATTACATATTATATTTTTAACTCTTACATTATTTTATAAATTATATACTATTTCTCTTTTTTCTCATACTTATTTTGTTATTATTTATTGCTATATTTATACTGATAACTACATATTTTATTTTATAATAAAATATTATAAATACATCTTCACGCATTTTGCGTTTTTGTTGGGAAACTTAACAGTCCCAAAATATACATACACAGAGATGCAATGGCATTCATTACACTGCTAAAAGGGGAAGAAGCTAAATGTGAGGGCTCTTTTGACTTCTTGAGCGATGGGGTAAAGAATTTTTCAATGTAATACTGTTTTAAAACTATTCATCATTTTAATGTTATTTTTTAAAAAATTAAATTAAAAGTGGCGTTATTTTTTTTCTAATGCTATCCTTCAAAGGTGATGTCAGATAAAATAATGTCATTAATTATTCTTTTTTTTTTTATAAATCATTAGGTATCTGAACATCATATTAAATATTGATTAATCTGCATTCAAGCTGGACTGAATCACATTGAGCAACAAAACTCTCTCAACCAAATTTTAACGTAATTGTATTTCCAAAAATTCGAATTCAAAATTTTTGGTTAAGTTAGAATAACCTCGTACTAGTTGATCTACACGTTCGATGGTTATTAATTATTCTTTGATACTCCTCTTTGTTACATTCTAATAAATGACAATTTATGTTCAGAGTGGCAAAAATATAGTTGACGAACAGGAGTCTACCATTATTCTAATCCATCCGTTGGAAGTTGGTTTGGATAGCTCCGCTAGTAATGTAGAACGAGCATTAATGGTTTTCAAACAAATATTTTTATTAATTATTTTATTTAATAAATAAATTTATGTTAATAATAAATAAATCAATTAAATTATTAAAATTTTTATTCACATTATTAACTAAATATTATGACAATTTTATGTTACTAACTAGCAAATAACAAAATAATTGCCTAATCATTTAAATTTACTAACTAAGAATGTGTTTAATAATGTTAATACTTTTAGAGCCAATATTTAGTACTTCAATTTGAGTGCTTGAAACATTAAGTAATTTACTAAATGTGTATGAAAACATTCTAAATTTGAGTAGAGTGAAAATAAATCATGTTATTCATGAGTTCTTATGATTTTGTTCGTTTAAAGCCTGACTTAATTTATTTATTTAATTAAATTAATCAAGTTTAGCTTTATTTATGAAACATGTTTAACTTATTTAACTTTAAACTTGATTTGTTAATTTATTAGGCCAACCTAGTTAACTAATATATTACCTTAATCTAATATTTTCAAATTAATTGATGTAATTGCATTATATTTACCACTTTACAAACATTGCACGTTCTTCTCATTCTTCAGTTCAACTACTAAACTTCTAAAAGTTTTAAAGTTTATGAGTAATAAATTTATATTATTGTGTCTTTTAATTTTTTCTTACTTTTAATAAATATAATGGAAGTTTGTTATATTGAATTATTAGGAATTCAATAAAACTGGAGACAAAATTTTGTTTAAAGTCTAATTTATTTAACAAAACCATTATTTCATTTTCTTACTTATAATCTTATTTATAGCATTTATATACTTAACTTTATAACCTTATCAATAATTTATTTAGATTTTAGTAGTTAGGTTTAAACATTTTAGTAAGTCAAGATAAGTTTCTTAAATTTTGTAAATAAGTCAAATCAAGCTAAACTTTTAGCCTATAAATAGACTACAAGTGAGGTTAGAGCTAAAAAATTTTAAAGCATATTTGGCTTTTTTGTGTTAATACCTAGCTTGACTTGACTTACCTTGTTTTCTTTCCTAATTTTTGAACACTAGTTGAATGTCAAAGTTTGTTTGGTTTGCAAAATTATCTTAATATAAAAGTTTAGAAAATAATCAAATTACTTAGGGTGTATAATAATAACAAATAAAAAATATTCAAATAAAATTATCTATCTAATACATTTCATTTAATAAATAAATCTCTATGACTTAAATAATTCTCATAAATAAAAAATAAACAAATTTTATGTACAAGTTTCATAAATTGGTAAACCTAACTAACTTTTTTATATTCATTTGATAACTTCAATATAATAAAAATAAATAAATAAAATTGCAAATTAAAACCTATAATACACAAAATAGAAAGCACGGAACATAAATAAATTAAACTATACATAACAAATATAATAACTAACTTAAAAATAATGTAGCAAATATAAAACATCTTGTAAAATATTCAAAGAACATGACAAATTTTTTCTTATTTTTAGGAAATATTAAAAACTAATTTGAAAAATATTAAATTTTTTACATTAAAGTGATTTCATAAGTTACCTCACATTTCAAATATAAAACAATTGCTTACTTTGAGATATTGTCATTCCAACCGGTCTTTTATTATGAGATAGGAAAAACATCGAACAATTTATTCGAGGGAATTGCATTCATACGTTTCGATGAATATACAGAAATAAGATATTAACGTTTGGTTAGAATTGTCACGTACATTACGAAAATGTCGTGTATGCATGAACAAGTGGTGGAGTTACTTAAGTAATTTCACCATTATTTATTGCATTTTTTTGAAAGAGGATAGTGGTGGCGGAGTTATCGTGAATAATTTCATCCAAATTAGATGGAGTTACTCACTGTACTTAACATAACTCCGTCATTATTTACTAATATTGTTTTTGGTGGCACCATGTATAAATCGTCAGTCAATAAAGTGTGTCATAGGCATTACATCCTCTTTGAAATATAATAAAATTAAAAATTGAAAGTGAAAAAAAATAATTAAGATAACTAATAGATTTTATTATACTAAAAAACTGTATGTGAATTAGAAAATAAAGTAAAAGTTAATAATTTAATAAAAATGGGAATGTCAACTTCATGAAAATTTGATAAGAAAAGTTAAATAGAATTGAAAGTATGAGATTTAGATTTATCATAAGTAAATATATGAGTATAAAGAAGATTTAGAAGGAAATTTTCAAAAATATCCCTGGTTGTTATTTCCCATTTTCCCCTTTCACTTCCCAATTTCATTTAAAAACTCATCATATTCATTTTTTATCTTTTGCTCTCCTCATCCTATAGCTAAATAAGCAAGAGAACATATGTTTTTTTTTTCAAATTTCTTCAACTAATTAAGGTAAAAATATCGTCAATACAAGAATTCCTCTTTATCCTTTTTAATTTGATGAGAACTAGAATTATTTTAGGCTTCAAAAGAGGAAATAAAGCTCCAACCAAGAACTTTTTAAATTTGATGTGAATAGGCTTAAGGAATATCAATCTTAATCTCTTAACATCCTTTTCCATATTAGGTGAATGAGTGCTCTAGCTTAGAATCATAAATTTGTTGAGGAATTGTTATTTTTGTATATGTATTGTATTATAGGGTTATCATGTTTTGTGATGATTTAATTAAATTTAATATTGAAGAATTCTTGTATGAGGTGTTAGATAGGTATATTAATGAATAAAGAGTGATTTAATGAAGCAATAAATGAGGTTAGTAGGCATTCATGTTAGAAAAATAGTGAAAACTTATTGAAAAATGCAAAGTGTTTATAAGTGAAGTACTTCTTGAGCCTAAAAATATTGGGTTACAAAGTACTTCATTACTAAAAAAATATTAAAAAATGTTATTGGAAACCTTAAAGCATTTCATTTCTCCTAAATGTTATTGGAAGGGTCAAAGTGTTTGCCTTCATTCTTTTTTTGCAAATTAATCCTATTTTGATTTGAAAATATTTGTGATTCTTTTAATAACTATAAAGCTATTATATCATGATTAACGTTAAGAAATAAGCTTTTCATGTTGTCCATAATATTTTATGAGACTTAAAAATGATGTGACATATGATATATGATATAATTGATTATGTTTATGAAATTGTGAGATGAAATATGATATGTGGCCATGTATAGGTACTAAATGACAATTATAATGAACATGACATATGGCCGCTTATGAGTATTGAAAGCTTAAGTTATGATTTAAGAATTATGAAAAGGGCAATGTAAACACTAGATAGAAAATTCCTTATAATATCTTATGGAGGGTATAAGATAAATTCAAGAGGAACAAGGATGGAAAGCTTGTAAAAAGTATAAAGATGACCTAGAATCACCTTGATGCGCATTGTATATACTAAAATTAATTACTAAACCTACTCAAGCTAATAACAAAGGTAAATTCAAGTTGAACTTAAAAGGATCGCCAGCAATCAATGAAAATAATGAGAACATGGACATTTTAGAAAGCAATTTTAAATGAAATAATTAAAAGGAAAATTAAAGTATAACTAATATAATATGAAAGTTCAATCTAAGGAATATTGTACTTCAATACATACATTGACCCTCAATAAAATTCATGATTAAGAATTAATTAAAAATTACCCGATATTGGTAGTAAATTAAACTCCCACTACTGATTTCAATTCAAAACATGTGCTTGTATCTAATTAATAATAACATTAAACATTAACAACAAAGTTAGGACCAAATCAATAACTTTATATAAAAAAATTACCAATTCATTTTTATTATGCAACGAATGATTTACCTATGCATCAAATCACTAAAACTTAATTACTATTAATTACAATCAATCAAAACTAACGTAAATACAAAAATTAATTGCAATTAATTATTTAGTTGAAGACTATAATAGATAATCAACTAACTCATATAATTAGCAAACTATCAAAGTAAACATTCACAACAAAAGTAGAAAAATAAAAAATCATTAAGTTAAAAATAAAATTAAAAGAAAGATCTCAAAATGAAATCAAATTGAAGTATTAATCCTTTGAACTGATGTAAAAAATTAGTCGCCTATTAGAGAATTCAAAGAAAGACGAAAGAAGAAGATTTGTTATCCAGAATGTGTGTTCTTACCTTTGACGTTACAAAGCCCTTTAAATTGATTTCTCTAAGTACAAAACTTAATAAGCCAAGTAAGTATATCTCTTAGGGATATAAAGAATAGGGTCATGCTCAATTTAAAAGCTAATATCATAGTTTATTAATTAAATTACTAACAATGTTTACTATAGTAAACATTCATAATTTAGCTTGCCACTCAAGTTTAACCATCAAAATTGCATAGTTTTGCTAAACTTAAAACTTGAAAGTTATTGGATTGGATCATAGCTAACTTTAGGCACTAGTTTCATTTTAATTAAACTTCTGGTGCTTTAGATATAACTAAAAAATTAAGACGACTTTAGTTAGGATAAAAATATAGTATCATTTTTACAATTAAATTTAACCCTCTAAACATCCTAATTAAGCTTTGTCTCAAACATAAAAGTTTTAGAACTTCTTATATTTTCAATAATACAAAGATCACTCAAATCAAATACTTGAATCTCAAGTTATGGTCAAAATTTTAAAATAATATAAATATCCAGCATTAACTAAATGTTTAAAAATATTGGAAAGTCAATACCTAATCACATAACAAGACCAGTTCTATTAAATTAAATATATATAACATACTAAGAGGCATAAAATAGGATAAAATAGTATAGACAATATCTTACACATCAAATTCCTTCACATTTAACCTTTGCATGACCTTGGGCATATATAACTTCATTTAAAACTAAAAAATAAAAAATTATTTTTCAAAGACTTTAAAATCACAAAATTTACAAGATATAAGTCACCAAAATTATCAAGAATCATAATATATTATAAACACAAATTGTAACAAATTCAAAATTAATTAACATAACAACTTCATGCAAAATTGATAAATCAAATTGTAAACCCTTTTAAAATTCACTTTTAAATTCTTAAGCATTTAAAAGAAGTTTTTCACTTAAGTTCATTTCATAAAATTACTCTACCATAAGCTTACTTATAATTTAATCTCTACTACTCAAACTACATGCATAACATAAATTTAAAAAAAATAATTATTCAAGGTTGTAATATGGTTAGAGAAAAAAATTAAATCAATAAAACACTTAAAACATAAACATATGAGTAAATTGGGAATAATTACAACTTAATATAACAATTTAACTTTTAATTTTAAATACTCATTCACTTATTTCCTTTTCTTTCCCACTTCTTTTCATCTTATACTCTATTTTTTCTTTTTTTATTTTATTTTTGTTTTACATTTTTCTTTGCATCTTTTTTTACATTTTTCTAATTTTTCTTTCTTTCCTTTTTTCTACTAAATCTTGAAATTAAAGTTAATAATATATAAGACCCACACCCTCATACTTATTTAAAAGCTCATCTTAAAAAAATTTAAATACTTTACTAATCTTTAATATTATGCCATTTTTAATTATTAATGAATTAGAAATTATTTTACGAGAAAGAATAATTAAGGCAATTGGTAAATTTGATTAAGTTAAGAATTTTGCATGTAAAATATGGAATAAAATAAAATTAATAAAATTAAAATATAAGAATATAAATTTGATAAAATTTTAATGGAGAAAATTTATTAGAACCACAAAGTACAAAGTTATGTATTGATATAAATGAGTGTGTTATTATGGAAGAAGTTTAGGAGTAATTTTTTAAAAATGCCAATAAGGCATTATTTTCCCTTTCATCAGTTTCCAAATGCCAATCTCTTTCATTTCTCTTTATCTCTCAAATTCTCTAGACTCCTTTTAACAATCTCTTCCACCATTCTACTAATAAAATAAGGAGAACTTCAATTATTTTTAATTTCTTAATAAAAATCTAATTAAGGTAATCACATTACTTTCATCAAGAATAATTCCTATTTCTTCTTAAATGATGAAAAATTTTGAGATTTATTTGATTTTTTCAAGTATTTCAAACTTTAACTTTAGAACATATGAATTTTGATGTGATTAAAATTTAAAAATCTTCAAACAAGCTTCCTAATACCCTCTTCCATACAAGGTGAATAGATAATCTAGCTAATTTATGGATTTTATGGCTATATGATGTTATTAAGGAAATGTTGGTTATTTTGTGATCTTGCTTGAATCTTACTTATTTTGATATAGCAGAAGTACTAAATGATGAAGAGAGATAATATGATATGTTAAATAAGTGTATTAATGATTGTATCAAAGTTTGGTATGTAATAAATATGTTTAAAGGGTATTTAGAATTGGATGAATAGTGAAAATTTCATAGTAAACTATGATTTTCATGTGTGAACCAAAGAACTAATCAATTCTAAGGGTTCATAGACGAATCTAAGCTTCAAAATCAAGTGATCAATCAATTCTACATATCCAGAGGCAATTTCAGGATAGCTGAATTAATTATCAATTGATCAATTAATTCACTAACCCTAAAACTTTATATTAACTTTGAAAAGACATAACTCCTTTATCTTACATTTGGTTTAAATGAGTTACCTATCTTTGTAAAGGTAATTGAATCTATTTTCAAATAGAATTAATTTTAAATTAATATTTTATGTATATTTTAAGATATCATAAGAAAGTAGATAAAGGTCAAAAACTTAAGATTTCAAAAAATAAACTTTTTGTGTCTATCTTAAAAAAAATAAAACTTCCAAAATTTATCCGATTTATGAAAAGTCAATATGAGTTTACTTTCATATGAAATAAGTTTGATGGATAATATTTTAATAATTTTTAATTTATTCATAAAATATCACTTAAAGGTCACAATTATGGTGATTATATAGTAAATTATACCTAATCTATTTTATATTTTCATGATTTATAATGGCTAAACATGGCATGTTTAGTCTTCAAGCATTAAAGATAGAATGATTTATTATCATTATAAGATGAGTATATAACTTAGGTAATCATGAAATGAGAAAGTAGAAGTTATATGATGTAATATACATTGTAATGAACTTATTGCATTACTTATGGGATGAAATATGTTGAGAAATATTTTAGGAATTGATTAATGTGATATGTGTGAATGCTTGTAGCTACACAAAAGGGTATAACGATGCTAATATATATTGTGATGTACATTAAAATTAAATTATAACTATATTGGATAGAACTTGAGCTATAGTGTTTAAAATTACATTATGAATCATGCTACGAGTAGCAATAAAAATGAGAAATGTTATGCGGTAATGTTGTGAATATCGAATAGAAAATTCTTAGTGACATGCTTATGGAAGATATAAGGTAAACTTTAGAGAGACAAAAATGGAAAGCTTATAGAAGCTATAAGATTAATTTATGAGACAAAATATAGATGAATGTATTTTATTTATTGCTGATTATTTCAAATGAGATATGATTTTAAGGATAGTTATCATGAGTATTTTTATGTGATACATTAAAAAATAAAATAATTATGTCTTAATCTTATTGTTATTAGCTTTGATTATTAATATGCTTAAATGTGATATAATTTGTTAAAAGAAGATAGTCTAATAGGTAAGTTATTATAATTTATTGATGTTATTATAGATTATTTACTTACTGAGCCCTATGTTCACTCCTTTATGATTTATTTTATAGATTATCAAGTTAAGCCTTTATATCTACTTCCTTAGAGCTAGATTCTATGAGAGCTCATTAATAGTAATACGATAGCATGAATTTTTATACATAATATATTTTGGACCTTATTTTTATCATAAACTTAGGTAAAGGAGAAATTTGAACTAATTCCTCATAAATTAGTTAGACTTACTTATCTTTATTTTATGAGAATTATAAGCATACCTAACTTCCTTATTTTTTTGTAGAAACTTCAATGAATTTTGATAAGTGTTTTCTTTCTAAGGTACTATTTTATTTTATATATGTATGATACTTGTTAATAAGGATTAAGTTAAATAATTAGGAATAAACTAGCAAAAATCAAAGAATAGGTTCCACGTCAATCACAACCAGATTAGGATTATAACACCTAAGGTTAGGCAAAGATATTTAGTTTTCATTAGAAAGTATGTTCATGGACTAATCAACCAATAGAAGGCCATTGAGCTTAAAAGGGATTTAACAAAGATGAAATTTTAAGATTAGCTATTTGGCTCTAGATCAAACACAGAATGCTTTTTTCATTTTTGAATTTACATATGCAAATATAATCTTAAAAAAGATTAAAGCAAGTTATAAAGAAATAAATTATGAAAGAAAATTAAACAAAAGAAAAGAAAAAGAAAAGTATAAATTTTCAACAAAAACTCAAAAGTTTACAAGATAAGATAGGCTATAAATTTAATTAATTAATTCAAAATTCAACATTATATTAATTATTTTAAAATACAAAATAATTCATTTAATTATGTTATGAAATCATCAAACTTTTATTGATTCCTAATAAAAATTACAACTCTCAACTAATAAAAAATAACTAAAATAACTTAAAATGACTAAAAAATATAATGAAAACATAATTTTTGTTATTTTTGTAATTTTCTAGCTTTTTTTAAGAGTAATAAAAGAAAAACATAAAACATTAAAAAAATCTTACAAGCCTCCCTTCACACTTAAATTTTATATTATCCTCAATGAAAAACATGTCAAAAATAAGAAAGATTATGGATAAGTAAGATAAAAGGTAAGGGAAAGAGAGTAAATCTGAGGTGGCTAGTGAGTCATACTTGGGTTTACTTCCTAAGAAATACTTTTCTTTAATATCTTTAACTAGATATTGTAATTGCTTCAATTTATAAGGTATTACCTTAAATAGTTCTAATGAAGCACATTTTGAGTGGACATGTGGTGGTTCTACTTTCAAAATTAATCCATGCATTAACTCTTTGCTAAGTGCTAATCTTAAGATATTTTTTCCTTGTAATTCAAAATCATCTTGCACTATGAACTTAATTAGGTCAATAGAAAAGGCAAAATAAATTTCAAAAAGATATTTCAAAATCTTAGAAACATTAAGTTTATTTATCACTTCATCAAGCATATCAATTTCTTCTTTTCCTTATTTTTCTCTATTAACCTCCTTTTGCAACATTTTGACTTCCGCCTTAATGAAAGTCTCTAACATTGCTTTTTCTTCCTCTTTTTTTCTTGCTAGTTTTAGGGTTATTGGAAAAAAAAGGAAGAATAAAAGAATCGGTAGAAAGAATGAAATTAGGTGTAGATTATATCTCAATACTAGATTTATTAGTCTCTTTTTTTTTCTAGCTATTCACTAATTGGGTAAGGGGTGGAAGCTAACTAGCTTAGATATTGGCTCTTCAACTTGTTAATAAAGGTGGCAAGCTGGCCCATTTGATTTTTAAGATTCCTTATACTTACTTTTATCTCTTGTTAAAACTAATTAAAGTTACCTATAGTTTCGTGTTAAAATTGCTTAATTAATTCTTTAAGTTCCATTCTTGAAACTTGAAATTAATACACTAGTGGATATTCTTAAGCAAAAGTTTAATATTAATTGAAACTTATTTGGTTTTCATAATTAAAAATTGAATGATCCTATTAGCTTTGATTATAGGAATTGGAATATAGAGCATAATAGCATTAGCATTAACTTGGAAGCCTTCTTACAAATGTTTAAGTTTTCTAAAATTACATTATATCTAATTGAGTAATAAGAAAGATTAGCTCAGAAATTTGTTGCTCAATTCTAGATGCAAGTTTTTTATTAAAACCATTAATATTACAATAAAAAGCCATATATATTTTTTCATTCTAACCTTTTAAATTATAAAAGTTCATCACATTTTTAAGATTAAAATTTAAATAAAAATTATAAAAGAAAATATTCATATATCAAAAGGAATAAGAATTGAATGAAAATATAAAATAAATTGAAAAATAATAAAAAACTTAGAAAATAGTACCAAATAACATTTTTTAGCCTAAAAATACCAGGTTCAAAGGCTAAAAATCTTGATCTTACTTA
This sequence comes from Sindora glabra, assembly GCA_020226215.1. Taxonomy (NCBI): domain Eukaryota; kingdom Viridiplantae; phylum Streptophyta; class Magnoliopsida; order Fabales; family Fabaceae; genus Sindora; species Sindora glabra. Next base: position 87,588,662 of record CM035229.1, read on the forward strand.
AAATGTCAAAAAAATTTGGATTAAAAAGTTTCATTACAAAATTTCACAATGAATATTTTTACATGGCACTACTAACAAGCTTGAAAAATATAAAAAAACTAAATAGGAAAAGGTTTAAAAATAAATAAAAATAAATACCAATGGCATAATTTATTCATTGATAATAGCACTAAAATTTTTATGTGCATTGTACGCACCAAAATTAATTACTAAACCTACTCAAGCTAGTAATAAGGCAAGTTTAAATCAAATTTAAGGAGATAGCCATCAATCAATGAAAATTATAGAAAATATGGGGGGTTTTAGATGGCAATTTTAAATGAAACAATTAAAAAAATATAACCAATAGAATATGAAAGCTTAATATGAGGAATATCATACTCTAATATATAGATTCATTATTGGCTCTTGACAGAATTTATAATTAATTCAACTATTTAATTGAAAGTTACCCCGACATCAGTAGTAATTGTGAAAAGTTCCTAATAACAATTAATCTAAAACAAGTATCTTTTACTCTTGGAATTCAAATCCATCGTGACAGAACTCGTGGCATTTTGGGTTTTGTCCTAAGCTAATTACATTGAATGAGTGCTTAAAATATTTAAAATGGATACTTGTGCTTCCAATCTAATGCCTACTCAAAAAGGTAATGTGTTGTCTCGATTGCAGTGCCCTTAAGGTGATATTGAAAGGACTGAAATGGATAAAATTCCTTAAGCTTCCATTGTTAGTAGTCTTATGTATGCATAGATATGCATTCGTCCAAATAGATTTTACTATTAGTGTGCTTGGGAGATACTTGAATGACTCTAAGATGGATTATTGGAAAGAAATCAAGAAAGTAACGAGGTATCTTTAAGGTATCAAGAATCATATGTTAACTTATAAAAGATTTAATTCACTTAGGATTGTTAGTTATTCAGATTCGGATTATGCCTTATGTATAGATAATCGTAAGTCAATATCCAAATACATCTTTATGATGTTTAGAGGAGCTATTTCATAAAAAAATGTTAAATAGACACTCATAACTACCTCAATTATGGAGACAAAGTATATCACATGTTATGAGATCACTTATCAGACTGTATAATTGAGGAATTTAATATTTGATAGGCATTTGGTTGATTCCATATCATGACTAAATCAATAACTTTACATGAGAAAATTAATAATTCATACTCTATTTTTTTTTTGTAACTAATGACTCACTTATGTGTCAAATCACCAAAACTTAATTGTTATTGACTATAGTCGATCATAATTAACCTATACATGAGAAATAATTGTAATTTATTATTTAGCTATAGACCGTGATGAATAATCAATTAACTGATTATAATCAACAAACTATCAATGCAATCATTCATAATAAGAATAGAAAAATAAGAGATAGTTAAATCAAAAGTAGAATTAAGAGAAATGTTTCAAAATCAAATCAAATTAGAATGCTAATCCTTTGAACTAATTTAAAAAATTAACTACCCATGGTGGAACACAAAGAAAGATAGAAAAAGAATAGTTGCTATCTAGAATGTACGTTTCTACCCTTGAAGGCATAAAAATTTGATTTCTCTAGTCACAAAACTTAATGACCTAAATAAATATATCTCTTAAGGTTACAAAGCATAGGGCTTTACACAATTTAAAAACTAATCACTTAATTTACAAATTAAATTACTAATAATGTATACTATAGTAAAAATTCATAACTCAGCTTATAACTCAAGTTTCACCATTAAAGCAACGTAGTTTCACTAAAACTCAAAACTTAATAGTTATTAGGTTAAATCTTATCTAACTTTAAGACTTGATTTCACTTCAATCGAACCTTTAGAACTCCAGATATAACTTAAAAATTAAGACCGATTCAATTAGGATAAAAATATTATCTTATCTAAGTTTAGGACTCAGTTTCAAAACACGAAAGTTTTAAAAATTCTTCTTATCTTTCCAACTATGTAAAGATTACCCGAATCAAAGATCTACAACTCAAGTTATGACTAAAAATTTGAAATAATGTAAAATTTTAGTATTAATCGAACAATCGAAAAATATTAAAAAATTAACATCCAATCATATAATAAGATCAATTCTATTAAATTAAACATATATAACACACTAAAAAGTATAAAATAAGATGAAATAATATAAATAATAAAACCCTATCACATCCCAGATTTGATGAAACATGATAAATTGAGATAGTATTTTGTAAATACATAATTATCTTGAATATGCTAACTATTTCTTTAATTTTTTATTGCCTATCTTACACATCACATCCTTCCGTATTTTATTTTAAAAATTCTTAGGTCGAGCTTCCACTACTACTTCCTCCAAGTGAGATCACTAGAAAGCTCTCTAGTTTAGTTGATGATAACATTGGATATTTGTAGATATAATATCTTTTAGGCTTCGTTTTATATATAGATTTAGATAGATAATACAAACATTAATCCCATATGTTCGAGTGAGTTATAGTGGCATATCCTCCTCCTGTGAGGATTATATACAACTTTAAGTTCCTAACAAATTTTTAAACATTTTGCTAAGTTATGATATACAATCTTATCAATAGTCTGTATTCCATTACCATCTCTAGTGCATTACTTAATATTGTGATGTGTACATTAAATTAAATTGATGAAATTTGGATAATAGATTTTATACCAATTATGGTCGGATTAAGGTCGTAACAATAAAGGAGTGTCAAAGAAGAATAAATAGTGTTATTCTATGTAACATCATTTTTAAAGAATGATGTTATTGTAATTTAGTTTAAAAAATAATATAATAATGAAAAATAAATTTAAAGTAGTGTTATTGTTCAATTTGTCTTGATGAAAAATATTTTTTATAAAATATAACTATAAAATATTTAAATAAGAGAAAATATTTTTATTTGATTAATATTAAATATGAAGAATTTAATAAAAAAAATACTTCTTTTTTTAAGAAGAATTTGCATTTTTTATATTAGTATTATGGGAAGCCCTACCGCATAAAAAGTTAAGTATTTTTACCATTATATTATCTTAAATACATTAATTTTATATTTTTAATTTTAATTTACTTATTTTAAAAATTAAGAAAATAATCTAATAAAAATATAAATTTTTTTATAACATTACTCGTTTTTCATTATTATAATTTTAAGTATTATTTTTTAAGTTATAAATATAAATTATATATTTTTTACTAATATACATATAAATAATACTATAGTTAGATAACACCTCTTTTAACCTTTGAAGCTTCTCATTTTCCTCCGGCACGGCCACAACAAGACGCAAGGTGGTCCACACATGACAACAGGCGGAAAAAAAGAATGCAAAGCGAAGGAATGAGGAAGAAGTTACGAGAAAAGAAGACGTGCATCTCGAGGAGGGACAGCGTGGCATGAGGAGAAGAAGACGACAAAAACACGCGTATGCTCAAAGGGGAATGCCTCCGTACAGAAACTGCAGCTCATTTTTGTCGGAGGGTGCGTGTCCTGCCCCTTCCCCACAGTCCACTGCCTTTGTTTATATGCGTTATGTTATGGCTTCCCCCCATCCCATTTCGCTTCTCACGTGATTTCCCCCCGCTCCCCTCTCTCTCTCTCTCTCAATTGGAGGTAAATGGCGTGAATCTTTGACCCTGTTGCGTGTCCTCGCGAATTAATTCATCAATCCGTTACTTGGTTGACAGTCTGTAAACTAATTAACGATATAAAAATATTTTATAAAATTAATTATTAATTTAATTGAAAGTAAAATATAATATAAATAAATATATAATTCAAATTAATTTAGGGTTTATTTAAAAATTGAAGTATAATAATATAATTAACATAGTTAATAAAACATATAAATATTGAAAATTTAATTATTTGGATTCTATGATTTTATATAATTTTTATATAATTATTATTTATAAAATGAATATAACTATTTAAAATAAAATTAAGATAAAAATGTATAATTTTATTTTAAAATTATAAATTATTGGTAAAATTATTCTTAAATTATATAAAATTAAAATTTGATTCATAAATAATAATTCGTATAAATAATTTTATTTTTCTATACAATAATATATGGACAAAATTATCTATATAAATCATTATTTAGAGATAAAATTATCACTTTATATAATTCAAAAATCATTTGATCAACATCTTATAATTTCAAGGATGAAGTTATTAATTCTATTTATAATTAATTATATTTTATGATATTATACATTTTTTTACATATATTTTTATATATTTATAATTTAAAATAAATATATACTTAATTAAATTTAAATTAATTATATTTTATGACATCATATATTTATCTATTTACTTACTTAATTATTTATATTAAAATTTTGATATTATATATTTATTTAATTTTTTATTTATTATTTAAAATAAAAACATAATTATTTATTAAAAGTATGATTTGTAAATTAATAAAATAAAATAGGATACATTTTTAAAAGAATTTGAAAAGTTACTAGTTTATAAATTATAAACTGCTTAAGATAAATTATTAAATTAGAACTCACTTTTTTCAATAAATTATTATGCAAAACATTTTTAAAAGCTATTTTATAATTTATTAATTAGATTAATAAGTTATAAATTAATTTATTTATTATATGTTAAAGTTAAAAATAATTCTCTTTCTAAACTTAATTGAAGTGAACTTTTTCTTTAATATATTTCTTAATGTTTTCATTTATATTTCACCTTTTATACCAATATAATTAAAATAGATTTAAATAACTCTACAATTTCTTATAATTTCATTCAATTTATAATTTAACAATATATTATTATATATTTTATTAATTTTCTATTAACTTTACCAATAAATAATACATTTGAATAACAATATGTCAAAGGGGATTCTTGTGTACTTAAGCTTTCAATACTCTTTGATACATATTATTGAGATGTGACCTATTACTTACATGTGGGTAAGCAATTCGTTAATATCATTCGTTCTGCTTAGTACTTAAATTATTTATTTAATTTCAAAGGTAAAACAAACAAACCCTAAATTAAAAAAGCCAACTCCCCCTTTCTTCCTTTCATATCAATAACTTCCTTAGTTTATGCTGTTGCATTCCTTCTATTTTCTTATTTTTCACAATCAAATGAAATATGCATAAATTATCTGACTTTTATTAGTGGGATACCCAAAAGTCAAGATTTTTCTTCTACATCTCACTCTTTGATAGGTAACAGTATCAAAGAAATCTATCTTAACTCCTCTAACATTGGTTAAAGAGAAATAAAGCAATAAAATTGAAAAAGGTAGAAACCTTACAACAAATAAAGGAATAATGAGAGATAATTCAAAACAAAATTGTATTGATTAACTATTGCTTACAAGATAACACAAATAAAAATATCGATTTGATAATTGTTAAATAACGAAATGATCATGATATTAGGAGTAGCTCCGTTAAAGGTTTTAAAGGGGAAATAACATAGAAGCCATAATTGAAAGATGGTGTTGTTTATAATTTTTCACGAAAATGGTTAAAGTTTCTAATAAACTAAACTTTTGAAAACTCTCCCATTTTTGTTTTACATTTCTGACTCCCTTCGTATAAGAACTAATTAATTTATAATAAAGTGACAATTAAATATTAAAAATTTATAAAGACCCAAAAATTATATGATTTGTTTTGGGCCATTAGAATTGTATATTTTGCAATTTCTTCTTTTCGATCAATCTTTGATGCCTTGATGAATGTCAATTTATTCACTTCACATTTTATTTCTCTTTATTACACTCTTCATTAAACCACCATCCCTGATTTTGTTGTTTCATTTGAGATTTCAACTTGCTTCTCTACAGTGCCTTTTTAACCTACTCCTCAGGATTTTATTTTCTAGGATACAATTTGATTTTGACACCATAAATGTTTATCTCTCATAAATTGATATAAGCAAGGCTCAGGTAAGAACCTTTGTCAACTTGCTTTTCTTATAATGATTGATATCAAGGAAGTGCTCATCCATATGTAAACAACAAGTTGCAACTTAACAATGTGCATTGAAAAGAATTGAAAGCTTGAGTACACAAGAATCCCCTTTATTAATAGTATATCTATCGATAAAAATATATGATTCTATCATTCATTTTGGAGATGAAAATTATGACTTTGTTCAATTCATAGTAGTCAATACATAGACGCAAAGATTTATTCATTTTCTTAACAAATAAAATTAAGCTCCCTAAGGCATTGAGCTTAAATGAATGAAACCTATATCCATCAAATCTTGTAATTGTTCATTTAACTCTTTTAAAGCTACTTGGTAAGGTGGTGTGGAGATTGGTTTAGTTTTAGGCACCACATCAATGTGGACTGCTACCTCCCTATGGAGTGACAATCCAAGCAACTCTTCTAAAAATATGTTAGAAAACTCTTAGACTATTAAAACATTGTTAAGGTCTAAAATTGGATAATTTAGATATTAAATCATAGCCAAATAAGTCATATATCCTTTCATAATGAGTCTTTGCACCTCAATCTAGATATTAAGCTAACAATTTCTGCCAATTTTTTTTCTAGAACTTAATTGATGAGGACCACTTTATGCAAAAGGTAATAGATTTATCAAAATAGTTCATGTAGGCTTGATATATAAATAATTAATCCACCTTTAGAATTAGATCATAATCCATCATTTCTAATAAAATTAAATTAGTGGGCATACATACTCATAAACATATATAAGATAAGTCTCTATTACTTGAATAGCTATTAAAAACTTGTTAATTAGGCCCATTATATTTAAAAAAGTACTCATGGACTTAAAAAGTTTATTTAAAGAGGTAATAAATCTTGTAGAAAAAATGGAATAAGTGGCATTAAGGTTAAACAAAGATCTAACAGGAAAGTCATCAATTTTTAGAATAAATATCACAATTACATTAGAGGTTTAGGCCTCTTAGCATGTCAATACATAAATTTTTGCTTGGCTTCCACTAGAGATTCTCTTTTGATTACTTGCATTAACATTCATTATAAGTGTTGTCTAGTTTTTTGTAGGATTAGTGGCTGAAGTTGGAATATTCTATTGAAACATTAAATAACTAGCACCTTGGCGAGAGAAAATTTTTAGACATTCATTAACCTTGTATCCTTTGCATCCACATTTAAAGTATATCCAATTGAACTAATTACATGGTCCATCGTGGTGAAAATGCTATTGGGAGCATCATGGCACCCCAAATATCATATTATAGTGGGTTAAAAGATTATTTTGTTGATAATTTGTAGAAGAATTTGATTGTTTTATTGATAGTTTATTGAAGAATTTGGTTAACTTCTTTGACTTTTTACATTATTTCCCACAGAAGGCTCACTTTAGCCATTATAAAAAGAAGTTAACCTTGAAATAAGAACATTTCTCTCCATATTAGAAACTCTTTGATGAGACATCTATTTGGAACATTGCATTTACTTAATCCTTTTGAATGATTTTTGTTTTTATTACCCATGAACAATTCACACTCATGCATTTTTTTAGTTCTAAACTTAAGCCTTAATTTAGCATTTGTTGTTCATTCATAACATAATCTATATGGATATACTTAAAGTAGAAATTACATAAGCCATAAACAAATTACTCAACTTTATCCCTTCTAGTAAAGATCAAGTAGGCCGCATACCTTGATAGTTGAATAAATTATGCATCATATTTAGCGACAAAAAGATTTTCTTCCTTCAACTATTCAAATTACTTAACTTTAGTTTGATGCACACTCAAGGGCAAGGAATGATTGATGAAGTTTTCCTAGAAGGTTGCTAAAGTTAAGGCTCTACACAAAAATCTCTATTCTTTACAATGCTCACAAATTAGTAGCACGCAACATCTTCTAATAGGTACCTTACCAGTTCTAATAATAATGATTTCTGCACATATATAATAATTATCCTACTTTACATATCTTAATGAATGTTGCCATGATTTGGATAAATTATAACATTATGGTAACTAACTCAATCAAAATGAAGTCACAACTCCTTTACCATCTCTTTAGTGCATATGTATAGGTAAACATGCCATGACCAATCTATAATACCTGATTTAATCACGAAAAAAAAAAGGAAATTTAACTCCAAAAATTGATTCAAAACTTGTAATGTATTTCTATGAGGCTTAAATTGATTCGAGGCTTTTATCAAGTTTCTATAAGTCCTAAGTTGATTTATAAATTGATTCATTACAGAGAAGGTACTTTTTTTATCATCATTGAATTGATTCACTAATTGATTCAAGTATTTCCATTTTACTTCTGTAAACAATGAATTAGTTTATTATAGGGTTTTTGCATACTAATCCAATAACTTATACCGCTAATTTAATTAATTACATATTTTCACATAGAACATTTTAATTCTCATGAAGGCAGCAATAAGGTACATTTTTTGATTGAACTGTAACGTAGGTAGATATCCATCATATTAATTTAAAAATAAAGTTAAGTGTTTGTGAGATAAAAAAACAAATTTATATTACAAACATAAAGGAAGATACAAATTTTAATATAGAGTTTCAAACTTTTTAAATAAAATTTTATTAATTCTACACGTTAACTTTTGTGACTCTACTGGTTCATAATTTTGACTTCACCATTGCTCACATCATTTTTTTTATTTAAAAACTTTGATTAAAAAAAAATAAGGATTTAAGGATAATTTTTTAAAATCTTTTACTATTTATTATTTTATTTTCTTTTGATTTGAATTTTTTACAAACATTAAATAAATAAAAAATTATATTTTATTCCTCTATACTTTCACTAATTTTCATTTAATCTATTTGTGTTCCTAATTATTACAATTTACTCCCTCGTACTTTTTAATATTAATACTCTACTTACTTAAATTTTTTTCATTCAATTTATAATAAAATATTAGGTAACAAATAAATTAAGTAAATTAAGAAAAATTATGGAAAAGTAAATTATAATATTGCATATATATATATATATATATATATATATATATATATATATATATATATATATATATATATATATATATATATTACTTATGGTATGTACAACATGTGATTTTTTTTCTCTTTTTCATTGAAGATGTCTTATTAAAATAAAGGGATAGGATTAATATATATTAAAAATTCTTGATATTAATTTATAAAAATAATAAATTAAATTAAATTAAATTATTTTTTACTTGTATATAATTTTATTTAATTTTACTTAATTAATTATCATAAATTTTTATTAAAAATTAATAAAAAATAATATACATAACATATTAATAATAAAATTATATATAATATTAAAAAAATAAATTAATAAATAGTGACGTAGTGAGATAAAATATGATTTTTCTTAAAAAAAAAAAAAAATCATGTCTTAATCGTTTATCCCCTGCTCACTCCTTTTTCCCCGTCCTCTTTCGTTATCAATCTTTTCCTTCCTTTTTCCTCCGGATACACAGCAGTAACGCAAATGCTACTCTAGCTGGAGTCTTTTCTCCGATGGGTGTTTACGAATTTGTGCGTTACTTTCCCGAAAATTCACTTCAATCCATCGGTTCGATTTGTCAAAATAAATAAATTCCTCCCTCTACACAATTTTCCTCCTCCTTTTCAGGGACCCAAAAACTACGCTCACTAATCAATTCATATTCCGCATACTTACTTGATTATTTATTCAGAAATTACTTTCCACTCGAGCTCCACCGCCTTCTCTGACTGAGACCGGGGGCGTCACGTGGTCATTTTGATCACATGACTTCGCAGATTGAATCTTACACGTGGCCACCTTCTGCCGATGTCCAAACAGAAGCCCACCACTTTAACCGCAGTGAAAATGGAAATGCGGTTCCTCGATTTTTTATCCAACCATTGTTAAAAAACTTTACCATGGTTCAATAACCCCACTTTGATGGGTTATAAGCGGGGCTAACCTTGCCGGACTTCCTGTAAACATTCGCATACAGCCAAAACAACTTAGTCATTCCCGTCCGTCAACAACCATGATGCTCGGAGAAAATCATCACCCCAATCCCACGGTTCACGTTCCTCCCTGGCCGGGCTTCGATGATCCGGTGGCTGATGTGTACTCCCCTTATCCTGCGAGCGGCGTCTCTGTCAACTCCGATGCCAATGGCAATGGTGCCGATTACTCTCCCTATTACTTACAAGAGGCACTGACAGCACTCCAACGTTATCTCCCCTCAAACGACAGCGACATCGACTCCGATTCTGATCATCTCGGTCGAGAATCTGATTTCCCGGTCGATGCCTACTCTTGCGATCATTTCCGAATGTTTGAGTTTAAGGTAAGGAGGTGCGCGCGCGGCAGGTCACATGACTGGACGGAGTGTCCCTATGCCCATCCCGGCGAAAAGGCTCGCCGGAGAGACCCGAGAAGGTACCACTATTCGGGTACTGCATGCCCAGATTTTCGCAAAGGTAACTGCAAGAAGGGTGATGCATGCGAGTTTGCACACGGGGTGTTTGAGTGTTGGCTTCACCCGGCTCGTTACCGTACACAGCCATGCAAAGATGGGACTAATTGCAGGAGAAGGGTGTGTTTCTTTGCTCACACACCCGAGCAACTACGTGTTCTGCCGCAGCAGAGTCCGAGAAGCGCTAACCCGGCTGATTCCTATGATGGGTCTCCTCTTAGGCAAGTGATTGAATCGTCTTGTGCAAAGAAGCTGCCTTTTCTGTCTTCTCCGACATCTATTTCCCCGCCGGCTACACCGCCTTCGGAGTCACCGCCCATGTCGCCGATGACCCAATCTCTGAGTCGTTCCCTTGGTTCGAGCTCGATCAATGAGATGGTGGCTTCTTTGAGGAATTTGCAGCTTGGTAAGGTCAAGTCTCTACCCACTTCCCGGAATGTTCAAATTGGGTCCCCGTGTTTTGGATCCCCGAGGGGATCAGTGCTCCGACCAGGGTTCTGCAGCCTTCCTTCTACCCCGACTCAGGTGCCTGCACGTCCTGGTGCTAGCTGTTTTGATCTTTGGGAGCAGACGTGCGAGGAGGAGCCTGTGATGGAGAGGGTTGAATCTGGAAGGGATATTCGCGCCAAGATGTTTGAGAAATTGAGCAAAGAGAACTCGCTGGATGGATCCGGCAACGGTAAATCAGGTGGAGGTCCGGATGTTGGGTGGGTTTCTGAGCTGGTGAAGTGATGGGGAGCCATGTGGCTTGTCCTCAGCTGTCTCTAGATGATTGCCTCTGTGATTCCATTTTTGGTTATTTTGGTCCATGCTTGCTTTTCGCTTCTCACTGTCGATAGAATGCGAGGATAGGAAACGGAGATTTATTTTGAAAGCAGCAACCAGTTAAAGATCCCCTGTAAATATTTTGCTGTTGAAGTACGGTGATAAGCAGATTAGTCTATTTTGGGGGAATTTTCTTGGAAAATCAAGACAACACCCGGTATTGATTTGGAAGATAAATCTTCCCGAAAATGATCTTAAGCTTTTAGATTAATCCCATGTATTAACTATTGTGCCTGTTATCACTGCCTTTAATTTTTTACGTACTATAGTAATTGATGTACAAATTGCTGATATGTAGGGTGGAAGTTCCCATCTTTTTATCTAATCTTATCATATAATGTATATTTATCAAGTTTTTGGATTTGTCAGTGGCCTGTTGAATTGAAGCTGAGTTTCTCCTTCATCCATCCCAATAGACGATGGTATTGTGTGAGACACTCTCTTGCTCTCCTATTAAGTTTGTCTTGCACCGTGGGTGTTTTTAGACTGGGACATGCAAATTAGTGCAAGTATTTGTGGAAAGTGCTATATATATGTTGTTGTTTGCTGTGATCCCGTCGATTGTAGAAGATATTGTATGACATTGGTGTGAAGATCGAAAGGCAAAATAGACATTTTTAATGGTTTGGACAGACGGCTCTTGCTCCTCCTCTCCTTCAACCTTGTGATATCAACAATCACGACTTGTTTGTCGTTTCGTCCACTGACCTGCTAAGACCTGGTTTTGGGAGATGTAAGAGCTAGATCGTCGTCTGCGGATATATCCATGCTTGGCCCAAATAGCATAAGGCTGGCCGGTGTCCTTGTAACGTTCTCAAATAAAACTTCGTGCGAATTATTGTCTAGCTTTAAATAAATAACTGAAGAATGCTATTCATTTTTAAACTCCGCTTAACATAAGTTTCTTTATTTTTGAAAATGAATCAAATGTATTATAAATTTGTTGAAGTTTATTACGCATGTAATATTCGATAATATTTTTTGGTTTCTCATACGATTAAATTTTTATAGGCTTTTAATATTATGAATAAAACATTTTTTAATCAAATAAATGAATTCATTTCGGTTCACATCAGAAGTTTCCGTCAGAAGAATCAGATTGTATGCATGATCAGATGGCCTTCTTTTGGTTTAACCAGTTATGCAGCGTGCGGGTAGACTAACTAATGGGTCCATGGTTTTTTATTTATTTATTTTCAATTATAGTAAGAATGTTAATTTACATGAAGTGATGTTATCTATAACATATTAAGAAATAAAATTTTTGAAATAATATTAAATGTTAGATGTTCCTGTATCGGTAAAGTTGAAAGTGCTGGCCATGGTTCCCTCTTTTGTACGTTAATTTGCATTGCCTGCTTGGCCAGGGAACTGTATGTGTCGTTTTACTCGTACTCACTTCCACTATAGTTTTTAAACATTATCCACAACGTCAGGAAGGTTAATTTATTATTAGTTTGATAAACTTTCCTTTAGTGATTATCTAAAATGTCAATGTCAAATTGAAAGGAAAATTACAAGTTTGCTTGGGGCAGGGACAGGGGTTGTTTACTTAGGTAGGTACTTCTTACGCTTTACGAAACAGTATAATAATTTCTCAGCAACGCCTTATATTTCTTACCTTCGCACGCTGTTGCCATTATGTCAAAGGGCTTTGCATAAGCATTGTTAGACTTTTTCTACATTCCCTTGCCATTTGCCCACTATTCAAGTGATATTAATCCAACAGCGCTCAGTCGCGTTAACGATCCTAAAGTTTTTAAAAATACATTTGGAAGTTTGAACTTCAAATTTCTAATATACATAATTTGAATTTTTCATCATTAACCAACTATTTAATAATAGAGAAGTTACCAACTGGATATTAACTAGGCGGATTGTCTCTTTTTCTATTTAGCCTCCAGCCCTACAATGGGTAAATAGCAATCCAATATATGGGCTAGTGCTTACATGTTGAGAAGAGGATTTGTGAGTTCTTTTGGTATAGATTTTGAGGATGTTACTCTTATGATATGATTTTTTGGCCAAATTTGGATGGATGCATATTCCAATGGTTATTAATCTCAAATTCATATTTAGGTGAAGTGTTCTAAAAAGTTCCGATTGGATTAAGTATAAGAGTGTTTGATTGTTTTAAGTTCGTTTGAACTTCTAGATTAGGCTATTATGTGTTTGATTTTTTGTTTCTATGGCATGTGTCTTGTTCGAGCAATTTGATTGGTCAAATATCTGTTTAGTCATTAGGATCAATACTCTTTCTAGTATGAGTATTAGGATTTGGGACTTTTTTGTTGATTTAAACTTGATATGTTTGGTTGGACATTCATTATCACTTTTAATCAATAATTGATTTTGATTGTTCGACTTAAACCTTTACAAGATATAAGTGTAATAAGTGATTAGATGGTAGGTTAATTGTGAGAAGCTTGAATTATATATTGGAGTTTATAAGTTCAAATCTTCTCATTATTAATATAAAAGAAAAACATTTAGAAGTTATAAATCACTTGCTGGAAATTTTAAATTTCAATCTCCTTGTCAATAACAAAAAAAATAGAAAGTTACCAAAATATAATCATAAATGTTTGAACAATCATCGAAAATTCTTAGGGTTTGTTTTAAGGAAAAATTACAACTTACTCATATATAATTTTTTCTTTAATCACTTAATCCATACCTGTGGTTTAAGTATTAAAATTTATTTACATGTACTTTCAATCACTAACATTTTGTTTATCTAAATTATTTTTTGTCCAAAATTTAATTAGAAAACTCATATCCATCACCCTTGATTTCTATTACCATATATTTTCACTCAATTTAACATTTACTTATAACTAACTTATCAAAAAAAATTTATTTAGTATTCTTTATTTAGCAACTGTGAAGTAATTTACAAAAGACAAATTTTTAATAGAATTAAAATTTTTTAGGGCTGAATTAATTTTAAGTGAATGTCAAATTAAACTAAAATATAGCAAAGTAGGGTTCATATACGATAGACGCAAGTTTCTATTAAATTTTGGATAAAAAATAATTTATTTGAATAAAATGTTAATGATTAAAAATATAAATAGATGAATTTTAATATTTAAAACCATCTATAAATTTAAGTGAAAAAGGTAAAATTACAAATGAATAAAGTGTAATTTATCCTTATTTTAAATAAAAAAGTTATATCGGAACGTGTCAAATAATTTTGAATGTAACTCAATTTTACTTTGGATGTTCCTTTTCAAAAATAAAAAATTACAATTAAAGTAACTATCTAAAAGGGTAATAAAAATATAAACTTAATTAAAAAAATTCTATCATATATTAAATAAAATTTAATATACGAATGAATCAACGCTTTACGGTGTAACATAAAGAGAACCGTTAGTGACGTAGAAGATATTGAAGATGGAAGGAAAGTTTCTTCGGCATCTGGCATCAGCCCGATGAAAAAGGCTTCGATCGGATGGAAAGATATATATATATATATATATATATATATATATATATATATATATATATATATATATATATATATATATATTGGTTGAAAAAAAATTAAGAAGAGAAAAAAATATAACAAATTATTTTTTCTCGTTTGTAAGAATAATGAAAAATTAATAGGAGTAAATGATAATAATTCACTTTCTTTACCATGTTCGATTTTAAATTTTTGCACGTATAAATTTAAGTTTTATTTATTTTTTGAAAGATATTTTTTTTAGAAATTTATTTTTTATATATAAATAAAAAATCATATATTTTTATATCTTATGATTAAAAATATGATCTTCTAAAATTATGGTAAGTGAGGAAAATAACTTTTTCTTTAAAAAAGGAAGTTATCTTGTATCAAATTTATTATATTTAATATTGAATATATTAATTATTTTTATTATGATAATTTATAATCATATTTTAAAAAAATATTTTTATGAAAATAAATGAAATCTTAATGAATTAATTACTTCTTTTATGAGAAAATAAAAGAAATTAAGAAAAAGAATCAAAATCACCGAAGCCAATCTCAAATAAATCTTGACACAATCTTTATAGTTTGATTGAACTTGGAATATATAGAAGAATAAAATGAGTTGTGTTCTTATTATTTTAAATTAGAGGACTTCCAGCACAAAATCAAGTCTGGAACTTAAATAGCTAGAGATCGGAGGAAATAGAAATTCTTGCATACAGTTTATGTGCAATATGAAATCATAAATTGATACAATAACCGAATTTTGATTTATATACAGAAATAGAACCAGAAATTAAAGTCGCTATCAACTATCAAAGACTCGTACCTTATCCGATGCGGTGAAAAATAAGATTTTATTTTATTTAAAATTTTTATTTTAATTATACTTATATTATTAAAAAATTTATCTATATTATTAAAAATTTTATTAAAATTTATTTCATTCGGTCTAAAAAATATTATAATAAAATTTGTCATCTTTTTAATATAATATTTATTATAGTACTATTAAAATTTATATTTTTAATATGTTTTAAATAATAACAATTTATTTATAAATAAATTAAAAAATAAAATAAAATCAATTTTTGTAAAGTTACCTATTAAACGGAACTTTAGGATTCGGAAAGAATGCTGGCTGTGCGCCAACAGATCTTGGCTCTCCGAATTATTATATATGTCAAATATTGATCCCACTCAAGAACAACAGACAGGATCATCGGGGTTGTTGTAAATATGACTTTTGCATATATATAATTTGTACAAATTAAGCACAGTAATCGTTTTTATTCTACACTTGTATTTTCCTCCTTTACATCAAATAAAATTTGTACGAAGTTATTTCTAAACAATTTTGGAGAAACTATTAGTTGTTATATATTAAAATTTGTTCTTATTGGATATAAATTCTAACAAGAGAAATATAGTCGCAAATGAAGGAAGAAGGTCTTAGAGGAAAAAAAAAAAAAGGAAAGAAGAGGAAGAGAGAAAAGAGATAAGGTTCTCATCATTACTTCCTTTTTTTTTAATCAAAACTGAAGGGCTCTAATATAAGATTTTAAAATTTATATATTATTTTTATCATTTGATCAAAATTTAGAGAGAAAATATTTATTTTTCCTTATAATTATAAATGTGGGTGGATCAAATGAAACTCTTGTGAAAAAATAAGTATATATCATTATGATTTTTTGATAAAATAAATATTTCATATTTTTATTCTTTTTACTAATATAAAATTAACTACGTCAATAAATTTTAAAATTTTAAATATACATAAGTTTTTTTATTCAATTTTTAAAAAAATTGATATGTAAGATACATATTTTTAAATCAATAATAGAATCAAATAAAATTATATTTAATAAAAAGTTATTATTGGTGCAATTGTTTCAATTCTTACGAATTTAGTAATCTCCACTTCCACTTCTTTAATTGGATGAAAAATTTATTACTAATTTAATAACAATTAAATAAATAACTTTTAAGTAATTTTATTAAAAATATAAATTTAAATATTTTAAATTAATTTTACTTATTTTTATTTTTACAATAAATGTATTTATTAATTTTATTAATTTTAATATCTCTTATTATTTTATTATCAATAAATTAATAAATATGACTTTTCCCTAAATATTAGGAATTTAGTGATCTCCACTTCTTATATATGTGTGTAAACACACACACACACACATACATGTACATAAGGAGATTGCTAATCATGCAATGAAACAAATCTTCACATTCATAAACAAATCATGCAATTAATCTAAGAATAATAAAATAATAATGAATATTATAATTAATTTATCATTACCACCAATTATTTCAATTAATGAGAATCTTTCTTGTGAAAATGAAAAAGAATGAGTAAGTTGTCTTAAATATTTTAAATTAATATATCTCTATTAAAATTACTTAAATGTCTCTCATTATTTTATTAACATTAAATTTGTAACATGAATTTGTTGTCCAAATGAAAAAATGGAGGTAACAATCCCCTCTGTATATAATTTTAACAAAAAATTATACTTTGTTAGTAATCCACTATTTATATATGATTTTAAGAGAAAATTATACACTACCAACTTGTTGTTTTTTTACCAAATCTACTTATAGTTTTAAGTGTTGTAATTTACACATACACATTTTTTATCATTAACACTTTACCCAATTAAGCTATTTTTTGCCCAAAATTTAACAAAAAATTCACATGCATTATATATGATATTTACTTCCCTAAATCTTGATTCAATTTAACACCTACTCAAAACTAACTTGCCCTTAAAAAATACTATTCAATACATTATATTTACCAATAAATATAATTAAGGTTTTTTTAAGGTAATTTAGTTCCAAATAAGTATTAAATTGAGTCAAAATATGAGAAAGTAAAGATCAAATACAATGCATATGAGTTTTTTGCTAATTTTTGGATGAAAAATAGTTTAAGTGGATAAGGTGTTAACAATTGAAAACACAAATGGGTGAATTATAACATTTAAAACTATATGTGAATTAAGTGAAAAAAAGTGAAACCACATGTAAGTAAAGTGTAATTTTTCTTAATTTTAATGAAGAAATATTAATTTAAAGAGTAAAATACTTTACTCTCCTTTATGGTTTATAAAATTATATGGACATTCCTCCTTGCTTTAAATCCTATACATAAGCCAATTTAACTAAAAAAGTTAAGAATATTCTCCTTTTGATTCTTTTATGCATTTTATTATAATTTGTTTTAAAAATTAACTATGAAAGGACTACATTGCCCTTTTTTCCTTTTCCTTTTTTCCTTTCTTTTCCTTTTTTTCATTTTCTTTCTTAACGTATGTTCCTATTGCCTTGCAAAACTTGTTTTTTCAATCACCCACCATCACTTTAGCTTTCATCTTCTTTCAACAAGCTCTGTCTTTCTTTTCCTTTACCATTATTAATGCCTAACTTTAATTGAAAGCCATTTATCATTTCTCTCCATCATCCTTGACAACTTATTTGAATTTTAAATCATCACTTCAAATCTCTTTCTAAATGAATGAATAAAAATCTTTATTAATGACTTCTAAAAATAAAGGTTTTCTTCATTTTTAATGAAAATCTCCAAATTTAAACACTCTAATAAATTTCTTACATTGATATAAGAATTTCTAATGATAAAGAAAATAACATGAGTAGACAAAGTTTTATACTATATCACATAAATAATAATTCTTTTACATATAAATAGTAAATTGTAATGTTCAAACTCCATTTTCAATAGAAATAACCATAATTTGAGAAGGTGAATGGAATTGCTACTAAAGGATCCAATATATATATATATATATATATAATTACAAATCAATAATATTATTTGCTCTTAGTGTTAAAAAATTGAAATAGTAATGTTCTTTTCGAAGAAAACCAATCTCTTTTATCTTATACTCTTAACATGATTCTTTATATTTTTACAAAAGAATAAATTACAATTATATTATTTTCCCTTTTACTTAATAATATCGATTTCACAACTACTTTTGCTAAAATGTTGGTAGCTTTGGAACTAGTTTAAAAAAGAGCAACAAAAAAATTTTCAAATTTGTTTAATAGAAATGGCTATCTGGGTTAAAAGTTTTGATTGAGGGCTTAGAGATGAAAGGTTTGTGAAATTTTGATTAAGATCAGACAATGATTCAACGGGAGAACAGAGGAAAATTAAAAGGGTATTTATTGGACTATCTAGTCAAATTTTAATATTTTGGTTGACTTAACGGATGTTAGCACATGTTATTCCCCTTAGGAATATTGAACAATAATTAAAATATTTTGCATATAAAATAATTACTTAGTTTTTATGGTTAAAGAAACAAAAGTGAAAATTTTACCTAGAGGATGATGAAAAGCCTAAGATAATAAAATATGAGATAAAAGTTTGATGTGGGATGAAATATTTAAAAACTAAAGTGTAATTAGAGTTGAGTATGTGTACACGGGGAAGATTTAGAATATATTCTAATTTTGCCTCTAACTCTCTTATCTTTTTATTTTACTTACCTTAATTCACTATTTCCTATTTGTCCTAAAACTTCCACTTTTTCTTAGCACCCTCTTCATCATCATTATCTTCTTTTTCTCTCTTTACCAATTTAATGCACTGACTTTCATAAATTGTATTTAATCTTCCATCCACTCAAGATAAGTTTTTCCAAAACATTAAATTCTTGAATGATTAATTCTATTTTTCATTTGGATGAAGAACAACTAAGGTTTTTCTTTCAAGAATGGTTTTGAACCCTAACCTAAATTTTTATTAATTTTGCTTGGATAGGAGAAAGCTAACCTTGATTTCATCTTTCATTTATTTATTTCATACTAGTTGAGTAAGTATTTTAGTTAAATTTGATTGGTTTTTAATGATTTGATTTGATCTTGTATAATAAGGTTGATTGTCTTGATTTCTCAATGATAATGATGAGTTTTGTAAGAAAAATACACTATGTAAGAAGCAAAGCCAATCTAAATGGCCTAGTTCCATTCCAAACATGAATAGAATGCCTTTTTGGAATATCTCTATGAATGAGGATGGTAGGTCCTATACTAGGTAAACCCACTCTAGGAGTGTATAAAGTGGCCGACTTATATAAGCAAAACTATAGCACGTAATTGCGGAGGAGAAGAAAAACAATAGAAAAGGAGTATATTTCATTTACAACTTGATCATTTGGTAAATAAATAGGGTAATTTATTCATACGTATAATTTTATAGGACTTGAAAATGGTGACATATATACATTACAACAATTCCCCTTTTATAAAAATGTGAAATCTATGGTATAGTTCTAATGTTATTTATAACTTATCCAATTTATCTATTTATATCCATATATTTATTGTATAATATAGATGCTTAATGAACAAAGTGTGAGGACCTATTTTTATTATAAATTTAGTGCCTTACTTTTCTTTTTCAATATGTTAAAGAGAAATTTTGGTATATAATTAATATAGTAATACATTGATATATTATCAAATTTGATTGTATATTAAATTTATTTTTTTAAAAGTCAAATCTTACATATCATATAATGATATATTAAATTAATATATTATTATATCATTAATATATCATAAAATTTTTCAATGTTTCTATCATTTCCAAACTTCTTATTGGTTTATCGCACATTTAAAATGGCATATGTTAAAAATAATGATACTAAAAATGAAGCTTAAAAAAATAAAGCAAGGATGGACTTTTTAAAAATGAAGATAAAAGATAAGTTAGATGTGACAATAGAAGGAGACAACTATGATATTCCATTAATATAGTAATATATTAGTGTACCATCAGATTTAATTTTTTGATGTGTCAACTTTATAAAAAAAATAAGCTTGATATATAACCAAATTTGATAGTATACCAATATAATATTACATCAATAATGTATCATAATTAAATTTTAGGGATGGGTTAGTTGTCTATGTACTGTACCTAAATGGATTATCCTGACAAGACAGTGACTTTTTCTATAGAAGGATTTCCAACTATTATGTTTCAAAGAGAAAGGCTTATTGAAGCTGTTAGGTTGATCTCCAACATTAAGGCTTAAAGACTAATTAGAAAGGGATGCACTACTTATTTGGCCTTGATTAGAAACTTGAATCAACCTACCCTAATTATAGATAATGTTCTATTTGTGCAAGAATTTTTGGATTTGTTCTTATTTGAGTTACCAACGCTGCCTAATAGGAAATATAGTTTCATATTGATTTGGTTCCATGTATTAAACTAAATTCCATACTTTTTTGCTAAATGGCTCTAGTCGAATTAAAAGAACTCAAGATGCAATTGTAAGAGTTAGTGGACAAAAGGTTCACTCATCCTAATTCATCACTTTAAGGAACTTCGATGATATTTATTAAGAAGAAAGATGGATCCTTAAAGTTATATATTGACTATCAACAATTTCATAAAGTGATGATTAAAAGTGAACATCTTTTGTCTCATATAAATGACCAATTCGACTAGTTACAAGAAGTCAAATACTTTTACAAGATAGATTTATGGTTTAAATACCATTAATCAAAGATTTGCAAGGAAGATATACCAAAAACAACTTTCAAAGCATGACAGATCATTATAAATTCTTAATTATATTTTTTGGGCTAACTAATGCCCTAATTGCATAAATAAAACTCTTGAATAGAGTGTTCAAGTAGTTGTTAGATAAATTTATAATTATGTTTGTAGATGCCATAATAGTGTATTTTAGAAATGAGGAAGAACATACTTAAAATCTTAGAATTGTACTCCAAGTAGTATAGCCAAAAATTTTGGCTTAGAGGTTGATTGTGATTAGATGAAATTTTATTTTGACATATACTAAAATATTTATAATTATTTAAAAATGTCATATTTTTTTATAAATTTAATTTGATGCATTTTATTTTTTTAAATTAAATATAAGAAATTATAAAACATCAAACAAAATTATAAATATTTATTTACAAAGGTTGTAACCAATAAATTATTTGGAATTTTATAAAAAAATTACAATAAAAAAATAAATTTTTTTAAAAATATAATTAATTTAATAAATTTCATATCAATGCATATATTTTTAGACATGTATAAAGTTTTACTGTGCAAATCTTAGATGATAAAATTAAAATAAATAAAAAGTAACTGGTAATTTTGATGTACTTATATTACGTGTATAATGTAAATAAAGATATAAAATTATACTTATAAAGTTTGTAACACACAAAATATAGAATTTTATTAGGAAATTATAGTAAAAATCTATAAAATTTGCAAAAGATATAATTAATTTAATGAATTTTTTAGGCATAAATACTTTTTTTAGACATGTAAATAATTGTGAAAATTTATAATAATAAAATTAAAATAGATAATAAATAAGTAGTAATTTTAGTATAATTATATTATATGTGTAATGTAAATAAGCATATGTCAATTTTAGTTGACATAATTTTTTTTTAAAAAGATAAAATTAGAGTTAGACATAAACTGGAAAAATATTTTGTAAATTGTTTGAACTAAACATAAGCTTCTTTAAAGTATTTTTAGAGTAAAATGCAATAAAAAATTCATAGTCATATTGATTAAGAAGAGAGAAAGATAAAAAAATTAAAGTATAAATTATTTATAATTAATTAATTATAAAAGAAATATAATCTTACATTTTATATTTGCATTTCTATCTTTTTTTAAGTATATTTTTATTATATAAATAAATATTGTTATTATAATTATGTATATTTTAAAATTTTAAAAGAGCTAGAGACCGTGTGCGCGCGCGCGCGCGTAACGTACTACAAACCTCTCTTGAGCAAAATTATAAGGTCATTACCCATAGCAGTCCCCGCAAAGTGGCGTATTTGGGGCCTTACGATACTCCTGACCTGAACTGAATTGCTAAACCCTTTTCCCGCTAAAATCAGAAATCCGAGTGTTACACGCCGCGAGTCACGATTCGGGAATCTTCTTCGAAACTCCTCCACCTTCGTCCGCTGGGTATTGGTTTTCTTCTCGCCGAACGCCGCCGCAATGGTAACTCAACTTCTCGCTAAACCCCTATGGTATCAGTAATTTCCTTTCTTCATTAACCTAATCATTGATCATCTTCGATCTTTATCTTCACTTCTCTGATTAATTGAATTGTTTCCCATGAATCCTTTGTTCGGTTGAAATTGATTATTTGTTGCTCTCTTGTCTGGCTATAAATTATCCCTGCTGCAAGCGTAAAATTTATTGGCGACAGTGCTTGGTTCAAGAGCACCTTATTTATTCCCTTTTGTTATCCTCGTTTTTAACTGGAATTCTCGATGTTGAAAGTTTAAAAGAATCATATTAACTATAAACAACTAGTGCATTTGCAATAGCAAAGCAGTTTCTGGTATGTGGACCTTGGCCATTGCTTACAATTGTATAAGAGAGCTCACCCTATGTTTTTGAAATTAACGGTTTGTGCTAGTTTGTAACGTTCAACTGGCTTGCAATGCATTGACGTGTTTGTCTGCTTCTTTGTGGTTTAGTCGAAGAAAAGAGGTCTTTCAATGGAAGAGAAACGTGAGAAGATGCTTCAGATCTTCTACGAGTCCCAAGATTTTTTCCTGGTTAGTATACTTTGGTATTTAGTGCAGCATTGAAGTTCAGAGGCACCTGTACTAGCTACTGCTTGTACTAGAAGAGCACTACTCTTAAGAATCTTCAATAGTAGTGTTAATTGATCAATATGTTGTTGTTGTTGCACAAAGAAGACCAGAAGAGCGCTACTCTTAAGAATTTTCAAGAGTAGTGTTCATTGATCGATATACAAGCTTCTTTACTTGAAACTGTCAGCATATGCTGTCATCACCAAGAAATGAGATTGATTATCCTTCTTTTTATATTCCTTTTTGTATTTATTGTTCATGTCTTCTGTAATTTTCTACTTCCTTCTTTTTTGGACTTACATATGAACTCTTCATGAGACAATTAAAAAGTGCGTTATTTTTATTTAATTTTGACATATTTCAGCTTAAAGAACTTGAGAAATTGGGTCCCAAGAAAGGAGTCATCACTCAGTCTGTGAAGGATGTTGTCCAAAGTTTGGTGGACGATGACCTTGTTTCTAAAGATAAGATAGGGACTTCTGTAAGTTGGCATCCCTCCTTGTAATCTGAACAACAATGTTTTTCTAGGGGCTGTTTTTGTGGTATTCTAGTGGTCAGGGCTGGAAATAATTGAGCCATGACCTGTTATTGGGGAAAAACTTGTCAAAAGATTATGATTTCTATCTTTCTGCAACTTCTGCTCACATTCTTTCCTGTCAGGTATACTTTTGGAGTCTTCCTAGCTTGGCTGGAAATCAGGTGAAGTTCTAATGGAAATTCTACTGTATGCTGCTCAGCTGTTGTACCATTTCATGTTGATGAACTGGTTACTGCTTATTCATATATAACCTGAATTACTATATTATAAACATGGTCTGTAGCTTAGGAATGTGTACCGTAAACTTGAATCTGATTTACAAAGCAGTAAGAAGCGTTACCAAGAACTCGTTCATCAATGTGAGGCACTGGAGAAGGGACGAGAAGAATCTGTGAGTTATTTAACCTCTCTTAACAGAGTCCAACTACACTTTTCTTATGTAAGAATGCAATAGTGGTCATTACACATTTTAATCTCGTATTTTCATAAGGATGAACGGGAGGAGGCTTTAGCAGATCTAAGAGCCATTGAACTGAAGCACAATGAGCTGAAGGTTGTCATTTTTCTTTATTTTTTATTGGTAATGCATTAACTAGATGCGTATAAATCAACCTTCTGTCCACAGTCAATTGATACTTAACATTTTTAGGATGAGTTGGCAAAGTATGCAGATAATGATCCAGCTGCCTTCGAAGCAATGAGTTAAGAACAGTGTTTTAATTTGGTGCTTAATTTGTTGAGATTTTCTCATTTTATTATGTTAATAACGATAGCTTATAATAATTTTGGTGTTGTGACATTGATGATTTAATATTGAGGTTTGTAGAGGAAGCAATTGAAGTTGCCCATGCTGCAGCCAACAGATGGACAGGTTGCACCTTATTTGCATTTTATAAGGGGTTGGGCTGACAACGGGGAAGTTTCTGGGTTTATGAATTCTAACCTTATAATCTGATGCACATGATATCTAATCGAGGTAAAAACACTGTGCAGACAATATTTTCACCCTGAGACAATGGTGCTCAAACAACTTCCCTGAAGCCAAGGAACAACTTGAAGGCATGTACAAAGAGGTCTGTTTTTCATCCCCCAGTAAACTACTCTTAAAAATTCTTATTTTACTTGCCTATCAATGTAATGTGATTCTGTTGGCAGTCAAATAGTTATTTTGAATAGATACATCTAGCCCAAGATAGCCTTCCCTGTGGCCTGTTAGATAGTATATATTTGCCTTTCTTTTCCCTGATGTCTTGCTTGATTCTCAATGTAGGTTGGGATAACAGATGATTTTGACTATTTGGAATTATCACCTCTTCCACTCCAAGCGGTTCATGATTAGTTGTTTTGAAGTTGTCCAATGGCACTGCCAGCTCCGCTATTCCGCTTGAAATTTAATTGTTACAAGTTATCAAATGATGAATTGTATCCTGAATCGAAATGTCAATTTTATGAATTGAATTTAATCAGGAATTGGTAAGGTTTACCAAACAATATGAAAATAACATGATTAATGTTATATAGGATAAAATATAAGCCTAGATGACAAATTTTTTTTTTTTTTTAAGTCGGAAAAATATTACTTATCTAGTATTATAAACTGAAAAAAAAAAAAAAAAGGAAGAAATGATCAGAAAGAAGACCACAGGCTACATTAATCTTGGAGATTTATGGTTTCTAAGACTGGTGGTGGGGTTTGAGTTAACTAAAATAGGGTTTTGGAGGAGGAATTGGTTTACTAAATTATCTACAATAGGTTAAGGAGTGGTGCTAGAATCACTCCAGTAGACATTTTCAGGACATTCCGTTCTCGCTTAAAGTGGGTTTTTAGCAAATTGTAGGTTTCACCTTATGTGAGAAGGAATGGTTTGGCAGCGTATTTTGAGGAAAAACTAAATTTTCTAGGTCAAATTATTGCTATGGGCCTTTAAAAAAAAAGCTTGAGAGCTTCCGGGTACCCAGATTGTCCAAAATCTATCTCAATGTTGCACGTTACTTGCATATATGCAAGTTGAGGAAGAATCGTCGTATTTGAAGTGCGAATTGTCAGAACTCTTCTAACTGCGGGTGCGAAGTATTAGTAAACCACTAGAAATTGATCGAACCATTCTTAAAACAAATGATAAGATCTGATTAGCAAAGTAGATCGGTTTAAAATGGTTTTAAAATTATAAAAAAAAAATTCAGGTATATTCGATTATTTTCGGGGAGCGGATACTAATCCAAAACAAATTGAAATAAATCACAACTCTATTACAAAACTTCATTCACAACATCGTTTCAACACTTCTTCATTAACAAATCCTCCCCTAGTATTCACTCTTGTCAATTCCTTCAAGATTCTCCTTTGTCAATCTTCACTGTTCTTAAATTTTTAAGTGTGATGTTCTGAATTTTGGGGCTTTAAATTGATATTTTCTTTTTGTTTTAGTTTAGTCCGTAAAATACTTTTATTTTCTTCCTTTCTTAATAATGGTTTGCAAATTTTTTATATTGTTAAAATTATTTTTCCTATTCTCCTTCAATTTCATATTCTCAGGCCAAAGATCTCCATAGTATCCTCGTATTACCTAACACTATCTCCCTGCATGCCTAGAAAACAAAAATTCCCTAGTCCCTTCCAATTCTCCTTTCCCATCCCTAATGACAAATTCAACACATAGTCTGACAAGAAGCATGAATCCAAACCAGTAAATAATCAAAATAAAAAGCAATACCTGCTAAACCTTCTTACTCTAAACCCAAATTACTTGATAAAAGACAAAAATGACAGTATGAAGAAAATAAAATTGCTTTCCTTTTCTTGTCTGGCGTATGGTGGTGGCACCACCTTCAACCTATATCAATTTGTGAAAATTATATTTTCATTTGTTAAGAAGAAATGTAAATTAACTAAAATAGAAAATTGGTGAAGTTGGAGATCAAATTTAACAAGAATGCCCAAACGGAACTAACCCACCCGGAACTGGTCAATAGCTATTAACATTAGTTAAAAGCAATTATATACTTTAGAACGGTCAGCAAAATTTTAAATCTGGTTGTTTCACTCACGTTCTATACCTTGATTTCATATAGCTACTATTTTGATCAATCATAAGGAGCTCAAATCAGGGTTTGACTGATGATATCATTTTACATTTAACTTGTAAGAAACGTCAATTTTTGCACGTAGAAGTGACATAAATATATAATAAGATGAATTATCCTAGTCTCCCTGAACTAGTAATTACACTCAAACCCCTTTAATTTCAAAACATTTATTTGTAATTTCTTATAACTGAGTGGATAGTGTTAAAGTGCAGTAGTAAATGTATAAAGTGTCCATCTTTTAGCTTGGTTATTGACTCATGTCATAGACACAATGATTTTGAAAAAGGTTAATTTACTTTGTTATTCTTCATAATTTTATTCAAATTTTAATCAAGTCTTCTTAATTTAAAAATTTTAAATTAAGTCTCAATACTTATTCTTCATTTTAAAAATTTTGTTAGCAATCGCTACATACAAACATCACTCTTTTAATGTAGTTTAACAATTGCTCATGTATAGCTTCGATATAATTTATATTTGCATTTAAGTAACAAATAATTTAGAGAAAATTAATACATTTCATAAAATTATTTCATTTTAAAAGAGAAAAAATATATAATTTGCCTCTTCCTCCATAAACCACTAATAGATCAGTATCTATGTGGACTAGTAATTGCTAACAAAGTCTCATAGTAAAATGATAAGGATTATTCAATTAGAATAAAAATTAAATATAAAAGTTAAATTCAAAACTTTTAAATTATAGCAACTTAATTAGAAATTGAATAAAATTATAGAAAGTTATAGAATAATTTAACCTCTTAACAGACAAGGAATAATAATCATCTCCTTCTTGTCAATAACATTTTCAAAGAAATCTTCACAAAAATAATATTCATCTCCTTCCTTTTTAAACCCTTTTTAATAAACTCTATTAAAAAAATGTTTATATAACTGTTTTTCTTATAAATGTTTAAACTTGTGTGTAAAAAAAATTGTAAAATATATTTTAAAAAGAGTTAATTTATATTCAAAAATTTTAACTTTTAATATATTAATCGTTTGAAAAGTTTAACTAGAAGTAATTATTTAAAAAAAAATTGCTTTATGAGAAATTTTATATTATAAGTTTCAAATTGGTGGCTGCACGTGTGAAAAGTTTCGAATAATGAAAAGTATTCCTAATTCTACCATAACGCCGAAAATGTCTGTTTTACATAAGTCTTTTACATTTTAACAAATAAGAAAATTACTCTTTTTAAGTTCTAGAGGAAAATTTCTATAATTATATTAGTATTAAAAATTCAGTATTCTTTCTATATAATTCCTATTATGTGTATTATTATTTTTTTTATAAAAGTTAGCTCTAAAATGTATTTCAATTTATTTTAGAAAACAAAAATTAAATTTAATGTTGAGAATAAAAAATGATGCACATGAAAATAATTGTATAGAAGTAATATTAAAATTTTAATATTATTGTAGTATTATTTTCTTTTTTCAAGTTTTAACATCTACCCCCTTAATATTAAATAAGGAAATAAATAGGTCAATGGCTAACCAAAGACCTATGACTTAAGTTGTTTAAATAGATAGATCAAGCCTACCTTCTTTAAATTTAATTTGTAGATCTATCAAGTTAGTCTATTTTATTATTTATATAATTATAAATAATATGATATAATGTATGCATATACACAAATGTAATATATATTCTAATACATACATTTATATATAGGTCCAATTAATTTATTAGACAATTTTAGGTTTGAAAAATATCTTAACTTATTGGTATATTTAAAAGATTATTTATGCAATATGCTAAAAGGTCAAGTTAAACTTTTTTAATTGGCCAAATCATATCTAAATTTTGATCCTCTAGATTAGGTTTGAACTAATATTTTATAAAATAAACTTTATCTATTTAAAATAAAATCTTATCTTGCATCCCTTAATAATTAAACATCCTACTTTCCAAAATAAAAATAAAAATAAAAAAAATTACATAGTACATCATTAATTAATTAGTATACCGGTGTATTAATAAATCTAATTTTGGATATATCATCATAAAATGTATAAATTTTGACTTAAACAAATAAATTTAATATGTAATTACATTTAATGGTGTACTAATATACTACTTAATCAATGATGTACCATAATTTCTCCCCAAAAATAATATTAAAATTTTAGTATTACTATATAGTTAAAAATATTTTTCCTGTTATGAAATGGACACAGCAGGAGAATCTAGTTTTACATTTTTACTTTGACCAATCATGCGCAAGTGTGCCCGTGAAAAATGCTTCGATCGTCATCATTTGCGTTTTGCTTTTCCATGTTTTTTTCCTCATATTTTCATGTTACATGTCGTGCAATATGCCATTGGTACAAAAAACTTCTAGGAGATTTTGTGAATTTGACGATGTAACGTTGAAATTAAGCATTTTGAATTCTCTTCAGGAAAATTGTATAATTTTGTGTCTGATGGTATCCAAATACATTATTTAAGTTTTGAAATTTCTTTCCCTGTATAATGTGGTAGTGTAAACAAGTGAAGTTATTGGTAAACAGTATAAAATCAACTCACAAATAATTCGATTTGAACTTAATTTTAAATGAATTAATTCCACACGTGCAGATCTTAATTAATATATAAGTTAAGATTGAATATTATATTACTTGTTTTGATTTATTTGAGAGCTTAATAATATAAAATGTATTTTTTATACTATATAAATAATATAATACATAAGAAATTAATTTTATTATTAATTGTTGAAATTGTATAAATAAGTATAATATATTGATTAAAGTAATTAATTTTATAATATACGTTACTTTTTGTTAAATGTAATAATTAACATTATGTGATGATTACTTAGATATTTTTGATATATTTAATAGTTATAAAAAATTTATATTAATAAATAAAATAAAATAAAAAATTTAGTGCATAATTTATATGTAAAAAATTAAATTTTATATTTTCAAATTTAAATAAAATAACATGCCAGTCGAAAAAGATTGTAGAAAATTGTTTAAATTCATTTTCATCAAAAGTTTAAACTTGAAATTAAATAATTCAAGTTTCATGAAAAATTAGATCTTAATAACATTTTTTTCTTGTAAACTTATTTAAATTCATATTTGAGTTAAGTTTAAATTTAAATTCAAAATTTTTAAGCTTAATAATATTCAATTCAAAATTAAATATATTTTTAACTTATTTAAATTTAAATATATAAATATTCGGTTCCCCTTTATTATGTTTCTGGGTTCATTTTTCCATCCACAAGGTTTATTTAAAATTTTAATTTTACCCCCTACTCATTAAGGAATTATACTTTTCTCCTTTCCCTAATTTTTTCATACTTCATTAATTAGTTTTAGTAATTTTATTTTAATTCTATAGACACGCAATCATGAAAATTCAATTCTAACTCTTATTATTTTATTTGTTCTTAACAAAATTTAAATACTTAAATAATAATATATCAAATAAATCTTTCAAATAATAAAATAAAGTATTGATTATTTAAAGATAGAATAAATTAAGCATATTGTTACATAAACTAAATTCGAAACAAAAAAATTGAAAAAGGAAAAATTTTAAATTAAGTACGTTATTTAGTAAAGTTGAAAACAATATATTATGAAGCATAGGTTCTTAATGTTATTTAATATTTAGTTGAATAATGTTAGTTTAGTAATTTTTTTAATTTTGTATATGTATGCAACCAAAAAAATTTAACCCCATTTCTTATATTTCTTATGTGAGCTTATAAAAAATTTAAATAATAACAATAATATGTGAAATATAAAATTTCAATTAAAAATAAATTACTAATTATTAAACATGCTTCCACATAAGAAATTAAACATGTTATTCAAAATATATTATTATAAATAAACAAAGTTCAAAATAAGAAAAAGTTAAAAAACATTTTAAACTAATACCTCTTTCATAAATTATTGTATTTACATGATTAAGCTTATATTATGATTTTGATAGCCAAATGAAATTTGTAGAAAAAAATTGAAGCATGAAATTTATGAATTTTTATAATTTAATAAATAAAAAAAGTAGCATTGATTAATTACCTTGAATTATGGAATTGGTAAGCGAAGTTTGTAGAAAATAAATCAAAACATAAATTTTTTTTGTTCTTTTATAATATAAGGAATTTATAAAAATAATATCAAATTATTATCTTAAATTGTGTGATTTCTTAAGTGATTTAAAAAATAAATTTATTTTAATAATAATTTATAAAATTTTTACAATCTATTTATGAGAGAAAGATAATTAAAAAAAACTAAAAAGTTAATTTTAAAATATAAGAAATTAGATTTTTTTTACTCATTTTGTCTTTCAAATAAACCATGTGTTATTATTTAGTGCTAATTTTTTCATTAGCTAATCAAATGTATTTCAATTTTATACAAAATAATGTCAGATATTATGTAAAAAAAAAGTCAAATATAAAACGTGGGTGGGCTTAAAATTTAATATATTTACAAATGAATTAATTTTATAATATTATCATGGATTTAATATATAATGATAGAGTGAATTAAAGTTCTACATATAACTTAATATAAATAATTTAAATAGTTAGCTCTACATTAAATTTAGAATTATATAAAAAATTAGGATTGAAAATATAAATATCGTGTTATAAATATTTCATTTATTTGGTAAGTCTCTCACTATTTTATCTTAATAATTCATTTTGACATAATCAAAATCGTATGAATCAAAATCGTATGATTATTATATTATCACAAAATCAAGGTATTAATACTTCTAGAATTGTCTATTTTTAGGATTTAAGATTTAGAATTGTTTATTTTTAAAATAGAGGAGATTTGGGTGAAATAAGACTAAATTTTAGAGAATGTTGAAATAATATAAGCTTCATTTCTTTTGCTAAAATATATTTTTTTATTAAAAAAATTTATTTACTTGTATATAAAGCAGTGAAATATCACTATATAATTTGTGATTAAAAAAATTGATACTAAAAAAAACTATATCAATGAAGAAAAATTTTCTTCTTTGAAAAAAAATCATCTTTCACCAAATTTAATTATTTAATATTGAATAAAAAAGAATAGAGTTATTAAACGAACAAATTAATTCGCATGGGCTAGTTATTAAATTGGTTAGGCGGAGGCCGACAGTGATTTTCATTAATCTCTAATGTAGAAGCACTATATAAATGAGCCGGCCCATAATTTTTTTAAAAAATTTAAATTATTTTAAAATATTATATATTTATTTATAAATAAGTTATAATATATTTAAAGTTTATATGTAACCTTAAAAAAAATTATATATACAGAATATAAATAATAAAATATTTATAAAATAAAAATATTATTTATAAATAATTTATAAAACGTGTAATTTATATAAATTAAAAATTTAAACTAATATAACACATACATACACAAAAGTAGGTCATCCGTAAATTGGCCTGCACGGACTATGATCCCACAAACCGAATTAACTTTAGCCCACATTTATATAAATTGTTAAACTGGTTGTTCGATTTTGTGAAAATCTACAAATTAATAGATTAATTTATGAATTTTAACTTATTTCAACATTTCTACCTAAGATATTTTTTATCGTTATAATATTTTATGGTTATATTTCCTTAAAAAATATGTTTTTGGTTAAAACAATAGCATTTTTTTATATGATAATTACGATCATGATTTACAACATTTTTTGCCTCATTCTGCGGGCTAACATGGCGGGTGCATGCTGCTTGCCATATGCCAACAATAGGCATACTTTGTAGCCGTTAATTAACTTTGTGAGTTGGTTATCAAATTCCTGAGACCACTTCCAAATTCTGTGATCCTAATTTGGTGTCAGTTAATTAAGGTAGCAACCTATCAAGATATCAAATCTGCAAAAATTGATGGTACCTCGTTAATCCAATCTAGAAAAGCATAAGTTTAGAATCCTCCATTTCAATGAATTTACCGTGTTTGGAACGGCAAAACTTGGAGGTGAAAGAAGTGGGGAAAAAGAAGTTGAAGGAGAAATTGAAGATTTCACCCGTTTGGAAGGTGGGTTGAAATGAGGAGGGGAAGAAGTTTGGAATGAAAAAAGGAAGTGGGCCCCACGGTTACACTTCTCTTCTCATGGGGAAAGAAATGGTAAGAAGTGGGATTTTTTTTCAGTTTTTTTTCGTTGATGCCCTCGGTTTGTCTCCTCTCCCGTAATGCGTGAAGCTGCCTTCTCCACAACTCCTTCTACCATTTGCAAGCTTTGGTGTTCCAGATGAAGAGAGGCCTCCCAGCGCGACCGTGGCGAGGCGATCCAGCTGTTGCATCCGTGCGTTGAAGGCCCCCTCACCGACTCTGCCGATCTGCGCAGGTAAGCCACTCTGAGTTGAATGAACTGGTTTCTGTAGTTTCTTTATTGCAAGGAAGGTGCAACATTTGCAACTCAAGCAGTGGATGCGCCGTTGGCAAGCTGCGGTGTGGAGTTGAAGGTGCCGTTGACTTGCTTGGCTGCCAATCTAGGGTGCTGCTGAGTCGGGTCGCTCACTCGGGTTGAATAATTGAAGATCGGGTCGATTGGGCTGACCCGAAACAGTGCAAAATCCGTCTTGGAACTCGAAATTGATTTTTTTTTAATTTTTTTATGTTTCCTTTTATTCTTAGAAAATTTTTTTGTTATTTGAAAATTGTTCGTCCCTTCATTATCATCTCAAACATGTTATGTATACTTTTAAGTCAATTACGGTTTTAATAGTGCAATATATTTTTTTAAAATCAAGTAAATGCCTATAATACTAACATTGACACACTAATGAATATAAGAGAAAATGCACCATTTTGTGAGGGCATGGTACATGCATCATATATCAATAATTGATAATAACTTCTGTGTTAAATTTTTTAATTCAAATAATATTTAATATTTTTTTAGATTTATGTCTTCTTCATTTTAAAAATTCAACTTAAGATTCTATATGTTCTTATTTAATAATTTAATTATTTTTATTATTATAAAACTAATAATTTTTTAATAATTTTTCAAAATACAATGTTAATTTTTAAAAAAATAAAAATAAATGATTTATAGTAGTAATTTTTTAGAATTAACAAGTAAATAAATAATTTATAAGTGAATATCACAGTAGAAATTTCATTCATTAAGGAAATATCATAAATTTACCACTTTTGAAATTGGAATGAAATGAAAATTTAAGATATTTCCCCGTACAAATATTAACACTTTAGAATTTTTTTATATTGAAAATTCTTATTCAATTCAATTTATTTATTATCAAACTACTTGTAACTATTATATATTTATTTATATAATATAAAATTAAATTAAAAAATAATTTATTTTTATAATTTTAATCGATATTTATAATTATATTAAATATTATATTATTTTAAATATTTTTTCATGATTGAAAATCTATTATTTTAAACTTTAATCAAAATTAAACTTAACATGACTTAAGCTTGAATCGGAATTAATATTTTTTTATTTTTTGTTTTTAACCGGCATTTTATTCCCACCGACAGTTTTAAGCATCATGTGGTGTGAAAGTCTCCATAATTCTATTCTAATTACTTCAGAAATAAAAGAGAAAAAAGGAAGAATTAAATTAAAATAATATGAAATGCAACAAGAATCGAAGCAACGCATTAAATTAAAATAATATGAAATGCAACTTAGGTACATTTTAAAGTACACATTTATATTCATCATTTACATACAACGATATAATGATCATTTTATACAAATACAACTTCTTTCTCTTTTAATTTTTTTCTTTCCAAACAAAAGAAATAATTTCTCTTTTAATTTCTTTCATCCTTAACTTCTACCTTTCCAAACAATTCAAAAAAAATACTTCTTTCTTCCCACTTCTTTCTCTCCCAACTTCTTTCTCCCCTCACTTCTCTTCAATCCAAACATAACATTAATAATTCCACTAATAACTCGATCCGGTGGATTTGTTGTATCTGTGGCCCCACTCCAAGCCAACGGCTCAATCATCTTTGAAATTTGAAAAGTTTTAAGATTAAACAAATTCAACGTTGGATTGTGCCAACGGGCCACTGTGTCATATTTTGCACGTGGCCGCCAATCATTCGTCGGTTGGAATGGGAACTTGGACGATGTCTTTCTCTCTCCCCTCTGCTCTGTAGTACAGCTTGACAATATCTGGACTTCGTAACGTGTGGGCATTCTCATCCCTACACGTGGCATGAATCAACGGTTAGTATTTCACTGGAGTTGCTAGCCAGAGGGGCTGGATTCTCTCCACCTTTTATAGAACCATTTCTTAAAGATGAGAAACTATTGTTGGAGTTTCATCAAATCAGTAATGGAGGTGTTCAGAATTCAATTCTTGGTTATGGCCATTCTCACTGGTGCTTTGCCTCTTCTGGTTCCATCCATCAATGCTCAGAGCTTTGCACCTGCTCCTGCTCCCACAAGTGACGGTCTCTCTCTCTCCACCCCCTCCTTTCTATATATATATATATTCTTGTGTGTTTGGTGAATGATGATTTTTGAAAAACAGGGACAGCAGTTGACCAAGGGATTGCATATGTGCTGATGCTGGTGGCTCTGGTGCTTACTTATGTCATCCATTAATTCTGGGAAACGTAGGATACCTGAATCCTCCAATTCTTGCATCATTTATTACACATTTTCCGTTCCCTTCTGTATTTGTTTTGTTCAGACTATATTCTTTTAATAATATTCTTTCGATCTTATGAGTCTCTCTCTCTTCCCCCCTCCGTTCAATATTAACAATTGAAGTGTGAGTGATAAACTGCTCATCTAATACTTGATGGGATTTCTAACAGATTCCAACCCCATGCCTCTAAATTTCTTACAATCTGGGTTGGTGGTGAGGAACAAATGGCCACCGAAGAATATAGAGAGAAGCAGCCCCCGAGAAACCACAGCAGAAAACATGAGTTAAATTTGCAAAGCTATCAAGAATTCATTAACATGTTCAAATTTATTTCATTCCAATGCTAAACTCTTCAAATGGAAGAGGTCTATCAAAAGAAGAGAGAATAGTGTGATGACATAACTGCGCGACTCAGCCACTTTATTGGATCGTTTTCACCGGCCTAAAATAACTTAATATTACAATCATTTAGTTAAACAAACAGCTCGTTCTGCAACCAAAACTTTATTGCTTTCGTATTTTTAATGAATAATTGTTTCTTATCCGAATTAATTTAGTATTGTAGAAATCGTTATTTCTCCGCTCTCCCTTATTATTTTTACGGAGAAAAGTCTGTATCTTGCAAGACCCCAGTAATGATATATATATATATATATATTTTAACATAAAACTAATGTAAAGTACCACAAGAGTGATACGTTTAAGTATAGGATGCGCAAATGCATCGTTATTAGACCAAGAGCTACGCATTAAGAATAGCAGTTTCAATTATTTTTAAGACATCCAAACAAAGTGATCAGCTCATTCAAGAGAACACAGATTATAAATTTTAAAAGGGGAATTTTGCTTTCAACTTTGGCCACCTTTTAAATATGCCCTAGTCCCTTCAATAAATCCCCACAAGTGAGCTAGTGAGAGGAATTCTCCATGTCACAGTGACTACAATCCCTTATAATAAAGCCACTAACCACCATGCTCCCGATTCTGCAAAATTCTGGAATTATCAACGCCAGAAGCAAAAATCAATTACTATAAGAATCCATGATTTTCCTCACATTTCATAGAAACTCAATTCAAACTATAATACATGTGAATTCAACTGCGCAAGGTTGATCAAACATGAAAGTGGCGTAAACACAGGCCACTCATCACCTATATAATCCAGCTAAAGTAAACTAATGCATAGGCACATAAATAGATCACTTTACAGCTGAGGGAGGGTACCCACTTAAAGTGCCATCTCAGCCTGCAAAGCAGCCAATTCATCTTCCTCTGAAGTGCGTTTCTGGGGAGTAGGGCGAGCAGGTTGCCGGCCAGCTGGAACCTGCACCGGAGCTGCTGGTGCTGTAGTTGCAGGCTGAAGAAGTTGTTCTTCCAATTCCGCACCTTCCAGCTCCTCAAGTTCTGCTTCCAACTCGTCCTGAACAAAAACAGAAATTTAGAACTGTTCATAAGACACATGTCTCACACACACACACACACAAAAAAAAAATATGTATATATAACAAGAATAACCATAAAAATGGTAAACTGCTTGAAAGCAACCAAAACATTAATAAATTAATAAAATTGCTATATTTTGAAAATATGACCTCATCAAAATCAGCAGCTGCACCAATTGGAGCTGATAATGCGTCCTGAATTTGTTTCATGTTCTCTGTCTGTTCATTGATTTCATCCATGGTCTTGTCAACATCATCGATATTCCTGTAAAATAAAATAGCAATTTAACAGTGTCCAATCATAGGTATCAGTAAAAATACATACATTAATAAAGATAAGTCAAACCACGAAATAAATGAGCATAAATGAGACAATAACAACAACAACGATGGGAACTTATCCACTAGAAGCGGTTAACTACATGGATCATGCAATGTCATTGTGCTCTATTAAAGACACAACTCCCATAAAACCATTGAAGAGAATAAAATGAGACCTAGAGTATAAAACAAATGGAGAAAAACTCACTAGAGATTTAAATATAAAGCACTACATACGTTGCTTTTTGCATAGCCTTCATAGCAGATGCTCCAGTCCTCAATGCATCGACTGTTTCTGTGGTGGCCTTTGCACCTTCCAACATTATCATCTGTAACAAATTTATACAATACAAGAATATCAGAAGTTCATTACACCAACAATATAAACAAGATTGGAATCCCCCCCCAACTTCAACTATACAATGATTCCAACCATCATCCATTGAGACAAATGATGTGAGATAGACCATTGTAGCATTCTAGCATTTAAAGCGCTGTAAACAGACAAAGTTGGACAAAACCAGCATGCAAGATCCAATTTTTAAAACCATATGTAGATTGACCCAGACTCAGTCTTAGAGTTGTGAACTTTTGAGTTGTTTAGTATTTTTTAGTAATTATAGGCGTGACATCCAAGTCCAAAACAGCATTTGACAATAATTTCAGCAACATAAACAGGAAGGATCAGAAATTATATTTGGTTGTGATTTTTTAGTTTTATGGCTTCAAGAGACATCCTATATCTGAAATTTGGGACCAACAAAGTGGTATATAACTATATATGAGCTCCTCTCAACTTTGGAAAGTACAGGCAAAATGGTATATGCAATACAATTTTGAAACCCACTTCACAAAAATGCTATTGGTATTTTTTAAATTTATTCATTCAGATATAGAGGCTCATCGCAGGGTAGAACAATTGAACAGTGACCCACTGTCCTTCCAAATTAGTTAGTTACACCTTGCAAAAATGCAATCATTATCAAATAATTACAAAATAAAATGATGTATACAGACCTGGTCGTGAATACGCAACTGGAAATTTCCAAGCTGCTCTATTTGCTGTTCATATAGCCTCTTCCTCTTCAAACATTGGATTGCAGCTGCACATAAGCAAATATTTTAGATAGTTTTCTTGATAGATATTAGGATTAAACGAATGTCCATGTTTCACATGATAAACTGACACCCCCCCCCCCAAACCAAAAAAATAAAAAAGGGAAAGTTACAACATGTTTGCAACATACCCCTTTTGTTCTTTCCCCTAGTGAATTCTTTGGCCTTTTCAACCTCTGCTGCGGCCTTTTTAACAAGTACTTTCTCTTTTTTCTCCAGCATTTCAAGTGTCTGCTCGATTCAAAGAAAAAATCATACAGAGTGGACTCTCTCCTTAAAAGGGAAAATATGTTCAACATTGAAAATGACAATAAACGCTGCGAACATATTGTAATATGAGGGGTTACAGAAGAGCTTCGTTAAAATATAAGAAGTAGCCAAAATACATATCGCAATGCAGGATTTAATCAAATCCTAAACCATTGCTTAAGTTAACAGTCTAAAAACAAATACATATAACTAGACTATCACTTTCAATGTCAAACACACAGACAATTCTAAAACCATTCTCAAGTTAATAAAAAAATTATGCAATCCTTACAACTCGCTAGTAAGCTGTGACCATGAAGAAATGTAAGAACATTTTAATTATGAAATTATAAATTAGAAAATATTGTAACATTATTCGTCTATCTATGATGAGGCATACCCTACAGATTTAACTGAGTAAAAATTATTTAAACTGGAAACAGTAGAATTAAAAAGGAACGTGCAAATTTATTGTAGATAGTATTCAGTGTAAGATTATTAACAGCTGAGAATTAATTAAATTCAGATGTGGGTCAAGCCATATTCGATATCCACAACAAACTGGAAGAGGTATGCCATCTTCATCGTATACAATTGTGCTGATCGAGTGTGTTTTGTTCCCATGACGAGTAAAATGCTTATTCAACCATTTAGCAGCACCCGTCAAGAACTAAGCCAATCATTAAATTATGCACA
This sequence comes from Sindora glabra, assembly GCA_020226215.1. Classification (NCBI taxonomy): domain Eukaryota; kingdom Viridiplantae; phylum Streptophyta; class Magnoliopsida; order Fabales; family Fabaceae; genus Sindora; species Sindora glabra. The sequence continues at coordinate 87,628,139 of CM035229.1, forward strand.
GCGGATGGATTCGATTGAACAAACAATCAAGGAATTATTAGAAAGAGCAATAACAGCCAACGAGGGAAGGAAAAAAAATACTGATAGAAGATAAAACTCGAATCACCTCGTTTAATTTGTCCAAAGTCGTTAGAGCATTGGTTTCCGGTTTAGGTCTTCCGAAAAATTTGGTAAACATAATTGCCTATCAAAGATAGAAACTCCGATATCCTTGTACACCATAGAACAATATCAAGACGATAAGATCAGCCAGCACTCTAATTCAACGATTGATTTTCCAGAAAAACAAAATAATGATCAAAATCCAAAAATTCATTAAGAAAAAAAAATCTTAAGGAACACGCTCGCAGATGGACGAACCTGTTGAAAACTTAGGGTTTTAGATCGTGGACCAAAAAGAACGATCAGGGTTTTGAACGAAACACGGAGGGATCTCCAGAGAAGATCGAGATAGAGAGACAAAATATAGATGTTCGGGTTTCGTTTGCTTATGCGTGTTAGCGTTGAAGATTTAAAAGATGCAGCTGCCTAAGCTCTCATTGACATCGACGCACAATTCAGTGTGTCCACGTGGCGCGCAAATATATGGGTCCCTTCATCCCATTGCTGCCTCCCCTATCCCTTCATCCCATTGCTGCCTCCCCTATCAACTTGGGTGCATCCACGGCCTTAAGTAACCCAATTGCTGCAGTGCAAATATCAAAGTGGAATTCAAGAATTTTATTTTATATTTTTTTTTAAAAAAAATGCAAATTACACTTTTTAACATGGAATGCGTATATCTTATAAATTCACAACTTTCAAAACATGTTAGTGCTACAAGTTAGATATTATACGAGAGATTCATAGTTGGCATGATCATAAAAGTTTTTTTTAACTAAAAATTTAGTATTATTTTTATATAAATACTCTCACATATATATATATATATTATTAAGAGTATTATTTTTAAAATTTAAAAATTTAATCTATTTTAAAAATAATTAATTTTTTATTAGAGTAGATCAGTTTTACCAAAAATTTTATCCGCTACAAAGAATCCTTATGATTTGCGATGTAATTCTATGAATTTTCACATTTTTATATCATTGTGTATAAGGTTCCGTTTCGCGCAACAAATAAACTAGTTTATAACTTATTGATCTAATCAATAAGCTGTAAGCTAACTTTTAAAGGTATTTCTCGTACTAACTTATAAGTTACCTGGAGTAACTTATAAGCTTTGATTTAATAAGTTACCTAGAATAACTTATAGCTTATAAGTTACCTTTTTTTTAAATTCTTTCCAAACCTATCATTATTTTTTTTATTAATTTACAACTCATACCTTTTATAATATAAATTTAAATAATTTTTATAAAATATAATCAATTATATTTTAAGTAATTATAGTTTTATAATTAATAATAAAATAAAATAAAAATTATATAAGTAAATAAATATATAAATTTATAAAATATTAGAAACTATACTTTTATTTTAAACTTTTTAATTATATTAATATAATTTTATTTTTAAATAAATAAAAATTATTTTAATTATATATATTTATATTAATATGTCTTTTTATGTCATTTTATAATTTTAGCTAATTGAACAGCTAATTTTACAAAATACTTTAGTTAGTTTATCAGCTATCAGTTAACTTATCAACTAATTGTGCGAAACGGAGCCTAAGTTAGACGGTATACAAATTTCTTATTTTTAAAATGTTTAATTTAATTTACATTTCTTTTTCATCCTTTAGAACGTGCGGAAAGAGTGACATAGCAGCTTACAAGAAATTCACATACAGCATTCAGTTACAAACACTCCCAAATAGTGCAACTAAGGTTAGTAATTTTCGGTGCATTTAAAATTTTCTCAACCTTTTAAACTCACACCTCATCTTTTTCATCCGACTTGCTTACCTTTTGCTCTGTTTCATTTTCGTCTCAATTTTTGTGATAAAATTTTATTTTATTTTTCTCTTCTAGATAACTTGATCCCAATGGTCAATGAGTGCGAATTTTATTTCACTTACATGGTATCTGAATGGAGTATTTGAAAAGAAAATTTTATTTTATAAAAGCACTTAAATACTTCATCATAAAATTTATTGTTGAATAATTGAAGTGAAGAGTTTAAAGATATTGAATATTTTAGATAAAATTGGAAATTTTGAATTCCCCATCATGAGATGGAATTTGAAATTCTGATGCCCAGTCGTGGCACTACTGCCTTCCCTGTTTAACTTTTTAAGGGCTTTATTGCATCCTTAGTAGGATAATGAAATAATTTTTATATCATTAAATTTCCAAATTTTAAATTTTTAGACAAAAAAATAGAAATGTCTAAATTCTCACTATCTTATATGCATAGCGTTGCATACTGTATTATTGTATAATCAACATTTTTTCCTTATTTGAATTTTTATTTTATAGAAAATTGTGCTGGAATACCAAAATAATTATAATTTTTATAAATTAATTAACCATAACAACATTACATATAAATTTATTTTAAAATTTAATGATATAAAAATACAATACATCAAGTAAAAAAATTGAAATAATTTTTAAGTAGGTAAAATATTGAAATAATAATAAGAGAAAATAAAATATCACTTGAAAGAAAATTTTAATACTATAATAATATTATTATTTTATCTATTTATTAATTTATGAAAATAATTATTTAAGAATACTTCAACATAAATGAGCATTAACCAAACAAACTATTCTTCCAAGGAAGTGAATTGGTGCTTGAGTCTTAAATTCCTTGAACTTCACAAATATCCCATCCAAACATAATATTAGAGGCCATTTGATTCAAATTGGGGAAAGAAAACAGAATTAAGAAGGAGAATTAGGAGAAAAGGAAATGAATGATTTTTAATTACCCAATTTGTTTGGTTCAAATAGAAAAGGAAATAAAGTATTTTTAATTTATTTTATTAATAATTATTACACATAAAAATAATTTACTTATAATTATTTTTAAAATAATTATTATAATTATTATCTTATTATTTAAATTTTATTTGCTAATATTATAATTTTTATAGTTATTGAATATTAATTATTAATATCTTGTTAATATTATTTTTATTATTACTCTTATTATTTCAACTATTATTAATATCTTAATAACAATTAATATTATCATAATGATATTAATTATTATTTTATTAATATTATTAATATAATTTATTATTTATTTACTATTTAAATATCATTTAATTATATTATAATTATTAAAAATAAAATTATTATTTTATTAATATTATCATAAATGATATTTATTATTATTTTATTAATATTATTAATTATTTTTATGTTATTAAATATTATATATTTACTAATATTATTAATTTCATAATTATTTAATTTAAATTATTAATATTTAATTTTTACATTATTATTTCAATTATTACTATATTGTTTATTTATTATTTTTTTATAACAATGATAGTTTTTATTTTATTATGAATATTTATTATTATGATTAAATTATTAATATTTTATTAATATTATTAATTTTTATATTATTAAATACTTTATTATATTTATTATAATAATTATTATATGATTATTTATTTTTATTTAATTAATTTTATTCTATTTTATTTTTTTATTATAAACTATTATTTAATAATTATTTTATTTTTACTTATATTATTATTTTATAATAATAAATCATTATTATCACAATTATGATCATATTAAAAATGATAAACTCAAAATCCATGATGAAGGAATGAAATTCCCTAAGGATTTGGGGAGAATCACCATTCCCTTATTTGGGATAATCCCATTAAGAAAAAATAGAAAAAAGGAATGAATTTTTTCTGAATCAAACAAAAATAAAAGGAATGAAATCTTGCAAGTTTCTTTCTCTTTCTTGATTACTCTCAACCAAATGGCCCCTTAGAGTAATCTAATTTGCTATGTTGTTTAAATGTGATTTCAATCAATAAAATCTAGCTTGGGCTTGCAAAGGTATTTGATTGGTAATCAAACATTTTTTACATGTTATGAGGCATGATGCTAGTCTTAAAAGCATGTATTTCTATACATTTAATATGTTTCAAGTCTTATGGCCTCAATATTTATGGATTTTTCTTCGATAGTTACTTTTATAAAGTTTATTTAGATTCTTTATCATCATACTATCTTATATAAGTTGTTTGGATTGCTAAGGGCTTTCAGGCTTGAATATTATATGTTGCAGATGCAAAAGAATCAAGAAATTAATTTGTGGTTGAGAAGAGAAATCACTTCAACTAGCTCGCTACTATAAATTGTACAAGTAAATTTTCAAATAACACATAACTTGTCAACTGGTACTTGGATCATCTTTGATACCTTAGAACAAGTAATGTTGAGTACTAATTTTTTTATATGAATGCCTAAATATATTTGTATTAAAGCAAGTGCAACCAAAAAAGCAAAGCCAAGTAAAAATCTAAAAAAATACATTAACTTAACATTGCACAACGAGAGAGATTTAACTCTATCAAACAAAAGTGTGCTTAAAAAAATCAAACAAGTTGTAATCATCTCAACATTTTGGCTTACCTCTCAGAAAAGTTAGGTCCTTACTTTTTTCTGAATCCAACTACTACAATAACACATAAGATCAAGATCATATGAGAAGGCATTTAGAAAACATAAAATCCAACTTGTTGTGATAAATACATGATTGTATTGCATGCATTTGTGAGCATGAGCACAAGGCTTCTTCTTCTTATCTTTTATCTTGTATTTTTCTTGGTTTTTTTTTTACTATTTTATCTTGTTTTGCCATTTCTTTTGTATGAGATATACCTTTAAGTAATCCTATGATATCTACATTCAGAATTTGTAAGTATACTCAAATTTTATAAATTAAGACTTAGGATTATAAATGATAACTTTAACTTATGTATATAGATTATAATAGCTATTAGATAAGTGTTTTTATCATTTTTTTTATTTTATTAAAGAGAGTAATTCAAATTTGTATTTAGATATAGTAGAAATTAGTTTTTTTTTTACTTTCTTCAATGTAGTTAATGTATAAAACTTGAACATGTATTTAGACTTAATAACCTTGTAATTTGTCCTATTTGAAAAGAAAGGAAAGTTACTACCTTGTTTCATCAAACTCTTTCCAATTGTCAAGCATGTGGGAGTAATTGCTTATCACCTAGAATTATTGGATAATTTACCAACTATATATTTGGTGTTTCATGTTTTTATACTCTAAAAATACATATTAGATATATCTCATGTGATCCAAGATGGACTATTGCAAATTGGATCCTAAGTTGTCATATGAAAAGTAGTCAGTTGAATTCTTAGATTAACAAATCCAAAAGTTGAGATCCAATGAAATGTTATTTGTGAAAGTCCATTGAAAATGAAATGAAATGAAATAAATGACACCACTAAGGAATTGGAGTAAGAAATGTGACAAAAATATATCCATCTTTCTAGTAAGTGCTAGGCCTTAATGTTAATATATTTTAGTAAGGACATTGGGTAATAGGGTTTTAAGAATTTGATGATGAATTTTTTTAAATAGAGGAAGTATTATTATAACCCTTAAGAAATTTGAAAAATAATTAAACTATTTTTATATGAAAAATAGTCACTTAATATTATAATTAAATTTAAAATGAATTTTTTTGCATTAGAAATAATGGAAATTTATCCTAGTGAAATTTGAGACAAAAGTCTTGTGCAAAAAATTCAAATTTGAAATTTTGTGTGAAATAATTGAGGAAATAAGGGAGTAAAATCTTTAACGATTAAAGTATGGTTAAAGCTAAGTAAGTGAATATGGAAGAAATTTAGGATATTTTTTAATTTCATCCTCAGCCCATTCTTTCTTTTATCTTCCAAAACTAATTCACTATTTCTCATTTTTCCCTAACTTCTTCCACCTTTCATTTTCCTATCCTTTATTTTATCTTTGTCATCAGCCGTTTATAAATTCAAGGCACTAACCTGATTAATGACACATTTTTCTCAATTTAATCAAGGTAAGCTTTCTCAAACATCAAAATCTTGGATGGTTGTTCTTATTTTTCCTTAAGGTTAGGAATGATTAAAGGTTTTAGTTAGGGAAGGAGATTTTCAAGCCTTAACCTCAATATTTTAGCTTTGGATGAATATAATCTTAACCTTTATTTATCTCCTCTATACCAAGTGATTGAAAATTCTACTTACAATTGCATGAATAATACAAAGTGTGTTTGAGGATAGGTTAGTTTTCCTTTAAAATGTTTAATTTAAGGATAAGTAGTGCAAGTAGTGTCTATTATGAACTTTCTTGTGATTTTCATATATTATGATGTTGTTTACGCATTAAATGGTGCTTTAATTAATTTATAACACAATTATAGGAGAATTTAAAGGATTTTCCTCATGCATGAATAATAAAATTATAGAAAAAAATGCAGACTCTTCATATGTGAATGAATTCTTCAAGTTCAGAATCTTTACAAATAAAAGATTAAGTTGATTTAATGATAATAAAATAATAAAAGATACTAAAGTTATTTTATCACTATTAATAATTTGTTAAATTAATTAGTGTATTTATTATGAAAGCAAGAGGGAAATGAGTAGAGTTAACTTAAATATTTTAAATTTGTATTTTTCTATTAAAATTACTCATATACTTTTAATTATTATGTTATTTTTAAAAATTGAAAATAATTTTTTTAACTAAAAGAGTGGATCTTACATATTAGTAATTCCCTATTATAATATATGGATTTAAATTTAAATTTGATCCATTATTAGTATAAAAATTATTGTTAATAAAAATTCTTGATTAATATCAATTTTTAATAAGGTTTTATCTTTTAATTCAATGACAGTGTAAAAAATTTTATATTAATAATAAATCAAATTTAAACTTATAATATATTCTTTATATTATTAATGCATAACCGTGTTTGGTTTGAATTTCTCACTTTTTTGTGAATTGGTTAAATTTCACTTGTTAATAATTTGAACTTAGATTCCATTACATTTATGCGTTAAATTGAATTATTATGCCTTCCTATGAAAAATAAAGAAATATTTTTAAGCCTATTATACTACTCAAAACCTAAATGGTACTTTTATTTGTATTTTATTGATTTAAATGTCTTGTAACTTAAGATATCTTTACTTACTTTTTAATGAGTAGAATTATTTCCTTCTAAATTTTAACAACCACTTTGTTAAACTTAACAGTGAATATGAATTGGATTCATGCATATCGGAATATCAGAAGTTTGTAGTGGAAGATTTGGGATACGATATTTATTTTACCGGTTGAATTAGCAATCACATGGAAAGGTAGTTTAAATCTCCTTTTATTTAGAGTATAGAGAGAAAGAATTTAAAATAGGTTTTAATGATATCTTTTTCCTTTTTCTTTTTACTGTACCCATTAACTACCTTTCTTTTATCTATTTATAGGTATTTCATGAACCAAGTCATGGGTTGGGTTAAGGATCCATTTTGGATGACTTAGATCTATGATTCGACATCTCCCACTCGTACATAATGAGATCCATACTGTCTCTACGTTACATAAGAAAACATCATATCTTATACTTTGTAATAAATCATATAAGAAAATAGGTTATGTGACCAGCATACTTCAAGAACTCTTTATTATACATTTGATAGAAATATATATAACTTCTCGATAAATAATGGATCTTGAGTAGACTTTAAGCATGTAATAGCCTAAATCATTTTTATCACACCTGAATTTCACAAATGATCTCATTCATATGTATTATATACATTAGATATTATATTCATAATTATAGACATACTATAATTAATATATCAATGAATACAAATATAATATCATACATTTGATGATTTTCTTCTTTTTTGAAGTCTCTTAACTTCAATTTAATTTATTTTTCTACAAATGCCCCGCTAGATTTAATTTTTCATAGTTTTTTAGTAGCATTCTAAAACAACAATTATTAAATTTAAATCTTAAGAAATATAATAAAGTCATAGGGTATAAATATGAGGTCTTTATTCCTTCAAAAAGATCACACATCAAAGCTGAGATTTAGACTTTAATCACCTATATTGGTCATAATTTGCACTTGTGGTATGAAATACATGTTACGATATTCTTTTCTTTTCTTTTCTTACGGAGTATATATCTTTATATAATGTACTAATACATACAGATAATGATTCAGACATACTCAATATCTAACCTGAGTTAACCAATCTACTTTTTCTCATTTCCATCAAAACTCATATTTGGCAATATAGACAAATGAAGTGGATTCCTTATTAATTCACTTATAGTCTTACATATGATATTATTTTATTTGATAACAAGGCAATATTTATATTTTAAGCTTGACTCTCGATTATCACTTAGTTAAGAAGCTTAAAATTATCTCATTTCTTATCAATTATAAAAAAATGATAAGAGGTGATTACCCATGTAAAAAGGTTAATCTTCTATCTATCTAACATACTTTTCAATAACTTAAGAATGTTCCAAGAAACATTCATACATCTATATATGCAAGCTTATAATAAACACAATTATTATTCAGATATTAATATTCTATGAACATTTTTAGGAAAACAATTACAATAATTATATCAACATTTAAGTAATCTTTGGGATTTCACATATTTTATGAATACATCCTAAAGAATAGGCTTAGTTATTGAATTTGCTACCATCTTGTGCAAAGAAATGTATTTCATGTTCACTTCTTTACATGCAATCATATCTCTTATAAAGTTATACTTTATGTTTATGTGCTTGATTTTACAATAATATTTGGGGTTCTTTGTGTATGCTATTGTTGCTTGGTTATCACAATTTACTAAAATTGAATTAGTAATGTTAACATTTACACCTAAATAATCTAAAAGTCTTTTGAGCTACACTGCTTCTTATACTACTGTTGAAAATGCTACAAATTTAACTTCTATTGTGGATAAGGTTATGCAAGATTGTTTCTTACTACTTTAAGATATGGTGCCATTATTTAGTAAATAAAGTACCCAAAGGTAGACTTCCTTTCATCTAAGTCTCCTCTCCAATTAACATCAATGTAACTTTTCAATTGCAAATTATTTCTTTCATAACATAATGAATAGTCGGTAGTACCTTTTAAATACCTCAATATCCTTTTAACTGCTTTCCAATCTGCTAGGCCTAGGTTGGACTTGTATTAGCTTATCATGTCAATGGCAAAATAGATATCCAATCTTGTACACATCATTGCATATATCAGACATCCAATTACACTTGTATAGGGAACTTTTCTCATATATATTTCTTCTTATGGAATCTTAGGACATCCTTTAGCTTAGACCTTTGCTTTTAACAATAGGAGTGTCTATGGGTTTATAATGCTACATTTGGAGTCGTTCAAGAATTTTGTTGATATAATGCTTTTGTGATAAAGACAATAATTTCTTTGAATGATTTCTTAAAATCCTAACTCCAAGAATATATGTAACTTCACCCATATCTTTTATTTCAAAATTAAATGATAATCATCCTTTAATTTCATTGACATACTCCTTACTATTTTCAGCTATAAGTATATCATTAATATATAATGATAAAATTATAAACTTATCCTTGGACCTTTTTATATATATGCAATGATCTTCGTCAATCATGATAAAATCATTTAATACTATCATATTATGAAAGTGAATATACCATTATTTTGAAGACTGTTTCAAGTCATATATAAACTTTAAAAGTCTACAAATTTGTTTTCTTAGCATTCTTTGATAACCTATAGGCTATTGCATATAAATTTCTTCGTCCAAATCTCCATTGAGAAATGCAGTCTTTACATCCATTTGATGTAATTCAAAGTCTATACTAGTAACTATAACTAATATCAAATGGATTAAGGTGAATATGACAATAGGTGAAAATATTTCCTCATAATCTATTTCTTTCTATTATATGTAGGCTTTTGCTACTAGTTTAGCCTTGTATCTTTTAATACTGCCATTAGCCTTGCGCTTGATTTGAGAACTCATTTATTCCCAATGGCCTTACATGTGTTTGGAAGATCAATAAGTTCCTAAACTTGATTTAATTTCATAAACTCCATCTTTGCCTTTATTGTTTTTGTCCAATTCTCCATATTAAAGCTAGAGAAAGCCTTTATGATATTTCTTAGCTTATCTTCATCTTATGTAATGGTCACAAAGGCTTTACCATCTTCAATGTCAAAACACCAATAAGGAATACCTTTTCTACCACTACATCGTAATTATGACTCTGGAGAAGCATATTTCTCAAGGATCTTCAAATTGCTCCTACTTAGACTAAGATTATTAATCTTTTGAGTATTCCCATTTGAATTACTCTTATACTAATTAAGATCACTATCATTTGCACTTAAAATTGAAAACATATTCCCTAAAATTCTCCCATTCGAAGGAAATGAATCTTAAGTGCTTATATCCATGGTCTTGTATAAGATAAGTTCTTATTAATATCGCCCTATTTAGAAAAATCATTCTTTAAGAATATGACATCTTGTGATTCAAATTCCGTGAGACTTGCACTGTCATGTTCATGAATGAACGCATAGCCTTTTGAATATTCTAAGTATCTAATAAAAATATATTTCTTTCCTCAAGCACCTAATTTCTTATTTAGGTGTAAGGTATCTAGAACATAGGCAATACATCACCAAGGTTATAAAATACTTAAGTCAGGTTTTCGCTTCATTCATAATTCATATGACATAGTGAGAACTAATTTGCTAGATACACAATTAAGGATAAATGTGGTCGTTAACCTAATAGGTGATATGCAAATTTACTTGTGCCATCATAGACCAAACCATTTCCAAAAGCATTCAATTTCGTTTCTCTATAACATCATTTTATTGAGAAGTGCATGGATTTATTAATTAATGTTGAATCCTTTTTTCATCATATAGTTGTCTGAAGTGATTAGATAAATACTCATGACCACAATCTATTGTAATGTTTTATTTTTTTATCTAATTAATTTTTAACTAAACTCATGTAGCTTTTGAAGTAACTCAATGCTTCAGATTTGTGTGTTATCAAATAGATAATACTAAACTGAGTGAAGTCATCTATGAATGTGATGAAATAGAAAGCTTCATGCCTGGCTCTCATATTCATTGGACCACATATGTCAAAATGGACTAATTGTAAAGGGAAGTTAGCTTTGGTTCCTTTTCCAAATAATTTTTTGGTACTTGTACCAGTCAAGTAACGCTTACAAGTAGATAGATTAACTTTGTCATAATTAGGCAATAGCTCTTCTTTGGCTAGCCTACCTATTTAATGTTGACTAATATGGCTAAGTTGAGCATGCCAAACTTTCGCATCAATTTCAAAATTATGCGATGATGTAACATGAAATAACTAAGATTATATTTATAATAATCACTATCCATAACAATAAAATCATTTATTATATATCTAGAGCTATAACGCGTTGTTTCTAAGGATAATTCAATATTGTCATCAATAAAATACAAATTAAAATTAAGTTTTAACAAAATCAACTCGGAGATTAAATTTTTACAAATCTGAGGTGCATATAAAACATTATGCAAGAGAAGAGTTTAGTTACCTCGCAAGACTAATTTATATGTCCTTATTCCTTGAATTACAACTTGTGCATTATTTCCTATATGGATCCATTTTACTCTATGTGGTATTCGCCGAAATTCCATGAAAGTGTCTTAATCCTTCGCTACATAGTTCGTTGCCCTTGAGTCTACAATCCATAAACGATGAGAATCTATTAAAAAAATAAAACTAGCTACACAAAATTTACTAACTTGAGCATAACTTAATACTTTTTTAGGTTTTGGGCAATCATGGGCAAAATGTCCTTTCTTATTATAATTAAAGCACTTGACCTTGGCCATATTCTTCTTCTTCTTGAAAAGGACGTTTTCCTTTTCTATGTTAGTTATTTGTTAATTTTTTTACTGAAATGAGTCACTTTCTTTCTTGTATCCTAGAAGCCACCTTTATGCTTACACTTTCATCTAGAAACTCTTCTTGAACTAGATGAAGCAATATACACGTCTATATTAGGATTAGTAACCTTAATCCTTTCTTCTTTTAACTCAACGTAGCACATGATGTCATTCATCATTTGAATGTTTTCATTATAAGTTAAATATATCTTCATATATTCCTAAGAATGAGATAAGAAGCAAATTATAGCTTGAACTCGTTACTCATTGGTCAACACATGACCTGCATTCTTTAATTCACTGATCATATTTCACATCTCTCGTAAATATTTTTTATTGAATGTTCATATTTTTTTATAAATTTTAAATTTGATTGTGAAAGATCTTAGTTTGGTTACGTATGTTCTAGTAAACTTATTTTTCAGAATAGACTATATGTCCTTAACCAAGTTGTATTCTTAAATTTTTGCATGATGTCATTCTCTATGTTGCTTAGTAAGGTAATGTGAATGAGAGAATTCTTCCTTTTCTAAGCTTCATAAGCCTATTTTTTATTGAATGTTCATATTTTTTTGTAAATTTTAAATTTGATTGTGAAAGATCTTAGTTTGGTTACGTATGTTCTATTAAACTTATTTTTCAGAATAGACTATATGTCCTTAGCCAAGTTGTATTCTTAAATTTTTACATGATGTAATTCTCCATGTTGCTTAGTAAGGTAATGTGAATGAGAGAATTCTTCCTTTTCTAAGCTTCATAAGCCTCTCAATCTTACTTGGGTTAGGCCATCTTTCCTACCTCAGACTCTTTCAAGACAATATCAAGTACTTCTAGAGTCTCTTACTCTTCCAGCATATATTGAATTTTCATGCTTCAAATTTTGTAATTGTCACTATTTAGTTTCTCGCCCTTATTGAGTTCAACAACAATGTTCTTGGAAGTAATAGTCATTATGTATGTAAGGACACAAAGTTCTATATATAGATAGAATTGTGCATTATTAATGTCTCACTATATATATATGTTTACTTTGGCTTTAATTAATTATGTTAGGACTAGTTCATATATAGAGTTTAGAGTCAAAAAGTCACTACATTTTCAACTATTATCTAAATTTCTAATGTAAAGCCAATGCTAAAATAATTAATTAGGCAAAACATACTAAATAAAAAAATTTATAATATGCAATTTCAAAAAAAAATTACACAAATTGAAACATAGGTCAATAATATAATGCACAAATATAAAAAAAACTTATATAAAATATTAGATATTAAATATCTGCTTAAAGTTTACAATTGTTATAATGTTTTTAAATGTTTTATTCTATGCAGAAAAGAGCTAACAAACCTATTATATGGTTCTTGGGGAAATTAAATTTTAATACCAGATTTCTTATCTAGCTAGTGTACGTGAAAATAGTCATGTTACATCTGTGATTTAGACTTTCTAAATAGTTTAACATAAATCTATGGATAATACTATCATATTATTTATGTCCCTTTTTTCTTTCTAATAGAAAATCTAATATAATCTTTTAGTAATCAATAAATAAGGTTTTTCGTAATGCTTCTAATTTCTTTCAATTCAGATTCGTCTTTGAAACACTAACCCATATCAAGTTTTGAACTTTTTCATAAAACTTGGTGACATGATTTAAAATATGTACAAAGTTTTCTTCATAAACTTTTGGATTAGCTTAGAGATTTTTTATCTTAGTAGTTAACTTATTGACTTCTTGCCTTTATGTTAGAGTTCGTATGACTCTTGATGGACTTATAAGTCTCACCATTAATTTTCTATAATATATACAAAAAAAACTTAATTAAATCTCTAAAATAATAATTTGCACAAGAAAAAAATTACACTTTAAAATTGTTCATCAAAATTTTTACCAAAAAAAATTATACATCATATAAATAGTGTGTTAAAAAAAAATTTGGACAAAAAATTTTGCTATTTTGAATTTATTGTGCTAATATAGTACATTAAAGAATATTGAGGGGTTACAACATGTAAGAGAAAATGGATGAATGGCTAAGGTGTGGATAGGTACCTTTGTAGGCAAGGGCTTGAATCCTTCAGAGGAAAAAAAAAGGCCCTCTTTTTTTATAATTTTTTTAGTGATTTTTTGTAATTTTTTTACAAATTTTCAACTACCTTTTCGCATAGAAACGTTAAAAAAATGAATTTATTCATAATCCAATTAAAAAAATTAATTTTATTAATTTTGAAATTTATAAAAAATGGTTCCATCGATTCTATTCTTTTGTTTAAAACCTATTCTTTTGTTTGGAACCCCCTTCCTTTCTTTCCTTTTTTATGTTTCGGTTGCAAAAGGAATAGTATACTTGAACTTTTTATTTATTTATTATAAACCAAAGCAAATGGATAGTAAGATTAAAGAATGGAACAAGACTTTGATTTTAGAAATGAAAAATAAAATATGCATAATTAAACAAAACCAATAGCAAGATAAATTAAAGATAACTTTGAACACTAATAGCAATGGAATTCAATCAACAACAAAATGAAAATTGATTAAAGAATTTACACAAAAAGTATTGTATAGACCAAGATGCTATTCTTTGGTAAATTTTGAATTCAACCATCATATTTCTATTTATTCTTTGGTTAATATAAAATTGCCAGTAGCCATGTAAAAATATATATTTTGGGAAAAATCAGAAAAATAAACTACCAAAGCTTTAATACCAATGTTAGACTCATTAATGGATATGAATCAGATTCATACAAATTGAAATATCAAAAGTTTGTAGTGAAAGATTCGGGATGTGATATTTGTTTTAGTAGTCAAATTGACAATAATATGAAACGGTAATTTATTCACAACTTAAATCTCATTTTGTTCACAGTACAAAGAGAAAAAAATTAGAATGGGTTCTAATGATCTATTTTTCCTTTTTCTTTTTAAGTTACCAATTAACTACCTTTCTCTTACCTATTTATAAGTATTTCATAAATTGAGTTATGGGTCAGGTTATGAACACATTTTGAGTGACTCGGATCCATGATCTGACATATTTTGTTATAATATGAAAATAACTTATCTATATTATAATATCTAAACTAGTACTTTAATTTATTTTGTTTTATTTTAATTAAGCTTTGAAGTGTTTATCTCTAATGACAATATTACTTAAAGGTTTTTTGTGTAACCAAATTTCAAGTAATTAAATTAATTAAGTGTATATATTATTGTATAAACCATGATTCATTACATTTTATCATAAAATTCTAAAATTTAATTTTTTTATAAGTAACATCAAAATTCTATTTATCTGATCAAGGTTTTAATTTAATAAGAATGGAATAAGTATAAGTGATGGTTAGTCAATATTGAATCTATTATTTGATTATATTATATTTAGAAATACTAAATCTACTTTTGGGTCAATATCTTGAAAAGTTAGCTAATAGGTGGTTGAGATTTTAAGAAAGGGAAAGTACTTGATATGTGAGAAGTATAATAACAAAACCCATACCTACTTTTCAATTTTTCCCTAACTTTTTCTTTTGTCTTTTGAACCTTTTCCTCCTTTCTCATTTTTTTGGGTCAGCCTCTTTTCCCATTTTCCTTACTCATCAGCTATTTTAATTACCTTTTCTTTTTGCCATATCACTATTGAACAACAATTATTTCTTCTTTGACTAGTTACTATAATTTTGGTGGGAATGAGTTGTTAAAAGCATAATTAGTTGCAAATATACAAAGATTGTTCTATTAGCTTTTCCATCAATAAATCTATTAACTTTTGATGACTTGCATGAGGAAAGGTGAGCCATCTAAAATTAAGAAATTATAATATTTTTACTTGATTAAGCTTATATAAAAAAACCTTGTTTATAGTCATATTCTAGTCTTTGAAACTAATGTTAGAAATATAGAAAGATGATGATTTGAAATGATAAAATTGTATAGTTAAAGCTTAGGATAGGACTTTAAAGAAAGAAAATAACTACTATTAGCATACTTATAGTTTATCCTTTTATGTTAAAAAAGGGTGAAAAGAAAATGAAGAGTATAAGTGCATTACACTTCTTAAAGTTAACACATTAAGGTGAGTACATATCTATCTAAAACACTATTTTATCTATATTCACAGGTTATATAAGCATTTATTCTAACATAGCATTTTAAGGATATAACTAGATTTTCTATTAAATTGATACATAGAATATTATAATGGAGATTGATTACTATTAGTTAAGTTACTATAAAAGGTTAAATAGTAGAGTTACAACATATTCTAATCATGTGTGTATTAATTTAAGATTTATGCTTTCAATTAGGTTATGACTTACACATGAAATTGTGAGATTATTGTTTGATGTTATTGTTTAATTTGTATTGTGATATAATTGTGCTTGAAATATTATGATGTAAAATCATGATAATGATTGAATTATTATATTGT
This sequence comes from Sindora glabra, assembly GCA_020226215.1. Lineage (NCBI taxonomy): Eukaryota > Viridiplantae > Streptophyta > Magnoliopsida > Fabales > Fabaceae > Sindora > Sindora glabra. Next base: position 87,644,537 of record CM035229.1, read on the forward strand.
GAATGAGATTGAATGTGATCAAGAATAATGCCATGATGGCATTGGAATGAGATGAGGAGAATTATATTATGATATGATTATTACACCTAATTAGGGTATTAATTTGTGAAGGAATAAAACAAACCCTGGTGGAATAAAAGTTTATAAAAGGATAAAGCAAATTCAGAAATCACAAAGAGGTATAAATTGTTTTCTTAATTTTTGTTATTAGTATAATGTGATTCTAAGAAAATGGTAATATATGTAAGTGAATGTGATAGTAACTGAATAATTATGAATGATTTATGAAACCTTTTTAATTAATGCCTCATGCTTAGATGATTAGAAACCATAACTTGTTAGGTTATGGCAACAATGTTATTAATCTATAACTTATAAAAGGTTAATATGAATGTGATGGGAATAATTCATAAAGAGTTAACTATCCAACCAATAAAGCTTCAAGTATAGATAATATAGTTATTTCTTTCATTGGTGCTTAGCTTGTTTAGAACCAATTTATTTATACTATATACTTTATAGTTGGTTTTAGAAAGATATGCACTCATCGGGTTCTAAAACTCATTCCTTGATTTTCTATATCATTTATAGGTATAACTTGAATAATTAAATTAAACTACTTCCAAAAGGATCCAAAGCATTCTGGATAAGGAGTTTAACAATTAGGAAGGATTGAGGAAAAATGAATTCTATTTTTCTATTTCCTAAATAGTTCACATTTATATATTTTAAATTTTAAAAAATGAATAATTCTGTTATTTTATATTCAATTATCAAATGTCAAAAAATTAATATAGCTTTTAAAAGCTACCTTTTAACTAATTTATATACATTTTTTTCTCTTTATTTTCTCATGTATCTCAAGAATTTTCAAAGATAACTTCTTTATACACCCATCATAGTTGCTTATCTCTCTCTCACCTTGCTCCTGACACTTTCTTCATCTTTCTTGCATGTATTATTTCATTTCAATTTTTGGTTTTCTATAAAACTTTAATTTATATATGTGTATGTATATATGTATTATATATGTGTATAAATTTATCTTATTAATTTTTACTTTTAATGTGAAAATAATTTAAATTTATTAAATAATTATATAACAAAGTTTTTAACATTTTATAACAATCATTAGGATTAAAAAAGTATATTTGCCTTATCTATGAAACTCTTATCCTTTTTTTAATTTATAGGTTTCTTTATCTATTATAGCAATATATATTAAGTATTTTGATTTAAATGATACTTAACAATCTTTTGAAAATTTTATCTTTATTTTATTATTCTAGGTTTGATATTAACTCTTTACATGTGAGTTTCTTTTTTATTATAATGATGATATAAGCTTTAGGTTAGATAATTTTCATTTTTTAATAAATCCATAATCCATAAAAAAGTTTGATATATAGTGCTTTTCATGATGAAATAGGTAAAATCTGATGCACCAAAACATAGGGTAAGTGGCAAATTTGTATTGATCCACATGTTTAATATATGAGCTCCACATAATATTTATTTGCTCCCAAAATATTTTTAAAATGACAAAACTTCCCTATAAATACTAATATGCTGCAATATTGGTCTGATGAGTTAGAAATATTAATATTCACATAGGCATGAATTGATTAGTTAATTTAGCCTTACTTTTGTTGATAAAAGTTTCCTTTATGTTATGAGCCAGTAACTTTTAGTTGAAATTGTGTAGCCCACTTTAGGTGAACACACCACCTTTTCATTAATGCTTAAGCACCCTACTAGCCCTTATACTATTTCACTTTCTCAAATAGCATTTTAAATAAAAGCCTATCCAACATAAGAAGATATTTTTTTAAGCTGTTATAAGCTTTTTTTGCAATACTTTAGGTGTCTGATTAACACCAAATCACATTTACACGATGATAAAAATGTGAAGATTATGGATACAAGCTTCTCAAACTCTTTTGAATTCTCAAACCATGTTAAAATTATAAAAATTCTCTCAAATTTGGAAAAATTGGAAAAAAATTTGCACAAGTTAAATTGATCTCAAATTTCAATCAAAGGTCTTTTTCAACATGCTTGATTTTTTCTTCAAATCTCATCTTAAATTGAGTATGTTTGCTTATTAGACTATTATAATTGTTAGCTTGTGACACTTTGGAAGTTTTGCTGAGGTGAAGTCTGAAGGTAGCCTCTATGCCAACTGAGAAGTAAATGTTCCTCATTTTATCCTTGTCTAATATAAGTCTAATCCTTGCTATAAAATGTAAAATTTAACAGGACAACATTTAACATTCATATTTTTCCTTATCTAATGCCTTAACTAGTATCTTAAGCTATATACATAATATGTCATGTCCATGAAAAACATATTTCTTTTAAAAAAAATATACACCCTTCTAAGTCATACCCTCTTTCAATTACTCTTATGGATTTTGACAAAACAACAACTATTCAATTGCAACATACATCTTTTCAATAATTACATTGTAGGATTGAATAAAATGAATAATTTGCACTAATTCGATAAGTGTACATTCAAATTGATTGTCAATAATATGTCATCAAACACATGGCATTTATAATGGCATGAATTGTTTCCTTTTCATTGTGCACTCATTTTTTACACTTTTTCTTTGATATTCCATTAAACAACCACACTCTATCATTAATCTCCATGGTATAGCTACATCCTAATTCTTTTAAGTATTTCATTAAACACATAACTTGCATTTTCACAAGTTTAAAGTTAATTGAAACTAAATTAAAATATAAAGCTATATAAATATAAATACAACTCTATGCAAACATCCTTCCTCACTTTACAACTCTTTAAGGAACTAGATGCAATCATATCAGTTGGAGAACTAAAATAGTACAACCATAGGTTTATTAGTATATATTAGCGATGACATGGTTTACATAAATTCTAGTACTAAAAGGAGTGTGTTGTGTAGATGCAATGATCTTATTAGCATTATCACTTCACATTAACATTGATCCAGTGTTACCTATACGCTGCTTAGTAGCTGATATTGGTTTTGGCAGCTATGATTAAGTGTTATTCTATCATTACTCTGCCATAATCTAGACCCTATTTAGTTACACTAGGCCTTTTCTTAAACCATTGCTTTGTCATATTTTAGACTTCATTTAACTATACTAGGCCTTTCATCAAACCACTTAAATGCTAGCAAGGATGCACATATATTCTCTCTTTATCCTACGCTGACCTTCACTAAATGATTAATTTCAATGATTTGGATTTCATTGTTAGTTTAAAAAATAATTAGGGCCTTTCTATATTTGCCCTTTCCTCCATGGATAGTATTCAAAATCAATGGTTATTGTTGGTTGAAATTGATTTTTACAGCTTGCATTATGTCACCTCTTAATACTCCTATGCATGCATTTTTACTTATTACATGGTAAAAATTGTCTTGAAATATATTAATTTAAAAATTTAAACAATGAAGTTAGAAAGACAGACAAACAATCCTCATAGCCAATAACTAGATCAAATTGTCTTAATACAATTTTAAAGTTATAATGAAATTATTCAATTACAATTATTATTTTAATCAAATAATCTCAATTTAATTATTTTAAAATTTATTATATTATCCCAAATTTTGAAATGTTAGGACACCATAAAATTCATCATATTACTATTAGGAAATGCTACTTCACATAACATTGTTATATATTTTACAAAGTTATCGGTAATAGAATATATGAATTTTATTATTTATCCATATTAAAAATTTTAATTATTTTTCTTAGTCATATATTATAATAATTTTTTCTCATTTAAGGTAGGATAGAATGCTAGTATATTTTAGTTGCTATTGAAATTTTTTTTATCGATTCATATACATATATAAAAATTGTATATTACTAACATGTGATTTTATTCGATTTTAATTAACTCATATGTTATAAAATATCTTTTGTTAAAAATTGAATTAATATAATTTAGATAAATAAAATATTAATGGCACAAAGTATAAATAAATAAATTATAAGATTTAAAAATATAAATAAATTAAGTAAAAACTAGTAAAATTATTTATAGTTTAAGTGTAATTTTTCTTGTGTAAATTCAGATTCTCTTTAAAAAAAAAAAACACGTGTGCGTGAATCATATAAACCCCCATGGTCCTGAACAGCCGTTTAGGTATTTCGGCCTATTTATCTTCCTGTATCGCCCTTCCTAGACTTCCATTGCTCAGAAGCAGCCATCAATGACGGACTCCGCATCCCCACTCACGGACCAGTTGTCCGTTACAACACTCAACGACGGCGTTGCATCATCATCCATTGCGAAAGCTCAGTTCTCCGATCGCGTCCCAATCCGATCCATCATTTCTCGACCTGATGGCGGGTCCGGTCTTGCGGGTCAGAAAGCCAGGGTTGGCGGGTGGGTGAAGACCGGGCGAAAGGCCGATAAGGACGCGTTCGCCTTCTTGGAGCTCAACGATGGGTCCTGCCCCGGGAACTTGCAGGTAATAGTGGAAGCTTCATTGGGTGACCTTGGGCAGCTCGTGCCCACAGGCACGTGCGTTGTTGTTGATGGTGAACTCAAGCTTCCACCTTCTGGAGCTAAGCAGAAGGTGGAGCTACGGGCTGAGAAGGTGCTTCATGTGGGTCCTGTGGATCCAGCCAAGTACCCGTTGCCCAAAATGAGACTCACACTTGAGTTCTTGCGAGATTATGTTCACCTTCGTTCAAGAACAAACACGGTAAGTACTGAAGTGTCATCACCACCACCATCACCATCATCATCATCATCATCATCATTATTATTATTATTATTATTATTATTATTATTATTATTATTATTACCCTTCTTTGCTTCGATTTATTCCTTTCATTGACATAAAATTTTATTTTTTGTGCAATTGTATGCTTAGTGATAGTAGCATGTTGAATTTGTGTCACATTTCAGAATCAATACTGTTGTTCCATGTTGTTTGGCAGCAGGAATTTCGTAACTAAGTAGGTTTTTTGTCCCGTAAGCGGTATTAGTATGGTTAGTGGCTCACATCAGTGGAATGGGATTAAGTGAAATTAGCAAGAGAAAAATAATCGCAACTAAAGTAGTGTTGCATTTGGGAAAGTTACTGAAAAGGATAATAACTGGACATTTGGTCAATTGGACTCTCTTCTAACTTCTTCCCCTTCGAGTTTCAGCCACCTTAGTTTCTGTGTTTTGTAGCTTTTAACAATGTCTTGTCCAAGTATTTCAGGCCCTTATGGGAAAAGAAAACAGTGAAAAGGGCTTGTTGCCTTAGCAACTCAAATTTGCTACTGACTTTCATTTTTTTTTCTTTTTGAGTGGAGGTTGGCAACAATGAGTACGGTTAGAGTCTGTAGACTACTTATTTTTTGGGGATAGAATTGCATTTTGGGAATAGCCTATTATCAATATATAGTGAAGTAGCACAGGTGGTTCAATGCATATGCTTTATGTTAGTGTGAGTATAAAAACTTCCTGTTCTAATTTATTATTTGTTAATTTCTGATTTTATTAACCTTTTGTATATAATGTATCTTACTTGTGAAAAGCCTTACCATCGTGTGATGTGTATGATTGCAGATATCAGCTGTTGCAAGAATCCGAAATGCTCTTGCTTATGCAACCCACACTTTTTTCCAAAAACATGGATTTCTTTACGTGCACACACCAATTATTACCACCAGTGACTGTGAGGGTGCAGGTGAAATGTTTCAAGTTACAACTTTACTTAGTGAAGCAGAGAAACTGGAGAAGGAACTATCAAATTATCCTCCTCCATCAGAAGCTGATCTAGAAGCAGCTAGATTTGTGGTTAAGGAGAAAGGGGAGACTGTTTCTCAGTTGAAATCTGCTAAAGCAAGTAAACAGGAAATTACTACTTCTGTAGACGAACTGAAAAAGGCTAAGGAAAATCTCTCAAAGCTGGAGGAGAGATTTAAACTTAAGCCTGGTATTCCGCAAAAGGATGGGAAGATTGACTATTCAAAAGATTTCTTTGCCCGCCAAGCATTTTTGACTGTTTCAGGCCAACTTCAGGTTGAATCCTTTGCATGTTCTCTTAGTAGTGTATATACCTTTGGGCCAACCTTTCGTGCAGAGAATTCTCACACATCTAGGCATCTGGCCGAATTTTGGATGGTAGAACCTGAAATTGCATTTGCTGAACTGGAGGTACATGTCTGAATTTATTATCTGATTATGTCATGTTTATCAAGGGTGCAACTATTTTATGTGTAAGGAATGGAGTGCTATTGTCCTTTATTCTCACTTTATCTTGTTGTGTTACTTGTAGTCATTGTTGTTGGATTATACTGATTCTGCTGAATGGTAATTCATATATTCAACTTTTTAGTGAAATAAACGTGTCAATATCCGAATTCAATGTTGAACTGCTTGGTTACCTCTTCCCTCCTGTCCTATGTGGCGTTTGTGCATTTTTGGTGGCCAGAAAATATTGAGCCTTGCAATTTTAAATAATTGTGCAGGATGATATGAACTGTGCGGAGGCATATGTGAAATTTATGTGTCAGTGGTTACTTGATAATTGCATTGAGGATATGGAATTTATGGCTGATAAGTTTGATAAAGGTTGCATTGCTCGTCTGAAAATGGTTGCTTCCACCCCCTTTGTCCGAATTTCGTATACAGAAGCAGTGGAAGTCCTAGAGGAGGCAGTGAAAAGTGGCAAAAAGTTTGAGAATGAAGTAAAATGGGGGATCGATTTAGCATCTGAGCATGAAAGGTTTTAATTTACATTTACTATTTTCACTTTCTTTATTCGTGGTAAGCTCTGAGTCTTATATTTGTGGCATGTTGTTTTGCAGGTTCCTAACAGAGGTAAAGTTTCAGAAGCCTGTCATTGTCTATAATTATCCAAAGGAAATCAAAGCTTTCTACATGCGAATCAATGATGACTTAAAGACTGTGGCTGCTATGGATGTTCTTGTACCAAAGGTCAGTGACTGCCCAATGGCAATAGATTCAGATAACTAGTGGCTTTTCACATCTGTAATTTAATTAATATATATGTAATTTATTTCAGGTGGGAGAGTTAGTTGGTGGAAGCCAAAGGGAAGAAAGATATGATGTCATCCAGAGAAGGTAGGTTTACTGTTTATTTGGAAGTATATGGCAATTGAATCAATGAAGATGCTCGTATACTAGTCTGCTTTATTTACCCTCAAAGGAACCGTATTTGCAAATTGCAGAATAAAAGAAATGGGGCTGCCAATTGAGCCATACGAGTGGTACCTTGATCTGAGGCGGTATGGGACAGTGAAGCATTCTGGGTTCGGTCTAGGCTTCGAAAGGATGATTCTTTTTGCTACTGGCATAGACAATATTAGAGATGTTGTTCCTTTCCCTCGTTATCCAGGCAGAGCAGATCTTTGATCTTAAAAGTGCTGCTGATTTGCTGGCTGTTGTGTCAGCCGGAGTAAAAAGGACATCTGGTTAGAAATCCGTTGATTGGAGAATTAATGATAGGTGGTATTGTAATTCTTTTTATGATCTTCTTATCCTTTGTTGTTACCTAAAGCCAACTCAATATTCGTGTTTACAAATGCTGTGTATCCGAAATAGATCAGGGAAGTATCGTGGCATGAGCATAGGATCCATATAATTTATTGTCTTTATTTTTAATATATTTGGTTAAACTTCAAAGATAATGGAGTAACTTGTTTTGGTTATCATTTTTGTCTCACAAATTGACAATTATGCTAATGGTGAAAATCAACTATCAAACAATATTTATATAATATTAATGATTGTATTCATTTTTTTTTATCACATTCACCTTGTACTGAAACTCTAAATTTCATTTATTTTGAGCAGTTATTTTGAGGCAGTCTCTCAATTTGCGCATGTAAAGTGGTTATGAAAATATGGTGCTATCTATTGTGTCTTTTAGTAATGAAGGGTTTAGGAACCTGGGGCACGCGGCAGAAGACAATTGACACACTTGAAAAGCTGTCATAAATTGTATTATATGAAAAATCGCCCAGTTAATGTGCTGAATTAGTAATTCCCCCCAAGTGACTAATTGCAGAAGCTCTGTACCATGCCCAGTCAGCTTCCAACTTGGCCAGGTCAGCAACAGGGCTTGGCTGGCCTCAAGTTCGATTTCTCTCGTCAGATAAAGAAACATCGCAATTAGTGGTTTTCATGTTTAATGAAACATTGACTTACCGAAAAGGCCGGGGGGAGCTACCACCTCAACACACTGCCGGGGATTGATCGCTCCTCTTCACTCATCATCAAGGCAACCATTGTTATGCATTCACCGTTGAGTCGACCCCCGGGAGCAATGCACTGCATTTGATCTCTGGCGACCTGGGACCAGGGGTGATCGACCAACACCTCGCTAATGCACAAGAAAAAGTCAATTATTGCTCATTCCCTGCATAAATCTTAGAGAACATCAGATCCACACACATCTTACCTTGGGTATAATTCATTTTGCATGGTTGAAAGGGTGTACGCAACAACTGCGATCTCTTCTTCATGAAGGTTCAAGCCCTTGGTTGGATTGTATGCCACAGGTACCCATTGTTGTATGGCCAAAACCCTACAGTCGAGCTCAATCCGTGGTGGAAACATGTGCAGTGCAGTATAGAAACATACATGAACCATTCTCCATGCTCATTATAAAATTAAAAAATGTGTGGACCGATGGACTACAAACATGCAGTTAAGATAATTTAAGGCCCATGTCATCGCTTAGGTACAACTGATACACGGGCTTGCTTGCAGTCTTAGCCGCGGCGGTGGATCATACAATTAGATAGAATAGCGGTTCTGCCAGAAGCAAGTTGTGTTTCAATTGGTCATTGGGGCAATGTGAAAATTATGACAGTAATCAGCCCACCCTTGTAAAGGTCAAACGATGTACTGTAGGGGATGCATGGATCCAGTTCTATGTGTAATGGACTTATTACAATGGTGGCAGGGTAAAACTGTGTAACTTAACTCTTCATCATTTACCGTGGTTTCCTGCAGATGCGTTGGCCGATGAGATTCAAGTTCTTTCTTTGCCAATATTCGGACTACCAAAAAAGGAAAATGGTACTGTTTATGTAATTATTTCCGCCCACATTACTGTACTCCATTTTTCCTCTTATTTGCATGGCGCCTATATGGGGACGGGGTAGTATGTCTGTGTCAATTATTGCAATTTCCCATCTGACTTTGCCTTTACTTATGAACCGAGAACAGGATCCGAGGAGACTACCAGACGAATTCTGTGACAGACATGGTTCAGCATTGGTCGAGGGTCCAGTGAGGCTGTACGATGGGCGCAATGGCGAGCACCACGTGAACCTCGAATTCAAGGGTGGTAGGCCATGCTTTAGCGCAGGCTGGCTCAAATTGCTGGCACGTGTGGACGCAGAACCAAGAGGGGTCTTTCTGTTCGAGTTCACACCTCCTTTGAACTTTCAATCAGTCTTTGATGATAACAATCTAGGATAGATCCACTAAGTTTAATGCATCAATCATTTGCTGAACTCCGTGAATGACCGCTTTGATGGGGGCCGATGATACCTGCCGCTTGATTGCTCGCAACTTGGAATCCACGGTAGACCTAAACCCTTGCCATGTCAGACCCGACTCAGCATGAATCAGCTACTTGTCTTTTTCAGTTCTGGGGTCATTTTGCAAATTGTAGAACCAGAGCACCTTTCTTGTAGTTTTCCACACCTTATGAAATTGAGTTTTTACCCCTACGGTCCAGATGACATATTGGAAATCCAATGGACATTATATATCCACGTCACCCGGGGTTCCAAAACCCCCCGGGTGCCATAGAATCGGCCTGAAAATATAATTGCCCAACTTCTTTGATAAAACATGATAATGAATGAGAATGTATTACATATCATGAAAAAGAGTGCGTTGGTAGATGAGAGAGGGAGAATTTTTTTTTTGTGTAGCTTTGTTTTGAGTTACAATTTTTTCTTTTTTCACTTGTGTATTGTAAACAATATAATTTGAATTGTTCTGTTATGATATCATGGATCAGATATTTTTTTTCTTTTGCTCTTTCTATCTTTCTTTCTTTCCTCCTCCTCTTTTTCCTTCTTCTTCTTTTTTAATGGTTATATATATATATAATTTGAAGGAGAAGTTTTGGGAAGACCTAAAAAGATTGGTTCAAGGATTTTCACAAGAAGAAAAGATTTTCATCAGATGGGATTTAAATGGACATGTTGGTAGTGAGGTAAGGCAATTTTTGGGAGCGCATGGAGGTTTTGCTTACAGAGCACTAAATGAGTAGGGACAATTCATTCTTAATTTTTCGATGGCGTATGATTTTAAGATTGCAAACACTTGTTTTAAGAAGCGAGAAGAGCATTTAATCATGTACAAGAGTGGAATTTCAAGGTCACAAATTGATTTCTTTTTGGTAAGGAGCTCAAATAGAAGATTTTGTAAGGATTGTAAAGTGATTCTGGGCGAGAGCCTTATTACATAGCATAGGGTCTTAGTCCTCGATGTTCTTTTTAAAACTCGTAACAAGAAGAGACAATAAGTTATAAATCCAAGGATTAAGTGGTGGCAACTCAAGGATGAGAAACAGATGACTTTTAAGAGAATATTATTGGAGGAAGGTAGTTGGAAAGCACAAGGAAGTGCTAATCATATTTGGGATGTGATGGCCAGGAAGGTTAGGATGGTTGCTAAGACAGTTTTATGTGAATCAAAAGGTTTTGGACCAAGAGATAAAGAATCTTGGTGGTGGAATGCAAGTGTACAGGAAAAGGTCAAAACTAAAAGGGAATGTTTTAAGGCTTTGCATTTGTGTGACAATGCTGAGAATTGGGAAAGGTATCGGACGACTAGGAAGGAGACCAAAAAGGCAGTGAGCGAGGCACGATCTAAAGCTTTTGAGGAATTCTATCGAGATTTAGAAACAAAGAATGAAAAACGAAAGATTTACAAGCTTGCCAAAAATAGGGAAAGAAAATCAAGAAACTTGAATCAAGTAAGGTGTATTAAGGATGAAGAAGGATAAGTTCTACTTACAGATGAAGATATCAAAGAGAGATAGGAGAAGTACTTTTATAAGCCTTTTAATGATGAGGAAGGAGTGATTAGGGATATGGAAGGATTAAAAATTCAAGAGGACGAACAAAATTTAGTTTATTACCGCAGGATTCGAATTGAGGAGGTAAAAGAAGTTCTTAAGAGAATGGATAATGATAAAGCCGTTAGTCCGGATGGTATTTCTATTAAAGTTTGGAAATGTTTAGGAGAGTAAGGTATTTTTTGACTCACCAAGTTATTTAATGAGATTTTAAAGTCTAAGAAAATGGCAAATGAGTGGAGGATGAGCATTTTGGTGCCTATATACAAGAACAAAGGAGATATCCAAAACTATGCAAATTATCGAGAGATAAAACTTATGAGTCATACTATGAAGTTATGGGAAAAAGTGATTAAGCACAGATTAAGAGACGAGACTAAGATTGCAAAGAACCAATTTGAATTTATGTTAAAAAGGTCTACAACAGAGGTTATTTATCTTTTACGAGGGTTGATGAAAAGGTATCGAAGTAAAGAAAGAGACTTATATATGATTTTCATTGACCTAGAAAAAGCTTATGATCGGGTACCAAGAAAAATGTTGTGGAAGGCTTTGGAGAAAAAAGGAATTCGTGTCGCATATATTCGGGCTATATAGGATATGTACAATGGAGTAACTACAAGTGTAAGAACTCTTAGAGGAAAGACAAAGGACTTTATTATAAGGATAGGTCTACATTAGGGTTTAGTCTTAATTCCTTACTTGTTTAATCAAGTCTTAGATGTTCTTACCAAGGACATACAGGAGAATATTCCTAAATGTATGGTATTTGTGGATGATATAGTCTTAATTGAAAAATCACGGAAGGAGGTTAACTATAAATTAGAGCTTTGGAGACAGGCTTTGGAATCAAGGGTTTTCGCTTGAGTAGGAGTAAGACATACTATATGCATTGCAAGTTTAACAAGAAGTAAGATAGAAATGATTTGGAGATAAGAATTAGAGGACATATCATACCGCAAATATCTAAATTTAAGTACTTGGGATTTTTTTTACAAAGCGATGGGGAAATTGATGGAGATATCACACAGAATATAAGCTGGATGGTTAAAATGAAGAAAGACATCTGGAGTGATTTGTGATCGTAAAGTACCTACTAAGCTTAAAGAAAAGTTTTATTGGACTGCTATACGACCAGTTATACTCTATGGTAGTGAATGTTGGGCTCTAAAGGGATAACAAGAGCAAAAAATGGGGATAGTAGAAATGAGAATGTTAAAATGAATGTATGGTCATTCAAGAAAGGATAAGATATGAAATGATTGTATACAAGGGTATATTGACGTGGCATCTATTGAGGAGAATATGATAGAAAATTGGTTGAAGTGGTTTGGTCATGTGCAAAGAAGGCTTTTAGAGGCACTAGTGAGAAGAGTTGATCACATAGTCTTTAACCCTGTGAAAAAGTGCAGAGGGAGGCCAAAAAGGACATTAGAGGAAGTTATAAAAAAAATCTCTTAATGAATAATATCACTGAAAACTTAATTTTTGATAGAGTTCAATAGCGTCGTGCGATCCATAAAACTAATCTCACTTAGTAGAATAAGGCTATGTTGTTGTCGTCGTCGTTGTTGTTGTTGTTCTGTTTTGATATCAATTTTCATGAAGAAAGAGCCTAAATAAACCTGGCTGCAAAAATATATGACTTTAGAAATTAAATATGTAGGGAATATATTATAAGAAAGTTTTGTGTCTGTGATACAAAATTTGTTGTATGTGCTCCTTCAGTCTTCACTACGAATAGAAACTTTGTGTAGTATAAAGAATATAATTTGAATTGTTCTGTTTTGATTTCAATTTCTACGAAGAAAGAGCCTAAATAAACCTCAAAAATATGTGGCTTTAGAAATTAAACATGTAGAGAATATATTATAAGAAAGATTTGTGTCTGCGACACAAAATTTCTTTTGTTATATGCTCCTTCGGTCTTCACTACGGATAGAAACTTTGAATTCCAGAATCAGATCATCACACGATTTGTTCTGTATCAAAAAATGCACAAATCTACCGAGTATCGGATAAATGCTCAAGACAAATTTACAAGTCCAAATTTGACGGTACCAATTCAACGGTTCAGATTCAATTTTTGTATCATATACCAACAAAAACAACGTTTGCACCGTAGAATACTCCTTATTATAAGTGGAAAGTCGTAAATGCCCCAGTATACCATCGATGAAGTAAATCGATTTCATCTGTGTTCATCTCAACACTTTAACGTTTCTTTCGCATCACCTTCCGAAATAAAACCTTAAATCGGAAGATCTGTTAAATGACGTAATTTGCCAAACAAAGTGAAAGGCCGGCGCTTGGATTTTTGCCATTGAGTATTTAGAAATTAGAAACCAGTAATCAGAATCAGAATCTAGATTGGGAGGAGAACCATGAAGAAGCTAGCCAGAAAGTGGCGCAATTCTCAAGATGACAAGTTCTCTCTACCTACTCGCGACGATTTAACTGTTGACGACTCTCGTCCTATGGACACACAAGGTCTCTCTCTCTCTCTCGTACCGTTTGTTTTGTCTTCAAATTACAAGATTCAGGTCAGAATTCATTTTACTCTGCAGAGGTTACTTTTTGTTAATGGGGGCGCAATGCTTCGAGTTTCTCACTGCATAGAGCTTTATGAATTATCTCATGTATTTGAAGTAAAAAAGTTATCATTTTTCTGAGAAAAAAACTAGAAGCCTATCTTTGATTTCTCAATTGAATCTGCTCTCCCATAAATTATTTGAAATATTGGTTTTTTGATCTGTCCTGGTGCTGCAGAACAAGAAGACTTGGTTCGGTCCTTGGAAAGGAGTCAAGCTCAGCAAAGTCGCTTGTGGCGGGTGCCGATTGCTTCCTTTGTCTTTTCAATCTTGCAAGTAGACGTAACTTTTTTTTAGTTTTTGAAAGCTCACTTGGGACTTTTTTTGTAGATGGTGTTTGCAGCTTTTATCTTCTGTTACATCCTGTTTCTTGTGTTCTCCATTTTTCAGCAGGTCTTATCTCCATGGGAACTGGTATGCCTCTTTTGTTAACTTCATTACCCCAAAGTTCCCTTTATGTACGGACTCTTTTCTCCTTATCTTCCTCTTAGAACTAATGTTGCTTGACCGTCTTTTATAAGTAGTACTAAAAAATAAGACGCAAGGTGAGCTCAATGAGGAGTTCATACTAAGCAACTGTCTCATGTTATGTAACAAAGAGACTACCAATATTGCAGCTTCAAAGTGAAAAGATCAGAGTTCTCTATGAGATGATTGCGTCTGAGTCCCGATGGATACTTGAGGCACATAAGACTATGTGTGTTTGTGCTTTCTATCATATTTGATCTCAGAATCAAATCTAATTCGAGCTCAGATAAAATTATGTTAATTTCTGGTGTAACAATTGGACCTCTCCCCTCTAACAAAGTAATAGCATCCATGAGGCTATAAGAGAAATGGATTATGTAAAAATTCTTGCATATATGAAAAGCCCCCGGCTCTTATATTTTTGGGGGAGGGGTTTCTCTAAATTTCTGGCACTGAAAATATATTGTCTGCCATATATTGAATCTCATAACTTTTTCCTTTGATGAATATGCTTGATAAACAGCGGTATCATGCATACTTCATGGAGGAGATCTATTCATGGATGATTATATCAGCAGGTCCACTTCTTTTCCATTTTGACATTATGAACATATAGTTATAGCTGTCTATTGTATACAATGAACAAAATCAATAGTTAATCCATTTCTATTTGTCACTGTAAACATTAACTTCCAGGGATATTCTTTAATCCCTTTCTATTTATCACTGTAAACTTTTTGCTGATTGAACAACTTTTACAGATTGGGTGGCTGTTTTGGCTTGCTCATTTGCTATCATAGGGCTGGTTGATGAGTCAATGCATCGCAGAAAATGGATCTGGTGCTCATGGTTTATTGGCATTACTCTGGCAGTTTTTTGGTTGTATTACATGTTGAGGTATAGTTTTCAGATCAAGATGGTGTGATGCATTTCATTAAATAAAGTATTTGTATTTGCTATTTTCTATCTCAATAAATCAAATATTATTTGGAACTAAGAACCCTAGAAATATAATGGGACTTTAGGTATTTATAGAGGATGGATGAGATCAGCATATTTTAACTGCTATGCGCTGTGTTTTTGTTGCTTTTGAAATTATTTGCCCATTTAGTTGCATCATTTTTCACCTGCATTATTTGGATCAACATTGGTACATATTAATTTTCATAATTTGCTATCTTGTACTAATTTTTGCATTTTCTTTGGCCGGTTTGCATTTTCTTGTTTATCCTCTTGAATTTTGTGTTATGTCTAATGTTGATCAAAATTTACCAATTAGTGTTATTTACTTCTATGGTAGATTGCCAAGGTTCCGGTGGGATGTTATGTGGCTACCATTTGGCCCTATTAGGTATTATTCCATTGTACCATCTATCTCTGTATTTGTTTTGTAAACGTTAATTTACATGAATATATGCATTAATTTGATACCATGCTGCAGTGGAGCTGCTATATGCCTGTACGTGGATCATTTATTGAGGGAATCATCAGAAGAGGTAAAAAAGCTCCGGGGATACATGTATTCCTACAAAGCCAGCTAGAATTGTTCTCCTTTTATCACCGAATAAGAGGGTTTCAATGTTTCATCCAAATGAGAGAACTTGTATAGATTCTTCAACTTCCCATCTTCCTTTTTTCCTGGAAAGGTGAAAAACCCAGTTACGTAGTCATCAAATTAAGGACTAACTTCGTTGTACCCTTCAGTATTTTCGTTTCTATCAAGCTTATTAAGGGCTTCTCTTCCGAAAGAATCTCCGATTAGACATTCCCACATGATTATGCTCAAATCAAAAGTAGAGGATGTCTTGGATGTGTACGATGTAAAATTATGACAATGTTGTCTTGATCACATGTTGCAACGGTGCTCTTATGTTATAAAACACACACGTCACAATTTGAATGAAAAATTTTGCGACTAATATCCAAAGAATTTTACTTAGATTTTAACCTTTCAAATAAATTGATTTATAATAAACTGATAATTTCAAACGAGGATAACCGAGTAACAAGAGCCAGACATGCAAGTGCGCACCATATCTTGTAACAAACTCGTCCTGAAAAGCTTGGTTAATAGTGATGAATATTAATTAATTGATAAACCTATCCCAACCCACTCTCATTGTCTATAATACCACAAACAAAAATACACCAGAGGAAGAAATTCATCCCAACTTTAGTGGGAACAATAAGAATTCCATTAATATTATTTTCTGGGATTAGTTATCTCCTGTCAAGAGTCATTTTTGTAAAACCACAACCTGGATTAACACAAACAAGAGAGCAAACAAGACTAAAACTAACCAACTGGTCTTGTCTGAACAAAATAAATGTACCTGGCGATACCAAACTACCTAAACCAGCAGCCAATCACTTAACTTGAAAATGTAGAAATGAAAGACTTCATATGTAAAGCCTGCATATATCTCTTGCAAAGTTTCAAACAAAAATACCATAAATCAATCCTCATCTTCAATAACCTTGGTGCCCAACCCTTTGAGCCCCTCAGGAGGGATTTCAGCAACTGTAACAAGGGAGTATAGCTCTTCCTTTGCATCCTCATCATCATTCCTCTTGCGAGCAATGCGCACTCTAATCCTCCTTGGCACACTTCTAATTCCTCTGCTCCAGACATACTTGTTCAGCTTCACATCCACTCTCACATCATTCGTCCCCATGGCCTTCTGGGCAAATTTCCTTATTTCCTTAATTGCTTTAGGAGCCTTCTTTTTAAATGTACTATATTGCATGATGACAAAATAAACAAGTAAGATATCTTACAAATAATCACAGTATACTAATATAAGTTTGAAAACGCATTTTATTGACAATAATCCCAAGATGAACAGTAAACAATAGATAGAATTAAAAATTATCCACCAATATCACATCATCAAATTTGTAACACAAACAGATGCGGGTGCAAAGCTTATGCCACCAATTTGCTTCAAGTTGGTTATTCAAAAATGATTTCATCCCCGACATTTTTAGCACTTTGTAAAACACAGCCATGACACAAAAGCTACGAGATCACACTTGAAACTCCATATATCCTCTTATATAGTTACATTGGAGGACTATCAAATTGAGAACACCACACTAAAAGGATAAAGCAATGATCTAAAACCAGCCTTCATTTGCATAAACAATCTCATCACATCCATATCGATACAATGCAAAATCAGCCAATCATCTGTTTAAAATTTCAGTTTTGTTATCTTTTGTCATGCCTGCAACCAAACTCAACTAGGTACATTTGGCCAGAATAAGTCGATCACAGGCAAAGCTAATTAATACAGAAATTCTCTACAAGATGTCTTTCAGTTCTGATTTAAAGTATTAGGATATCACATCTAAATCTTAAACTGGGACCACAAAGCCACATCGGTGTCCCAACGTCAATGCGAGACAGCCCAAAATCTATTAAACAAATCACACTCATCAGAACACTGTCAAGTGACTCAAGTTAGCACTATGATTACACAAAAGAATCAACTACTAGTACAACCAATTTCCTCCGGTACTGGAAAAAAAAAATCAGCATTCAATTCCATTTCTAATGCTTAAAAATGTGGTTTAATCTAAAAAATGCAAATTTTTCTAACGCTAATGGCATGTGATATTTCTCAAATGCCCAAATTTCATACCCTATTAAGGCATGGAACAACCCTAACAGGCAGCAATTGCAGCCCACATAATTAAAAATTGCAGAAGCAGCAATAGCCGAACAAAATAACCTAGAAGGCGTGTCGGCAATGATTACCAGCCATGGAGGCGCTTGTGAAGGTTGATAGTGTACTCCCTGGTAACCACCTCCTCCTTTCTACCTTTTGTCTTTTCCACCATTGTTAACTCTTCTTCAATCACCTATACCTGTCACTCACCCAGTAACATAAAAAATTCATGACTTCAGCAAATACGAGATCATGAGTGGAAAAATGAATCTTTTTCAACTGCATTCTAGTATGTTGAGTTGAGAATTCAATTCGAAGAAAAAAGGATTTCATCTCAATATTTTCCTTCAGGTATTTCCCAAAAACAAACCAGCAAAATGCATTGCTCAAAATAGAAAAACCGGAGAGGGAGAAAAGAAGACGAGGAAGCGACCTTGGGAAGGGTTTCACGTATGAGGCAGCACGCAGCGATCCACAGCGGAGAAATCAGCTCAGCGACTAAGGAAAATCGAGCAGAAACCCTATAACTTCCGGGTAATGGACCTAGAGGTCTTATCAGAGCCCATCTAACCTTAATATCTGACTATAGGACAGGGTCCAGCAGCTTACATGTGGGCTCTTAAATGGAAGGCGCAAAATTGGAATGCACTTCGCTGCAATCCAAAAACTTGGCTGGAGAATTGTAGATAGGGTCCGTTTGTTTCTGTTTTCTGTTTTTTGTTTTTAAAATAGTTTTATAAAATTGATTTCAAAAACAGTTTTTAAAAATAATAAGAAAAAGAAAGTATTTAGTAAGTTATTATGAACATAATCTTAAATTACAATAATGCCATTATTCAAATGTGTTTTGAAAACAGAAAAACAAAAACAACTTAAAGTTATTCTTGTTTTCTTATTTTTAAAATACATGTCTTGGAAACAATTTTTAAAAAGAAAAAGAAAAACACTTAAACAAACAAATTCTTTTGTTCTTTTATTTTTAAAAACTGAAAATTATTTTTAAGAACAATTTCTAAACAGACTCTAATTTTTTTTATTATTGGTGAAAAATTCACTCATTCTTACCATTTTAAACCTAATTATATTTTTTTATTCCTACAATTGCATTGGATCTCTTTTAAAATACAATATTCTGTTTGATTTTCCCAATATGCAAATGGTATTAATATTGTTTGAATTGATAATTATTAAAAATAAAAATTTTTAATTTACATACGGATTAAAATCTCAACTACTAGTACCCAAAAAAAAATATTGTATAGCTCCCTCAACTATATCCAAAAATCATTTAAATTTTATGCATCTATTAAGGTGCAAAAACTTCTGCTGTCGCCTATCAATGTCAATTATATTTTTTCTGGCAACTGTCCGCAACTCCACCAGACCTCTTTATATCAAGTAAAAAGTTTCAATCTTCAATTCACCCAAAGCTATAATTGTGAAGGTTCAATTTATATAAGAGAGATTGAAATAGAACTTTATATTCATGAGTGACTAAATACAATACATTTATATATCATGACACGAAAATTATAAGTAAGAACAAACTTATTATAATTAAGAAACCATTTCAGCCCGTTTTAAGCAGACATCGTTGACCAAAAAAGAAAATTGGAATCGGAATTTTATATATTTTTTTTTGCAGGAGAGGTCGCTTGGATGATAGCTTTGGTATCTCGGTCATGTATAGTAATATAGTATTTGTTGAATCCTTTCAAGACCAAAATGGAGATTAAGATGCTCATCTGCACTCAACCGTAGCCTTGTTGAATTAATAAATGGCAAGAGATGCCGATGCTGGAATAGTCCCCAGGGAAAGAAAAGAGACGCACAATTCAAATACAGCAGAATGAATTCTGATTCCTGTTCACTTACATTCAGAAAAGAAAAGGCCCACTAAAGATGCTGCTGCTATGCATCACTAGGTTTCTTTTCTCAATTGTTTCAATCATAACCACCTTCTGAGTTTCCCATTCTTCTTGCAAAGACATAACACAAGCATCTATACAAATGAGCAGCAAAGAATCAATGTGGTTTTGTTATAAATAAGCCCTCATTGACTGGGCCCCCAATAAAGGCAAAGCCTGCCTCCCAACTGATCAATATTGTACAATTGAGTTCTGTCCTTTGGATGCGAAGAATTCCGTTTACCTTAAAGTTTGTTGCCCTTTTAAGAAAATGTCTGCTAGGATTTCAGGGTACTACGTGAATATCTCCATAAACTAAGGGCCAAAACTGCCAACCCAGCAATTCCTGCTATAATCTGTCATAAACCAGAAATGAAAGCCATCATGCATACACATTAGAAAATAGGTATTTTATTCCCCATAAAATTAGGAATGCAGATTGTTCAACCTTCGCATCTCTGCTACAGCTTGTTCGAGTAGATTGGAATACTGATTGCAGTATTTTAAAACAAGATGGCTTGGGCATTAGAATAACCACAGTATACTGTATTTTGCAAGGGAAAGGTAGTATCCTTTGTAGTGTCAACTGTGCAGTTGATGGTATAAGGGATGATCTAACATTGGACCGCCCTTCATCTTGAACCTGCAGAGGAATGATACCAGAATTAGCATTCCACTTTTAGGTGATAAATGAGTGACAGACATTTTGATAAACAATATGTTAATAAGTCGTCTGGGGTAGGTTACAAAGGCAATAAAATCAGCAGTTGCAAGTCCCTTTCATAAATAACATCCACATATATCACTGGCCTCCTCAGATTCTGAAAAGAGGAAGTAAATTATTTCTTAAAATCCTACTGACATATGGCCATCTATTAGCAATTGACAGGTGCGACATTGACCAGAAAAGGTAAGCTTGAAGCAAGCTATGGCCATCTGAATACGGAAGCAGACCAAAAAATAAAAAAAATAAAAACTTCACTCTTGGTCATAAGGCACCAGCACTGAAACTAGAACAACTTATTTTCCTTTCTGATATATATGAGGAGACCATTAATGCAAATGCTAGACCCTGTGGCAGAGTGCCTGTTATATTGTAATGAAAATCACAAACCACAAAACAAAGTTATAGGCACTAACCTCAAAAGAAGTGCCAACATCCCCAGAATAAACTCTTGACTGATAGCTGCGTAAAATCCTGTCCAGCCAGTAGTAATTTTCCTGAAAGTGCATAAGTAAATAAGAAACAGCAGGAAGCCACTGGAAGTTGGACGGTGGTCAGGGATTTGGTGGAGATAAGTTACTCTCATGAATCTTACTGCCCTCACAGATAAAAGACAAAAAGGGGAAAAAAACTTCTCATTTTTATCCATGTTTATAGATAAGATTGTGGATTCAAAATACATGCATTCTGTTTCCCTGGCAGCCAAAGAAAGGCCATGATGCTAATATAACCAAGAATTAGAGACAAAATAACCTGCAACCCATTTTCATGAGCTCTTTGCTCGATTTCGAGGATGGTTGAAACATCCTGATCTGAAGGCCCTTCCTCTTGGAGATGCTGTATTTCATCCAAAGCAAGATCCACCTGTTAACAAATTTACAATTCAGTAAATTTCATGGAGTAATTATGCTAATACTTCACTTATCACTTATTTTACAATTGCAGAGGACTTGCCAGCTTTGAAGATATCTCTGGGTCACATGAGAAATTTATGCTAATGTCGCCACGAACATCACCTGTCCTTGAGGGTTTATTACCACCAAGGAATACTGAAACACCTGCAGAGTAGATCTGGTGTGCAGAGGTAATTTCATGAGATTTAGTGTCACCCCTAAGACAACTGAAGGAAGATGCTGGTAACATGTATTGTACCTGCCCATGCTTGAAACGGAGAACCTGCATTATTTTTGTTTCAAGGAGCTTGCTCAGGAACCCGACAAAGTGAATCTCTTCAACCATGGTTCCATTCTTCAGCTGCACAGGGAAACATAGCTGCACCAAACATTGTGCTTCCACCATGGGGCTTCGGACCACTTCTCTACATGCACAAAGAATGTTTTAATTGTAAACTGCATTAATTATCCACAGGCAACGGGTAATGCAGTAAGAAGTTAGAAACTCAAAAATGTCACAAAGATGCAATATAAGTGACAATAAATAATCTATTTCTACAGTGATGGTGAACAAGCAAAGCCTCATTATTGTCTGTTGAAACAGAAAAATATTCCGTTGGAGAGTCCAAAGACATTTGCACATATTCTCCTCTATATAAAAGAATGCACAGCATTTTACCATGATATGTCAATGTACCTAGATACGGTTGTCGGAAAAGTGAAAGGCAATCCTTTCAGATCATCACGGTTAAAATGCATAATAGGTTCAGCAGGCTTTGGAATTCCACCCTGCATCCAGAATCAAAGAAATCAATTAATTTCCAATTCATTCAAGGTCTCTAGGCTTTTAGCAAATGGATTTCCACTCACTAGATACTGCAATATTAGGGGAAGTGCAACAGTAGGATCAATACTCCCAACAATCACAACTGTAAAAGTTGATGGATCTTTGAAACATTTGTTGAAGTATTCACAAGCTTTCAGTGGATCAACCTTTTGTAGGTCACTTTTTCTAATAGGCTGCACATTAAAGGATCATCTTAAAATCAGATTGAAGTTTAAACAACTACTGAATTTGCATTGACATCAGGATATAGTCATACCCTGAAAAAATATGAGTTTCCATAGTTAAGCTCCTTCACACGGTTTGCAAAAGCAGTATATGGATCTCTATCTTGAGCTCGGACTGCTTCTTCAGCCATTTGCATCACTATTTTCACATCTTCTTCTCCTGGCGTTAAATTTGTTGTAAATAGTTGATAGACAAGCTGCAAAAATCAAAATAAGATAATTAGGATAAGAAGCTCACAACGTATTAGTATATAGCCTTTATGAAACTAAATTTTACAGTGTAAGAAAGTTTCTATGATGCTGCAAATGTGTTCTAGGCAAATTATATATTTAAGAAATAAGTATGTTGTATTAAGAATCAAGGACTATATATATAATTTTAAAGTACGATCTAAGACCAAACACAATCAAGACTAATTTGAGAATGATTATTAGAAACAGAATGGATGAAATCAATTATTGAGAAAAATGGATCACATGACTTCCACTAATGAACTCAAACACAACCGATAGTGACAAGGTCTAAAAGTGCATGCATTTTTATCAAAGGTTTAGTTTCAAATAGAAGAAAATAATATATTTATGACGGCTTCAGTTGAATTGTACAACAATTTCAAACAGAAGGTGCCACAGATTTGAGAATAAGACTTAAAGGCATTAAGTAAAGAGTTACATGTAACCAAGTCTTGCGAGATTTATGGCTGCTGAAAGAGATGAAAGGATTAATTACAATTAAGAGGTAGAAGGATCACAGCATCAGGGATGGCATGAAGGCTAACGATTAACTTGTAACTTTTATATAAGCATGATTGAGAATGTTGATGTGATAAAGACAAGTGTCCAGAAAATTTAAATGATAAAAGTCCAGATGCCACAGACAGAATCTTAATATAAATCAACTTATAAGTGTACAAACTTCTATCCTGCTTCAGACCATAAACACATGCAACTATATTTTGGAAACTGGTTTATGATATTTTGTCCTGGTAATTTGAATTTGAATCAACATAGAATCTAAGGTGTGACCAAATTAATGGCACAAGTTTTCTATTTCATTGAAGAAAACCTGCAAAGCTGTTTCCAGGTCTGAAGGTGAACAGTCTCCAGAAAATGTTCTCATATATGCCCCAATTTTTGTACCAACTTCGGCTCTCTTGCCAGCAAGCATATCCATTAGGACAGATGGCCTATAACCAAACACACCAATTTCCCAAGCAATGGTTGGTCCCATTGAACAAGAAAAATACTCACTCTCTGGGAGTTCAGATAAGCCCCCATATGAGAATCCAGTAAAGATGACCTGTTCAGACACAACTTACATTAGGAGTAAATTAGCTAATATACACACTAACTCATGCTTCTATCGCCATTGTTAATGAAACACCAGTTAGTGCAAGATTAAGAAAGAGGAGGAAATTTAAAAAAAAAGAAAAAAGAAAAAAAATGCCTTTGTCACTACTATCAAAAAATGCAAGGAAGCTCCAGTGTTATGAACGTAAACAACAAAGATAAGTTATCTTTCATGTCAGGACCAAAAGACTCGAAGCAGAAAACCACGGGATATTTTTGATATAATAGGAATAAGCATGTTTCTCAAAAAATAATCTTATTACAGACAGCTGAGGCCAGTTAGGAGTGCTCAATCTAGAGAACTTTCACATACTGTTGCTCTTTTATTCTATCCAGAAAACTTTCACTACATCTCTCACAGATACATTTTATTAATCACATCTAAGTTATAATCTCCCTATATTCCACTCAGTAGCAGACGCAGAAATTCGGGGTTGTGGGGCAATGCAAACACACACAAGAATAAAAATTTAAATTATTATAACAAAATTGAACATTTAAATATGAGTAAAACATTTACAACTTATTGCCTTCAACTTAAATAGATTCAAACCCCAGCCAACATAATTTGACAAAGTTTAATGCTTGTGTTGATATTTGAACCAGATTGACATAATATGTGGTCAATATTTGTTTCAAGACATATGTATAATTATGTCAACTAAAGCGTATGAGGAGAGTAACCTGGTCATCAAGAAAGTCTGTACGCTTATAGCAGATCCGCATGCCATTTGACAGAACTAGTTCAGAGGCTCCAATATTTGAATACTCATATTGCTCCACTATATTCCTAATTGAAGATAAATGACAATAAGCTCATTACAGTGTACATAAAGTTTGCAATCCATGCACATAATATTGTACATGTGTGATTGATTGCCAGGAGCCATCAAATTAAACTTGAATAAAATGATTTCCTCAAACCAGATGGCAAAGTAGCAATAGTTTAGGCTATTTAGACCTGACTCTACAATTAAGCCCTAGGGTGAAATCAAGCAAGGAAGCCTTTCCACTCTTCTCCAATCATTCTGAGTCTCAAAATGGAATTCTTATAATTACAGTTAAATTGGAAGAAAAGATCAAAACAAAGGAAATGCTCACCACATGCTCAAACAACCAAAATAGTTGTTAAGGCTCCAAGCAAAAGGAACTTCCATTATTTTATCCAGAACTCACTAGTATATAACACTTGTCAAAGTAGAATGAACTTATTTGAAATACCAATAATGGTTACATGTATGTTCACTGCATACATGAATTACACGTGGGATTTATAAATGTTTAGGTGATCCCCAAAAGCAAAAGAAAAATACATTACCACAATAAAATGTAACCTACAAGGGGATAGAGAAGGCAACCTCCAACTCACCCCATTTTCGGCTTTGTGGCAACAATTTCTTCTGGAATTTGTTCATCATCCCAAGGAGAAATTTTACTTGCTCCCTCAAGAAGGTTGACTTTATCCACAACATTCTTAAGATCATCAACTACAGCAAATGCTTGGGGCTCAATGGTCTTTATGACACAACTACAACATGCCCTTAATTTCTCTGAATACTTGGATACCTCCAATGCAGATATATCTACCAATATAAGAATGAATATCAGCTCAACTAAAAGTACCTCAAAATTAAATTGCCCAGAAATTCAATATTAGAAGACACAGGCACTGGATACAACAACTCACGTGGTAGAAGAGTCTTTTGGAGTTGAGCCTCAAACTCAATACCAACAACAGGTTCATTCTGAAGAAAATGCTGCAGTAACAAAAAGCAAATAATCTTTTTCAGTCAGTCATGGTTTTTTGTTGGTCATTTTGACATGATAAATTGATACCAATATACTTGTAAATATTCATCTCGTAAGCTGGTTGATTGAATTTGATCTCGTTCTAAATAGGCAGATTCAATCTCGGACATCAATAGTGCACGAACAATGGATATTTCACGCTCAGAAAAGCCATGAAGTCGTACCCTTGCAACCTAAAAGATAGCTATTATAAATCTAAAAGAAATATGGGAAAAAGGAAAATGGAGGAGGAAAGTGGAAAAGCAAAAAGTGGTAAAATAAAATTTAGTTCCTAACACAAGGATGAAAACCACCTCTATTAGCATCGACTCCAGTGCTACAATAGTTCCCTTCTCTTTACAAGATGAAGTCATTATATATGTCTTTAGTGGGCGGACTAGAACATCAGCAGCAGCTGAGCAAGAGAAAAAGGGCGGATCCTTTCTATGTGATATTTTGAAGAATCTCTGGTTTAATGCATAAAGGAACATGGACTCTGCAAGTAAATTTCTGTAGTCTTTTACTGTCTTAAGCTCATCTGGTGACATTTTATAGCTAATCATCACTGCAGACTGTTATTGACAATTTGACATAATCCAGAATAAATTGTTAAAATCCATTATAGGTATTACATTATCAAATAGTTTACATGTGCAGGAAAAATTTTATTATTAGATAATGATTGGCCACTAACCCCAGCAGCTTCAGATTCAACAAAACAAGAAAATCTTGGTTCATCATGTGACGGAACCAGGAATGTTGGTAAATGTGGAGGATCAAGTGCTGGGTTTTTCTCACCAAAATGGATCTTTATTAACTCAACTACACCCTGAGATAGAGACAGGAAGACAGGTTAGGAGAATCTTGAACAGAAAACAGAATCATGTATTCTGTACGAACATTAAAAAGACAGATAGCTAAAGAACCTGTGTATCAGAAAAATCCCCAACTGCTATCACTGCCATATTGCATAGATGGTACCACTTCTGATAAAAATGCTTCACAGTTTCAGGTGTAACTGTCCGAATAACTTTCTCCAGTCCAATTGGTAACCTTTCAGCATACTGCAATTAACCACGTTTTGTAAGGACATAAAATTGATAAGACTTCCCAGTATCATGAATTATTTAAAAGATCATTTCCATGTTGACTAATAACATTAAGCTTCTTTTGATGTTGTAACCTTGGTCAGGGTCTTATGTTAAATAAGAACTTCTTGCTAAGTTCATTCCGATTATTATTATGTAGACAAACTGCAAGCAAACACTGCATTGGGATCACTATTCTAAGTGTATGAGCTAATATTATTTGCCAGCTATTTTATACAAGTACCTTTGAACCTTCCATCATCAACGTCCAATGTGCATCCTGCATCCTTCCTGCTGCATTTCTATTCCCTCTATATTCTTCCATGACAGCACCTCTTTCTTTCTCCAAGTCATCTTTTGAGACCCGAATCTGCAGATTCATCCAATTATACTAAAAAGTGAAAAGACCATTTTAGACTATCATAGGAAGTGGTTTTGATCATACCTCTGAACTGAATTCTGCCAAAACTGAAACGGCCTGGGATAATAGTTCAGGCTTGTCAACAGGAACAAATAGCTCATACACTGTCTCATCAGCAGATGTCACAGCATTCTGACAAGCACCAAATTCTGCTCCAATACTTTCAAGAAATTTAACAATGTCATGATTCGTGTACTTCTTAGTAGCACTGAAAGCAAGATGCTCCACAACGTGAGCAACTCCACGTTCATCCTCTTCTTCCAGAACTGATCTGCCATGAATTTGTATATCCACTGGTTTACAATGACCATGTACAAAAAAGATCTAAAGTTGGTTATACAATTTGAATAACTCGAGAGTTTACAATGGCGATCCTCAATGAAAACAAACTAATGCAGAGTTGATGCATTAATAATTTGACAAAAGAAAGATATAAATATCAAATTCAATGCTTATAAATATATATATGTATATATGCATACCAGTAAGGTGGGGAAAAGAGCAATTACTAAATGTTTGCAACACTACATATTGGCTATTGAGATAAAAAATGGATTTACTTACAATTAGTTATAATGTCATATTTTGGTGTGGTGTCCTCACATCATGATAGGTCACACACTAATAAGCAAAACTTTTCCACATTGCCCGTACATTCATACAAACATCATATCCTCTATATTATTGTCATGTCATAATCATCAGTAAAAATAACAAGCTAATTCCCAAGACCTCATGTTGCCACGCTGCAATGCATAAAGGAAGTTCAGCTAAAGAAATTCGAAGTTATTATGATGGATCAAAAATCACAATCTAAAATAACATGAGTTAGTTAATTGAGAAATTAGAGCAAAAAGTGAATAAGTGGGCATCGTCGAAAGTGAAAATTACCCAGCTCTAACGGCAAGAGCGAGAGCAGCTCTCATGCGAGGTTTGGAATTGCAGCGAACATAGTAGCGAATTCCATTGTCAAGTCTACCATAGTCCACGCCAACAGGTTGTTGCGGAAGGAGTTGGTCCATATCCACGTTCACCAATTTCAGGGACCGGAACCCGTGCTTCTTCGACATCACCGGTGTCTCTGTGGGAAGCAAATCCATTTCTCTCTACAAAAGGAGCTCCCTCTTCACCCCACACCACTCCACCCGTTTTCCTTTTTTCTTTTCGTTTCTGCGTTTCCATTCTCTCCTTTTCTCTGTATTGGTTTTCATTATTTTACTAAATAAAAATTATTTTATGATAAATCACATTACCTCCCTCAATGTTTAAAATAATTACATTCACACCCTTTTTATTTTCGTAAATATATATGTACACTCGCTACATTTTTCTTTTGTAATTTCGTTTAAAACCAACACTTACTCCCCTACTTTTGAAATTTAAGGGAGGTAAATATATATTTTTAAAAATAAAAAATCATAAATATAATTAGGCTAAATTTTAAGAAAAATAAATATAATTTACCCTTTATTTTATCGATCTTTTTATGTTATTTATATTGCCTTTAGTTTGCGTAATCAAACATTTTTGAAAATCTTAATATTCTTAAAAATATGATATTTTTATATTTGATTTAATTAAAAATATTTTTAAAAATATTATCATATTATATTTTAATTATTTTTTAAAATATTATTTAATTATAAAAAATATTCTTATTAAAAATTAAATAGATATTGATAATCAGCAGTGATTGACGATATTTACCAATAATAGGTGGTGATGGTGAATGATGATTACTAATAGTTAATGATAGCTAATGGTGATTACTAATGGTAAGTGATAACTAGTAATACTCATTGAGAATAGATGGTGATTGGCAATAATTATCAGTAATAAGTGATATCTAGTTATAATCTCTAATAATAGGTGGTAATCAGGTCATTAATAATAGATAATGGTGGATGGTAATAATTAGTAATATGTAATAATAAATGATTACCGATAATGGGTGGTGAACAATAATAATTACAAGTAATGGATAGTGATTGGCAATGACTACCAATCATTGGTGGTAGTGGATGATGGTTACCAATGTAAATGATATCTAATAATGATCAACGATGATGATGATAGCCAGTAGTAGTTAATGATGATGGGTGGTGGTGGTGGGTGGTGATCACTGACGGTAAATAGTGGTGGAAGGAAAGATTTCCATTCCTAAATTTTCTGTAACTAAATTCTTCGGAACCACAAAAATCCTTAATTAGAATGAAATTCTAGTTTAATAATTTTTGAGATTTTTGTATACTTTTTAATCTTATGTAGATATTTATTATATTATTTTTCTACTTTTATTAAATCTTTTATTATTTTTATTATTTATTATTTTAATTTACTATTCATATATTATGATATGAATATACATTCACTAGAGATAAAAGATCTAAAAATTTTAATCATGTTAAATGGTGGGATGAGTAAAATAGTCTTTTTATATCAATTAAACATTTTCTTGTTAAAGGAATATAGAATATCCACCTCTTCTATTGAAATATTTTGAGGGATTATTAGACTAAAAATATTCACAAGAATATTTTTCTAAAATTTAAATAAAATATGAGAATCTCATATTCCCTTAAAATATTCTTGAAAATGTAAGGAAGATTTTGTAAACCCAGCACTACTTCAAAGATTTAGCACTCATTAAGCACCCAATTGAAGATGCATGTTTCATTCACTTGCATCACTTGTATGTTAAATAGCATTTGGTTTGTAGGATTTTTTCTACATTTTTAGGAATGTTATTAGAGAATATATAATTCTCATATTTAATTCAAAATTTATAAAAATATTCCTAAAAATATTTTTAGTTCATATTTAGTCTAATATTACCTTAAAATATTCTTATAAGAAAGTGTGCATTTCATGGTATGATAATATCTTAATAATATAAATAGACTATTTTGCTCACCTTCTTATTAAGGCCGTATTATTATTTACACTTCATTTTATGACTACTAATGATCACCCCCATTAATGTCGTTGCCCATTACTAATGACTACCACTCATTACCCATTAAAGGTGATCGTTGTCACCTCCTCAATTATCGATGACTATCGTTAACCATCTCATTGTTGGCCATAGCCACCATAAATAATTGTTATTGCCATCATTCATATCAGTGACCTTTGTTGACGATCACCTATTGTTAATATTCAATATTAACTAACACCCACCATTAATGATCTTCGTCAACCACCACATATCATCAGCCATCCCTAACCACCATTAATCGCTTAATATTCAATGAAGATATTTTTAGTAATGTAATAATATTTTTAAAGACATATAGATTAATTAAAACATAATATTATAACATTCATAAGATTTTTTTTTGTAATAATAAGAGTGGTAAAACTACCAAATGCACACAAATAGAAAGACAAGAGTTCAAATCTTAAATATAAAGGAAGACACAAAATATTCAAAAGATGTCATATATCACTTAAGTCAAAAGCTCTCAATATTTATAAAAATATTTTTAAATGAATCAAGTATGATAATGTCACATTCCTGATAATTAAATTTCTAGGAATTACATTTTTAAAAATATTAAGATTTCTAGGAATGTATAATTCTGTGAACTAAACACTACTTTAGGAATTATTTAACTTATACGAGAAGTAAGTTGTTATAAGAAATTAAACTTTTTAAAAAGTAAATTCTCTTATAAATTTCATGAGAAATATTTAAAGTTATTTTATTGACACTAATGAATTAAAACTTTCTAGAAATTGACTTCTTATATTTTATTTGATTCAATTCTAATTTTTTTAAAAAGTATTTAAAAATTTTAATATTATAATGTAAAAAATAAGATGTATTAACAAATTTTAATTATCTTTAATTATCTATTTTTTAAACCATATTTCTAATTCTTATTTCCATCATAATTTTTCTAAATTAGTAATTTCTTATTTTTAAATTTACAATAAAAAATAAGTTTATATAAAAGAAATAAGATGTCTTATATGTATTTTTATATTATTTTATGTAATATCTCATAAGAATATTCTTTAAAAAATACTTTAAGTGAATTAAAATTTTCAAATAGATATTATATTAAAAAATACCCCAATTAGAAAACCTGATGGCAAAATCGGATGAAATTTTGAAGAATCATAAAAGTAATTTTGATGTGAGCCCAACTAAAATTATTATGAGGATTTTATTAGGTATCAAAATATATTAAAATCTAATTAAAAACTTAATAATAAATTTAAAAAATTCGCATTGAAATTTATCAAAATTATTAAAATTTAAGTAAACCAAAAAATGAAAAATTGAGCTGAAAACTTAGTAAATTAATTTAAAAACCTTTGGGCTGACCTTAATAATTTTTTTTAAATATAAAATGTATATGAAAGCATACAAAAAAAGGCCCAAAAATATTTAAATTTTTAGGGGTAAAAATACAAAGAAAGTGAGAAATTTTGGGCCAATTTGCAATAAATCTTTTTTTACTTTTAAAGTAGCTTATTTTTATTGGATGTTATGGTCATTATTTCTCTAATTTTGGAGGATATTTGGATGTCCAAGACCAGAATAATTGTCCTAAAATTTTTCTCAAAAATTTTCAATTAATAATAGAAAGAAAAATGTAAAAATTTGTAGATTTTTATAGTTAGATCTTTTAGGCTTTTTATATAAACATGAGTTGGCCATTTAGAGTAGAAAATATTTGTTTCTTGGCCAACCAAAACATGCAAGAGAAGAGGGAGTTTAGTGAGGAAGTCCAAGCCTTCAAGTTATCTAAGTGAATTCTTTATTTTATAGCTTCAAATCTTGTAAGGTAACTAGGTATTTTCTTTCACTTTTTGTTAAGATTTCTAGATCTTCTCTTTCCTAAATTTCTAAAAATTTTGATATATTATCATGAAGCCACTCACTTGTTTTCTTAAGGAGGTATTGAAAGACAAAGAGTGAAAAATTTAAGGTAAGTGGCCATTACCTATTTTCTTTAGAGTTTTCCTAAGAAAAGTGATGATTTTGGTGATTTATGAGAACAAGGAATGCATAGCTATACATAGTCTTGCTTCTGATCCTTTTCTTCCTCATAGACATCAAAATGAACCATAGGTCCTCATTTCTTCACATCCAACTACTCGGCAGACAGACTTAACTCCCCGATTGGACAATGGTACTCGAATAAGACCATGCATTCCTTACTTTGTTATGAAAGAAGTAGCAAGGAATTCCACCCCTGTGAGGGAGGTTCTTCCTTTCCTGTTGGTTGAGTGTATTCAAATCTTACTCTAACAAGTAAGCAAGTAAACTACCTTCCACTTGCAAAGATTGCTTTGAAAGGTTTGGCCGGGTCTTTTGATCTGTGTAAATAATGTTACATTATTATTACATAGGTTCTTATTATTGTGATTTTTGTGCGTGGGTATGTATGAAGGCATAGTTCTAGTCCTGTGCTCTTTTGAATGTTATTTAATGATACTAGGATGTTGTTGGGTTGGTATTTTAAAGTTAAGATTGGTAGGGGAAGATTTTGTAAGTTTTGATGACAATGGAAACAAATCAATCAAGAATGGATAATATCTTATTTTTTTACTCTATGGAACTAAGGATTGGAAAATGATAAAATTTCTATTTTTAGTGTTTTAATGTCAAAAATGATGTTAGGATATGTGAGGAAAATTTTAGAAATGTGAAAAATGAATGTTTAAGAGCCTAGAAGAATGAAGCCAAAACAGAATGCTAGCAAATTTGCTTTTATTGTTGGCATATTTAGGCAACCAAATGATAGAGTAAAATAATAAAAATTGTTATACTTACCCTTCCATATGTTAGGAAACTTAACCAAATTTGATGATATTTGAAGTTCATATGGTTATTCAACAAAATTTTCTATTTCAAGTGCTCCAATGAAGTCCTAATTTTGGACCCTCTTTGTATAGTCTCGGGCTTGCAAATTTAGGATGTTATCAAGTTTATGTCAAATTTTAGTGACAATTAGAGTTGATTTGATTGTCTAAATGATAAATTCATTATAACAACTCTAATGTTGTCCAAAATCATAGCTTTATGTTCATGCTTTTAGTACATGGTGAAACTCGTGAAATTAATTGTACAACAAATGAATTATTTATTATTTATCATGTTAGGAATGCTATGTTAAACTTTGGTAATTTATGAAAGCATTTTAAATATTAAAAAAGCCCTTCTATTACATGACACTCTATGTTAGCCTTGTTTTGAGAATGTGCTTTCATTTCAGTATAAATAGTACTAGAGAACCATAATGGTGTAAGATAATTGACCTTTTATGATTCACAATAGGTTAATAAGATGTCGAGAGCCTTAGATAAATTTTTTTATAAAAGTTAGAATGAGTTTAAATGGTAAAAAAAGGATTTACTTATGAATATCCCTTTTATGGCCTAATAAGACTTATGGATTAGTGAAGTATGATTTGAATTAATATAATACACTTATTATTCAAATATCTTTTAGTTTTGAAATATCATATGCTATATTTATTGTTAAAATAATTAATAAAATACTTATAACTAAGTTCATATTTTGACCATACCTATGATATGTCCCAATATGGTTGATGCCTATGGTATCCCATCTTAGTTGATGCCTATGATGACTTGATACTTATTTGTTATGTATGAGAAAATATGTATTCTTCATGCGACTTATTTCTAGAAGGAGGAGTATAAAGCAGAACCAGACTTATAAAGGGGAGGAAGGATATAAAGCAGGACTGAAGTTATAAATGGGAAGAAGGGTATAAGGCGGGACCAAAGTTACAATGAAAAAAATCTTAGTACTAAATATAACTATTTAGCTTAATAATTTGAATAAATATCATTTTAAAGAAAGTATTATTAAGAATTTATTATGTAATGAAAATATAAATGTATTAATATATATTTAAATTGTTATGACGAAAACTTAAAAAAAAAGAGAGAAATAGCCATTCACTGAGTAATTTTTATTACTCATACTTGTGTATTGTTTCTTTTATAGATGCTAATTGTGATCTCGATGAAGCAAATTGACATATATACTGAACTCTTCCCTTACTCCATAAAAGCGCGCCCATGGATAAGTTTATGAGATAGTTCGATCTATATGTCAAATAATACTCCTTCTTAGAGTGTTATTTATATACTAATGGTATCATATTTTGTATACTTTCTAAACTTATGTATATATTTTTCTTATTATACGTACCAATTTGTATTTTAATATGTATATAATTATAAGTATTTTCCTACTATATACATAATAATGGAAGTGGTGAGAAAGTCATAAAGTGTCAAATCTTGTAAAAGTATTTAGTTAATAAATTTACATTAATTAGATATCTTTTAACTGATCATTATACCTTAAAATTAGGTCATGACATTTTAATATAATTTAAATGAATAAAAATATTAGTTGAATAATTAATTCTAACGAATTCATATGAAATATATAAGAAATATATAATTTTTTTATAATTGAATATTAATATAATAAATAATAAATAAAATAAATATAAAATAATAGTATAATATAATAGATCTATATAATAAATATATTTCGATCTAGAAAATAATTTTTATTATAATTATATTTATGATATAATGTTTAATATTTATTTTATATAATACTTATTCTATTTATTATATTTTATATAATTTATTATTATATTTATATTTTATAATTAAAAATTATATTTATCATTGATGAATTATATTTATTATAATTTTTAAACAATAAAGATAAAAAGATAAAGTGTTCATTCGTTAAATTAAATAAGGTTAGTATTGTATTTCTATTTATAAAAAGCCTAGAGAGTTCTTCTTATCAAGAAGATGTGAGAAAATAACTTCTTATAATTTATGAAAAGTAGGACTTTCTCCATTTTGGTAATTAATGACTAACCATATGGTTTAAAGATTTCCTTCCTCCTTGAAAATTATACTTTATATGTTATTTCTTCAAACCAAATAACTTTTTATTTTCTTTTAACCAATTAATGTGTAGTCATGCTTTAACATAAGAGATTAAAAAAATAAAAATATAATATAATATATTACTTTAAATTATTAATAAAAGGAGATTATTAATATTTATATCTATATTAACTTTTTTATTTAAATAAAAAAATTATCCTATTAATTTAATAATAATAAAACAATACAAGATATTATAGTCACTTTTCCATCTCCATTAATTTCTAATTTAATGAGCATATTTATTGTAAAAATAAGACAAAAAATGGAGTTAACTTAAATATCTTAAATTGATATATCCCCATTAAAATTACTTAAATGCATTTTATTACTTTATTATTATTAAATTAATAGTATGATTTTTTACTTAAATACAAAATTAAAGATCTTTATGTATAGATATTGAGGTTAGTAACCCCTTTAATAAAATAATATATATGGAACATAAATATAAAACAACAACAAAAAATATGATAGTTATCAACAAATAATGCATATTCATTTTATATGAGGATGATTTAATCATCCACATTAGCAATGCTATATGCAATGCAACAAAAATGGTTATTTAAAATTAAGTTTTGAATGCAAAAAAATTATTAATAAATATAATATGATAATCCAAATTTATAAAAATTAATTTAATAGATATAAAAGATTTGAAACTCAATTTTGAATTCCATTCCTATCACATCTAGCATTTTTGTTTAATTATAATAATAATAATTTGTGTAAGAAAACTCAAATAAATAAAAATTATTATATTAAATAAAATAATTGTACCAAAAATGTGATACCAATTTTGATATTGTAATTTTCGTCATAATTTCAATATATGAATATGTACAAAAATATGTGTCGTAATCAAATTATATCATGCATTACATATAATGCATCTAGATGTATGAAAATATTTTTTTTGTATTATTCAAAATTAATTAGAAACTAAGGATTGTGATATATATTTATTGATATTTTCTCTTGATTTTGTTAATATATTATGAATATATATATTATAATGGTTAGTTTCTTATTGGAATATAAATTTCTTAATTTATCTAATCAGGTATAAATGTAAGCATTTAAAATTTGATAAATTAAAGAATTATTAGTGCAATAGAAAATTGAATGGCTATGATGTACATTCATTGTTATTTTTTCCAAATTTGGAGATTTTCCAATAAAATAAATCTTTAATGATGGCATATCTGATGATAAAAACACTATTAGTAATTATGGCGCATTTAGAGATCAAATAAGTTAAGGCATTTTATTCTAATAGGGAACTAAACTACTATATCATATATTAATTGCTATTTTACTCTAAATTTTAAGGTTGTCCAAATATAAAAATATTTGTTCATTGTAGCGATGAAATCTAAGATAATGAAGATGCTACTCAAAGTTAAGATATTTAAGTTAGATTCTCACTTTATGAATCAAATAAGAAAAAAAATGAATATATCATATTCATTTTTTTGTTAGACAGAAGGACCGTTATGAATAGTTTTTAATTCTTGCTTGTTGAATTCTTAAATTTACTTTTTGGTCAAGACAATGAACATTTACAAAATATAAATTTCTTTATCCTTAAAATTATCAAAGTTATCTATGTAAGAAAGAAAAAATTTTATTGAATAAAATTTTGTAAATGCATCGTGAAAAAATACATAAACATGATAAATTCATCAACATAAACAATTCAAAACAAATTTTAAATTACTATTGATTTAACTTAGGTAAATCTAAAACATTGATCACTTTTTACTTTAAAACATCATATGAACAAACAAAAAATACAAAAACATTGGTATATATAGGAATTGTAAATTTTTTAGATCAATGGAAATTGAGAAAAAAAAACCTTAAATTTTTTATTGAAAGGAGTGATGGAGAATTTAAAAGAAATACCTTCTTCCTAAAATCAACATTTATAAAGAGAAACATTAGGTTAAATTAAGACTATATCAATGTAAGGTAACAAAGCTTATAGTTGGAAAGGAAATAGTAACACATTTTAGAATCAATATTATTAATAAATAAAAAATCTAAAAAAAGAGAAAATAATACTAATCTATACCCAAAATCAATTAAGGGAACATTTATCAATTTAATAGAACATTCACTGATTTAATGGAAATGAAATACCTTGAATAATAAGCAAGTAATGAGATAAGAGTGACAACAAAGTGGAATGAGATTATAAAAAAAAGGACAAATTGAATCCTTTGAAAAGATAAGTAAAGACATTGAATTCAATATAAATAAATAAAATTTGTCAATTCATGATGATAACATTATTAGAAATTAGGAAACAAAACTCTAAGAAATGTAATTAATTATTTGATATAATTTAGGAAATATAAGACAAAAAAAATTAAACAATTTAAAGATGATCTTATAAATGCATGGTGATGCATTTATGTGATGACTTATGTTAATTAACTTGGAAATAGAAGCAAGACAACTCGGTGGTTGCTTTGGTAACACAAATCCCATTAAAGGTGTGGACCCTATTGCCACTTGTAATATGTTTATTAATTAATTAACTAGATAACTTAACATGAACCCTCATGTTAGGGCATGATTCACATTTTAAAAAGCAGTGTCCTCTAATAAGTAGTATGATTGGAACTTATATAAGAGCATAACATAGGATATGGTCCTTAAGAGCCATTAATTTTTGTTATTTTTTTATAGCATTATGGCTCTAACCAAACCTCAAATTCACTAGAGTGTAAGATATTTATGTCTTCATGATAGTTGTTTATCGAGTCATTTAATTATTTGCTTATATAAAGGTTATTTTATCTAATTGTGCATCTCTTGCAACATTTAGTATAATGTTGCTTTCATATAGAGATATTCATATGGTGGTTGTTGTTAGTGGTGGTGGTGGTGGTGTTGTCATTACTATTATTAATACTGCTCTTTTTGCTTTCATTAATATTAGTATTGATAAGATTATTATTATTGTTCACATTCCTATTATTGACACTAGTGTTGTTAGGTTTGATATTAATATTAATGTTATTATCATCATTGAAATTATTATTACCAAATTTGAGATAATTATCTTGTTATGGAAAAATGTATATGTAAGTGATGTCATTAGATTCATGATAAGAACATAAGTTTGTAGTAATTTAGGAATGATGAATAAGGTTATGTTAAGTTGTTACACATACACCGCAATGGATAATTATAGATATTTGCAGGGTATTTAAGACCTAATTAACTATTTTGTACAAGTAATGGGGCATTTGCCCCATACTACATCTTACTTATATGTATTACTAAGTTGTGACTATATGAAACCTATTTCTTAGTTTCTACTAACATGTTCTACTTTAACTTTGGTATCATTACACAGTATATATATATACATATATATATATATATTAAAAGTGTTCATAAGAGTATTTATGCTATCTTAAGTTATTAGTTTTTCTAAAAGACCCAAAACATTTATAGTTACAAGCTATTATTGACTATAGTTGCACATGATAAGATTTCAAGGAGAATTTTGCACTTAAGTACCTAGTGGAGATGGAGCTTTCATAGAAGCATTTAAAAAAGAGAGAAAATTTAACATAATGAGTCATTGACTCAACAAGTCCTACTCAATAAATCATAATAGTAATCATATAGTTATTTAGTCATATATATATATATATATATATATCAATATTCATTTATAACCATTTCTTTCATATGCCACAAAATATTCATAATCATATTAATAGATAAGACAATATATAATGACAAGGACAATAAATAATAATCCACCTAATGTCTCCTGGTCAATTTTATTCATTCACAAATCTAATTTTATTTCTCTAGGTACCTTATCTGCTCACAAATAATTTATTGTTTCATAATTCATCTTATCATTTACATCCAATCATAGTTCCAATCACAATATCACATCCCCAACAAGGATTCATTAAAATACCAATCACATTCATAATCCATAATTAATTAATTATAGTAATAGAATAATCCATACATACTTACCTTCGCACATAATCCCACCTTTATAATATACTTCTTCATAATATCTCGTCATACATTACAAATCTAAAATATAAGGTAGGATATTCAAGTATGGTACTTAAATATAAAGCTTTAGAGGTAAACTTAATGGACATATTTAAATACTATATACGGATATTTGTATCTAAAGACTGCTAGTTCTATAATACTTGATTGTTATAATCAAATATGGCTCCTGAGAAGTGACTCCTATGGCCATATTCAAATATTATACTTAAGTATTTGTATTCGTAAATGACCACCTTCTGAAGTACTTGACTATAATAGTTAAACATGTCCTGTTAAGAGCACTCTTTAAGGTTATATTCAATTACTATATTCCAATATTGCTTAGGTTTTTCCATGTCTTCACCGAATTTTATTAAATAAATGGTAAGTTTTATCATACAATTCATCAATTATATTACCAAACCTAAAATTTCTTCATAAACTAACATCCATAAATATACTTAAACTCATCATAACAATAATTTTATACTAATAAAAAAATTTCTAGCTATAATCATTAAATTTCCTAATTTTTAATACTTACAAATTAGAACCCATAACTGTACAAATTAAGATAGTTAAGTAAATTATTTACTTATTTATGTGTTAAAAGAGATAAAAAAAAATGTTAGATGAATGACCTTGTTTAACATTAATATTCCACTAGCCTAATCCTAATTAATTAACTTGATCCTGATTTAACAAGTATCATGCAGTTATAAAAGAAAATAATATTTTAGAAAGAAAACATTCATTGATATTTTTACAAAAGATGATAAAATTAGGTACACTTATAGTCCTTTCAAAATAGGAATAAATAAGCTTAACCAAATCATAAAAAATTAGTTCAATATTTTCTCTACCCAAATATGTGATAATATAAGGCCTAAAATATATTATGTACAAGAATCTATGCCACCATGTTACCATTAGTGAGCTTTCATGAAACCTAACTCTGAGGAGGTGGAGGTGGAAGTGGAAGTTTAACTTGGGAATTTGTAAAATAAAACATAAAGGATTGAGTCTAAGGTTAGGTGAGTGAATAATCTATAAGAATAATAACATTTCATATTAACTTACCCATCAAACTATCATCTTTTAACCATTCAAATCACATTTAAGCATATTAGAAACTAAAAGCTAATAATAATTAAATTAAAACATGGTTATTTTACTTTCAATATCTTGTGTAAAAATATTCAAGGACAACTATAATGAAGTCATATCTCAATTAGAGTAATAAAAAGTAAATAAAATATAATCATCCACCTTTTATCTCTCAAATCAGCCTTATACTTTTCATTAACTTTCTATCCTTATCCCTTCAGGATTTACCTTATACTTTCCATAAATATGTTGTTAGGAATTTTTTATCTGGTATTTACAACATCAGCCCTATCATATTTTTCATTTTTATTGCCACTTGTAGCATGATTCACAATGCAATTTTAAACACTAAAGCTCAAATTCTATCTAATATAGTCACAATTCAATTTCAATGTATATCCTATTATTTATCAACATTTTTGTGCCTTTTTGTATGGTTACAAGTATTTACACGTATTATAATAATTAATTTATAAAACATGTCAATACATCTCATCCCATAAGTAATGCAATGAGTTCATTACAACACATATTATATTATACAACTTTTATTTTCTCATGTCATGATTACCTAACTTATGCACTCATCTTATACTTATCATAAACCACTCTATATTTAATGCATAGTGATTAAATACCCATATTGGGCTATTATAAATCATGAAAATATAGAATAAATTGGATATGGTTTACTATATGGTCACCATAATTGTGACTTTTGAATGATATTTTTGAATAACTTAAAATTTATGGATATATTATTCATGAAACTTATTTTATGTGAAAATTAACTCAATTAGCTTTTTATAGATAGGTTATTTGCCTAAATTGGCTAAGTTTTGAGAGAGTTATACTTTTTTGAAAATAGACACAAAAAGTTCTTTTTTTGAAATTATGAATTTTTTATCTCTATCCACTATTTTAATAATATCTTAAAATATATATAATATTTTGATTTGAAACTAATTCCATTTGAAAACAAACTTAATCACTTTTAAAGTAATAGGTAGTTTGTTTAAAATGGACATAAGATAAAGGAGTTATACCCCTTCAAAGTTAGTATAAAATTTTAGGCTTGGTGAATTGATAAACCAATCAATTTACCCATCCTAGTTTCACTTCTAACCCTTCAAAATTGATTAATCACTTGATTTTGAAGCTTAGTTTTGCCTTTGGATCCTCAGGATCAATTGACCAATCAATTTATACATGAAAAAATTAATTTTTTAGAAAAATTTACAATTCATCCAACTTTAAATACCCTTTAAACACATATTTTACACATCAAATCTTAATATAATAATCAACACACTTATCTAGCATATCATATAATCTCTCTTCATTATTTATTACTTCTATCATATAAAATCACAAATCAACCTATATTTCATCAATACTATCATAAAGCCACTAAATTCATGAATTTAGTGAGATTATCTGCTCATATTGCATGGAAGATAATGTCAAAAAGTTAGTTTGATGATCTTTCAACCCTAATCATATTAAAATTCATAAGTTCTAGAGTTGACACTTAGAATACTTAACAAAATTAAATAAACTTCAAATCCTTCATTAAATAAGAAGAAATAAGAGGGATTATTGATGAAAGAAATATTCTTACCTTAATTCAATGAAGAAATCAATAAGATTTAAGGCTTTTTTTGCTTGATTGATAGAGTGGTATGGAGATTGTATGGAGAAAGTTAGGAGAAATAGAGAAACAAGGAAAATGAGAGGGAGATGGGGGGTTTGAGGCTAATATGAGGAAAATATGGCCCTAAGGGTATTTTTAAAAAATTACTCTTAAACTTTTTTTATACTCACTTATATTAGTGTATAATTTTAAACTTCATAATTCCAATAAATTTTATCAATCAAAGTTTCACCTAAATCACATTCTCATATTCTTACTTTTATTAATTCTATATTATTCCATATTTCATACATAAGTTTCCTAATTCATCAAAATTTACTGGTTGTTTTAACTATTCTTTCTCATATACGGAAGTCCAGGATGAGAAGCACTAATTCGAAGCTTGTCTCTGCTAACATTAAGATATATCCCAGCAAAAGAAAGGAGTGTATTAATTATAATAAGTACATTAAAGTTGAGCTAATGTGTCTGTATAACAGATGGTATAAGGGGAAAAATATTGGCAGCAACTCTCAGAATCATGCAAGAGAACTAACTTATCTAATTCTTCCCATATGACAAAGAAAACAAAATGTTGAGCTAAAGTTAACATTGCTTGTTAATGACTTTCATAATCATGTAAGTAGGCTGACTCATTCATTACTTTCCATATAATAGGTAAAGTAAAATTTCTAGTTGTAGTTGATACAGGTTACTGATTAATTTTGATAAAGTCAAGCGAAGAGTTTACAGGATTTCTAGGTATCTAGTCAGATTTCATCACATACCAAGAGATAGAGGAGGAGTAAAATTTTCTACCCATGAAGAAACCTAGTTAGGAGTAAAGATTGGAAGAGTAGTAACTATAATGTTATGTTCATCAATTGCCATATGGAAGTTAAATGTATGCGCTCTAAGTTTCATAGCATTACTAGATTCACCTTTATCATTGCTGGATGGGATATATTGGGCATTGGTAAGAAATTATATGCCATTAGGTAAAATTAAGTTACCTAAAGCATAATCGTGGGCTAGTGTGAAATCTTCATTAATTAAAGTATGTACAACTGAAAAAGAAGGATTAAGTGGAGTGTTATGTATATGTTGGTTCTGAATATTACTAGTATGTTTGGATTGTTAGAGTCCACTTATTATTGATTAATTTTGTTCATTAGCTTGATTATTCATATTTGTTAAATTCTTCAAAGTTTCAATTTTGATATCCATTTCCATAAATGATGGTTCAAAAGAGTCTTCTTCTTTTGAGGGTGAGCTTGCTATTGGAGTATGAAAAAGGTTATTAAAGGATAAGACTTGGTCTTGAATATTGTTAAAAATGTGCACGAGCTACATCAATAGGAAAATAGTGTAATCTAGTTACTTTAAATCACATTTAAATTTTACTATTAAGTCTTCTAAGATTAGTACTAAATGCTCGAGCAGTTGGGACAAAGTATAATTTGTACTGTATCTAAATGAAGGAGTTATCATCCAAGCATAAGTGAAAGCCTATAAAAAAAGGATTATGAGCTTTAATTCAAATTTGCATTTAGAGAAATCTTAAATTTCGAGGATATCCTTAAGGCTAATCAATCCATTCCACCTCATCTATCATCTGTCCCATATATTGAGCAAAATGAATTATTTAATATTCCAAAGGTAGACTCCAGAGCTAGACCTAAATTAGAAATATATCCACATATACTCTATGTAATCTAATATTAGGCTCTTACCTATCTAGTATATAAAGCCCTCCATACGAACCAAGGTCCATTTCTGAAGATATAGTCTTGATCATCTTCTCATTAGAATTAGATGATATAAGCCTTTCCTATACGGTCTATAACTTTAAAAAGTTATTGAAGGCACCAAACAGATTGGAGAGTATTATCAAGTGAAGAAGCAAAAATATATTAATTTGGATATCATTACAAAAGGGACTATGTTACAAAGTGTTGTTCACATATTAAGTGAATATTGAGTCACAGATATTTTTTACTACTTAGGTGGCAATGATGTATTGCTAGATATTACTCACTGTCTATAGTCCACAAGTGGCCTATTACCAACGTAGTAAGAACCTACAAGGTCACATAAAAGATGTAGGAATGAGATAATAATTAATTAAATTTTAGTTGGACTAAAATTCAATTAATTAGGTTTATTTTTGTACATATATATATTATTAAAATAATATATATTTTCACGTAATACATATGGTATATTATGCGATATTATTTGATATTAAAGTAATATCAGATAATTACGTTAGTAGATATTAAAAAATTATATTATGAGATAATATTATTTTCTAA
The DNA here is from genome assembly GCA_020226215.1 of Sindora glabra. Taxonomy (NCBI): domain Eukaryota; kingdom Viridiplantae; phylum Streptophyta; class Magnoliopsida; order Fabales; family Fabaceae; genus Sindora; species Sindora glabra. Next base: position 87,688,654 of record CM035229.1, read on the forward strand.
TATAAGATAACTATATGCCATTTTAATATTAGATAATTATATTATAAGATAATATTATTATATAATATTAGATAATTAATAGATTAGTCTTATCTCTCCTCACTTTCTCCATGATAAAGATAAAGTGATAGTTGTTAAGTGAGATTAGAATTTTAGAAGCATTATCCTAATAGGACTAGGAATGTGGTATGCCTTAGTTCTATAAAATAAACTTGAAAGCAATACTTTAATATACATATTAGCTATCATTAAACTCTGAATCACTCAAGAAAGCGCACTAATCTTAATTCTAGAGAGAGAGACATATCCTAGTAGATTCGTGGAGGGTGAGAAGTCATTGTTAATTTCGTGTAGATACTGTAGAGATGTTGTACCTTTTGGCCGGCATTTGATTCGTGATTCACCTCGGTCTCTTAAAGTTTTGTTTAGAAAGAACATGAATGTACAAAAAGGTAAAATCCTAACATTGATTTATGCCTTTTTGCATGGATCCTTGATAGGATTTAGATAAAAAATTTTAATTTTCGCTGTGTATACTGATTCGAAATCCAACATGATTTCCATTAACTTTCTTTTTTTTAAAAAAATATTCATGTCAATCACATTTTTCAATGTAGGAGAATCTTATTATTGAAACCTTTTCAAACATTATTCAAATTCTCCATATATGAAAAATAAAGCAATCAAAAATTGATTCTTAGAGCAATCAAATATCCATATACTTGATTTCACATTTAATATATTGAAACTTTTTCATGTAAAGCCAAAATCAATGGGTTTCTGAAAATGAAATTAATCATTTAAATGAAATTAACAATACATGAAAATTAATTTATCAAAAATGAAAACAACCTTTTCATTTTATAGAATTCTTCGAAAAAGAAATCCATGAAAAAGTGATTTCAAATGTGACTCCATTACTTGAGTTTTTTTTTAATTCATTTATATATCTCATATACATCAAATCAAAAAAGCACAATAAAAAATTTAAAAATTACTTCAAAACCTATAAAAAATCCAAGTGAAAAACATATAAATCAATGATTGTGTTTTTTCTTAGTTCCAATTACTAACATATGAATGGCTAATCTTAAATAATAATCATTCACAATTAAATCTCATCATGAAATCATAAAATATGGTTATCATGAAACACAAACATCACCCAAAAAGGTGGCATTTCTATAGTATCTATACAAGTAATCAAATACTCCAATCTAATTAAATGAAATCGTTCTCTTTCTCTTCATAGGGCCAATTATAGGATGTTTTCTGATTTTTAATCAATCTCTCTCTAATAACCCTTGGCATTCTTTTTATCTCATATGACCATAGAATTTTCTAATCCTAGCCTCCTATTTATCAAATCATGTAATAAAAATATCGATAAGATAATTGCTTTTTTAAAAAATAAATATCTCATCAAGATATTTCATTTTAAAAATATTTGATTTATATTAGTGATGTATTATTTGTTAGTGTGTGTCCTATGAACCAATTATAAAGATGATTAATAATGAACAATATATTATGTTTTATTTCAAGCAATGCAATTATTATATTTTTTTTTATTTTTTTATTTGTGCAATTTATAACTTAATATAATAATTATCCTCGGAATGATTTTACTATTTCTAAAATGACCTTAGTCAAGTATTATTACAAAAAAGATAATAATAATACATCAAGACTAGCATATATAAAGTTTAGGGTTTAGAAATTGCCCCATGATGATTATGAATCATGGATATGTGACATCAAGTCAATACATGAGTACATTATTAGTGAATAGATGTATTGAATTAGCCTGTAATGAGAAAAACTACATGAATCGTCATATATCATTGCTTATTCTCATGTGACCACAATGCACGTAGTCTTTTGACTTGAAGTTACTATGGTTTCCTATATGAGGAATCACATACTTTAATGTCGTTCTGTATCACCTTTAACTGGAATGTGTTGTAAGACGTTGATTGAGTGTATCATAAATCATGTAAAGAGATGTGAGTAATGTAGATGGGAATTTTGTTCCTATTATATAGTAGGAGTGATATCCGTAGGCCCCTTGATTGAGTGAGATTAAGAAATATATGGCTATGCTCAAATGAATCAATATGAGATATTGATCATTTGTTTAAGTTAGTTTACTTGGTATCAAGAAATATAAATTGAACATAATCGAGGATGACGCATTCTATGCTTTTAGTTCGATTTGGTTATCGTTATAAAAGGGACTATATTGTAAAGTATTGTTCACACATTAAGTGAATATTGAGTCACAGATATTTTTACTACTTGGGTGGTAGTGATGTATTCCTAGATACCACTCATTGTCTATGGTCCACAAGTGAGCTATTACTAATGTAGTAAGAATCTACAGGGTCACACAAAAGGAATATGAATGAGACAATAATTAATTGAGTTTTAGTTAAACTAAAATTCAATTAATTGGGCTTATTTTCGTGCATATAAATATTATTAAAATAATAATATATTTTTACGTAATATATATGGTATATTATGTGATATTATTTCATATTAAAGTAATATAAGATAATTATGTCATTAGATATTAGATAATTATATTATGAGATAATATTATTTTCTAATATAAGATAACTATATGCTATTTTAATATTAGATAATTAATAAATAAATTTTATCTCTCCTCACTCTCTCCATGATAAGGATAAGGATAAGATGATAGTTGTTAAGTGAGATTAGAATTTTGGAAGCATTATCATAGTAGGACTAAGAATGTGGTATGCCTTAATTCTATAAAAAGAACTTGAAGGCAGCACTTTAATATACATACATTAGCTGCCATTAAACCCTAAATCACTCAAGAAAATGCATTAATCCTAATCTTAATCCTAGTGAGAGAGACGTATCCTAATAGATTCATGGAAGGTGAAAAGTCATTATTCACTCTGTGTGGATACCATAGAGATATTGTATCTTTTGGCTAGTGTTTGAGTTGTGATTCATCCTAATCTTTCAAAGTTTTATTTAGAAACACAAGCGCATAAAAGGTAAAATCCTAACATTGATTTATGCCCTTTTTGCATGGATCATTGGTAGAATTCTGATAAAAAAATTTTAATTTTTTGCTACGTATGCTAATCCAAAACCTAACATTATTGTTTGCTTAATTTATTTTATCTTATATATAAGATCCCTTTTTAATATTTAATTAGATAATTTAAGAAAGGAATAATTGGACTTTAATTATTGATCAAGACCAAATAATCGGGCCTTAATTATTGATTAAGATCAAACATGACTTTAATTAATAAAAAGCTTATATCTAGTGTTTGTTAATTATAACCCAATTATATTATTTATTACTTAGTGAAGCCTAATCTTATTAGGCCTATCCTAATTAAGAGCTTTAATTTACGAAAAGTTCTTAATTACACTATGACCCTAATATTTAACACACTTTTTACTTGTGACTTTATAAGTTTTCATCATATTAGTAGTGATCCTAAAATCTTATTTTCATATCATAGATAATGAGTGATAACTAACAATACATTATTCATCGCCACCCAAGTAGTGATAACATCAATGATTTAATATAATCTTTCTATGACTAATGTTTCATGTAATTCACTCCCTTTTATCATGTATATCCAGATTAAACTCAAGACATGGAATGTGTCACCCTTTTTATAATTCAATTTATTTGTTTCTTAATGCTTTAGTAAACTAACTAAAACTAATGTATTATATCACATATCAATTTATTTGAGTATAATCATATATTTCATAGTTTAATTCAATCAAAGGTCTCATTGATATCACTTTATCTATATAAGATGGATAAAATTCCATCTATATCACTCATATCCCTCTGTATGATATGTAGTATATCCAATCTTCATCTTTTAGGCCAACCTTATTATGGGTGACATTTGATTTGATGGTATTAAAGCATATGACTCCTTGGGTGGGGAACTATAATGACTTTAGTCAAAAGACCACATATATCATTATTACTATAAGAGTTGTTTATGAAATTCACATAGTGACTTAAGTAGAATTCTTATAGTGGGTCAGTTCAGTACATTTGCTCTCTAACATATATTTGTGAGTTGCTTTGATATCTTATATCCATAATTATGACCATCAATCAAGATATATACTAGTTTTGATGTATTATTATTATCTTAATTTATAATAATACTTAAGTAGAAATATTTTAAGAATAATATAAAATATTTTAGGGATAATTATTATATTTATTTTTATAATACACAAATATAAAATTAAACACAATAATTGGAATGCCTCTATAAAGAAAAGATAATTATACAAATACAATTATCCTATAATTGGTTATTGGATCATACATTAACATCTAAAAAGATGAGAAGATCATCTATAAACATCACATGAGAGATACCCGAGCTATACTTACCTGCTTTCAAAGGTTTCCATTATTAATTATCCACAACCTTAGTAATTATATGAGAGAACTTATCCATGCATCAAATAAATAAGTAATGAGATCCTTTTTCCTGAAACCCGTTAAAGGCATAAAATTGCCTATATTACTATCATTCCAAAGAACATTAAAATATTTAGATCTAAATTCTAATGCACTGCATAATAAGATTCACTAATCCTTCCTTCAAATTAATCTAATACAAAACTTCCTCCATAAAATTTAAGCGAGCATAAGCCTTTTCAAGATGTACTTTTATAGTAAGGAAACTTGTCTTACCCTTGATTTTCCTCATGAAGTGAAATATTTCTAGAGCAACAATAATATTATCTTAGATGCATTTTCCAATTACAAAAGTAGCTTGGAATGAAAAAATTAATCAAGGAAGAAATTGTTTTAGATGATTAACAAATGATTATGGGGACTCATTTATAAACAACATTACATAGTGAAATAAACTTGAATTGATTTATAAATTTAGGCCTACCCAATTTAGAAACAAGGCATATAAACCTCATAAATTTTTTAAAAAAATATAAATTATCCTTTTTAACTTTGAAGTGATTGAATTTTATCCTCTTTAATTTTAGAAATTTAGAAATAATTTATTTAAACTTTACAAAACTTAGAAATAACACTTATCTTCTACTTAATTAATCATTTTATCAAATTATGTATTTTTTATAAAATTTTTAAACAAAAGTTAAAATATTATAAAATATTAATTTATGTATTTTTTGTGAAGTTTTTTTAAAAAAGTTAAAATGCTATAAAATATTGATTTATTTTGTTATTTTTTGAATAATAATTTCACACTTTATATAAGTATTTAACTAAATTTTTACATATAATTTTTTTTATTAATTATATAATATAAAAATTATATTAAAAAATAAACATATTATAAAATTTAATTAATGTTTAAAATTTTTATAAAAATGTAAAATTTAATAAAATAATTAATGAGATGGATGATGTGTGTTATTTTTCAGTTTTATAAAGTTTAAGAAAGTTATTTTAAAATTTTTAAAGTTGAAAAGAGTAATATCCGGAAATTTGCATTTTTTTTCAAGTTCAAATTTTGTAACAACAATAGAAATAAACAAGTATCAAAGCTGAAATAATTTTCTCATAAATGAATTTTCAATTCTATGAAAATTTAAGAAAAGCATGAATTTATACACGTGCACACCGATGTTTTCTCGCGTAAGTAATACGCCAACGAGGCTGATACCATACTGTTATCCCTGGACTAGTCTCCAGAGTTCCGTTTGCCGCTAAAATCAGACCGCACGGAGTTGGTTGGTCCCGGTCAGCCTCCAGCATAGTTGAGCTTTTGCTCTCAAAAGTTTTCTCCTTTTTGCTTCTGTTAGGATCATTGTTGGGTTCTAGACCTACTTTGACTCTTGTGGGAGCATACAATGGGAGAGGCAAGGGAGGATCATGTTCTAGCATCGGTTCACTCCGCTGTTTTCAAAGAATCTGAAAGCTTGGAGGGAAAATGCATCAAAATTGAGGGCTATGACTTCAATCAAGGTGTGAATTATCCGCTTCTTCTCAAGTCCATGGCCACCACTGGGTTTCAAGCCTCCAACCTTGGAGATGCCATCCAAGTTGTGAATCAAATGGTTGGCTTTTCTTCTATTTATGGGTGTATGCTACTTTGTGCGCCGCGCTTTATTCTGAACTCCTTTTTTTTTTCTAATGGGATAATCTCTTCTTTTGGGGAACTGGATTGAAGCTAGATTGGAGGCTCGCTGATGAAGCTGTAACGGAGGATTGCAGTGAGGAAGAAAGAGATTTAGCTTACAGAAAATCTGTTAGATGCAAAGTATTCCTGGGATTTACTTCTAATCTCATTTCCTCTGGCGTTAGAGATACGGTTCGGTATCTCCTTCAGCACCACATGGTTAGTTTCACCGTTGTTCTTAGTGAACCAGGCAATTGGAACAAACTTAGTAAAGGAGTTGATTTCCTATATGCGAATAGCGTCCAAATTCATAAGACCAACAGTTAGGTTTTAGCAATATTAAGTTTGTGCTTTATGTTTTGTTATCCTTTAGATAATGCAATTACCAACACTATTTGAGATGAACTTATGTGTTCCCTATTAGGAATAAATATGAGGTTCTTAGATTGGATTTGCTATTCTTCTACGAAAGGGATTAAAAAATGGGAAGTGTCATTGATGACGATGCCACACCAGGATACGGAGTGTCACATTTGCAAAATCTCCTTTGCTGAATATATCTGGAATTCTGATGCTCTTGTGAAGTAATGATTATGTGTGTTTTCTTGAAATGAGAAGTTCCTAGAGGAATGTTATAAATTCAAGATTCTAGCCATTGTATTCTACTATTGATTGATTGCATCTATTGTCCAGGTTGATGTAGTTGTTACAACAGCAGGTGGTGTAGAAGAAGATCTTATTAAGTGCCTTGCACCAACATATAAAGGAGACTTCTCTCTGCCGGGAGCCTATTTGCGCTCAAAAGGATTGAATCGCATTGGTAATTTGTTGGTCCCTAATGACAACTACTGCCAATTTGAGGACTGGATCATTCCAATTTTTGATCAGATGTTAAGGGAACAAAATGACAAGGTATCATATTCTTACTAACTGTCTCGTGCTGCTTTTATAAAATTTATATGGTAAGTGAACTTATTTTGATTCATGGAGTCTCTTTTAATGATATGGCTTAATCCTGCATAACAATTGCTTATCTGAAGAAGTCTTTTTATTATGTCTATGTCAATTTTTTACAGTGCCTTTCTGTCTTTCTTTTTAATTTGAACAGAACGCCATGGACTCTGTTTTTCATTCTCATCCATGTTATTCTTTTTCTGTAGAATGTAATATGGACACCATCTAAGTTGATAGCTCGACTGGGAAAAGAAATTGATGATGAGAGCTCTTACCTTTACTGGGCGCACAAGGCACGTATCAGACTTAGCTTAGATGTGTATTAGTAAATGCTATTTTCTCCTTCCCACTTTCTGATTCAAATTTTCTTACTTTGCTCCTAAAGTTACTTATTCAACATTTTCCATTCGTCTGTTTTTGTTATCTATCATAACCTATTTAAAGGAAAAAGGCTAAAATACATTTTTTGGTCCCCTTAAAATTTGATTTGATCGCATTTGATTCCCCTTAAAATTATTATTCAATTTCGGTTCCTCTAAAATCAAAATCAAATTAACTATGGTCCAATTGACTAACTTCCATTAAAGTCACAAATGGAGAAGCTGACTTTTTTTTTTTTTGGGGGGGGGGGGGGAGGGACGAAGGAAGGAGGAAAGAATGATATGGAACTTCAATTTCTATTTTCCTTGCTTCTCTTTCCAGCAACCCTCATGTTATACTTAGACACTGCAATCTAAAAGACAAACCACCAATTCCACCGCCAATATTCCAAAAGCTTATCCTTTAATTGGTTCTGTTTTCTCCATCACAAGAAACCAACACTGTTCACCATAACTTCAATGAATCACTCCTTTATAACTTATCGTCCACCAACTTCACCCTTCATTGTTCCTTCAGCTCCTGCCAAGTATTCACCACAAATACCACTGTCATTCAACAATCAAATTTATTTTTTGGTGATCCTGATATGTGCAGAGATCAAACAAAAATCCTCATCGGATTCCTTCTTTCTGCACCTCCCGATCTGTTTTACTTTTCCATAGCTTCGGTTGCTTCCTGCTTCTCTCGCACAATGAGCTTCACTGTCCCCCTCCTTTCTCATCCTCTCTGACCAGAATCCACTTATTTCCATCTAATTGTGGACCAGTGTAACTCACACTACTGCAACTTTGGGAAGGCTCTTGTGAAAGAAGAAAGGGAAAAAAGGAGAAAACAAAGAAAGAAAAAGGTGACGTGGAGAAATTGGTTCTTTTTTTTTTTGGCCAGCTAGAATGCCACATTGGCAGTTCCATCTTTATTTAAACAGCAGTCAGTCAGTCAGGCTAAAATTGCTCTTATGTTAATTTTACAAGGTCCAAAATTGAATAATAGTTTTATGGGAGACCAAATTCAATTGAATCAAATTTTAAGGGGACTAAAAATGTATTTAAGCTACCCCCCCCCCCCCCCCCCCCCAAAAAAAAAAAAAAAGAGAGAGAGAGAGAGAGAGCATGCAAAGGAAGGCTGGATCATGTTATTGTGTTGGTGGCCTTGAGCATAATTCTTACCCCAAGTCTGAACACTGTACGACCATGTTTATTCTGCCATGCCATGCGATACTCTTGACCATTTGGACACAAATTTGAGTTCTTTTGTTCCCTTTTGGTAAAGGACTTTCATTATGTAAATGTGAGCTATTCAGCAACATTATGTCATACTGTTAGGGAGTTTTATGTTGTTCATCATTATACTAATGTTTGTGTATTTTTTATGATGTATATAAGAAAATGATGTATGTAAGAAACTATAATTCAAAATGCTAGCCTAGTGGTCTAACTAGTAGTGAGAACCTAACATTTTGTTTTCTTGAACCAACGAATGTGTTTTTTGAAATTAGTGTATAATTGTTAATAATTGGTAATTCTTAGGGCTAGCTTAAACTGTCACAGAAGTATTAACATCAATGTTTGTAATGCCAATGACATATTCTGGGTATTTTCCAGAACAATATTCCAGTTTACTGTCCAGGCTTAACGGATGGGTCATTGGGGGACATGCTTTACTTCCATTCCTTCCGCAACCCTGGTCTGATTCTGGATATAGTGCAAGGTACTCTCTGCGCCCCCCCCCCCCCCCCCCCCCGCGGCTTTCAATTCATATGAATGGTTTCCAACAACTAGGAATTTAACCAACATAATTAGCAATCTGAACAGATATAAGGGCAATGAATGGTGAAGCTGTACATGCAAGCCCTCGGAAAACAGGCATGATTGTTCTAGGAGGGGGCCTTCCAAAGCATCACATTTGCAATGCCAATATGATGCGTAATGGTGCAGATTATGCTGTTTTCATTAATACTGCACAAGAATTTGATGGGAGTGATTCTGGAGCCCATCCAGATGAGGCTGTTTCGTGGGGGAAAATTCGTGGTTCTGCTAAAACTGTCAAGGTATGCCAACTTATTTCATCAGAAGTAGTTTGCTTGTTATCAAGATTGACTAAACTAATGCCATGAATTAGTTGTCACAGAAATGACTTGCATATTCCCTTTTTAAATTGTAAGGTTGTGTTTGGATGAGGAATTTGAAAATTTCAAAGTATTTAAAATACATGAATTTTAATTGACTTTATTTCAATTCCCTTGAAGAATCACTTGTTTGGATAATTTGCTTGTATTGTTGAATTTTTGTGCCTATGTACTACACGAACTATAAAAAGAAAAGAAAAACAAAAGATACTTTACTAATGAAAATCACCTCTTGAAAATGTAACTTGTTTAAAGTTGATGATTGACCTATTGATTTGTATATTGCATTAATTTAGGATTAATGTAAGATTTATGTTTTATTGTCGTGTGCCTTTTGTTAGCGCCTGCACCTAAATTGATTGTGTAATAGAAACATGATTAGGCCTGGTGAATGTAACGGACTGCATGTGCATGTGATGTACAAGCTATTTGACGGTGCTATGGACTGAACATGTTTACATGATATAAAGATTAGAGACCTACAAGATAATGTAGAATTTTGATGTAAATGAAATAAAGAAAAATAGATTCTTTAATTAATTTTTTGTACCGATTATTTCTAAGAGCTCAAGCAACGATTCGTTAAGTTTTAAAAGATACAGGATACAATAGTTCCGTGTGTTCATGTTTTCATAGGAGTGTGAAGAATTTTGAAAGCTCGTCTATTAGAAGGTATTTCAAATTCCGTAATATAAAGGATTAAAATTCCTCCTCCCAATTCACAAATTTTTTTCTTAAATTCTCTACCTTAATTATCCAAACAATTTATTTTAGGTTAAGGTAACTTAAATACCCTGTATAATTACATCCCCTCTTCAAATTAATATATCCAAACACAACATAATAGAATTTGCCATTTTGTTTATAGTAATATGTTCGACATATATCTGTTTGGTATTGTATTTGTTGGTTGTAATTTTATTTCATTGAACCAGGTACACTGTGATGCAACTATAGCTTTCCCTCTGCTGGTGGCTGAAACATTTGCCTCAAGATGGCAACCTCACTCCTGATGGATGCTTAAGACAAAATTTTTTTGTCAAGTTCAGATAAATTGGGTTGTGTACTGTGAAAAATGCTAGCAAGCCCGTTGGCCCTCTCTTTTTTTTTAATTTGTTTCTCATTTGGCTTCTAGGAACCATTGAACGCTGATAAGATCTTGTAGGAATTTTTTTGCCTTGCCTAAGTGATCCATATTCCCTGTTTGGATTGGGCATGGAATTAGAGATGTGAGGAACATTATTTTGGAATCCTGGAGCTTTCTTTTCTCCGGGATTGAGAGGAGAACGGTTGTATTCATATTTTTCTAGATCAAATAACTATTTTACAGATCAAATAAGACTGTTTTACAGATCAAACAAGACAGACAATCGACTAACTATTTTACAGATCAAATAAGACTGTTTTACAGATCAAACAAGACAGACAATCGACTAACTGTTAGTTTAGGGATATTTATTGATGCCTGCATTTAATGTTGAAGAAAAGCATTTTGACCGGACATTCCAGATATTCACTACCAGGGGTTGTTATTGTAATAACGTTCAGATGATGCGCCTGCAGATGCTGATCCCATCACCCATTGAAGCTAAGGCAATATCGATGCGATTGTCATTTGAAATTGCTTTGTTAAAAGCAAGTGCTGCCTTCGTCCATTCCCTCTTCTCCTCGGGAACTGCTTCTTCAGGCTTGGCAACAAAACCACCCCACAGGGTGTTGTCATACACAATTAATCCACCAATTTTAACCAGTTTGACAAGCCTCTCATGGTAATTCCAGTAGTTACTTTTGTCAGCATCAATAAAAGCGAAGTCAAAAGTTCCTTCGTTTGCAGGCTGCAGCAAAACATGAAAACAGCACTAGTTAATTAAAAAATGGAACATTATTGGTGGGTTTATACGTCCCCGCCACAAAGAAAGATGCTTACATCTTGTAGCAGTTTATCAAAAATGGGTAGAGCTGGAGATTCTATGAAGTCAACCTTGTGTTCCACGCCAGCCTTTTTGATAAACGGCAGTCCAATCTCGTAAAATTTCCTATTAATATCTATGGCTGTAATCTGCGACATTAAAACATGTTTAGTATAGAGATGGGAGATGACAGCAGTGGAGTTCAAATATGCAGACCTTTCCATCATGAGGGATAGCAAGCGCAGTGAGGAGAAGCGAGTATCCAGTAAACACTCCCACCTCGATTGTCTTCTTTGCATCGAGCAGCTTCAAGAGCATGGCCATCAGCTGCCCCACATCAGGTGAAGTGGCAATGAATCCCCTGAATCAAATAAGAAAATGATATTGGTCCCAATCCCAAACATGTGAAGCAGTCTCTTAGATCGGGAGAGAGAGAGAGAGAGAACAATTACAGAGGGTGATTTGCGGTGGCATTCCTCAGCTCCCTGAGAGCATCTGGTTCTCTTGGATAGACGCTGGTCTCCAGTATATACTATCAAACAACACAAAAATATCAGATTCCGAGCATACAAGATAAACGGGCAAGACAATTTTCAAAGAAAAACCTTCGATAAGTCTTCGCTCTGCAATATAACCGGATTTGGAAGAAATGGTGTGATCCATTGATTCTCCATTTCTCTGCAATTCAACAACATTAAGGCCTTTAAATCCTTCGTGCGTCGTTGTAGTTTTTGAAGAATTGATGTGGACGTACCTGAATTTTAGATTGCAGTCCTTACCACAGAGGATATGGAGAGCGAGCTTGCTTGCATGCTTGTTTTGGGCAATTTCATTCGGCTGCTCTTTATTGTGCGCTGATGGTGGAATAGTCAACAGTCAATTAAAATATATATATATATATATATATATATATAAGTCATTAGCAAATTCAAACACGGACTGCTCCCTCCGTAATTGATGACGTCATCAATCCGTAAACGCCTACTTTATTCCTTTGCCTGGTTAAAATATTGTCGGGACTTACACTTCGATTGTTAATTAATCCTATGTTATTATTTACTTATGGGTTCAAACTTTTAAGGTGACTATCAATTAAATTTAAACTCAAAATTTTAATATCAATTCAATTCCAAATATTGTGTTAATATTTTCATGTAATTATCATTTTCACTGTAGAAACTCAATTATTGTATCTGATAACATTCATACTTCAACTTAATTGAACAAATGAAGGATTAAATTGATATTAAAATTTTGTAAGAAACTAAGCTAATAGAGAGATAAAATAGAAGTTCAGCGAAGGAGCACGTATTTAATGGTGTCAAAATTTTCTATACAGACGCACGAGGCACTGCAGTATAACAATTTCTGATAATCTGAATTTGATTTGATTCAATTCAATTCTTCCTTTGCCCAATCATACTGTTAGCCTACTTTATCTTCTATTCTTTTGCCCAAAGCCCGTTTCTTTTTGTATATTTGTCAAACAATTGCAGGTTTTTCTACGCGCATTCAGATTCCTTGAAAGTAGAAACCTATTTGTCGTCATTAGAACAAAATGATTATCATTGAAAATTATTTCTAACAACAGACATGTTACTCACAAATTGTGTTTCTTTAGTCAAAATTGGCGTTCGTTCTACTTCAGACTGCATGTAGAGATAAGTGATCTTGTCTTTTCGTGTTAAATTGGATTAAATATTTAATCTATTTCTGCACATGATTTCAACGCCAATACTTAAAAGTAAAAACAGTGGTTGGACCGCTATCACGCATGGAGAAGAAAACGTAAGTTTACTAGGATGCGAAAGTCCAGCAAAACAAGTCTAACCTACATTTTAGTAAAGGTATATTTTTATTATACTTGTTTGGAACGCTGCTCTCGCCTTACAATATTTCTAAATTTCAATATAAAAAAAGCCTAATTTTGAACACTGATCTATATATGTAAATGTTTCACTGCAACTGCCTATAAATTCATCTGCTCTAGCTTCCAAGTCAGATTCTGTGTGGTTAAATCACCGAAACTAATGGAATCCTTAAAAAGTCAGGAGGGCAACGATCCACAATTTTGCCATCCGATCACAATCCTTAAAAACTAATGGAATCTTATTACAGCAAATCTGAAGAAAACCAAACCCCCGCAAAAGTCAATTTGTACAAGAAAGTATGCATCTATATCCCTCAAGTATGTTTGAATATTATGCCACGCATCATCTACACGTAACGATCGATCATCTATTATGGGACCAGGTAATAGTAATTGTATTTCTATATGCAAAAGTAAATAAAAATATTTATTGGCGACCCTTCCTCAAAGATAGAAAGTGAGCAGCAAAGGAATCATAGTCTGGTAGCTTGGGATGAACATGACTGGCCTTCTCCTTGGAGGGAGTCTCTCCGCCAGGATTTGAAGACTTTGAAGCCTCTCCACTATCTGGTATTACATCTTTAGGATGAGAACTAGAAACCTGCATCCTGGACGATGACTTCGCAATTTCCCCGTGTGATGAGCTATTAGATTGTGGAAATGGCTTGGCGGCTGTGCGTGTTTCCGAATAAACCTCAGAACTTGCCAATTTATCTGAGCTCTCTGTCTCAGAGGCTTTTCTCTCATTTTCACTTCCATAAGAAACCCTTGAAGATGATTTCCATCCGGGAGCTGTACGAGTTTTTGAAGGAGCTACTGTCCTTCGAGAAAATGCATTAACAGGACTAGCAAGCCTAACTGAATTTAGTTTGGAAAGATCATCCTCAGAATCACTACCATCAGAGTATGTAACTGAGACCCTTGAACTCGACTCCTTGTTAACTTCGCCTAACTTCTGGGTATGAGAGTCCTGAATACTAGGGAAAGTATCTTGTGAATTTGGAATAATATCAAGACCAGAAGATGTTTTGTCTGCCCTCAAGACAGGATTTCTGTATCCAAAGCTAGCTTCCCTCAAATAGGTGTCTTGAGCACGAGCAGCAGAATTCACTGAATTCATTGCTCTTGGCGAAGATCGTTCATTCTGGACTGACATGTCCCCCGAAGATGATGAAACCTCGCCTGATTGACTCTTAACATAAGGTGGTCGCTTGTAAGCTTTATTGCGAAGTCCACCCTTCAACATTCCATAATTTAATTCCTTATCACTCTCTATGCGACTTTCCCGCAAGGTTTTTGTGTTGTCAAAAGTATCAGGTGATAGTGTTTGGTGGTTATTTGTGTTGATATCCAATCTCAGTACCGAGTTTATTCCTCCAGAAGATGGCTGATTAGTTGCCAAGTCATCAAAGCCACATTTTTTTTCTGACACAGTAGTGATGTTCATTCTTTCCAAATGCCCTTCCCTAGTCTCTGAACTGACTGCAGATGCTGACAATTGCATATTTCTGTCAGAATCCACATTTCCATTATTCATCGATAAGGATCTTAAAGATCCATGATTTTCAGTCTCATTTGCAACAGAATTTCCATAATCATGACTCCCAATAACATTAGACTGGAGCAAATCCTCCTCACTTTCAGAACTTGGGCCATCTGAGTCATCAAAAGTCATAGGCAACAGGTCTTCCTCTCCAGAAGAAACCCCAGATCTTGTCAAGCTTCCAGGAATAGCAGAAATATGTGACTGTGAACTAGAGCCTCCCTCTTTCTCATCAAACACTTGTCCAGGGCTCAAAGCATTTCTATTAGCTAATAGATCAATTTGTGTTTTCCTAGCAGGAGATGAAAAGTACAAAGTAGATCCAGTTTCCTCGTACTTTTTATCTATATCAAACTTAAAATCATCATCCTCTGATCCAGAATCATCAAATACCACAGCAGAATCATCGTGAGAACCTTTTTCCTTAAATTTCCTCTGCATGTTTCCTTCATCAGCAACAAAAAGGTCTGGCAGAGCATTGTCCCCTATCTTCTGGTCACTCAACTCCAAAACATCATTGTCATCACCAGCAGGAGTAATAAACTGAGAAGAGGATGGTTCGGTGTAATTTCTATGCCTCTGTGTATCTCCAAAGTAGTTGTTCTCAGTATTCCGATCATCATGCAATTCACTTACAAAATCTACCACGCTTGTGCTTGCCTGCTTTTTCATGCTTATTTCATGTAAGAAGTCAGTATCCTCTTGCTCAAATGAGTTATTACGAGAGTATGCATCAGCCATTTGAGACCTACTACCAAATGGGTTATCAAGACCAGAAGCACTACTAGCTGTGACAGATTCCAAATGTGTGGGTTTCATAACATTCTTATGATCAGATGCTTCCACCAAGTTATCTTGCTCCCAAGTATTGATATGTTTGTTGTGCATCCCAGGATTGCTATTGTGGGAAGTGCTATAAAATGATTCTGTAGAAAAATGTTTGTCATCATGAAATGCATATTCTTGAGGTACTTCATCTCTCAATCCACCTGCAGAAGAATTCTGTGATCCACTTGAATACTGCCTGGTTATTTTTTCATGGTTTGAAAGTTCTGCAGCTGCTCTAGCAGCCATGCTTGCACGTTCAGCGGATTCTGCAGCTGCCTGTGCAGCAGAAGCAGCATCTTTGAATTCCATGTTCCAATTCTGTCTACCCACTGCAAAAGCACTTCTGTCTTCAGAATATGAATCTCTAGAGTCCATTTCTTGACTTCCAGATCCTAAAAGATATCATTTCACATATCCAATTAAAAGACACAACAGTGCACGTAATTAAATTCAATGATAACAAAGCAAAAAAAAAAGCTTGAAAAACTTTGTAACTACCACCCTTAAGCCTAATAGTTAACATGAGATGACTAAAAGAGTTACCTGAAGATCTGATTTCTTGAGTAGATCTGCCTGGTGTTGTTGACTTGTTGCCACCAAACTTTACAGCACCAAAACTTGGATTATGGTCATATGAACTTGCAGGTGCGTTATGCAATTCTCTATGCTGAGAAGAAGCATGCCTATTAGGAGGTCCCTCTTCATCATGAACAATTGGAATATGGACCTGAGTATGTTCAACATAACCAGATTTCTGGTAATTATGTAAATTTGGTGGTCCCCCTTCATCACGAACATGTGAAATAGGCACTTGAGGAGGTTCCACATAACTAGCTCGTTCGTAAGTGTTTGGTCCAATCTAGACAATCGTATATATGTCCAAGTGTCACTTTTTATATAATACAGCATATCATTACTTCTAAGTCCTTTTATAGTGACATAAATTTAACTTTATCCACACTGGCAAAGCCTACCTGCAAATCCTGGGCAGGTTTCACATCATTCTCTCCAAATGACTCGGGTTCCCATTTGACTTTATGCTCCTCAGCAATTGCAGCTAGTATTTTAATCTTGGTTGGACCATCCGGTGCTTTAACAGACAATTTCTCAACCAACTGAAGAGAAAACAATTTGTTAGGACAAAAACTTGCAATAATTGAGCTATAACACAGTCCACCTCACCAACTTAAGCAAGAAAAGAAACTTGCCAGACGATTTACACCACAGTCTGGGCGTAATTCAACAGCTGCTGAGGCAAATTCTTTTCCATACTTGGCTGTAATATGTTTCCTCACGTCCATGAGCTCTGGTATGTCTGCACATCTTGGCGATGCAAAGATTATGCTTGAAATTGCTTCCTTTAAGTCAATAGGGCAGTTTCTGCAAACAATGTGTTGTGTTGAGCATGGGAAACCCCTCAAGTAAGGTCAGAGCAAGTAATACAATAACTACCAAGGTGCACTCCTCACAGGTTTCTACATGAATGAGTCATACGAAATACCAAACTGAAAGTGACTTTGAAAGAAAAAAAGGAAAGAAAAATGAAACAAGGGAACCAAATTTTGTTAGTCATCTCAAAATTGGCAAGAATGAAGCTAGAAGGTGCCAATAAGCTAGCTACATAACAGCCAAGAATTGTTCTCAGTCCAGGTGCTTTGCAATCTAAAGTGCTTTCCGTATTAAGAATTATCATAAAGGCGAAGCAGCAACATTAACCAGCAAAGCTAATTGGTCAATGTTATATTTAGATTAACCTATACTGTTCACACCCTTAGTTGGTCAACTGCAATGTTGCTGTGGCCTAAGTGTATTCCTACAGGAATGGGAAGTAGTACTCACCTCACCTGTTTATTTTAGTTAACTTTCAGTTTCCATGATCAAATCCTATTCGAATTAAACAACCTGTCCTTAAATTTATTACTGCACAAACAAGAAATTACTTAGGGAGAAAATGATAACAGATTTTCTAGGGCGAAATGCATGGGTCCTATCAAAGTGAAACTTACAGATCTAGGTTCTGTCCTCATTCCCATTCTTGTAGTTTGGAATTCAAATCTTGCAATTTTCCACAACTAGTGTCTTAATGACTTATCAAAATAGCTCTAGCACCATATGTTTGCTGTTCTGTGAACATTCCAGAAATTCTTTAAGTTTATTAAGTAGAGATGTTGCTGATACATCTATATTCACCATATTGTTAATTAAAGAGGAATTTGTATTGTCATATCCTTAATTGAGTTAGGCAATCACTATATATATATTATAATACAGGGTACATATAGTAGGATATAATAGATGTGGGACTTATCTACCGACACTCCCTCTCTAGCTGGGCTATAGATATCAATCATGCCTAACTTGTTACAAATTTCATTAACCAATTTCTCTAGAAGAGTTTTAATAAATAAATCAGCTAATTGCTCTCCTATTCTAATATGTCTAAAATTGATAATCCCTTCTTGTAACTTCTGTCGAATAAAATGACAGTTAACCTCTATATGCTTAGTTCGTTCATGAAAAATTGGGTTTGAAGCAATGTGAGTAGCAACTCAATTGTCACACTGCAATTGCATAATCCCATGAGTTTTGATGCCAAGTTACTGAAGAAGGTAATTAACCCATACAAGTTTAGATGTAGCATGAGCCATAACTCGGTATTCTGACTTTGCACTGGAGCGAAATACAACTGTTTGCTTCTTACTTTTCCATGACACAAGATTTCCTCTAACAAATATACAATACCTAGAAGTTGATCTTCGATTTATAGGACATCTTGCCCAATCTGTATCAGAAAAAGCTTTCACTCTGCAATGATCATGATTTTTATATAAGACTCCTTGACCAGGTGCCTTCTTTAAGTACTTCATAATGTGTGTAAGAGCATCCCAGTGAGAAGTTCTTGGGGAGTTCATAAACTGACTAACCACACTTATTAAAAAGGTAATATCAGGTCTAGTTATAGTAAGGTAGTTCAAATTTTCCACTAATCTCCTGTACTGCTCAAGATCTTTAAATAACTCCTCATCTTCTGGATTAAGCTTAATATTTGTAATCATAGGGTTTTCATATGGTTTAGCGCCAATCATTCCTGTTTCATTTAAGAGGTCAAGCACATATTTTCTTTGAGATAAGAAAATCCTGTTATGCTCTCAAACAATTTCAATGCCTAAAAAATATTGAAGTGCTCCTAGGTCCTTAGTCTAGAAGTTAGCCTGAAGAAAGGCTTTCAGTTGTGAGATTCCTAATTTGTCACTCCCTGTGATCATAATATTATCAACATATACAGTCAGAAACATACATCCTGAACTAGACTGCTTATAGAACATAGAGTGATTATGATCATATTTCTCCATTTTGAATTCTATTACTACTTCATCGAATCTTCCAAACCAAACTCGAGGAGATTGTTTCAACTCATATAATGATTTTTTTAAATGTAGTACCTTGCCACACTCCTCTTGAGTAACAAACCTAGGTGGTTGCTTCATATATACCTCTTCATTCAAATTTTCATGTAAAAAGGCATTTTTAATATCCAATTGGTGAAGAGACCAGTCATGAGTAGTAGCAAGAGAGATGAGTAAGCAAATAGAAGTAATCTTGGCCATAGGTAAGAAAATTTCTGAATAATCAACATCATAGGTTTGAACATATCTTTTAGCGACTAGACGTGCTTTCAAATGAACAATAGAACAACCCGAATTCACTTTGAACATAAATACCCATTTGCAACCAATGAATTATTTACCAGTAGGTAAGGGCACAAGATCCCATGTGTGATTGGCTCCAAGAGCTGTCATTTCTTCCTCCATAGCAGCACACCACCCATCATGAGAAAGAGTTTCAAAATAGGACTTAGGAATAGTAATGGAATCTAAAGAAGCAATAAAGAATTGAGAAGAAGCATGTAAAGAAGAATAAGATACGTAGGTTGAGATGAAATAATGGTGGTGAGGGTTACTTTTTTTAGTGCAAGTACGGGTACCTTTTTGGTGAGCAATAAGAAGATCCAAATTAGAAGATACAAAATGAGGATTTGATGAGGAAGAAGCCGGTAGAGGAGATGAAGTTGACTACGGACTGTGGAAAATTGAGTTTGGATCAGATGGTTGTTGCGTGGCCGGTGGAGGAGCTATTGGTGGTACCTGCACTCTATGAGAATAAACAAATTGAATGGGAGGTCAAACTAAATTTTGTGGTGGAGAAACTTGTGAATCTAGTGAGGTAGAAGGTACAAGAAAGTATTCATCAACATGATCTACATCTGGCAAGGAGGAGGAAGATGGAGAAGGCTCAAAGAATAGGGTAGACTAAAAAAAACATCAAAAGATACAATGTAACGATTTAACTCGAGAGAAAAACACCAATACCCTTTCGGAGTACGAGAATAGCAAAAAAAAAAATATACTTCAAAGACCGAGAATCCAATTTAGATACCTGCGGACGGTGATCATGAACAAAACAGGTGCACCTAAAAATACGTGGGGAATTAGGAAAGAAGGGCTTAGAAGGAAACAAAATAGAAAAGGGTACTTGACCACTAAGAACGGAAGAAGACATGCGATTGATAAGAAAACAAGCTGTAAAAACTGCATCCGCTCAAAAAACTTTAGGAGCTTTCATTTAAAACAAGAGGGCCCGAGAAACCTCCAGTAAATGTTAATTTTTTGGTTCAATTACTCCATTTTATTGTTGAGTGACAGCACAGGAAGACTGATGAATTATACCATGTTGGACAAATAAGCTGAAAACTGTGCAGAAAAATACTTTTTAGCATTATCACTTCGAAAATTATGAAAAGTTATTTAAAATTGATTTGTAACCTCAGCATAGAAAGTACAAAAAACATTAAACAATACTGAATGATTTTTTATTAAATAGAGTTAAGTCATTTTTAAATAATCATCCATAAAAGACACAAAATAACGAAAATCAAACTTTGAAATAATTGGGCAAGGCTCCCAAATATCTGAATGTACTAACTCAAATTGGGATAAAACCTGCTTATTAACTCTAGGAATATAGGATTGACGATGCTATTTAGCAAATTAATAAGATTCACAATCTAAATGAGAAACAGATGCTAAACTAGAACACAATTTTTATAAAGAGAGCAACGAAGATTGGCCAAGGCAAGAGTGCAAGCAGCAACAACAACAATTGATTGAGAAACTTTGTCATCCAACACATATAATTCTCTAAATTCTTATCCCCTACCAAAAATCTTTTTCGTCAATAAATCCTAAAATACACAATAATTAGGAAAGAAGAAAACAACACAATTATAAGTACGGGTAATTTAGCTAACTAAAAGTAAATTAAACGAAAAATTTGAAAGACACGAAATATTGAACAAAAAGAGATATCAGAGGTGAGATCAACTATGCCAATTCCAATAATAGAAGTAATAGACCCATTAACTAAAGTAACATGTGAAGGATGAAAATTACTAAAGGAAGATAGTATACCTATTTGACCCATCTAGAATTGGAATGAGATAGACATGTAGTAGGATTACCTGTGTGAATTATGGTGACAGTGGATTGGGTGGGTGGCGGCTGTATAAAGGCCTTTAATTGCAAATACTCAACATATTCACTATTAGATAATAATTTACTATTAATTTCTGATTTTTATGCCATATGTGCAAACCTGGATTGCTGAGTATTCTTTCCTGCCAATTTCGGGTAGAATTTCTTGATATGTCCTTATTCTTGACAATGATAATAAATCACAACTAATTCACCTCCTTTCCTTCCTTCACTAGAGTGACCCCGCCAATCACCTCCTCTTCCTCCTTCACTAAAGTGACCCCACCCTCTTCCTTTTCTCCTATCACCTTTAGAATTATCACATCCTCCACGAGCACCTGAGCCAACTAATGCTGTTGACTCATTCACATTTGAAGATGGAGAAGAGGAATAAATATCCTTAGATGTTCTTTGAACTCGATAATAAGCTATTTTTCGGGTGAGAGGCTCAGAACTGGACAAAATCTACTATCGTGCTATACTAAACTCAAGAGGTAAACGCATTAAATAACACAAAGCAGCTAGTTATTCTCGCTGAGAACGCATTGCATTAACATGACTAGTAATAGGTAGCAGAAAATTTTATTGTACATAAATACGATTGAAATCAGTGTAAATTTGAACATTGGTCTTATCTCTCTCATCTGATTAAAATAAGGACACAGTCAAATCATATACCTAATTCAGATCATTCTTTTTCGAATATAGACCTTCAATAGACTTCCATAACTCCTTAACAATATGATAATGAGTTGTGTTATCTTCAACTTCAGTAACTAGAATATTAAAAACCAACCTAAATAACCAACGATCTTCTATGATCCATTGTTGGTCTGGATTTTCTATAAGTGGTTCTTGAGTAAGGTGATGTGTTATACGAACTTATCAAAATAATATTCAATCGCTCTTTTCCAAGTAACATATTGTTGTCCTTCAATATCTAACTGCCACTCTATTATTTTTCTACCTACAGATAATAATTCTGAAAAATTAAATCTGACTTCTCTCTTTGAATTTTCTGAACTATTAGGACTCCAGAATTGCTCATGAAATCAGAACTAGTATCCATGATTAATTTATCCAGCTAGCACACCAGAAAACCATAAAACCATAAAACCATAAAAAAAATACCCAGAAAATTAGAAAATACTGCCTGGAGACACGGAACTGTAAAACCAACTTTATAGAACCCTTCAGAATCCTTCAAAATAGTGTCAGACGAAAGATCGCCGCCTACCGATGGTCCACGCGCTGCTAACCATCTCTGCGTGTGGGCTTCATGCACCTTTGTACACTAGCACGTGATGCCACGCGTCACCTATTCAAGATCGCCTCATCTCGATCTGCTGCTCAGTATACCCAAACCTTCCCTCTGGTGACTGGTTCTGCTCCCATGACGTTGAATAATACTGTTACTCTCTTCCACTGCCATACACCACCACCAATCAACAACACTGAGGTCTGGGCTTCCACCGATACGTGGTTTAGAGTGCCGCTGGTCTCACCGTAACCTTAGTCACGCATAAAAAAAAAAAATAAAAAGAAAGGAAGAAGAAGAGAGAGAGCTGGGTTGTTTTTATCTTTTTGGTTTGTTGATTAGAATAAAAGAAATGATTGTTAGAAGGCTCTGATATCATGTTAATTAGAGAGAAATTTGTATTGTTATATCTTTAATTGAGTTAAAGAGTCACTATATATATTATAATACAGGGTATATATAGCAGGATATAATAGATGAAGGACTTATCTACTAATACATATAAAAGTACATTCTCCTAGAACGCCGGAATCTGAAACAGAGAAACCCAAATGCTAAAAAGGGGGGAAAAAAAAGAAAGAAAAAAAAACTGAAACCTAAGAGAAATACATTTATTTCCTCAACAAAGCCTACCACACAAAAAATTTAGGCAAATTCACTGATTTGCCTACATTACTGATCAAGTATAACAATCAGGCAGATAAAACTACAAAAAGATAAAGAATACAAAGATTAAGAAAAGAAATACTTTTGTGATTCAATTATTGGCAAGCGTGCTGCTATAAGCTCACAGTATATTTCAATAAGATCATATGCTGCCATTGTCTTCTCTTCCCTGACAACGTGCTCAACCTGAATGGAGAACAAATGAAAGGTCAGAATTTTTCCTTTTTTTAAATTAAAAAAAAAAGAAGAGAGAGAGAATTAAAAGAATGATACAACTATGAAGCTTGCCGTATTTATTTGTTCCTCTTTTACTTTTTATCAGCAAATAATCCAAATGCACAGATTGGAAATAATTTGTAATCTTCTAAATATCATATATAACTCAAAACAGTTCATGGACCATGAGCCTTTGTTCAGTTTTACTGATTTGCCATACTTCATATGCAAATCTAGTGACATATAGCCTCCTTCAATTTCCTAACTATCTGGTTTATTGTTAGTTCACTCGGAAACTTTCATCACCCTTACGCCTTAAGGTGGAAATAAAAGTTTCAACCTCCAACACTACTTAAATTTCATCCTTCTTATGATAATGTTAGACCCTTAGCTGAATTGCCTTGTTATCCTGACACAGATTATACTGCTTATTTTCAGGATGTAAAATCAACAAGTATAATAAAAGCTAAGAAATAATTATTAAAAAAAATAATAACAAGAGGAGATCAATCAATGGAAAGGTGGACTATATGGAATTCGTCCTATTTATTTCATACCCGAATCCTAGCAGTCTGATCCTGCCCTGACTCAAGCAATTGAGCCAATTCCCTCTTCAGCTGCCTCACCTGGGCTTCTCTTTTATTCTTCAAAAGCTTTATGCGCGAAACGGCAAGCTTCAAAGCGGTTTTGCTGCACCAAGGTACTCAAAGTAAAACCAAAAGGACAACCAATAAAACAGCAAAAAATAAAAACTTAACTTGAAACCAGTTAACCATAAACTGATCGGATTCTGAGTCAACATGGAATTTCACAAGAGGTACAACACCCAGTTCCACCATGATCCCCATCATAAAAAATAGGCCTTTTTTTTTCTCACTTTACCATGACCAAATTAGAGAACACCCAGCATATGATTCATATCGGCAGAGCAAAGGTAAATTTACCATTTTGCGGACTTGAAGCTTCTGTGCAACATGCCTGGTAGAAGGCTATGATTTTTATGGAGACAAAAGGCTTCAGTGCAAAGGATTTGAGCGGAATTAGTAGCGTTCGATCCTCTGAATCCGAATTTCGACGTTGTTTTAATGTATAGAGAAGAGCGTAGGAAAAATTGATCTTAGGGGCGAAGAAACAGGCAATAAGAATTTACGCGGATGGAAATGCACGAAAACTAAATTGCCTACGAAAACGATTGATTCGCTATGGGAAGGTGCATGGAAGCGGTTGATGGGATGGGATGGGTTGACCTGACCAAATTACCCTTGTCCTTTTTGTTGTTAATGAATGGGAAGGTGATTAGAAGTTTCTCTTTGACTTTGTCATCCTTGTGCTTGGGTAATTAGCCATCTGTCACTGAAAGCTAAACAAGGAGTTATTGCCTAAAATAATTGATTGTCCGATTTTATTAAGGACAATTGTAACATCGCAAATTTAAAAATTTAGGTATTAATATTTTAATTTTACAAAAAAATAAAAATTATTAAATTTCAACAATGCAAAAATGAATAATTAATATTCATAATTAAGAATCTTATTTAATATGTAAAGAATTAATAATATAATATTTTTATTTTAAAACATAATTTTTTTTAATTTTAGAACCACCAATAATTAAAACAAATAATTTAAATAAACCATCTATATTAATTTTTATATATATATTTACATCTCTTCACTATATAATAAGTCTAAATTATCTATATTAAATTGAATTAATGTTGCAATTGCAAAATATGACCGAATCACTTCCAAACAACAAGCAAATGCAAAACTAGCATCATCATTTGTTTTTTGTAAGAAGAACTAGACTAGATTGCTCTAAAATACCATCTGTTTATGGCTTATTTTTACTTCTAATTTCAAACAAGGCGTCACGACGAAAGGCAAAAAATGAGCAGACTCTTGCATCACAACCGTTCGATTGTTGAACTGCTTTATGTGCTCAGTTTTGTACATCAAAAAGAAAGAAAAGAAAAGAATGCGCGAGACAATTCCAGATGGAACCATCGGCCATGTGCTTCTCGATATTGAAGTTCATCTGCATGTGGCCGTGACACATGAACCCGAGAACAGAGATTGAAATTAATAATTTAATAACCTGGTCATACCAAGGATTTGGATCCTGACCCGAAAGAGTTCGTAATCATATGAGCAAAAGAAAGAGAGATTGCAGAAGCACCAATCTCGAACTTCAGCGGAATAACAAAAATAAGGCAAGTTCCATCCCGCTTCAAATACAAAGGGGTTATTGGGGCCTGTCAAAGTTAATCACTATTGTTCCTCTTCTGCCGGAAAATCTTTTCCACAGTAAGAAAATTTGTTTGTAATTCACGTGAAAGGAAAATGTAATAACCAGAGAAGTGCATAAGCCCTGGAACACATGCTTTCCCAACAAGTTATTCTCAGACATAGTAACCGGTGAAAGTAAACCCCCTTCCAACAATCTCACCAGCACAAAACCATGCAAAGCATTCCAGCCCAAACAAAGCAGCAATGCCTGCATCTTCAACTTTCAGCTCCTGCCTGTTCTTCCATAAATGCTTCACATAATCAAGCTCCTTCCAGAAAGCCTCATTGCGAACAGGAATACTGTAACAAACACAAGATGTTACATATGCTAACAGATGTACAAGGTTCCAGACATAGAAGACACTAAACTTGCTTTCATAATTACAACTGAAATATGCCAGACATACATGACCATAAGGTAAATAAATGACCCAAATTCTCAATCAAACTTTTCTGTATCATCTCATCATTTTAACTAATTTATTAATGATGGTAGTAAAGACACTTAAAAACTTCAAAATACAACCATTGTATGAAACAATGCTGGCAAAACCCACTTGCAGCGGAGCACATGCAAATGCAAATACAATTTGACAATAAGGCAAAACTGAATAGGCATACAGACACAACAAAATGCAGAACTAGCATCACAATCAACAATTATAAGCAAGAAAGGGCAAGCTAATACTATTTGGTCAAGAGCACTTGACTCATGCAAGATCAAATATCCCACTGAAGCAATAACAGCATTCTCAAAAAGCTGCTCATGACAAGATTGGCTCCAAAGGGCCTCAGTCAGTGAGGGGGTGATCTGTGCCAATTCACTGTAATAGAATGAGGCCCTTGTGAGCCATTCTCATCGCTTAAATAGCACTACTCCAATATAAACATGCTAGTATCAAGTACTCAAAGTAGATCCTAGAAGTGTCATCATAACCTGACAATTTAAACATTTTCACTCAGATCCATTCCATTTTTGTTTCAAAATAAAAACATTAACCTGGGTTCCATTTCCACTCATGTCACTGAAGATTTCTTACCAAATTGCCTTGCATACTTAAAAAACGAAAGTTTTTAAATTGATAAAGGTTAAAGAAGTAGTGCTGGTTAAATAAATTCCCCAGATTAAAAAACAAGCCAGTAAAAGACGTTGCTATGTAAAATCAAAGACAATCTCCTTTATATTGCAGCGCTCTCTCTTATGTGGATGCACAGTAAATTCAAAACTTGTGGCGTACCGCATCCACCCTTGCATTCAATGAGGGAGGGATGAACCATTACAACCAATGAAAAACAGAAATTTAGAAAAGATTTAAAAACACCATTCAAAATCAATGAATTCCAACCATGAATCACATCCAATAATAAGGTAAATACAACCACAACCAACATTGAACTAAAAGAACAAGGTTAGGTAATATATAACCTAGCTAGGCGGGTATAAAACAACTGCTTTGATAATAGGTTGCATTTCTCCACTGTTGGTGGCTCCTGAATGTACTGCTTGTTCTGCTCCAACAACTGCTTGTAGTAAGCAGTTCCATGCTTGGCTACAAATTGTGATGCTTGACAAGCCTTCGATTGCAATTGCTGCAACTTTGACGCCATTAACTCTGCAAATCATGAAATAAAATTTTGACCGGAGGATAAAAAGACCTCGATTGAACATAATAACATCTCTGGTCCACATGAACTTAAACTTCTATTATAAAGAAAATTGACAAACTTATGAATAATATTTGGCTTCTCGCTGAAAAAAGTAGACAAAAAATGGCAAAGAAAACGGCCTTATATCTTGATGATAGTACACTGTAAAACACCTTAAGTATATAATTCATACAAGATGACTTTGAAATGTCTTTAATTCACATCATATGCAAGACAGTATATGAACTGTGTTTTGGATTTGTCACATTCTAATTTCAATCGCAAAATGGGGTATCCCAGCAACACCTAGGGATTAAAACTTATACTTCCCCACGGAAATTTAGTAATTGCGTCAGCTAAAAATTTAAATTTCCTTCCTGGTTCGACGGCAAACCCTTAAATTGTAGATACTTCGAGTCAAACAAACAAACACACACACGAGGAACCAAAATCAATAAGAAAAAAAAAGCACTAATTGAACTCTCTAGAACAATAAGTTATAGAATAAAGTAGCATACAAAAAGGATTGGCAAAATGAATGGAGATGTAGAAGGCAAAAGCAAGAGCTGAGTGAAAACCAATGTGTTGTCAAATAAAGCAATCAGTCAAAGAAGACAGGTGCGAAGTAAAAGAGTATGATACCTTGTACACTGACTGATTGCAATATCGAGATTTGGTTTCAACGCCGCTACCCTGTGGTGTTGCAGCTGAAGCAAAAGATATAGAAACAGCCGAAGAATCTGCGATCAGGGGGGTTTTGACATTTCAATTTCTTTTTCAACTCCCCTTTTTCCTTTTCTCCGCCCCCCTCCGCTTTCTTTCTCGTAAATTGATTGGGGCCAGGGCCACTATCAGAGAAAGTTTGGGCTACGAAGTTTCTCCACTTAAGTTATGAACGTAGTATAAGAGCCATAAATTTAGGCCCAAACATCATTTGTTGTATTCCATTTTCTTTCCGACCAATGTTCCATTCCATAAAAAAATTAAATTACATTTATATCTTTTTTATTTTAAAAGTATACACTGACTTCCCTATTTCATATAGAAGACATTTGACAAAAAATTTATTTGATTAACTAAGTTAATTAATTATTTTACATATTTAATAAATAATATTTTTTAAATTAATTAACTTTGAATCAGCTGATTTTTAAAAGTAAAAAAAAAATAACTTTTTCAAATGGTAGATTTAATGAAGTATTTGATAAATAATTTATTTTCTTATTTGATTAGTTTTTAACCAACTAATTTAAAAAAAGTTAGAAAATACAACTTTAATTAAAGTGTGCAAAATATTCGGTTGTCCATCTCCTTAATATAACTCATAATATTATTATTTTTAATCATGTTTTTGTTAAGTAAGTGCATTTCACTTGTCACGTAGGAAAAATGACATGATGTTATTTCATTTTTCATTGACTTCCTCATAATAAGATAATTTGAAGTTTGATAATGCTAATTAAGAAATGAGTTACCCAATGTTTATTTTTGTATAAAAATATTGATTAACTTAATTTTTTAATGGTTTTGATTTATTAAAAATTGTATTTAACGACTCTTGAAATAGTAATTAATTTCTATTGTAATAACAGTATTAAATGATTGTTTACACAAATAGTATTATTATGTTTTATCTAATTTTCTATAATTAAATTGAAATATTACTATCTATTGATAAATATAAATTGATATAATATATGGTGGTTTATAAAAATGAAATTTATATGTGATCATAAATCCATATATTATTTGCATAAGTAATCAACAAAATTGGAAAGATAATGGATACTAAACTTTTTCAACAATGTCTCTTTAACATGAGTGAGAACTTTTTGATGAAAAGGTAAACATCCTATCTTGTAGCAAAAAAGAAGAAGTGAAAATCAAGTAGAGTTGGCAAAATTATCCAAACCCATTAGGTCCTACTCGACCTGATGGATATTGGACTTGACGAGTATGATTCAATTAGACTCGTTCATTATTGGTTTAGGTTCAAGTTTAGTCCATTAATATCCAATTCTTCTTGAGTCTTGATGGATACCTGACATTTTATTTCATTCATTCTTTGTCATATCATAACACTTCAACGTTAAACCAAAAACAAACCCATTTTCATAACATTCTTGTGCACCTTTCTTTGTTGTGCTAGGATCGATCTAAAAATCTAAGGAAGAGTGGAGTGCAATTCTTTCTGCAAAATAGTTTAAGTTTTTAAAAAAAAGCACTTAATGTATTATTATCATAAAAGAGATAGCAATAATATATCAGGACTATCGTGTATGGTGACTGATGATTATAAATCATAGATATATGATATAAAGTTAATAGATAAGTATATTATTAGTGAATAGATGTACTGGACTGATCCGTTGTGAGAATACTATATAAATTGTTATGTGTCATTAGCAATTCTCAAGTGACCACATTGCATGTAATCCTTTGACTTGAATTCACTACAGTTCTTTGTATAATGAGTCATGCACTTTGATACCATCCTGTATCACTTTTAACTGGGATGTCATGTGGGGCGTTAATTAGGTGTGTTACGAATCATATAAAGGGAATTGAGTGATGTAGACGAGATTTTTATTCTTCCTGTATAGAAAGAGTAATATCTTTAGGCCCATTAATTGAGTAAGACTAAGAAATGTATAGTCGTACTCAAATGTATCAATATATGATATTCATCATTTGTTTAAGTTAGTCTACTCAATATTAAGAAATATGGATTGAACATTAATAAGGATAACACATTCTATGCCTTTAGTTTAATTTGGATATCGTTATAAAAAAGACTGTGTTGTAAAATATTGTTCACACATTAGGTAAATATCAAATCATAGACATTCTTACTACTTGAGTGACAATGATGTATTGCTAGATAATTATATTATGAGATAATATTATTATTTAATAATATTTAGTTATTAATATTAAAGTAATATTATATAACTAACGGATAAGTCCTATCTCTTTTCACTCTTACCATGATAGGAATAAGGTATTAGTGGTTGAGTAAAATTAAAATTGAAAATAGTTTCTTAGTAAGAGTAGGAGAGCGGCATGCCTCTAGCTTTATAAAGGGGTATGAAGGCATCACTTCTTTAGAGAGAAAAATACGTACTACCATTAAAAAAACTCTAAAACCACACTAAACCTTAATCCCTTGTGAGAGAGATGTTTCCTAACAAATTCAAAAAAGGTTAAAAAGTCATCATTCACTCCGTGTGCGTATCATAGAGGCATCATTACTTAATTATACTCGTGATTTAGAAATACACTTTAAGAGTAATATTTAATTTTTGATCTATGTCTCTGTGCATTGATTCTAGAAAGGTTTCACATAATATTTTAAAAAAAAAACTATTGTGCTTAAGTATATGTGAAACCCAATTCCAAGTAATGATACAATAACTTCCTCTACATCATCACATGTAATAGAAGTTATCTCACAAAAATATTCTCTAATTTCAAGCAATCCTGTTGAAATAAATGAAAAGTCAAATGAACAACCACCTTTAAGAAAGAGAAAAAGGAGTGATGTGTGGGAACATTTTAATAAGGAAGTTATCAATGATAAAGAAAAGGTAATCTACAAGTATTATGATGTTCAAATGGTGGGGTATTCTAGAGTTGGTACCTTTTATTTGTGAAAATATATAGAGAAAAGTTGTAATGCCATTGATTGAGCTTCTATTCAAAGACCTAGGTTAGCAAGGATAAGTTAAGGGATTTTGAGGGTTGCAATTTCTTCATTTAATCCTGATATAGCAAGAAAAGAACTTGTGCATATGATTATCAAACATGAGTATCCTTTTGTTATTATAGATCATATTGGGTTTCGAAAATATTTAAATGCATTTTAGCCTTCATTCAAAATGATATCATGCAATATAGTGAAAAATGATATAATAAAGGTATTTGATTGCGAGAAAGAACAGGCAATGCAATTTATTAAAAATAACAAGGCAAGAGTTACTATCAAATCCGAATATGGACTTCTAACAATAAAAAAACTAATTCATGGCTATTACAACACATTTTATTAATGATGATTGGAATTTGCACAATTGTATCTTAAAGTTTGCTTACATGCCTTGTTTATACACAAATGATGTTTTGTGTGATATATCTCTAGGTTGTCTTTTAGGGTGGAATATAGATAGAATAATTTCCATTATAATGTTAGATAATTACTCAATTAATTATAAAATAATTGAAACTTTAGTGGACAAATTAGATCCTTCCTCTTTTCTATGTTTTGGAAAGTTAATTCATATAAGGTGTTGTGTCCATATTTTAAGCTTAATTATTAAGGATGGTTTTAAAGTAATTAAAGGTAATATAGAAGAGATAAAAGAGAATGTATTATTTTGGATAGCCACACTTAAAAGGGAAGAAATGTTTAAGAAGTTATGCAAACAATTGTCTATTTTATGTACATGAAAGCTTGTCCTCGATTACCCGATAAGATGAAATTTTACTTATTTAATGCTCCAATTTGCCTTGATATATAAAGTTGCATTTGGGCATTTAAAGCAATGCGAATCCTCATATAAGTTACTTCCCATCAATGAACAATGAAAGGTTACAAAAGAAATTTGTGGAAACTTCAAAGTCTTTTACTCAGTACTACCTAACTGTGAACATTTATTTTTTCAATATATACGAAATTTGATTGACTTTGAATAAGTGGCTTTAAGCTCCAAATCCTAACATTAAAAAATAGCTTCTAACATGCTAGAAAATTCAATAAGTATTGGAATGTCATTCATAGCATTGTAGGAGTTACAACTGTACTTGATCCAAGATAAAAAAAATGAAGCTAATTGAGTTTTACTATCCATAAATTTTTGGCGTCAAGTCTAATTATGAAGTTAGGAAGATTAAGCAATTTTGTGAAGATTTGGTTTTTGAATACCAGCTTAGAGATAATGTAAATGACACAGTTGGTGAATCTAGTGGAGTTGTACCAAATGCAATTAATAGTGGTTTTCAAGATATGCTAAATGCATATGATTTATTTATCATGAATGAGAAGATATCTAACTCCATGAGACTTAAATTTGAGTTTAAGTGATACCTTGAAGAGGATGTCTTACTAATAACGTCATCATTTAATATATTATTATAGTGGAAGAAAAGTATAATAAAGTCTCCATTGTTGTAAGTCATTACCAAAGATATTTTGAGTATTACTATGTCTATCATGGCTTTTGAATCTATATTTAGTACTAATAGAAGATTAGTATGCTTGCATCATAGCGGACTACATCCAAATAATTGTTTATTTTATGCACACAAAAGTAGAGAGATATAAATACAATGAAAGAATTTTAGATTAGTGAGGTTTTAATATTTCAATTCATTTTTTAACTTTTATTTTTCTTTTACTCCACCCATTCCCCTTTTTTTTCTTGTAAATTGGTTAGGGCCAGGGCCACAATCAGAGTAAGTTTGGGCTACAAGGTTTCTCTACTTATGTTATGACTGTAGTAAAAGAGCTAGAGATTTAAGCCTAAACATTATTTATTATATTCCATTTTCTTTCTGACCTTTGTTCCATTCCATAAAAAAAATAAATTACATTTATATCTTTTTTATTTTAAAAAGTATACATTGATTTCCCTATTTCATATAAAAGACATTTGACAAACAATTTATTTAATTAACTAAGTTAATTAACTATTTACATATTTAATATATATAATTTATTTTTTAAATTAATTAACTTTGAATCAATTATTTTTTTTAAAAAAAACCTAACCTTTTCAAATAGCAAATTTATTGAGATGTTTAATAAATAATTTATTTTCTTATTTGATTCACTTTCAATCAACCAATTTAAAAAAATTAGAAAATACAACCTTTTTAAATAATTCATTTAAGTAAAGTGTGCAAAATATTTGGTTGTCCCTCTTCTAAATTTAACTTATAATATTGTCACTTTTAATTATGTTTTTATTAGGTAAGTGCATCTTACTTGTTCATGTAGGGAAAATGACATGATGTCCTTTCATATCTCATTGACTTCCCTATAATTAAATAATTTAAAATTTAATGTTGTTAATTTAAGGAATGAGTTACTCAATGCTTATTTTTGCATAAAAATATTGGTTAACTTAATTTTTTAATGGCTTTGATATATTAAAATTTTTATTTAACTACTTTTGATATATTATTTAATGATTCATTTTTTATTGGGGAACATTTCATTGCAATAATAATTATTTATATTTAGTTACAAAAATTATTTTAATTAACTTTGTTCATTAAATGATTGTTTACACATTCAGTATTTAGTTTCTCAATACTTATTTTTGCATAAAAATATTGGTTAACTTAATTTTTTAATAGTTTTGATATATTAAATTTTTTATTTAACTACTCACGATATATTAATTAATAAATTATTTTTTATTGAGGAATATTTGATTGCAATAATAATTATTTGTATTAAGTTACAAAAATTATTTCAATTAACTTTGTTTATAAAATGTTTGTTTATACATTCAATATTATTATGTTTTATATAATTTTCTATAATGAAATTGAAATATTGCTATTTATTTATAAATATAAATTGATATAATATACGGTGACTCATAAAAATGAAATTTATATGTAATTGTAAATGCATATATTATTTGCACAAGTAGTTAACAACATTAGAGAGAGAATAGATATTAAACCTTTCTAGCAATGTGTCTTTAATGTGAGTGAAAACCTTTTGATGAAGTGGTAAACATCTTGCCTTGTAGCAAAAAAAAAGGGTAAAATTAAGTGATGTGGAGTTAACAAAAACAAATGAGGAGATGCAAAAAGGTAAAAAGGAATAAGGAATAGGTATATATGGAAGTGTTATAAAGAAAAACTAGTAAGTTTTAAACTAAAATATGTTACAACAGGCAAAGTGGAGGAAGATTTTATCTTATAAGGACATTTAACTCGGAGTAAATGGTATCCTTAATAAGAAGAGTGACCAAGATTAGGTGATGACGGATGATAATCTAGAAGAGTATAATGAGATAGTGATCTCAATCCAAGATCAAGATCCTTTATGTCCCTTTATGCTAGTGTTGCCAAAGGAAAGACGAGAATGGTGCAAGCTATGGAAAAGTTTCACTCATAATGAATCTTTTAGGAAAAAAATAATGGTTTTAGATTCCTTAAAGTAAGATTGGAAAAAATTGAAATCTTAAAAGGAGTTTTCAATTGATTAATATTAGGAATGGATATTATGTAGCTTAATTCAATGATTTGGATGATTATAATAATGTTTTTCAAATTGGCTTTAATATTAATTATTGAATAATGGTTCAAAGGTAGAGGCCAAAGTTTGACCTGTATAGTGACAATTATTAAAAACTATCAATTTAAGTTAGAGTTCCAAGGTAACACTTAGAATCCTAAAATAAGATATTTTTATAGAGAGTAGGCATATCATGACTCACCTAAACCATGATTAGTGTGAAATCTATTTCTTAATTTTTACTAGCTTGTTCTAATCCTACACTTGGTATCATCACACAAACTGTGGTGAGCAAATATATTATATAGACATTAACACAAAATATATACATTTGTTTCACACAACACCACATTCATAATCTCCTACAATTCCTAAACTGATTCTATATATAAGTTACTAATAACTATGGCTACCTTATATGAGATAAGTATGGAGATATTCACTCCTAATTTGTCGGTGGTAAACGAGCTTCCACTAAAGTATTTGACAAAGTAAACATTAAAAAAATAATAACTTTGTGACTCAAAAGTACACAATTTACTAAATAAGGAATTCATATAAGCATTTTGGTGCATATATAGCATAATGCCTTTTCCAACCATTCCACATTCCATTTCTTAATTCTTGAAATATTCAATATCCAACAATACTAATAGCAATAATTATCAAATAATAGAAAGCATATAAATCTTCTTATACCTTCCAGTTAATCTTATCCTTTCACAAATCTAACCTCATTTGTCCAGTTAATCTTATTCCTTCACAAATCCAACCTTATCTATCCAAGGCTTGCCTTATCATTTTACAAATATTTTTCTAGGATCTAGTACTTTATTAAATCTCATATATCAATTTCTCATTTCCATATCTCGTATCATATCACATTCCAATAAAGAATTCAATTGTTAAGATCATTCATAATTATATCGCTTCATTTAATATATCAAAATTCGATGTTGTACATGTATTCAATATCTTCAAATGCCATAAATACATGTATTCAATATTTTTAAGCCTCTAGGGGAAGACAAACTTCATGCTTTATTCTATTAGAGTTAATGCCATATGGCGAGGCCTTCTATATGCAATTTGGTGAATAACTTAGTGAAAGAAGTTTATATGAAACCTTTTTTGTTCTAATCCCAAAAATAAAGAATTCATATCAATTAAAAAGAAAATTACCTAATTAATCTATGTAATGTCTTATGCAAAATTATTACAAAGATTACTACGACAAGAGTGAAAGGTATTGTAAGGAGTTTGATCGGTCCTTATCAATGTAGCTTTATCTTGAATAGGCGTAACTCAAATAATATTATTATGGCTTAATAAGCTATCCATGCAATGTATTAAAAAATGGAATTAAGGATTCATAGCCATTAAGGTGGATTTAAAGAAGAAGTATGATAGATTAGATTAGGATTTTTTAAAAAATACTCTTGTGGACATTAGTTTTAACAATCATTTTATTTCAGTTATTATACATTACATCTTTACGTGTACTATGAGGGTAGTATGGAAGAATGAACTCACTTAAAGTTTATTATGTATTGAAAGGTTGCCTTATGGCATTGAAACTATTATAAATGTTGATATTTGGAAGTCTATTAAATTGGTAAAAAATG
The DNA here is from genome assembly GCA_020226215.1 of Sindora glabra. NCBI lineage: Eukaryota > Viridiplantae > Streptophyta > Magnoliopsida > Fabales > Fabaceae > Sindora > Sindora glabra. Next base: position 87,724,892 of record CM035229.1, read on the forward strand.
GAACCTCAATTTCTTACTCATTTTTTTTGTAAATGACCTTATTTTGTTTACTAAAGTAAGTATGAATCAAGAGATTATCATTGCTTTTTATCTTGAAACTTTCTGCCAATTCTTTCGTGAAAAGTTCAATAAAGATAAATCAAAAGTATACTTTTCAAAAAATATGAACCATAATAAAGCTTAAGGGATTAGTGAGGCTTTTAGGTTTATAGTTACATTTGAATTAGGCAAATACCTCGGGATTCCCTTACACTATAAAATGGCATTAAAAGACTATTTTAATTTTGTTGTGGAAAAGGTTTTTTGAAAAGTAAATGCATAGAAAGCAAATTCTCTCTTTAACAAGCTAAATAACTTTAACCGAATTTATACTTATAATTATCCCTCAACATTATATGTTGATAAACCATTTACCAATATCGATATATGCATTCGTGGAAAAGATGAGTAGAGAGTTTATATGGGTTAATGATCAAAATAATTAAAGAGTCCATCTTGTTGTATGGGAAGAATTGTGTAAATATAAGCACGTCAAAGGTGTTGACATTTATAAGTTAATGGAATGTAATGAAGCATATATCATGAAAATTACATGAGGGATAATTCACATAGAAAATCTCTCTAGGAGAAGGTTTTTCAAATAGAATATGTATATAAGCCTTAAATAATCCCTAACATACATAAGAAGAATGACAATTCAAATCTTCGATAATAAGTCTATGGTATTTGGAAGCATATGTGAGAATGTTTGAAATGAAATGATGCTTGGATCCTGGGATGTAAAGCCCTTTGTAAGTATAATGATGTTCATATTCATTTTTAGGAAGAGAATATTTTAATGATCTTTTGTGTTAATATAAAGAGTGAATAGGATATGGATAAATTTATTCCTTTTATTTTGAATCATTTAATTGCTAAAATTATAGGCATTATCCCCTCCTAAATATTTTGCTTAACACTGTTAATATTTTATAGGAAAATTTTAGGATAGAGCTTTCTTGATTAAGTTTGCATATAGAACTTTTATTATTGCAAACTAAGGGGTTGTAGATCCTTTATAGAAAAAAATTTGCAATTAGTCTAGGCCAAAAAGAATAAGAACTTTCCTTTGGCTAGTTAGGAATGAGAGGTTGCTTACTAATAGTCATAAAATGACTCGTAATATGTCAAAATAAGATGTATAAACAAGGTATATCTCTAGTAAAGTCTATAATGCATTTACCAAGGGATTATGGGAAGTCCTAAACCTCTGAGTGTTTTTAATTAAACCTAAGTATTAGCAACCATTTTTTTATATGAATATGCAAGAATAGCTATTCTATAATATCTTAAGCAATCTAGGTAGATTTAATGCTAATAATTAGTCTTTATTATCTAATTTTGTATTGAGGCTACTGTGGTTAAATAGGAATGTATTAATCTTTAACAAAAACTTAGAATTATTATATGGAATTATTTTCAAAGCTATTGTCAAAATGAGAGTGATGGAGTATGCCATGTCTTTATCAAATAACTAGACAAAATGTAGTTTGAAAATGGATATGCAAGTTACATGGTGTTTCCTATAGTTAGATTGGATTAAATGTAATATGGATGGTCTTGTGAAAAACATAAGTTTAGCAAGTTAAGATGGCATTTCTAGGATGCTTCCAAAGCTTGGTTAACTACATTTAGCAAATTTCTAGATTATGCATCAATATTGAGGGTGTTAGAAGATGCTTATAAGTATGAAAATAGCTTAGGCACAAGGATGGAAAAAATATCTTTAAAATGGATTTAGAGATTGTATTAGGCTTGGCAAAGAAAAGGTGTGAGATTCATCATCCATGCAACAATATAATTTGTTCTATACATATTCTAATGGAGTATAATTGACATGTGGAACTTCGGCATTATACTTGCGAGGCAAACCAAATTACAAATTGCTTATTAAACTAGGCTTATGGTATAATATCTTCAAATGCTTAGTTCAAGGTTTATGATCAACCTCCGACTTATTATGTAGAGAAAATACTATTAATTAGTCAAATTAATTAATATAATTAATTTTTAATTAATAGTTAATATATAACTGATTGTTAAACAAAGCTATATACTTACCTCCTTTTTTTCTATACTAAATAGATACTTATCTTTATTCAAGAAAAATTAAAAATATAAGCATTTTTTTAAAATAAAAAATATAAATTTAATTAAGTTAAACTCAAAGAGAAATGAATATAATTTGAAAAAAAAAAAAAGAAATGGCAAGAGAGATTTTATAGACTTTTAATTTTAGGACAGGAATTTCATACCCTTCCACTTTTATAGGCTTTAATTTTGGGATAGAACTTTCATGCCTAACCACTTCTATACCCCAGTCAATGTTCCAATTAAATTATGAAAGAGTACATAACACTTGTGCATTTCACAAAAATATGCATTCATCAAAATATTTATAATTTAAATTCTAGTCAAATCATTATAATCTATAGTAAAATAAAATAAAATAAGATACAATGCATTTAATTTAATTTTTTTTAACCAAAATGGCTCTAGAAGTAAGTCAATTTTCATTCTTTTTGGAAACATGTTCTTAAAATACCTTCTTTTTATCAAATCAGCATTAAAAATTAATATATTTGTGCACTACAACAATTTAGAGACATACAGATGACACCTATACAGACAACAAAGTCTCAATCATCTATATAGGCTTGCAAAAATTTTATTTTTTTTAAAAAAATTAAAAACCTATATAGATGACATTTGTCATCTATATAGACATGTGGTTTATATAGAAAAAGGCTATACAGACAACATAGATCCACAAAAATAAAAATTTGAGAGGACCTAAATCCTCACCTAAACAAATCATATTTATGATTTGTATAGCGCGGCTCTATACAGACCACTCTTGTGATTTGTATAGAGCTGGGCTATACAGATCACAATATGATCTGTATAGGTCTCAACATATATAGATCACTCATGTAGTTTATATAAAGATGGGTTATACAGACCACAATATGGTTTGTATCGACTTTCTCTATATAGACCACTAAATTGGACTATATAAATTACAATATCGTCTGTACATGTCCTTAGCTACACAGACCACGTTTGTGGTTTATATAGGCCAAATTTATATAAATGACACAGGCCAGATCTATATAGACCACATGTGTGGTTTGTATAAATCTAGCCTATACAAACCACAATTAGGTCCCCCCAAATTTTGTAATTCAAGAAATTTTAAAATGATTTATACAGACGACATGTGATATATACAGGCCAGATCCATACAGACCACATGCGTGGCATGTATAGATCTAACCTATACAGACCATAAATGTAGTTTGTATAGGTCACCCTTATATATATGTATATATATATGTAAAATATTTTAAACTCTATTTAGATATTAATATCATTACTCATTATGTAAAAAAAATTTCCATTAAATTTTATTTTATATCCTCAATAGAGAAAAAACTTTTTTTATTTTTTAAAGTTATTTAATTATAAAAAAATTAATCATTTAAAAGTAATTGTGTAATGAAAATTATTTCTAAGATAAAAATTATGAGTAAAAGTTTTCCATTCAAAAATAATAATTAATTAGTATTATCAATTATAAAATTTCAAATTATAATTATCCTTAAATTAATTATTTATAATTAGCTCTTTTTAAAACTATTTCTTATATGAAATCATTTTAAAAGATATCTTATCATTTTAATCATCTTAAATTTCAGAGGAATGAATTAAAAAAAATGAAATATTTTTTAAGATTATTTCAAATATAATTGATAACCATTATTATATTATATTAATGCACTAAAAAATTATGTCAATTAATATTTAATCATAAGACTTAGAAATAAAAATATTATTTTTATTTTTTAGTTTAGCATTAATTTTGATTGTAAAGTTTAGGTTTCAAAGGTTAAATTTGTATAAGTGCCCTAAAAATATTAATAGCACAAACCTTTATTTATCATTAATGATTTGAATGAAAAATAATAAATAAGAAAGTAATTTAAGTCAAAATATTTATTGAAATTAATATATATAAGGTATCTCTAAAGTACATAGTAATAGGAATGATAATGAAGTAAAGTTGGAACATATAAACTTTTTTTAACCTATATCCAATTATCGAAGATAATATATCAACTTGTGTCATACCCCCTTATGAAGAATAATATTTGTGTTATCATGATATCTCAGAATGTTGCATAAGAATTATAGCTACTTAACATCTTTTACAGAAAAAAACTACTTACCATAATTTAAAAAAAAATATATCTTTTATAGTGTACACTTCATTCTTTTGATTTTAATAATGTGATCAAATATTTTTACTTATAATAGGATGAATGTTGATAAGTATCCCTTTATGATTATATTATCATTAACTTTATTTAATAAAATTTATTGATATATTTTTCATTTATTTTTTAGTATTGTATTTTAAATTTTTGAATTTAAGGAAGAGCTAATAAAGACCTTTCTTCTTTTAAATAGTGTAAAACAAAAATATACATTGGTATTGAAAGATATATTGTTATTTTTATATATCATTTTTAAATTCAATAGAATTATTAAGTATAGAAAAAAGTTTAGTCAAATAGAAATTTTTTTGTTTAATTATTTTTTAATTATTAATATAATATATAAAGACCTCTACTATAAATATATAGTAATTGAGATTTTTTTAGAATAATTCCTTCTAAAATTTTCGTGAGGGAGAATTTTCATGAGTGTCATACGTATCACACAAGAGAGCGGGTGCATCCAGATGCTCAGACTACTTATGTAAGTAATTACTTTCTAATTGAACAATTTTGCTTACTATATGAAAAGTTTTTCATTGAGATTATATTTTTATGTTTTAAAAATCGAGGTCAAGATGTTGGAATTGGTTATCAATCTTCATAGTTCAGTGCTTCCTCCAGCAGCTCCTCAGTAGGTTCGCCAGGTGTTGATGAGCTTGCTATTGTTGATAAGGTGTTCGACACTTACCGAGGGCACAAAAAGGCAATTGGTTGTGTGCTTGCTATGACACCGTATGGCAGAAATAGTGCCAGTTCATCCACTACAGCATTTCCTCTGAGGCCACACTAAGATACAACATTTATGGAGGAGATGCAAACTTATGTCACCATGACTCAAGAGGCTTTAGCTGATGCGAATGAGTATATTCGTTATCATGAGAAGTGGCAGCAGAAGAATCATACTCTTCTTAAGGGCATGCATACTACTCTACAGTTTTTGGGATTTTCTCTCCCTCCGCCTAAGGTACCATCTCCTTTGCCGAGAAGAATGCCTCGACCAAAAATACCATCTAGATTCGCTTTTGATATGCTTTTTGCTTTAAAGCATCCTTTGGCTCCTCAGCAGCAATGACCATCGCCTCGATCCCAGCCACAGCTGTGCCCACCTCCACCTCTACCCTAACCCTAGCATCTACCTTTAAATGATGGAGAGGACAATGACGATGATGGTAGCGAGGATTGTTATTTTAGATAGTTTGTATCATATAAATTTGATTTGATACTTTATAGTATGTATGTATATGACTTACTTACTTACTTTATTATATATTCTTTAGAGTTAGTGTATATTTTATTTCTTTTTATAATTACAATTGATTGTGTTAAATAATTTTTAACTTCACTAAATTAAAAAAATTATTATCATTTTATTTTATTTATATATAAATAACTAAGTATGAATATAAATGTAAAAAAATAATGAATATAAATATAAAAAAATAAATAAATAATTATGATATGTAAAAAAAATCATGAATCCTTACAGAATTTTATTTTTTTTAAAAAAATAATCTATACAGATGATAAGGGTTATATAAATAATAATTGTCATTTGTGTAGATAGGACTTATATAAACAACAAAAGATATATAGACCACAAAGTCGTCTATGTAAGTTGGACCTATACAGACGACAATAACTATACAGACCATAAGGTCATATATGTAGGTTGGACCTACACAGACGACAAAAACTATACAAACCACAAAGTCATCTGTTTAGGTTTGACTTATACAAACAATAAAGGCTATACAGGCCACATAGTGGCTTGTATAGGTTTAACCTTTATAGACGACTGTGTAAGTCGGAACTATATAGACCATATGGGTATACAGACTACAGAATCATTTATATACCCTTTATCGATTGTGTAGGTTCAACCTACATAGACGACTTTGTGGTCTGTATATGTTGGAATTGAGAGTTAAACAAATGTAGTGGAAATTAACTGATCTCAGCCAAAGGATTCATGCAAAACGTTATATTAGAATAAGGATTTAATCAATACCTTTCCGATAATTCAGAGACTCATTTGTTAATCACCTTTTTAACTTTCTTTCGGTTGAAAACTCTGAGGTATCCACACGAACCAGTAGATCACCAGTAAATATCCACAACCACTGATTGGAATTCTCTTCCTTTGTCTCATAATGTTAATTATGCCTTTTCAAGGGTTATGGTCAAGGATAGGTACTAGAGTTTTTATGCTTTGGGATGCATGAATAATTTATATTATTATCCAACAAGCTTATTTAAATAGGTGCATAAAAAATCCTAATTAATTGAGCTTTTTCTATGTATAATTATAAGCTTATTATTGGGCCTTATAATTATAATATGGAATTCCCAAATGTTAAGTCTAAACAATTTGGTCCATCAATTTCAAATTTAATAGGTTCTAAGTGTGCGACCCTACAAGCTCTCATTACATTAGTAATAATCATAAATCACATTAATGATCATAAACAATGAGTAATATCTAGCAACACATCATTATTACCTAAATAATGAGAAAGTCAGTGATTCAACTGAATCTTGACATGTGATCACTATCTATGTTATTTTGTCCTAAACATTTAAATTAAATACAAGATATGGACCATGTCATTCCCTTATAGCTCAATCCAAAGGTTTCTTGATTCCTAAGTAAGCTAACTGAAGTAAATGTAATTGACATTCCATGTCAATTCATCTAAGCATGACCATGTATTTTCTCGACTTTACTTAATCAAGGGGCTCACAGATGTCACTCTTATTATATAGAAGGAAAAAAATTCCATCTTGATCATACAAATTCCTTCGCATAATATATGATATATTCAATAACTACCCTTACATTCACTTAATCATGAGTGATATAGAGTAGTATTAAAATATAAAACTCATATGTAGGGAACCTTGGCGATCTCAGGTCAAAGGACCATATTAATAATGATCACAAAAAATTACTCATGACACTCATACAATGATCCATGTAATGTTCTTAGGGTGAGTTAGTCCAGTATATAAGTTTTCTAACTTGTATTCATGTGCAGACTTAATATCTTATATAAGTCACCACTCATGCTAGTCTTAACATATCAAAACAACCCAATTCATAATTATATATGACTAGGGATATTTAAGAATATAATTATTCTCAGGTTATTATCATAATTAACTATATTACGTAGACAATATATATATAAATATAATAATTGAAACTATCATTAAAATAACACAATTCAAATTTACAATTATCAATATAATTAGTTTTAGGGCATATATACTAACAGTATAGACCTTATCATCTGTATAAGTCTAACTACACAGATAACATTGTGGTCTACAAAGCTATTGTTGTCTGTCACGTATAAAAATGACACATGTCATCTGTATATGTTCAGGCTACACAAACGATCAAAAAAATATCGTCTGTATAGAATACAACAAGTATGATTTTATATAGACGACATTGTCATTTGTAATAGATATATAGACGATTTTTGTGGTCTGTATAGTCCTTTTTTTGTAGTGGCGATAAAGCCACCTCATTGCTACAAGCTATTATCAATAAAAAAATCCTTGTTTTCAAGCGACCCTCACATTTGCAATGGCGGGATTGCTTATTGCTTTGATGCTGAATTCATACAAATAGAAACATTCTAAGAATAAGTTTTGAAATAGAATAAAGTTAGAATTAGTTTACTAAGGGGTTGTTTGGTCAATTAGCCTCTAAATCTAAACTATAACCACATTAAATTAATAATAAAGACAAATATAGTGTACTAATGATAAGCCAAGAAAATTTAAAATTATAAAATAATATATAACATTACCAAAAAAAATGACTAATATTATAAAGGACAATACTTTGAATAAGAAATTCATAAAAAAAATGTTAAGATGAAAAGGAAAAAAAATTTAGAATAAAATCGTAAAAAATACTTCTAGAGTTTAAATTTGAGATGCAAAATCAGAATAATGATACATTTGAAAAAAAAAAAAAAAGAAAAATAGTGCCTCATTTTTCTCTACAAATCTAATTTTTGTACGGTGTAAGAAGAGAAAATTGAAAAGAAAGAAAGAAAAAGAGTCATAAAAGTGAAAGAGAAAAGAAAGGTTGAAAAATTTTAGTTAAAATAATATCCAATGTTTTTCAAAAATTTTATGTCTTTATCTATATTTAGAATTCAATTTTATGTGTATATTTAATGATTTAAAAACTTTTCCTAATTTTTTTAATTAGGTGCTAATATTTTTAAAAAAATTAGTTAAATACCTGTAATTTATTTTATATTCTAATTGGGCACTTCCTATTAGTCATCAATTTTTCACAAAATATTAACACAAAGCACTCAGGTAGTAATTATAATAAATTATAAGTATTCAATTAAAAAATTTTAAGTATTCAGTTAAAAAATTTAAAATATAAGTACTTATTTAAATAAAAAGTAGGATTATAAGAATTTACTATCTTAATTTACCTAATAAATATCATAATCGCAAATTCTATTTAAAAATACAAATTTTGATGCGTAATAATTAATCCTTAACGACTACGATCTAAAACTTCGGTTTACACTTTACACAACTGTTTGGAGAGCCCCAATTCTACGTGCAAAAGCACACACCAAGAAATAGAATCCACCGGTGATTTTGCTGACCTTGATGACGGAGTCTAATCTAATACCGCAACATAAAATAATATCTGCTTATCTTTAATTTTGAATTTTTTTTTTACACCTTGGATAACATATTTATTAATTGCATAGAATTTCAAATGCCTATAATTAAAATACATCAATTTTAAATTGCGGAATTGAATTTATTGTAATTTTAAAAATTTTATATGAGATAATAGCATGTTAAACGGTGCAAATTCAGCTAGCGCTTACCGATTTTCATAGGCAGGCAAATCCCTCCAGGATGCTCTCGCATTTGTAAAATTCTATCATATTTTGTCCAAAGCTGTGTATTTATTTATAATTTGGCATTTGAATTGATCGAAAACAATGAAATTTCCATTTGAAAGTCCTAATCTAAACACACTTTTTAAATATCCCAACTTCTTTTCTACCATATGAGACTAATGGAACGTTTTAGTCAATCTACCTCCTGGAAATTGGTTTAATTTTGAAATTTGACTGCCAGCTCCCATCCTCCATTGATATAAATTACTCCTAAAATCCAAGTCCTCTATATATAAAAAAAGCAGCTTTTGACCATAATTGAGATCTCCCATACTCTTATGCTTGGAGCTGGTCAAAAACTAATTAGTTGACTATACATTTGAATATTGTACATAATACCGTGTTCAATGAGGAATTAGTGGTACGGAATAAAAGTTTAGAGGGTAAGTTCCGTTAAAAAAAATGATAAACCAAATCATAATTCTCTATGTTCGATAATCAAACAATACTTACTTGAGCATTATCCAAGTCAAATCATGCTTTCAAAGTACATTAACAAATGGCCTCCATCACCGCTGCAAGTAGTAATCATAATATTAATGTATTTAATTTAATTGATCCGTTGAAGCTGACCATGTTTGAGACTGCCCTAATACAATACCTATCTTGGGCTTAATTCAGGTTTTTTTAATACCTATTTGTGGGACATTGTTAATATTTTACTCTTTTTAATTAGTTCAATTATGTTTTTGAGTAAATAGAGAATTTTATCCTTGAAAAATTAGATTGACATCAAATTATTATTAATTTTAATTATGACATCAATTTAGTTTAGTTTCATTTAATTTGATAATTGATATCAAATTAGTCCTATCATTAATATTACCATTGTACTAATATCAAATTAGTTCTAAAAGATTATATCAATATCAAATTAATTCCAATTTTTGTTTTAATATCATATTAGTCCATTGTTAGTAATTTTATTAGTAAACTTAAATTGTAGTTAAATATGCCAAAATTAATTACGGACTAATTAAAAATATAAAATATTAAGTTGAGTTAGAAAATTAATTTTTAAGAGAAATCATTGTATTCTTAGTAAGATGTATTCTTAAAGAAAAACCAATAATAAATTAACCCATGTAGGACAAATTGAGTTTCTTAGTACGATGTTTAAAATTCTAGTAATTGCAACAACTTAAAAATAATAGTACCAAATGCTAAAATACATTGTAATCTGAATAATTAAATTAAGATTTAGATTGAAAATTATCAACTAAACAACTAAAAGTTCCAAATCTTCATCATTTATAAAGAAAAAACATAAAAATTAAGAATCTTTAAAGTGAGATTTGAAAAAAATCTCATTAACTGAAATTAAAAAATGAAGAAGTAGCTTCTAGAAGTGATCCCATATAATAATAAATTGTAGAGCATGCCATTATTTGAAATAGTGTTTTATAACTTATGATTCTATTATCAAGAGCATCGACATGTTGAAAGTTTTTTACGTCTTTGTAAGACTTTATTTCTATTCATTCATAATTAGAATGATAATAGATAGATTAAGAATTTTATTTTAGGTGAGATTTTCTTCTACATTTAGTAATAGGAATTAGGGATTTTGTTTTAAATAATTTTTTTTATTTTCAATATGGTTCAAATGGGAAATTATATTCTCAAATGCAATTTTTATTGTTGTCTTGCTTTCAAATCAGAATTTTTGTTTCCATAACAAATCTATGTTGGAACACGTAAGGCCACTTAATTAAAATGAATTTAAATAAATTTCACATGGGAAAACAAATAGTAATATTAATGATAGGATTAATTTGATATTAAATTAAAATTAAATTGATATTATAATAAAAATAGGAATAATTTGATGTCAATCTAATATTTTAAAAATGAATTTACCTATTAATTACTATAAGTTTTTTTTGGTAAAAAATTTTATATATATTATGTGAAGACAAATAATTTTCTTTAATATTTCCACATCCCTCTCATTGGATTTAATCCCATAAAAACACAAGTTATGTAGCATTCGGTGTTTGGGTTCTGCTATATCATGATTAATCCTTTTTAGTGCACGTAAACTAGTATTATACTACAATAACGACACTTAATATTACCTAAAAATTTGTTGACGAGATTAATATAATTAAACTATAAATTAGTTAATAACTAGCTGGTAGTCTGGTCTCAATCAGATGGCACCGTCATGTGAACCATTCTTAATATTTTATCTAATCTAATTAATTATGTAAGTTGTAATCAATCCATATAAGGATGAGTAAATCCGGACATTATACCTTCTATATATATTAGTTCAGTTAAAAGGAGCTGTTGATTTCGTAAATTCACAGTCTTAATCAAATTAATCTCATTTTTAATTTATGTGGCATTCAATATTTTTTTAAAAAAATTTGTGTCCTCTTTGCATGGAGAGAAATTTGGAAATCACTTGTAATTTCTTATTGCTAATATCATACCCGTACAAAAGGAATTTTTTGGGAAACTTGCTTAAGTAAAGCAAGCAAACAAGAACAGATCAATTGAATCTGGCTGTAGTATCCTGGAATGGGTAATTACACCCAATTAAAGAATCAAAAAAATTGTTTTTGTTGCATGAATTTACGTATTCTTTCCAATGCTACTTGCAGCGTGCGCTCGCTCATGTTAGCAAAACATACCCTGAACCAACCCGATTCAGAACAACGGCAAGAAGAGCCCGGAGAAATATTTAACTTAACTTGATGCAAAATAGCATCCCAGAGCTCCAATTCACCTTTTCTTGTTGGTTTCTCCAGAAGTGGACTTAGATTCATCCAACAAAACAACCCTGCATTTCCCTTCAAACACTCAATCCCAGCACTTGTCAACCCTTCAATCATCATTCTGTATCTCTTCCTCAGTCTTTCTCTGTTCATCTTTATATAATTCTCTGTGAACTTGTTATCTGATAGCAGGGAAGCCACCAGGTGCTGTGTCTGAGAGGATATTAGGGTGAAACTGGACATCCTTCTTGCCGTCGTCACAACCCAGTCGTTGTATGTATATATGGTCCCAACTCTAAACCCCGGAAGGCCAAGGTCTTTGGAGAGGCTATAAACAATGTGAACTCTTTCTGCATTTTTGTATTGGCGGGCTTGGAGAATTTCGGCCACGCTCACGAACTCAGAGGAAGAGAAAACTGAGCCCGAGTAGATTTCATCCGAGACAAGATGAATGTTCTTGCGAGTCACGAAGTCAAGAATCTCTTCCAGAACTGAACGTTGAATTGTTGCACCTAATGGGTTTGATGGGTTTGTGATTAGTATTCCTCTCACTTTGGTTTTCATAGTTTGTGCTTCGTCATATGCATCCTCCAAAGCTTGAGGAGTAATCTGGAAATTGTTTGAGCTATCACAGCGGATCGGTACGATGTTCACACCAGTTCTCCACCTTAAATCTCTATCGAATCTGCAGGAATATATAAACCCAATTATCTTTCTAAGCACGCAATACTATAGTTAAAGAGCTTGTAGCAAAATTATGCGTGCAGCGCTTAATTACCCTGGATAGTATGGGGTTGGAACGAGTAAAGCATCCCCTGGGTTTGCAAGGATGAAGGTCAAGAGCTCATTGGCTGCAGTAGCACCTGCAGTGAGGACTATCCTGTCAGGCTCAAATTTTGCTTTTCCTCCTCTTATTTGTTCCATGAAACTCGCCATTGCTATTCTGAAAGATTTAAGCCCGTGATAATCTTGGAACAAAGCATTCTCTCTGAACCCAGGTAATCCTTTTGCCCAAGTAGAGGCTGCCGGGTGCTTTTCCAAGTACTCTTCGATGAGATCAAATGAAACCTGTAATAAAATATTAATAATAATATATTAATTTTAGTAACATTTATATTAACTAAATGCTTTGTTATACTTTCCGATTAAAAAAACTTACTTGATTCTCTGCCAATCCCATTTGGATAACTCCGGTGGGGTTAGTAAATTCATCATAGGGGTCTTCATCATAGGCTTTCCAGCCAGCAAAATAAGGGGAGTTTTCACCATGCGTATCAGAAACTGCTAGTTTTGATAGCTCTACAGGTTGCTCCATCTCAATACCCAAGACTAAATATATAGTTCTCTTGCAAAGATATATAGAAAGCAGAAAGCTATATATATTGTGGGTAAGAGAGAGAGGAGAGAAGCTGAGAGTTAGAAGAGAAGCGTTTGAGTGAAACATATTGTCCAAAGCCCATCTATTTATAGCAAGATTATCATGGCTTTTGGAAGGAAAAATGAAAAAAGAAATTAATCAATGATTGAATATTGTATTTTCAATTGTGTAAGCAAGAGATCACAGCGATCAAATGCAGTTTTGATCTTTTGTGTGACAACTGTTAGCTTCTGTCAGCTTGTCAAAGCTTTCTTTTTCCAATGTCAACCTATACATGGTGGTTGAATTAATAAGGAAGTTCGGAGTTCCCCTCCTTTAATTTGCTTAAAAGCTTTTGTTTATTCCATCGCAGAGAGAGTAATTTTGATTAAAATATTGGGTCTTTGTGGGCACTTCAAAAATATATATTGAAGGCAGTGATTAAGTTCTCTAATCACTTCTCAACCTATAACTAATCAAATCTCCTTGCTGAACAAACTCGAAACCAAATCATTCATTAAGATATATCTGAATAGGTTTAAGTTAGCATTTGATGTGGTCTAAGAGTAGTTAAGTTTTGATGACCTGACAAAGATTACAATTTACTCGAGATTAAGATTCCGATTCGCATACAAAGCTTGGACAAAGGAGAAGCTCTTGGAGGATCTTCTGACCCCACACATGCCAACAGAATTTATGACTTATTCAAGTTTAAACACGCTTCGTTTTTTTCATTCTCATATATATATATATATAAATTGAGTGACGAAAATCATTTCAAGAGAAAGCAGGCAGAATCAAATTGAGATTAAACAAGAAAATGCACTAAAAAATATAAAGAAATATGCGGTAATAATAAGTGATGACTTAATTCAAGAAAATTTAAGGATTTTTTGAAATTTGACCAATAAATAAGGCGCATTAGATCTTCTTATTCACTATACATATTTAATGATTAGAGTTAGATCTTCTTATTCGCCATGTTATATATATGCATGCACACCAACGTCTAGAAGTTAGGAATTGAAGATATTTGTCGAGATTGTGTTGTTTTGGGGGATTAATCCAACTTACTCAACCTGTGGTATGATGTATATATGTAAGATCATAAAATGATGAGGAGAATATGCTTCTATATATATATGAAGGACGTGGGGTTGGAGATCATGGATATGGATATCCATGTGAGAGAGAGCTGATCAACTTTAGATTTGCAGGGAATAGAACGTGAATGGAGGATGATATGACGACTGTGCGGCGACTTCGACCCGTAAGGTAGAGACAAGTATCAGAAAAGGGTCACACCAGATTACTTGATTGGCTGTAAAGCATGAAAATCATCTCTGGTAATTGCTTTCAACTCGAGAATCCGAGAAATATTATTATATAATAAAAGGAAGGAGCAGCGGTAGGTGTATATACATTTTTATATAGGATTCATTGATGGGAATAGAAATTGGATTCCAACTGAGAGCCAGCAGGAGAGGAGATGGAAATATTTGTGAAAATGACATGCATGCCTCTGGGAATCAACATGTACGTAAGCTTGCGGATCCCATGCCTTCTTAATTGCTAACAACTACACATAGTAAAAGCTCAATATATACAATCAAGGGAATCATATATATCTTAAATCCCCTTTTCTCATTTTGCATGTTACATATTGTTCCCTCCTGAGGATTCACACGAGCTTTCTTGTTCTCGTCTTTCCTTTCCTTAATTAAAATATATAAGTTTCATGCTAATTCCCTCTGCAGCCTGCGCCATAAAACTTATGGTAACAGCTGTGATAAGATAAAATGATTGTTGGCTTGATTGGGCAAGGGGAATTTACAATTAGCATTTGTATCCCAATCAGAGGGCAGGAAGATATAGTAAACCAATGAAAATGCACCACGTGGGAATCTCTGTTCTAATCATGCCAGGATTGTGTCCAAGACAGATAAGCTTAGAATATTGATTAGGTCGATCGGGTTTTATTTTTCTTCTTTAACTTAAAATTTTGTGGAAAGTCACATCCATCCATGCTTGACTTCTATTCCTCACAGTGTTCGTACACACATTTTGAATAACCCTGAGACAGTCTCAATTGATCGAGTAGACATATATGAATTAGAATCTGTCACCGAGTCTGTGCTATTGAGTCTGACTAACTCTTGTGAGAGTTTGATACTTTTGCCATATTTATAAATTAACATGCAGTGACAAATTTTGTTTCCAAATGTTGGTTGATGCAGCTGTAAAGCAGTCAATAAATTAATGTGATATAGCAGTGCCCACATGCTACCTTTACAAGTCTGAAATGCTAGCTTCACTGCACAATTTGATTTTAGATCCTCTTGTCTCCTAATTTAATTTCGCATGCATGCGCCAATCATCGCCTTTATGTGTGACATTTTTCTATACCAATCATATTCTTATCCTCCAAAGCAATAATTGTAACAAGATTTCCCATATAATCCTACATTGTAGTCAAAATATTATAACTTTCTTGCATTCTTTATATTGTGAACCAGGAAGCTCCACAGAGGCTATATATGAGGATCATCCATCAATCAAAGATCAGCTTGTATTGTTAATAATTTCTTTCAACTTGATTTGCATGCTATTCTTATGGGTATGCTAATGTTTCTTCAAAACCCCTCTTTTAAATACACAAATTCAGCTCTTTACCAACTCCAACTGGCCAGCCTTTCACACTCACAACCTCAGCCCTCCGGTGTTGCCCTCAGACATTGGAACTCATGCAACAATTAATTTCATTCATTCATTCTTATCATACAAGGTTTTTTAAATTGGAAATCCACTTGATATACGGAGTTGGATGGAGACATGATAAGATAGGGACAGATCAGCTTTTTCTTCTTCTATGATTCATTATTAAAAATAAAATATATGCACGAAACTTGTACTCTCATTATATGAAAATCAATATTTAACAATGAGAATTAGCAACAGATTTAGAGATAATTTCTTTATTAATAAATGAGATTCCAAAAGTTTCATTTATCTTGTGAATTGGTGATGGATTTAACCACAGATTTTCAAGTCTTCATTAATTTCATTACCATTTTTTTTAGAATTCCAATTTTTTTTCATTTAAAGCGTTATTTGTAGCTAATTTCATTGATATATTTTAATGATGGAATTAGCAATAACAATAAAAAAAATTAGGGTTTCAAACTATTGATGGATTTTTGTACAAAAATTTAAAAATTTATTTGCAATGAGTTTTTTTTTTTTAAAAAAAAAAGTAGCCATGAAATTAATGACAAGATTGATAAATTCATCAATAATCTAACTTAACTGTTCTATTAAATAATAATTAGTGATGAATATATTTATCATTAATTTCATTGCTAAATTAAATTATATATTAGAGTCCAACGTCAAACCTCATATTTTTTTCCCCTTTTTCCTCCCTTTCTCTCATCTCTGACCACTATGTGGTCTCTGTTGTTGCCATCATTGTGCTTGCTTCATCTTGCTAAGGATTTTAATTGGTGAATTATCTCAATTTTATGCAAATTTGTTAATTTTTTTATTTTTTAGAATTTAGTTTTGTAATTTTTAATCATTTTTTTATTGTAGTGATATTTATTGTATTGTTAAATATTTTTGTGATGGATTATTAT
Organism: Sindora glabra; assembly: GCA_020226215.1. Taxonomy (NCBI): domain Eukaryota; kingdom Viridiplantae; phylum Streptophyta; class Magnoliopsida; order Fabales; family Fabaceae; genus Sindora; species Sindora glabra. The sequence continues at coordinate 87,741,878 of CM035229.1, forward strand.
ATTGTTAATTATTTTGTTAAAAAAATTCACTTTTAGGGAGTTTTTTCAATTTTTCATTTTTTTATTTGCTTTTGTGATTATTTTATACATTGCAGTGATTTTTTTGTATTATTTAATATTTTTGTATTGAATTATTGTATTGTTGAATTTTTATTAAAAAATTACTTTTAGGAAGCTTTTCAAATTTTTTTATTTTTCATGATTTAATTTTATAATTTATGATTATTTTATGTATTGTAGTAATATTTTTGAATATTTTTGTATTTGATTATTGTATTATTGATTATATTATTACAAAAATCACTTTTAGGAATGCTCTAGTTACAACAAGGTTGGTATGTTATAAGGTTGGGATAATTCTTTCTAATACAATGGGTTGCATAGTCAAGGTAATTCATTCTTACTATTCTTTGATTCTTAATTGTTTGTTATTGCTAGTAACCATTCATTCTAATAATGGTTGTATTGTGATGAATATGTGCATTTAATAATAGAGGTAAATATAGGTTGTTATTTTTTATAAAACTGACACAAATCATTTTATTTTTTGTTTATCATGATATTTTATATTCTTTAAATTACTTATTTTAGTGAATGAGTCGATGTGTGTAGAAAAATTACCTAGCTTAGAAAACTATCCCACTATGGTGGATTTTGAATTATATGAATTATCTTATCATTGTGGATTTAGGATTCTATCCTTTATTTAATTATCTTATCATTGTGGATTTAGGATTTTATCCTTTATTTAATTTTCTACAATAGTGAAACCACATTAAGTGAAATGTGTGCAAGTAAAAACACTAAGGCTTTAAATTTCTTATTAGATATATTAGATGGTGTTATATATGATTCCAATAAATCTTTAGTATTCGAAAACTCTAAAATATGATGACATTAAATGATAAACCACATCTACTCTTTAACAATAAGTTAATTGTAAAAGTTATAATTTCATATTTAGTATTACTAATTTAATAAATGTTAGAATATTTGCTTGTTTAACAAAGATTTGACATAAAATTTGAATTTTTTATATTAAATATTTTAATATTTTATAAAAATTATATATATTTTGTGTCTAGCAATTACATAAAAAGGTAACAATTTCATTAATTAAAGTTGCATGAAAAATTTCTAAAATTTTCTTTTATATAAAAATTACAACTTTTGAAAAAAAATTATAAAAAAATACAATAAGTTTTCACAAACACTAAGAAATATAAATCAATACAAATTTTTAGTGTAAGTGTCAAAATATAATCCTAAATTTAAAAATTAAATACATAAATTAAAACCTACTAATTATGGGCTCTTGGCTCCATTATTGATTTTTTATCAATGGAAGACTATCATACTTAATTAAATATGCTTTGTTCTAGCAATGTAGGAAATTCACATTATTTGAGTTTAAAGTAATTTACCAAGTTCAATTACCTGAGATGAGACATATACAAATTCCCTATTTTTATTTACATTTAGGGGTCATTTAGTTCAAACTAAGGAAAAGGAATGGAATTAGGGAATTAAGGGAAAATGAAACGAATGACTCTTGACTACCTAATATGTTTGGTTCGAATAAGAAAGAAAATTAAGTATTTTTAATTTATTTTATTAATAATTATTACACTAAAAAATAATTTACTTATAATTATTATTAAAATAATTATTATAATTATTATCTTATTACTTTTATTTTATTTAATAATATTATAATTTTTATAATTATTTAATATTAATTATTAATATCTTATTAATATTATTTTTATTATTACTCATATTATTTCAATTATTATTAAGTATCTTAATAATAATTAATATTATCATAATAATATTAATTATTATTTATTAATTATTATTTATAATATTTATTAGTTTATTAATATTATTAATTATTAATAAGTTAAAAATATTATAATATTAAAAATAATAATTATTAAAATATTATAATATTATTAATATAATTAAATAATATTATAATATTTATTATTTATTTAATATTTAATAATATTATCTATTTACTAAATAAATATTAATGATATTATTAATATATAATAATAATTATTTATTTATTATTTAAATATTATTTAATTACATTATAATTATTATTAAAATTAAAATAATTATTATTTATTTAATTATTAATATTTTATTAATAATATTATTTTAATATTTATTATTATTTTATTAATATTATTAATTATTAATAACTTAAAAATATTGTAATATTAAAAATAATAATTATTAAAAATATTATAATATTATTAATATAATTAATTAATATTATAATATTTATTATTTATTTAATTTATAATAATAATTATTATTTAAATATTATTTAATTATATTATAATTATTATTAAAAAAATTATTATTATTTATTTAATTATCAATACTTTCTTAATATTATTATCTTTTTATATTATTAAATATTTTATTATATTTATTATATTAATTATCATATTAAAGATAGGGAAAAGGAATGGGATTCCCTAAGAATTTAAGGGGAATCACCATTCTCTTAATTGGAATAATCCCATTAAGGGAAAATAGGAAAAATAAATGAATTTTTTTAACTAAATAAAAATAAAAGGAATGAAACCCTGCAATTCCATTTCCCTTTCCTGATTACTCACAACTAAACAGCTCCTTAATTCCTATTTTAATTCATTCACTGCCATTACAATGGAGTGAATCTAATACTAGTACCATTACGAATGAAGAGGATATACTTCAACTAGGTTCGTTTATAATGACTTTAACGATTAAAATGGTTGTCATGAACATAAAAATAAGGAGCTACTTCAAAGATACTATAATGTAAGGGAATTTTCATCATTGTTCAATTCTTTCATTATGCAACTATTTTTAAATAACTAATTATCTTGCACATTTTCTTCAAAGTCGTGAGACCTATACTAATTAGGAAAATATACCTTCTCCCATAATTAGTAAACCATTAAATAAATGAAAAATGCTACAAAGTTAATAAAAAATATATCATTTATAACTTACATATAATGTAAATAATTTCTAATCCCACAAAAGTATCATTTCTTTTTTTCATTTGAATATCCTACTTCACATTAAGCATTGTGTGACCTCATTCATTATTACTCCTTGCCTTTTGCTAAAAGTTATCTTAGCAAAACCTAATATTTTTATATCTAATAATACATATTTAATCCAATTTGATTATTCTAAAAAGAAGGTTGCACTTCTACTAAATTTGGTAAGGGTAAAGATAAGAGCTAACATAAAAATCCTTCTAGCTTGCTTTCAAATTACCTTCAATTTTCAACAATGTAAAGCTTGTATTATTGGCCAGTAAAGGCAATATGAAAATAATATCTTTTTTAAAAGAACTAAATGGGCAAGAATCTATGTTATTAAATGTGAAAATACTAGATATTGTTGAGATGACTTCTCCTAGTAAAGGCAATGAGTGAAGAAGCAATAGTAAATGAGTTGACTCATTACTTGATGTAAAGTAACACATTCAAGCTAAAAAAAAGTGATACTTTTATGGATCAAAGATTATTTGCATTATATGTAAGTTATAAGTGATAATTTTTATTAACTTAGCAATATTTTTAATTTATTCATTATGATTATTTAATAATTTTCTAATTGTAGGAGGAGGGCATACTTTTCAAATTGGTGTAGGTCTTATGACTTTGAAGAAAAGGTACAAAGTAACTAGATATTCAGAAATTACCACATAATGAAGGAAATGAATAATAATGATAATTTCCTTACATTATGGCATCTTTGAAATAATTTCTTACTCTTACGTTCATGGCAACATTATAATCCTAAAGGCTATAAAACTAAAATGGTTGCTATGGACATAAAAGTAAGGGACTATTTCCAAGATATTATAGTGTAAGGAATTTTCATCATTATTTATTTCCTCCATTATATGACCACTTTTGAATATTCAGTTATCTTTTACGTTTTCTTTAAAGCCATAAGACTTACATGAAACACCTTAGCTGCTTATGTTATAAGCATGTTTAAGTGTGCCCTTTTTTTCACAATTAAAAAACTATTAAATAATCATACTTGATAGTTATGTACTTCCTAGTATTTTTATATGCTTATTTTAAGATTTAAACAGAGTACATGCAAGTATGCCACAAGATAGAGTATACTTATAAAAAAATTTCTAGGAGATAAAGTGATAATTTTTATTTTGTTAACCTATTTAAATAAAGTAATGGCATTCACATACATTTTACACTTTGCATATCTGTATTTTCCAAATAAGTGAGGCTTGTAGAAGAAAAAATTAAGTGAAACTAAGCATGAGTGAAAGAAGGAAGTTTCATATTCAAGAAGATTTAGAAATAACTATTTTATATATCTAACTCAATTTTGACATCTTTCTTTCTCATAATATCAATTTCATATAGAATTTTTTTACAAGCATCCCTTATTTGGGGAATATAGATGTGGACAATTTTGATAAATATGAAAGGCATAATGTGCATGTGAAATCATTACTTTGTTTAAATGGGTTAGTAGAGAAAAAATTATCACTGTAATTTCTAAAATAATTTATACAAGTACACTCTTTCTTATGGCGTGCTTGTGTGTAATTTATATTTGTTCATTTATTTAGAAATAAGCATATAGAAAAAACTAGGAAGTATGTAATTATTGAGTGTAATTATTTAATGATTTTCTAATTATAGGAGAAAGGTAAATTTAAACATGCTCATAACACAAGGAGCCAAGGATTTTGATGTGGGTTTCATAACTTTAAAGAAAAAGGGTTAACAACTAAGTATTCAAAGGTAACCACTTAATAGGGAAAATTAACAGTGATGAAAATCCTTTACATTATGATATCCTCAAACCAGTTCTTTGCTTTTATGTTTATTGCAAACATGTTAATCTTTAAGGCCTTTATTAGTGAACCTTTGTAAAAATACCTGCTTATTCTTCCTAATGGTACTTTCAAGTTCATTCCATTGAGTTAATAATGAATGCATTGAAACAAGTCATCTTTATTCATTTTAAAATGGTATTTTGACTGTAGATTGTAGTCGAGAGAGGATGATAACTTAGAAGTAACGATTTACATCTCAATAATTCATAATTGAGTAAAATAAGCTCAACATTAACGTATTATTTGAGAGCTAGCAATTTTTTATATTTAATTTTATTTTCATATGTATAGAGGTTATACTTATTTTTTTAAGATATATATTGAAATTTATTAATTTTATTATATTTTTACTTAATATAAATAAAATATCAACATTTAATTTTATTTTTATGAAACAATTTTACTTCATGAAATTCAATTGGAGTATTTATTATTAAAAGGCTTTAGACTTTATAAAATTTGATTAGATAGAGTTTTTGCTATTTAGATTACTTATAAAAATAAATAGTGCATTAACAAAATGCATAATATTAAAATTTAGGAAAAATAAGGAGTTAGGTTTGATGTACACTCACCTTAAAGTGCTAGTTCTCTCCAGGAATTGTATTACATCTATAATTTTCTTTCTTATTTATTTACTCATCATTACTTAGAAAGAGAAATTATAAATATTTTATCTTTAACTATTTCTTCCTAAAAATTACCTATTCTAACATAGAATCATATTACTAAAATAATTTGAATTCATGAATTTTTCCTATTTTTCCCTAGAATTAATTTAAGAAATCAAATTCGAGTAAGTTTATATGGGTTCTTAAATCAAGTTCATACAAATGAAAAGATTAAGATTTTATACTTTAGAATAGCTTACCTTAATTCCTAGATCTTACCAATGATAATAATGAATTAAATCACTAGGGAGGTGAAGTTGCCAATCTTTTGCATTCTAGTTGCTTTTAACTATAATCTTATGACACATCCACATTGCCAGTAATAATAACTTGTCAAAAATGGAGTGTCTATGCTTGGCGACATCATGACAATAAAAAGAAGTAACAAAAATGATGGAAAAAAGAGGAAAAATTTCATATATAGAAATAGCACAGAACCAAAGACTTAAAAAAGAGAAAACAATGGAAAGGTTAATAGTATTAAGTGAGGTATAGGTTTTATTTAAGTATTTTTTCTTATATCTTAAGCTAGCCTTGATAACAAATCTCCACCATTTATGTGTTTGACTTTTTAAAAGAGGATTAAGGGAAAAGATTTAGTGTGGTAAGATGTAGAGTATAGTAGTTGGAAAATAAGAGCATATGTTACAAAACAATAAAACACCACTATATCTTAGTGGTAAGCTCAAAGGGTTTTTGAAAATATTTATTCTTTATAGGAACTATGGAAAATAAAACAAGCAATAAAAGAAAAATTGGATTATGCAACAGTACCACATTGACAACAACAAAGACAAAAAAAAAAGTAGAATTAGAGCTTTTAAAACTTTTTTATCAGAAACATCTCAAATGATGTCATATGTGGTTCATTAATGAAAGATTCAGCTCTAGCAGTAAAACTAAATGCAAAAAATAAGGTAATAAATCATAAAAATAATAATAGACTTATTCATTAAAACATATAAATAGCAAATAATGAATAAACCATAAGCAACCATAAACAAAGATAGAATAAATTATCAAGAGAACATAAGAAATAGAAATATGAAGTTACAAAAATGTATTATAACATACACATACATTTGATACTATAATTGGAAATTGAGAAAATTTTTAATGAAAAATGAAAGAAGTATAAAACTAAAAAAATAAAATAAATGGTGTATTTAACTTACTAGGAACGCTTAAAACTAACCTTAGCTTTTGTAAGGTAAAGAATTAAAACAAAAGAAACTTTTAAATTTCTGATCAACTAAATAGAAGAAAAGAAAATAGTAAAATGAAGTTGAATAAAGTAAGCAAAAACATAAAATAGACTTTAAGATATAACCTCTTAGGCATTATCTATTAGAAGAAGCATGAGACAACTGAACAATCCAAAAGGTTTCCTTTTAAAGTATAAGTAACCAATCTTCAAACAACCTAAAAATGAAAAGGTTTTAAATAACATAAAAAGTAATTATACGTAAATATTTTAATGTGTCTACTTTTGCAAAAACTATATTAGGAAAAAGGATGAATGATTCAAGTTAGTACTTATGTAAACATTATCTATGAATACAAAAGTTAAAAGTAATGAGAAAAACTTGCAAATGTGTAAAAAATAGCAAGAAAGACTTTTAGACCAATACTTTACAGAGCATAAAAGACCATTAAAATTATGAAATTCAAGGTTTGCAATTCAATGTTTGAAAAAATTAATATCCTGTATTAATATATTAAAACCAAATGAAATCATTTTTAAAAGCAAAAGTAATGTCCATTAAAAGCTCAAAATTAAACTGCAAATATAAGTTCTTAGAAAGCATTGGATGAATGAATTGAAGCAAAACTTTGTGAAAAGGAAACTTTAAAGGTAGAAGAAAATTGAATAACTTCCAATTGAAAATTTATGATAATTTAAATAACAAATTAAATTGAAATTACAAGTAAAGAAGATTAATTTTGATATTTTAATTTACTTTATACATAGTTAGAATCAGTTTATGATTAGGGAAATTATGTGGCAACATAACGTATTAATAACAAAAAGCAAATAGAACATTATCAACCATTACTTTAATTCATTCTTTACATTTGCAATATATGGATGAATATGCAACATCGAATGGATACTTGTTTAGTTGAAAATAATATAATCAAAAGAAAATTGCATATGTATTAAGATAAAAGATTGTTCAAGATACCGATCAAGCCCAATACACATAAACTTTATGTTGATGGAAAAATATTTATATTACTAATAAAAAATTTGTTAGGACATAAGTGAGTTTAGAAGATGAAAAATAAGATTATATTAATAACAATATCAAAAGTCTAGTGCAAAACTAAATTAAATGTAAAAAGCAAAAATCATGCTCCTTTGAATCATTAAGGAGTTCTTAACCTAACCCAAAAAGGGTCTAACCAATACCAATGGTTCGCAAATAAAGGATTAAAAACATTAAATAGATAAAAAAAACTTTATATCTATCTTTTACAACCAAAGAGACAAACACTAGACGATTTACATGATTAATAGAAAATAAAAACCTATTATGAAAGAAATTATAATAAATTAATTTAATTGAATGTGAATAAGGAAAATGGTGAAAGATTTAATACTTCCTTAACCAAAGGTGGTTTGGTAAAAGATGAAGCTTTTTCCTTAACAACCGAACATTCATCATCTTTTATATGCATAATTGAATTAATAAAATTATATTATTATTAAAAAAAAATCTGATTAAGTTAAGAAATAACACATCTAACTAAAAGATCATCTCTTTTCTTCCTTGTTAAATCCAAAAATTGGACTAGACATTTAAAGAGTAAAGTAGTTTTTCCAAACATTATTAATATAATACATTGAGATATAAACTTTGAAAGATAACTACTTGTTTAGAAGAGATTTTATAATCTCCTTGCAAAATTACATAATCTAGCATCATGCTACATATAAAAAAAGACAATTAATATTTAAAAATGTTAGAAACTTAAATTGTAAATACTTATAATAAGGTTTTTCTTTTTGAAGACTTCAAAAAGATTAAAAGAAAATAGTACATTAAAAAGCCTTTCTTTTATATCTTTTATAGTGATTTGAGCAAGGTTTTGAATATCATTATTAAGGATTAACATAGTAAGAATTTTTTTATAGTAAGCAATAACTGTATGAGTAACATATCTAGACAAAAATATAACAATTTAGCCTTCATTGAATTTAAATGTATTTTACTTTAAAAAAGTTAAAAAAAATAGAGAAAAATAATTAATTCTTCACTGAGGTATAAATTTAATTAAATGTGTATGATAATGATTGCAAATTTAACAATCAACATACTTAACCTTACACTTGAACTACCCATACAATTCATAGAATTAAGGAATATTATTATAAACCTCGTGGACTTAATAATTCAACAAATATAAGGTTATAAAAATAAGAAAAATAAAAGTCAATAGTAGGTTCAAGAAACAATTACAAATCATACAATCAGAGAAGGAAAAAAATAACAAACCACATGTGCAATAACTATTAATAAAATTTTTAGGAAAAAACCTCATAAATAAATTCTTTTGAAATGGTTGGAATATAATATTTAGTGAGGAGTACATAATAATCCTAAAAATATAAAAAAATATATTACTCTTATGATTCAATAATTATATAGCAAATATTAAGATAAATAATATTTAAAAAAATAAGTCCACTAATTATGCAACTTGTCCATAAGTCAAGCAGATGGATTAAGTATCACTCTAGAAACAATTCTAGCTCGTGTAAGCTAAACAGAAGCTGAAAAAATTAATAGAAAAATTAAAAATGCAATAAAGTGATTTAAATAATTAAATACTTACATACTAAAATTTTGATGCAATCAAATTGGATAATCATTGAATTTTCATCATGACTACTAAATTTCATATGATTTTGAGACAACATCAATTTAAAAATTGCATAACATGCATTTCAATGTAAAATACTTGCAAGATATGATAATGATATCAATTAATAAAAAATAAATTGAAAATATTTTAAAATACTAATACAATATCTTTAAAGGTAACTTTGATAACCTAAATGGGTCTACCCTAAATAACAATACTTTGTATAACCAACAATTGCTTCCCAAATTACATTTTCAAATTCAAAGAACAAAATGTAAAGAAAATAAATTCAAAGTCATTAACAAATAAAATTAAAATTAAGAAAACAACAATTGGTCAAATAAATATTAAATTAATTAAAAAAATAAAATCTTACTAACCAGTTAATGAATAAGAACATGGCTATGCAAAATCCCCCCAAAAAAAGGTATACACTCAAAATCATTGTAGGGAATACTACTATTGAAGCATGTTATTTCTATTCTCTTTGTGAATGATTCAAAACTCATGATTAGTAGCTCTTGTACAACCTAAATTCTCAATGACTTTAAAATTTTCAATGTGATAATATTGACATTCAATTAAAGTATAATCAAAATAATAAATCAAATGACTATTAATAGTTGCTTGCATTTTGTTCCACTAGAATACAACAATAAATATTACAACATTATAGCAATGTCATTGCAACTAAAATATAACTAAAAAACTACCAATTCTATGATTTTAAATTTGTTAATATAATAGAATAATCTAGTAGATAATCCATATTACAATCTATAATAGCAAAATAATAATAATGTAAATTGAAAGCTAAATCATTCATGTGTTATATTTTATATATAATTTTTACGAACATTAAGTGCAAAAGAAAGAGTATGATAAATACAGATGAAGATAGAATTACTAAGAATGAAAAATATAACACATTTAATTTAAAAATGAACTAGTTAATTCATTTCATTGTAGATGAAACCATGGAAAACCTTTTGCATTATCTTTTAAAAAAAACACATTAAAAAGAATCATATACTAAACAAATCAAAAAATTAGGATAGTTAAAAAAATAGAAAACATAAGACAATAGGATAACTTCAAGAGAAAGGCATTAGACAATAGAATAGTCCAAAAGGTACTTCCATGCAAATGGTTAATAAAAATATAAGAGGAAAAACTATTATTAGTGTATCATTTTGAAGCACAAACCAAATATATTAGCATATACACTAGTAAATATTTTAGAAGTTTTCATTGAGTGAAGTCTTGAAAACAGAAACTTCACCATCAAACTTTTCTGAGAATAAAACTTTTTAACAAAGATAGGGACAATACTAGTCTAACTCTTTTTAGAATACAAGTTTTTAAAATAATTTTTTTGATATTAAAACTCAATTCAAAGTGTTTCCAAAACAAAACTTGTGAAAAAATGCTACCTTTTAAGAATAAATTTGTCAATAGTACAATATTAATAAAATAAATTTATTAAAGTAACGATTTTCAAAAGATAAAGTTAAACTTCAAATATATTTATTTTAAAAAATAAAAAGTAAGGTTGCATTAACGATAAAAAAGAAAAAGAATAATGACATATATTTGATGCCTACAAAATCTTTAAAAATGCAAGAAACACTCAATGAAAATTTATAAAATTATATAGACAAACTCAATGCAAGAAACTCTTTTTAGAATACAAGTTTTCAAAATAATATTTTTTGCTATTAAAACTCAATTCAAAGTATTTCTAAAACAAAACTTGTGAAAAAATGCTACCTTTTAAGAATAAATTTGTCAATAGTACAATGTTAATAAAATAAATTTATCAAAATAAAGGTTTTCAAAAGATAAAGTTAAACTTCAAATATATTTATTTTAAAAAATAAAAAAGTAAGGTTGCATTAACGATGAAAAAGAAAAAGAATAATGACATATATTTGATGTCTATAAAATCTTCAAAAATGCAAGAAACACTCAATGAAAATGTATAAAATTAAATAGACGGACTCAATGAAGAATAGAAAAGAACATGATTTTTACCTTTAACTTTATAATAAAACATATGTATAATGAAAATGTCAAAAAATTTTAAAAGATTAAGTAATGATAAAAATAAAGAAGATATAAAACATCACTATCATAAAGAGAACAGATAAATTATGAAGATAAAATTAAACACAACATATAAGAAATGCGTTACCTCAAAAGAACTAAAAACCTAACACTATTTAAAGATGATTTTCCAAATCTTAATAGAAAAGAATGACCTTTCAAATAGTATGAAATAAAACAAATAGACAAAGAAGAACAAAGGTTTGAGAAAGAAGTTTAGATCAACATATCAACTTTTTCAAACAAATTCATCATCTTTAAACCTATTATAAGAATTCAAGTTTTAAATTATAAAGGCAACACCAAACACACCATGTAAGAAACAAGTTGCCTCTAAAGAACTAAAAACATAACCCTATTTACAACAGACTTTCCACACCTTGGCAAAGACAAACAAAAAATAACAGCCTCTCAAATAGTATGAAATAAAATAAACAAATAAAAATTTAATGGGGTTTGCGAAGGAAATTCAAATTCATAAGCACTAATGTAAAAGTTATCAGCAAGTTAACTCTAAAAAATAAATGCATCCTTTTCAAATCCTTTTTAGAATAAAAGTTTTCAATGAATATTGTGTATTTACAAATTTATTATTCTTTTAAGAATGACTTAATGTAGAAATGTAAAAAGATGAATTTTAAAAAGGAATTAATGAAAACCATGGTAGAAAATAATCAATACATAAAAATCATGAATTAAAAGACAAAAGAAACAATAGCTATGTATGATAAAAATGACATAATAAAAGAAAATTTTAGAAGATGAAATCATCAAAACAACAAAAAAAACATATAAAAAATCAAGAACTATAAGAGAAGAGAAAAACCATGAAAATAACATTAAATAAATAATAAAAAGAATATGTTGTCTCAAAAAAGAAGAAAAGTGAATGCAACTTCAAATAAAACTTCCATAGTTAAAGAAAAAAAAGGGAAATGACCATTTAGAGAAAATGAAATAAAAAATAAATAGGCAAAGAAAAAAACTTAAAGCATTTTAAATACACTAATTTTAAAGATATCAATATGTAATAATGAGAAAACTTAGAAATGACAAATCACCACCATATAAATAAATTACAATCATTATAAGGGCTTACTCCATAAAAAAGCCATATTTTTACATGTAATTAGGCTTTTCTATAGAAAGATAATCACAAATAACACCAAACAATGCAAGCATAAGGACTATATCAAGCACTGACATAAGGTTTCAAAAGATCAATAAGCAAAAAAGATGTTAATAAACTTAAGGCATAGTCAAACTTTGAAAAGTAAATATACAAAATTGAGATATAAAATCAGAGCATTAGAAAATTTAATCAGAACTAAGAAGCAAAATGACAAAAATTGCAAAATTTCAAACATCAATATTTACAAAAAAAAATCATAATACATAAAGAAGGCTAAGAAAATAGCTTAAAATATGTTTAATCCATTAAATAGCTAAAAACACAATAAATTAAGGAGAAAATCTATAGGAATTATATAACCATTCAATTTATAAATCACAACATCTCAACAAAGCCAAATCGAAGTAGATTCAATGTATAAGTTAAAGAAAACAAAATATTGTGACTAAAAAAAATAAGTAATGAGCTAATTTAAAGCCCTAGCACAGATTTATTCACTTTAAGAGTTATTATTTAAGTGAAATGTTATAACTCATAATATATTTAATAAAGAAGAGATTTTTATTATTATATTTACTAATATTTACTCAAAAATATATTAATTACTTATTTTTAAGAGTAATTAAAAATTATATTATTATTAATATTAACATAACTCAAAATAATACTTATAAAAATTATAGATAATTCATGTGTTCGCATGGCAAAAAGCTAGATATAATCTTTATTCCATGCAAAATGATGAATCATATATATGTGTGTGTGTGTGTGTGTGTGTGTGTATTGCAATCTCTCTTAACTTATTAACATTTCATTGAAATACTTTTAAATCATACTTCAAATATAATATGGAGTTAAACATAATTAGAATACCTTTACTAACAAATTAGAAAAGTATGTGCTTTTTATCATGCATTTAAAAAATATGTGGTATTGAAATAAGGGATAAATAGACCAACCATATGCCAACACATGACGAAGGATACATATGGATAATTTTAAGAAATTTTACAGTTACCTCAATTCAATGAAAAATAAATACTACTATGAATAACAAATCTTGTAAATCAGCTAATGGCACATAATATAAAAATAAACATTACTTTTGTTAAGGTATGATTTGTCATTCAAAATATTTAATTAATTATAATAAAACTAAATTATTCAAATATTTGAAATAATTTAATTCAAATTCTAATTAGATCCTTTCTAATTTCACACTTTTAAATTATTATTATTTTTAATTAGATATTTTATATCATTTTTCTTGACAAATTTGTCAATAATCCGAGACACATGAACAGGAATTAATTAATAATCTATGAAAATTAAGAGATACAAGAATTCAAATTTCCTTTTAAATATAACAAAATAGTTCATAAAATGTCATTATTTTTTGTATTCCATCCACCAATTAAAACATAAATCAAAATGGTAGTTGATCTTTTTATCAACAATCATTAAGTTGCATTAACACAATACTATTCACATGGGCTAGTTCATAACTAAATTTAATAAAAAAATATAAAAATCAAATTAAAAATAAAATAAAAAGTATAAGGAGTTAGTGATTCATCTAACTTTCTAATAGTCTTCTTATGTATATTATAATTAATGATTAATAAACTTAAGTTTGCATATTAAATTTTGAGTTTCGGAGTTTGGTTAGGTGAAAGTAGAAATGTAAATAAATTAAATTAAGATGAACATCTACATACTTAAATTTAAGTTCTTTCAAAATAAACAAGTTTGAATTTGAGCTCAAATTTAAAGGTTCATTTGACTATAAATTCCTAGAATTCATTTTGTTTCATTTAAAAAAATAATTACATTTTATTTCTAAATGAATTCTTTTGTTTGAGATACATTATATAAAATGTGATTTTATTTTATTTTAAAATAATTTTCTCTATTTGGAAGTTTAATTAAAATATGTGAAATTCATTTCAAATATTTATATTTATCATTTTATCCTTAATTTAGTATTTTTTTTCTATATAGATATTGGTATAATTTGCCGTGGTTAGCAATACTAAAAATTGCAAACCATATATATTTTAGAAAGAAGATAAGAATGATGGTGAAGAGGTAAAAGCACAAGATGGCATGAGATTTAAGGTGGAAGATAAATAGGTAGGCTATAAATAAATGAAATGGTTAAGGTAAACTTATGTAACAAAAATTTTGCATTTCAAACAAAATAAAATCCTACAAAATCTTGAGTAATTTAGTGGGATCTTAAAATAGCAAGAATGTAAATAAAATACTATTTAAAAATAAAACAAAATCTAATAAGATTGAAGTTCAATCATAATTTTTTTAGTGAAATTCATTTAAGAATAAAATGAATATTAGTTTTTAAATGTACTAAATAAGGAATAAAAAAAATTTTAAATCATGTTGAAGCCTAACTTAAATATAAACTTAAAATAAATTTATACAAGTTTAAAAAAACAATATATTATTTGATCCAAATTTGTCCTTAACATATCATCTTTTAAATCAATCAAATTTTCTTTTGGCTTGTAAACACATAATTGGATTCAAGAATGGGCCAACTTTGCAATTAGTGAAAAATGCAATGCTCATCATAATTTATATGTTAGTATAACTATGCAAGCATATTCTCAACTAATACCTAGCAATCAATGGACACGATTCTTTCCTACTCATCTCATTCCTAGGCGTAGAAAAGGTTAAGTCGCTTAATCTTTCGGCATCACACTTCCTATTTATTAAGCCCTAAAAAGGTAATATCAATGAGAATTGAATTTCAAGACGAAGGAACTCTAAAACAAAGGCCTTATTTGGCAATTGTTTAATAATTGTAATGGTTGGTTGATTTAACTAATTGTTAGTCAACAGCTATTATATTAATTAATTTAATCAATTGATTATATTAGTTATTTGAATAAAAATATTTAATAAAATTAACTATTTATAATTAGTTATTTATATATAAAATGATAAATTAGGATATGAAATGAACATATTTTATGAGTTTTTTTAGTTTAATATTTTAGATTCTATATATTTTTTAGTAAATTAAATTTTCTTATAAATAATATATCATTATAAATTATTATATATTAAATATTTTTTTAAAATTAAATTAATATAATTTTTATGGCTATTAATTCATTCGAGAAATCAATAATTATAAGTATTTAACTTTTATGAAAAAATAATATGATAATTTTTTATAGGAAGGATAAAGTGAAAAAATAAAAATTAATTAGATGTAATATAATTATTTTATGAAATAGTTAAGGTAATATAGTCATTTTATAAAACAATGTTTCAAAATGCTGCCTCGTTAAGCATTTTGAAATCAACTTATTTAGGAATAATTAATCAATTAATTATCAAATAGTAAAATTAAATAGTTTATTGGGGCAAATTAACTAGTTCATTTGGTCAAAGCAGTCAAAAGGCACTTAATAAATCATTTGTTAAATACTTTAAAAATTTAAAACTTCATATTTTTAGGATTATTCATGTTAATTTTTTATATTAAAAGATAACCAAAGAAAAAAACAACACAAAATATGTTTGTATGTAGTTAATGTTTTATTTAAGAGGAAAAATATCAGAAGGCCTTCCTCACTTAGTTAATGTTTTTTAGCGAAAAAAAAAAATGAATAGAAAAAAAGACAAAAGTTAAATCAGTGAAGGAGCAGTCGCCTCCGTCGACGCTAAAACCACACAAAAACCCTAGCTTGTTTTCCTTATATTTTCTTTAATTCAATGAGTCGCCAAAAGAACAGCATCAATAATCAGGGCTCTGGCGCCGCTTACAGCAGCATAATGCATCAACACCATCGCTTCGAAGACGCAGATGAAGTTATTGAGGATGCTGCTGAGAGCTCCAACCTCGATGAGTCTCCGTGCGATGCTGACGCCAAGGAGCCTGCCATGTCATTTATTGATGCCGATGATAAAACCAGCGCCGATTATTACTTCGATTCCTACGCTCACTTTGGTAATTTCTTCCTTGCTTCGCTCCTTTGTTCCTTTTATGGCTTCTGGGAAATGAGTTGTTATCTTCTTATTTGGGAATAAAGGCTTGGTCTGCTAATTCAGACTTCAAGTTGAAATTCGTAACCTTTGATTTTTTTCTCTCATTGAAATCTGAATGTCGATTGTCGGCTTTCATGCTTTTTGTATTAATTTCTCAGTTGGTCATGGAAAGAACTGATAATTGAACAAGAATTAGCAAGCTATTGGTACTTATCCTTTTTGCTGTTGATATTGTTTGTGGAAAGTTTGGAGCTTTTTCAGCTGTGGTTCGTATTAATTCAGTTGAATACAGTTGTTGCCTGCAGTTAGTTCTGATGTAGTTTCTTTTTTTTTCCTTTTTAAGCAACGTAATGGACTTGCTGCTTCTTTTCGTGAGTAATGGTCTGCTTTTACCCTGATGTCTGAGTCGCTATTCATATTTCTCATATCTTTGTGTGCATTGTTTATATTGCCCTTCTTAATGTGTACTCTTTGCCAACCTCACTCTGTGTGCTCGTGTGTATGCAGGGATTCATGAAGTAAGTGTGTTCAACTGGGATGCTGGTTGGTGCTGACAATATTATTTTTAACATATTGACATCTGCATAGGGTTGTTGGGTTATGGAAAAGAAAAATAAACAGCCTTTTGTGACAAAATGTCTTCTCATTGCTGATATTGGGTTTTAAAGAAAGAATGTATAAGAAAATCATGACCTGTCTTAAATTTTAGAGAACCTTTGGAGCCATGGTCTCAGTTTTCTATTATCTTTTTAGCTACTTCATGTAGAAAAGGTATTTTGTCTCACCATCTTTACATTATAGGAAATGTTGAAGGACACCGTACGAACAAAGACATATCAAAATGTCATTTATCAGAATAAATTCTTATTCAAAAATAAAGTTGTTCTAGATGTGGGTGCTGGCACTGGAATTTTATCCCTATTTTGTGCCAAAGCAGGGGCAAAGCATGTCTATGCGGTAAATGTCAAATTTGCTCTTATCCTTTCAGTACTTTTCATAATAACGTTTTTTCAAGAGTATACTGCACCATACTTTGGTGTGTGCCCATTTTAATTACAGAGTTTGTAATATTACCTCTTCAGGTTGAGTGCTCCCATATGGCTGATATGGCGAAGGAGATCGTTGAAGCTAATGGGTATTCTAATGGTAATGCCATTTAGATTGTGTTTGATCCTTTTCCAATTTGTTTCAATTTGAAGGTGAATCTATCCAAAAGGTTCTTGCTGTAATTTCTTTTATGTTGTTGTTGTTGTTGTTATGTTGTATTTTTTTTTTTCTCTTCTTCCAGTTATAACAGTTCTAAAGGGAAAGATTGAAGAAATTGAGCTTCCAGTTGCTAAAGTTGATATAATCATCTCAGAATGGATGGGATACTTCTTATTGTTTGAGAATATGTTGAATACTGTTCTCCATGCACGTGACAAATGGCTTGTGAGTTATGCCGTTCCTTCTGTTGTTGTCAATTAGGTGATTCATTATTGTTCATTGAATACCCAAGAATGAGGTGATTTCTTGTTGCAGCTGGCCAGGTGCAAATACCCATATTACTTGAGCCAAATGTATTTTAACTAGCAATTTTCTGAGATAATTTATTTTTATCTTGGCATGGTTGTTTCTTGTTATTATATACTCAGCTTTCAATGTGAGTCCAGAAAACATAGTTCCTTCTAGAAAGCTGTAGGGTTATAGCTGCTTTTAAAAAGGTTTGATAACAATTTAATATACCTTATTTTTGCAAATTAAAAAAGGATTAAAAAAAAGGGGGAAAAAAACTTATATCATTTCACAAGGGTGCAACTGTTGAGGATGATTATGAATTTTTTTTGGTTACCTTCTTTTGGTCAGGTGGATGACGGTGTTGTGCTACCAGATAAAGCATCTCTTCATCTCACTGCCATTGAAGATGCAGATTATAAAGAAGATAAAATTGAGTGTGAGCTATTGATCTCTGGCTGATATACACCTGAATGGTTTAATTTATTATAACATATTTGTACAAAATAAAAAATTGGGTAAATTATTCTTACCTCCCTTGAGATTTGGGCTAATATGCTTCCTTCCCTCTGTTTTTAAGAAATGCACTAAACCTTCCTTTTCAATCCCGCCATAAGATGCTATTTTGTCATAGAGATAAATTGTCTATAGTGCCCTTGTCAGACTTGACTTGAGAAGTCTCATTTACTCTCCATCATCCTAAAGCCGAGCCTTCCAGTTTTCTGCTCTCTTCTTTCTCCTGTTCCAAAAACAAAGCACAGCCCCTTTTCCATCCTCTTATTTTCTTCTTCCATTTCAGTCATTTCATTTGTCTTCTTAGATGAAGTGAGGCAATCTCTCTGAGTTTCAAGAAGTTGGTGGAGACACTTCAAACCATCAATTCTCCCTTTTATGTGCCTGGCTGGTGCAAGTTTGAGACCCCCTCCATTATCTTAATGGAATTTGAATCTTTTGTGAATGGGTTCGCATCTGAATCAAAGAAATTTGTACTGGTTATGATTAAAGAGACTGACTCAAAGGAAATGGAAAAAAGTAGAAAAACCGGAGAACGTAAAAGAAGGGGATTTTTGGTATAGAGAACCAGAGATCCTCACTGCTAGAGAGGTGGGTTTAGAGAAAGTGGGGCTAGATTTACAGGGACGATGATGATGAATGACTGAAGATTGTGTTTATGTGGTTGGGGTGGTTGAAAATAAACAATCTATTTGCATTAGATCCAAAGCACGTGGGTCAGATTTTGTGATTGTTGTTTGATGCTGTGGTAGAGTGATGCTGAATACAAATAAATTTTCTTAACATAATCATAATAAGATTGTTTAGATTCAATTTGGATTATTTTTTAGACTAAAATTCAATGATGAAATATGCGTGAGAGGTTTGAGTGATTTGTTGATTTTTCTTTAAGTTACCATCCTCTCTTTCTGAAATTTAACAGCTTTGTTAAGGCACATTAGAACGGACGTATAATACATGTTATTATGATTATGATAGCATGTGTGAATGAATAATTCGGTTCAAGTAATAATTTTATAACCTGAGTATGATATAGAATGCCAATGTATTTTTCCTGTAAAATGGTTATGCTTTGATATGACCTGAGTGTTTATCCCAAAAAAAAAATGGAGGACGTTTCAAGTTTTCCTGAGTAAAATTATAAATATATAATAATATTTTGAATAAGAAATTGAACTGTACCTTTTTTTTTTTTAAATCTTATCATTTTTTGAAAAAAAAATTATAATATATTTAAATGTAAAAGTTACTATTATTCTATGATTAATTTTCCTCTTTAAAATATTGTTTTTTCTTCAATTGTTGAAGTGTAGCAATATCTTATCTAATAAATCATATATAAAATGTAATATTTATATATAATAAGTCAGACTTGGGTGTAAGGCAAAATTGTCTCACTTTGTTTGGGGAAAACAGTATTATAGTTTGAGGTGGATCTCAGTTAATTCAGCTAATGGATTGTTAATGTAGAGGGTAAGGGGTGTAATTAAATTTGATAAAGTAGGAGAGGTTTGATGCATTTTCCAAAATCAAAGGTAAGGAAGTGTATTTAGGCTAAATTGTTGGTCAGATGAGAGGCCAACAATCACCCCTAGAGATATGCTGTCGTGTATGGGTACCATATTAGTATTTGACAGTTAAACTTGCTAAAGATGTCCGGTGTATCTTGCGAAGCCTCTCATATCCACTCATAGCATGTATAGAAGCAAGGTTATACACTGCCGATATAAGGAAATAAAGTTGCATTATGGTGAATTGCTATATCTTTTGTCCTAGTGGTAAGCACTTGATTCTAACAATTGGTATTAGGGCAAGGTTGTAAGTTCAAATCCCCTAGGAGTTGTGGGTCAAATGGGAGGTCAACAGTCGCCCTTAGGGATTCATTATCATGTATGGGCACAATGTCAATGCTTGATAGCCCAACTTGTCCAGATACAAAGTCTGTTTTGTGAAGCCGTCATGCCTGCCTATAGCACGTATAGAGGCAGGGCTATATGTTGCTAATAGAAGGAAATAGAGTTGCTCCATGCCCAATAGTTAGAGCTTTTGTCCTGGCAGACAGCGCTTGATCCTATCATAGTTTACCCAAAAATAAGAAGAAAAAAATGAAATCAAAGCCTTTTTGCCTCTTGCAGGCCATTGATTCCATAAACTTATTTTTTATATTCCTTTTCACTGCTGATATGAATTGCTGTTATAGGATGGTGTTTTAGTGTATTATATTTTGATTATAAGTACATTTTATTGTCCCTTGCCGTGGCAGTTTGGAACAATGTTTATGGATTTGATATGAGCTGCATCAAGAAGCAAGCAATAATGGAACCTCTTGTTGACACAGTTGATCATAAGCAAATTGTTACAAATTGCCAGCCACTTAAGGTAGAAATTGTAGTTGTCCTGGTGTTTCTTAATGCCCATTGCTGGCTTTATCTGTAGTTAGTAACATCAGCTACATTTTGTATCCTGTGTTGGCTTCCTAATTAATATCTTTTTTGGTTTTTTGTTTTTTGTGGGGGAATATACACTGATTTGCTAATCTTGGTTCAGACTATGGATATATCTAAGATGGCACCTGGGGATGCTTCCTTTACTGCACCTTTCAAGCTTGTAGCCGAACGCGATGATTATGTTCATGCTCTTGTTGCATACTTTGATGTATCGTTTACGAAGTGCCATAAATTGACGGGCTTCTCTACTGGTCAGTTTTTTCTCCTCCTATTTTTTATATTCTTTTTTTTTTTTTTCACTGGATCCTTTAGTCTCTTGGGGCGCAAGTGTTATATGTTGAGAATTATAAAAATAGATGATGCAGACTTAACTATTGAGCTATTATTAAGCAGGACCGAAATCACGGGCTACACATTGGAAGCAAACAGTCCTTTACCTGGAAGATGTGCTGACCATATGTGAGAGGGAAGCAATTATAGGGACCTTGACTGTGGCTCCAAATAAAAGAAATCCCAGGGATGTTGACATTATGCTCAAGTATTCTTTAAATGGTCACCGCTGCATGGTTTCAAGGGTTCAGTATTACAAGATGCGGTGAAGCCAGTTACAGAATCATTCCTTTTTTAATGCTTACCTTTGATGTTGTGACTTCACATCTATGAGTGTTCTCTTTTTCTGTTCTTGGTCAGGATTGTTCTCTGTTGAGGGATCTTATTTGCTGATTTTACTCAATTTTTCTTATAATTGCTCAGTTCTGAATGTAACGAAGAATTTTGTCAAGGTGAGAATGTACCGGTAATTAATAATAGCATGCCATCTGTATTGTATTCAACAGAAAAAAAAAAAAAGGAGAGATGTTTGTCCTCATTGATCACACTTTAGGATACACATTGGGTGGAAATGAAGTTGGGATTTGTGTGCTATCCTTCCGTGTTATAAATTTGTTTTCGTATCTTATTTTTACACTTCCTTACCTAGTAATTTTTGCCATTTCCCCAATAATAAACAGTACTGAAACAAGACTTAAATTATTAGTATAAGATTTTGCATCTTGAGTGGAGTGAAAATAGTAAGGCTTTCTTCAACCCACTGTATAGTATAGTATTAGATAAGATTAAATGATGTTTGATTTTTTTATTTTTTGTTAATAGTGAGAATAGTTAAATTAATAAATACATTCATATAAATATCAAGGATCAGATTTGATTTTTTTTATTTTTTGGTACTAGTAAGAGTGATTAAATAAGTAGATATATGTATGTTAATACTAGGAATTAAGTTTTAAATATAATGGAAGGTGTAAGGTTTTTGAAGGATATATTTGAGCTAAAGATTCTTGATAATATATTGTTGTATGAGATGAATGTTTGTATAAAATTATTTTATTTTATTTTGTAGTAATAATGTATAAAAATGTATAAATTTAAGAAATAATTAATTTGATGAAAATATCTTCACATATAAAAAAGTAATAAAATTATCTTAAATGAAATAATATAACATGCCATTTAACAATAATAACAAATTCATATAATATGTTTCACTAAGACACACGTGTACCTACGTATAATAAATTAGTAAAGGAAAATTACAATAAATTAAGTTAAGCATATAAAATTCAACAAGTATGATGTATAAAAACTAAAAAATATATAAAATAATAAGCATTATGCACAAAGTATCATAAAAATAATATAATGTTATCAATTGAATTTTTTTTAAAAAAGTATTAAATTAAAATATGAGTTTCAATCTAAAAGAATTTTTTAATTTTAATTTATAACATAGATATGAGAGAAAAAGTAAAAAAATAATTTTTAAATTTATGATTTATCTTAAAATTATCATATATCATATCCATCCTATTTTCTCTTATTGAGTGTATAACTTTTACAAAATTTGAAATATAAGAAAAGACTTTTGAATAAGTTATACAATTGTTTAAAAATATAAAATATAATATAAACCTTGATTGTATAATTTATTCTATATTATCAAATTGTATATTTTATATAATCTACCAAATGAGACCTACAACCAACATCTCAATTTAATTCAAGTAATGTGAAAAACTCTTTGTAAATGTACGGTACGTTTGCTTCGAAGAAAAACTAATTTTATGAAAGTATAATAATTTTTTAAAAAATATTTTAAGAAATAAATTAGTTTTCATTCTTTAGATAATATAAAAAATTTCCTTTGTTTGTTAGGTATGTTGATAGAGTTAGAACTATTTTTCGAAAAATGTTACTGTATGTATAAATTTCATCTTTAAAATCAAATATTTTATTATTACATTCTTTCATAATAAAAGTCAACAAGTGTTTACTAGGAAAAATAAAAAATTAGTTATATTTTGTATTAAAAACAATATATCTAAATTCCTTTCTTTCCTTTTCATCTTCACTACATTTTCATAATATTAATTCAGATTTATTTAATTTTTTGATATTATTAATTTTATTTTTTAATTCACTCAATCATCTAATATTATCAATTATGATCTTTAATAACATTATTAAATATTAAGTATTTACAAAAAAATGAAAAAAAAGAGAGACATATGAGAGAAAGCATGGAGCAAAGGGAAATATTAAAATAAAAAAGCCCCGAGGAAAGAGGGGTGAAAGGGGATGAAAGAGAGGCAGGGAAGAAAAGGAAGAGAATAAAGGGGGTGAGAGGAAAGAAGTAGTAAGGGTGGTGAAAAGGATCGTAAATGATGGCTTCTTGACTAAAGTATTACTGCCAGAGAAAATATTTTCTCAAATATTGTGTTTGAAAAATTATTTTTTAGGATGTTTAAAACTTTTTTTGAAAAAAAATTTGAGTGATCACGGTAGGGAAAGGCTTGTGATCAGTACGGTTGAATCACGGCAGCATCCCCCTATGAATTTTTTTTTATCTTTTTTCTACCCCCCATTTCTGTGACAGGCCGCAAGTTTTGCTGCCAACAAATTTTCCCTTCCCTTTATATATAAATATATATATATATATATATATATATATATATATATATATATATATATATATATATATATATATATATATCACCCCTATTATAACAACTATTATATATATCACCTAATTTTATATTAATAAAATTATTAATCTCTCTTTTGACTTTATATAAAATCAGTAAATATGATTTTTTAAATTATATTAAATAATCAATGGCATATTTAAATAATAATTTATTTAAATAATTTTTGCACAATTATAACTATTATATATTTCACTTAATTTTATATTAATAAAATTATTAATCTCTTTTTTAACATTATATAAAATCAGTAAAATAATTTTTAAATTATATTAAATAATCAATGGCATATTTAAATAATAATTTATGTAAATATTTTTTTTAAAATATTTAATAATAAAATTATTTATATAAATTATTATTTATAAATAAAATTAATTATTTGATATAATCTAAAGATGATTTAGCCGGTGCAATATAATTTTAAAAATAAAATAAGTAATTTTATCTTTTATAATCGAGTCTCGACGTTTTCACTCTTGCTATTTTGATGAAACTAATTAAGAATTTCATGTTGTTAAACAAGTGATTAAGTGGACTGTTAAAAATGATAAGTCTGTCAGTTAATTATTTTTAAAATTCATTTTTTCCTTTTATATTTGTAAAAGTATAAGTTATTGTTTATTGATCACTTTTATAATTTTTTTAAAATTATAATTTAAAATAAAATTTAAAATTTAAAAATAGAAAATATAAAACTTTCAAATATTCTATAATATATTAATATTAATTTTATAATCAAACATAAATTTTTCTTTTTTGCTCCATAATTATTATCCATTTTATATTTGATGAAATTTAAAAATAATTTGTGAAAAAAATATATACATATATATATCCAAACATACTCACTGGCTTAGTTATAATGTAATGATATTAATACAACTTTTATTATTAAAAAAGTGGATATTGATACAAATTTTGGTCGAATTGAATTAAAATCGTTAGATTAAGTTATAATGGAAAGACACGATAAAAATAACAAGAAATTGATTGTGTGGAATGAGAAGGATTGAAAAGACAAAATCTCCCTTACTTTTAATCGAATGTTCTAAATAGTAATCAATAACATTATTAATTGTTATAAAATTGTACAATATATATAATGTAATGAAATTAGTAATTATCGTAAGATTGCTGGAACAATTAATATCACAATAAATATAAATTTTTACATATTCTCTTGTAAACTTGTTATTTGAAAGACTTAAGTCATGAAAAAATTTCTTAATATTATTTTATCATATTGTAATGTATATTAAAACTTTTAATTTATTTAATCTTGACATATTTGACATTTTATATAATTCATACTTATTTTTATTTCTTTGGATCCATTTATTTAAAAATATTACTTATTTTTAATTTGTTGCCCT
This sequence comes from Sindora glabra, assembly GCA_020226215.1. Lineage (NCBI taxonomy): Eukaryota > Viridiplantae > Streptophyta > Magnoliopsida > Fabales > Fabaceae > Sindora > Sindora glabra. The sequence goes on from CM035229.1 coordinate 87,767,442, forward strand.
ATTGTTATTTTATATTTAATTTTTTCTTAATCTATATTTAAGATAATGTTTAGCATACTGAATTTTTCTTTGAGACTGATTATTCAAGGTTTTAAATAATAACCAATAATTTTATTAACTATCATAATATTGTATAATACATATAATATAATAAAATTAATAGCTATTAAAAAAATCATTGGAATAATTAAAATTTTAATGAATACAGATTTGGGGTTATTCTTTTGTAGACTTATTAGTTAGAAAATATAAAATATGACATAAAATTTATAAAAAAATATTTTATTCCATTCTGATGTATATTTCCGTAACATTCTTTAACTTAACATGAAATTAAAACATAATCTATATCATGAAAATAACGTTGTTTTGAAAATCGCAAATGCTGGTTATAAGGCCCAATTTTCTAAGTAGTTTCAATCATTACAATTATTTCAAACAATAAATTTTCAGTAGTAAATGTGCTGGAAGTTTTGAATTTTTTTTCAACTATGGTTCATGTCATTACACTATTATTTAACTATATAATGTATTCTTAATTTAATTAATTAAGGTAATTTTCATAATGAAGTAAACCTCATTAAAAATTATAGAGTAAGTTTTAGACAATCAGGATATGATTTAATTTGTTATGTTGTATAAGGGAAATATGTTTCGGGTCTAGTTAAGTGTCGTGGTCAAGAAGCCAACCTTTATACATTCTAATGTTGCAAATCTTATGAAAAGGAAAAAAAAACACATCACTTGATAAATCTTTAATGAATTAGGGTAGCAGAATACTATGTACAAGTTTAGTAAAATTCAATCCGTGAGGTCCAAAATTTTGAAATTATACGATGTAAAATTTAGTATCTATTATTTCCTGTAGTTACATCTAGATGAATAACTAGCACCATTTTGTAAAATTACATGTAAGCATAACTTTAAATGGACACAATGAAGAGCGCTATTTGTGGGTGTTATAACGAATTATAAATAACATGATAATAAACATAAATAATTCACAAATGTGATTTGAATTAATGAGGTAAATTAAAATATCTGATTGTCAATTTATATAATTTATCTACAAAATTGGATAATATGATTAATGAAATGTGAGAGAGTGTTAAATCTGAAGTAAAAAGGTTATGTATCGATTAAATAAAAAATTGTATACAACAGTATAATACAATAATGAAAAATTCAATCGCTAAAATAATGGCTTCTAGTCCCACGCCAAGGGCTTCGCCTTACTCATTGCAGTCATCGAGCTAGGGTATGGTCCTATTCATCTCTATCATTTTCACCATCATCATCTACATGAGTTAGGTTCATTTGACCCCTGGAGGGTGGAGAGTTCAAGTCTCAAAAGGAAGATTGAAATGGTGGAACAAGGTTTTCAGGGGTGGAAAACCCCTATTGTTGCTGGTATAAGGATCTGTTGGCATAGTTAATAGTGAATAGAAATAGGTCAGCCATAAATTGCATCAATGAACTAGGGACTTGTTTAGATGAAAGTGAAGGCGATGGGGTGAAGAACGAAGACTGAGGAGCATAATGATGGTGTTGTGGCAATGCTGGGATACTGTACGACGGGCCAACACCATCGCTTGCAAAGAACTACACTGGGGGGTATAACTTAATGAACCTACACCTTCTATATCCACATGCGTCAGTGGAAGGGTGTATGAGGAAATGATACCTGCTTGTGTCATCGATGGGTGACCTTACGAGATACTTTCATCATCATCCCTGTCCTCGAGAAAAATAGGGTCCCTGAAAAACATGAATCCATGGCTTCTCCTATCTCGCTTAAGCTCGAGAATAGGTGGTCTCGGTAGTTCAGTTACCGGATAAGTAGGTTGGAAAGTTATCATATCTTGATGCTCCCTCAATGCACGTAGCATGAGACTATATTCTTGATCTACCATCTCTCTAAATTGGCTGTAACCTTGAGATGGTGATTCCTCAACACTCAGTGTACGTAGTCTCTTAGCTATATCAGCCTGCAAAAAAGTGCATCATTACAATTTATTGTCGCCACAGTGAAAAGATGCAAGCACAAAAGTGTATCAGTTATGAAAGGTTACCACAAATCTTGAACCACCACTGATTGGATGAATCCACCGTCTGGTGTGTCTCCAGTACCACCTCATATAACCCGAGCCATGACCGAGAGCATCTAGGGCCATTTCCGTTAATGAAAGTGTACTGCATCATGCATTCCAAGCAGCAATGAAAATGATATATTCTTCTCACCAGCCTTTTGATGTTTTACCCCGGAGCTGCAAGGTATGACAAGAACTGAGATTGAATGGTTCCTACGGGATTAGTTGACGCCTACCAAATTGTTGCAACACACAATTTGTGTGGTGCTCTTGCACGATGTGGAAGCAAATGACAGGGATTGATGCTAGCCATATGTTAGGCGAGGTTAAGCAATACCCTGATATTAGTTGTTGCATATCGGGAATGTCGTAAGGGCGTCAAATAATTTGCATTGCAATAGTATAATATAAATAAGCATATCACTACAGCTGAGGCTGGCTATGTTAGCTACAAAAAAGTAGGGCTTCAAACCTCATGGGTCCTCATCTGGTCAAGCAATACTCTGTATTGTTGTAGAGCCATCCTTGGTGGTTGAGAAGGTAGGCCAGTTTTTTTTCATCTACAATAAGAAAAATTATGTATTATTTATTCCAATAATTTAAGTTATTGGGAGTGCTGCAATATGAACCTTATGTAATTGTGCACACTTGAAGCCCAGTGGTGGAAGTAAGGGGTAAATATCTAGTCGAGGATCAAGATATGGTGGTCTTATTGGCACTAGAGTACGAAATCGATCCAACACCCATAATTACAACAGGTGCAAACATCTACTAATATTTATTTCATCACTTTTTGTGGCAGTGCACAACTCTTTGTACAAGCAGGCTAGAATAGCCGATCCCTAACTATACTGACTAGCATATTCAAAATTAGCCAACAATAGCAGGTACATTAACAACATCCTGTGACCCGAAGTGTTGGGCATAAGGTAATCGCCTATTAGCCTCAATATGTAGGCACGTGCAAAGCGTCTTGTTAGTTCATCATCTACATTGTTTGTTAGAGTGGGTAATCGTTCCTACGCCCACAAATGCAACAAGTGCAAACATCTACCAATATTTATCTCATCACTTTTTGTGGCAATGTACAACTCTTTGTACAAGCAAGCTAGAACAACTTATCCCAAACTATACTGACCAGTATCTTCAAAATTAGCTAACAATGACAGGTACATCAACAGCACCCTATGACCTGAAGTGTCGGGTATAAAATAACTGCCTATTAGCCTCAATATGTAGGCATGTGCAAAGCGCCCCGTTAGTTCATCATCTGCATCATTTGGCAAGTGACCAAAGTTAGTAGCTAACCAAGTAATGCTCAGTCGCTGGCCTTGCCTTGTAAACATTCATCAGGTGGTTTGATTCCAAGTAATTCTTCGCACAGCCCTGACCAGTCATGTCCAGTGTATCTAAATATAGGGACGCCCTCACATGGCAACTCTAGCTGGATGGAAACATCTTGTAAGGTTATAGTGCACTCCCTTGGGGGGTGTGGAAAGTGTGTCTTGGGATACCATCGTTTGACCAGTGCAGAGACCAAAGCTGCATTGAAATCCAAGTGCCCAAGCCGGTTGGCACCATAGAAGCTTGCCTGCTGCAGATAAGATATAATTACAGGTGGTGGATCGAAGAGCCATCTCGACAATATGGAATATGACTTCTCCCAATTCCCAAAGGCAAGAGTGATGGCTCGTTGTTTGCCCTTCCACGCCTTCTTGTAGGAGACAGTATACCCAAAAATACCGTGGATCCGTTCAATGACTTCTCGGATAGACACACTTAGGTTTTCAATCACCATATCCACGATGTACAATGAAATAACATCTGCGTCCAGTTTTGGATGGTCTCGAGAAAGAGAAGTAGATACACATGAGTGAGGCCCATTGTATTTAGATATCTCTCAATAATTCTCTCTCGGCTTATGGCATGCTCTAACCCTCCAATTGCATTGTATGCCATAATGAGGGCATCGATATTCTTCATATTTGGTTGAAGAGTAGTGCACACAAAATGTGTGGTGATTCCGAATGGAGTATATCTTCATTGCACGGCGAAATGACTTCTGGTCCACGTATTGTAAACCCACATATAACTCCTAATTGTCATTTATATTCATGTCATCTCCTATTACGGGGTAATCATCACTCATAACGGCTTCTACATTTACTCAGGGAAAAAAAGGTAGCGGCTGATTCCATATATCGGCTGATCAAAGTTATTGGGAGTGTATCCGTAATGTCTTCTTCACCGTCATCGTCGTCGTAGCTATCATCATCATCGCCAAACTCCTCAAGAACATCATCTTGTTCAAATTCATCCATTATATCCTCTGTTCCCTCTGGGGAAGCGAGTTGTTGAATTAAACCATAATGGGGCTGGGAAAAATACGGCTCGGGAGCATAGTCGGCATTAGGGGTGTTAAATGGTTGCCCATATTCATTTTAACTGTTCATTCCAGTAAGGTAGGGATTGTAATTTAAAGGCCTTTCATTGAAACTGTAAGGTAGGCTGCTGGATGGTTGTGTGCATGGTTCTGTCAATGGGCCACAATAATCAACTAGTTGACTTGCGATGTTCAAGTCAAGTTCCTTGGTTGAAATGTATGCATATAATTTTGGGTAGGACAACTGAGTGGAAAATCATGCATTCACTTCTCACATTCATTGAATGTCATCATCATCTTCTAATATACATGCCTTGTACTGCGTCAAATTTAACGAAAGCGGATACTTATACACCAGTTCAGTTACGACTTGATTTTCATCAAGTTGTAGTTTTCGCCTAACCGTATTTTTTAGTTCATCTAGGGTAATATCTGAATTAATTCTTATGACGTTCACCCTATAACACTTAAATGTGTCGCTCTCGATCGACTCATAAATTTCTTCATTCGAGTAAATACAAATATTTGACTCCCTAGAACTCATCTTATTCCCTATCATAGTTGAATTTACATGACATTTCAAGAATCGAAATTACACAATAAAAAAGAGCTCCATAGTTATAAAAATAGTTACAACTAACTGTTACTACACACATGCTCATATTTATTTGAATCTCAGTAATTAATTATTTAATCATCATTACTGTAATATTACATATTTATTGGATTTATTTGTGAATATTTACTTGCAAGCTGAACTAAGGTTCAAGTATGACATTTAAATTTTATGTTATTAAGTATACTAGCACAATTATGCAAAGAAGGATTGTGAATAAGTTTCTCCTAAAATGTATAGTTTAAAATATCATTTTTCACAACATTATATGTATTGTGATATTTCCCAACACCAATAGATTAACAAAGATGAAACCTAGTAATACATATTTTAGGATTCATCTTTAGTAATTTCTAAATAATATGTATTCTATGTGTAAATAAGTTTTTATAAATCAAATTGTATCATATTGTGAAGATAATTTACTAATAAAATATTTATTTTAGTGATGCAGATTTTATCATAATTTCATGTTTAGTTCAATATTTTTATTTAGTATATACATCATACTATGATAAAATATTACTTAAATTTTTAATTTTATAACTTAAATCTCCCGTCTAATAAGTTCACAAGAAAATAAGTAAAAATTTAGTATTTATTAAAATTTTAATCATTCTAACAATCTTTTCATAGTTACTAATTTTATTGTATTATGTATATTACAATATTATGAGAGTTAATATATAATTATTAATTATTATTTAAAATCTTGAATAATTAGTATTGAAGTAATATTCAAAATGTGAATAATAAATCAAATATAAGTTAAGTCAAATTTACTAATAAAACACAAATAAGGGAAGTAAATTATAAATAAGTAAAACTTAAAAAAAATAATGTAAATTTGAAGTAAAAAATAATATTTAATTTTAATACCGTAAATGAATCAGGGGGTGGCCCACGTGATCTATGGAACATGGGGTCCCCCTCCCCGTTATTAACGCTTTTTAAAAAGTAAAAAAAGTGTCTTGTGAAATAGTTTTTAGTATGCAATAGAATGAGAAATTATTTTCCTACCACACGTACTACGATCAAAAAGCTCAATATAGTAATTACTACAATAACAATTATAAGTTAAGTTTTATTTTTTTTATTTTAATTTACTCAGATATAAAATTTAATTTTAATATAAAAAAAATATACAATGTACTCATATCATTAACAAAAAAAAAATTTAAATAATATCAGCATATTAAAACAATGATTCATTAAGCTTTTTTTGTTTTGAAATATTATTTTAAAGTTCAAAAAATTAGAGTTAATATATTACACTTTTATTATTTTTTCCCTTACTTTTAGTCTAAAACCTACATTATTTCAATTATTTTTACATTACCTTATCTTAATTGTGCAATATTTGTCTTAATTATATAATTATTTATCCTTAATCAAAAAAATTTTACAAAAATTTATTTTATTATAAATAAAAGCTAATAACATACTCAAATATCATAATAATAACAAAAAATAAAAATAATATAAGCATATTAAAACAACAACTCCTTCAGTATTTTTTGTAATATTATTTTAAAGGTCAACAAGTTAAGAATATTATTGTATATTTTTAATTTTTTCTTCGTTACTTTTAGGCTAGTACCTACATTATATGAATTACTTGTAAATTATCTTAGTTTATCTGTGTAATATTTATCTTAATTAAATAATTATTTATTCTTAATCAAAATAAAATTACATATATTTCAATATCTATTCTTGATTAAATTAATATTTATGATTTGCAAATATATTTTAAAAATCTCAAAGTATAACATTCTACTTTCAACTAATATTTCTTAAAAATAATTTTATATTAACGAATCTTACTATTTTTTCAAAAATTTGTAAGTATTTAGATTTTTTTATTTTCTTTTTTAATAAGGCCCAACCCATAATATTTAATAATTAAAATCATAATAATTTACTCAACATGCATATAATCTAATCATACAGCAACATAATAATACACTCAAAAATTAAAATAATAAAAAAAATTAAGTAATAAAAGCATATTAAAATAATACACACAAGCATAATAATAAATATAAATTAAAACAAGATAAATACAATAACATTTTGTTCATATTTATTAATTCAAATATAATCATAAAATATATAATTAAATGAAATAATCACAATCTAGTTACAATACCTACTAATAATGTCAATTATAATGAGGAAATGCTTGTAAAAAATATTACTAAACAAATATAATACTTTCATATGACTTGAAAATATAAAATAATACAACTAACAATTTTTATTTTTATAAATAATTTTACTTGTATAACGAATTTCCTGAATAATACGACTGCTGTTGAAGATCTGATTTTGAATTGTTGGTGGAAAGAAATTGTTGTTGGAGAGAAGTTCTTTTACAGAAGAGTTACTAGGAAGCTACTAGGAAGATGATTTTTTAGTGCGTGAATGGCTGTTGAAGAGAATTTTTTAGGGCGTGAGTGTGTGAATGGCTAGGGAGGGGGTTTTTGTAGTGAGTGCAAGGGTCATGGGACACACAGTAGCGTGACACGTGGGGAGGGCTGGGGGTGAGCATGTTCCCTGACACATGGCAGCATGGGAAGGCTTAGGACGGGCTACGGGGACGCGTAGAGGGCTAGGGGTGACGCACTGGACACGTTGCTAGGCTTCTCGTGATCAGTTCTGATCACATCATCTGGCCCAGCGTGATCAGTCTTATCACGTTCGGTCAGAGAATGTGATCAGGCCTGATCATGCGTGGCCCAACAACGTGATCCACATTTTTAAAATTTTAAAAAAATCAGCTTTAAGCATCTGGGGCAATACTAATTGCAGCGCAAGGTTTTGGTCTTTTTTTCTCAAAGCCTACTATAATAGTCAAAAAGCTCGTGAATGACAGAGGTAGAAATAAAAAGATAAAAAAAGTATAAAAGGTACAAAGATCAATATAGGAAGGATGAAATGGAAAAAGGAAGAAAGAGATTATAGAATAAGAGTAATATTATAAGGTGATCTCTCATAAATAATATTTTGTTTATAATTTTTTTATATTCTGAATAATGTTTTAAATAAATATTAAATTTTTATATTTAGTTCAAAATATTTTATTTGAGGATTTTTTTTACTTAATATTCACACAAAATATTTTTATGAAGATATTATTTCAAAGAAATGTTCAGTTCAAAATTAATAAAAATTCATTTGATAATATTTTTAACTTAACATCTTATATAATATTTTTATAGAAAAGGTAGATATTTTATATTTTCATAATATGAAAATATTTTAATAATATATAAAACAATTATTTTATCCACTTATATATTAATGTTTTATCATTCTTATTACTTCACTTCACCATTATCAATTATTATTATTGATATCACTCACTATCACTTTTTATCATTAATCATTAGTTGCTAGTATTGATTATTGCATATTATCATCTATTATTATTGATAATTAATCACTATTATTTATCATAATTAATTACTAACTTCTATCTACAAAACTAGTGTTATCATTACTAATTATTATCAATCACTGCTTACTTATGTCCATTGTTATTAATTATTATTTTTTATCACTTATTATTATTGGCAATCATCCACAATTATGTATCGTTATTAACTATTGCTTATTATTATATATATTTATTGACCATTGTTGCCACCATAAATTATTATTGACTATTAATCATTATCATCCATCATTATTAATTATTATTCACTACTATCCATTGTAATGTCACTATCACTTATTACTATTAATTACAACTCATTAGTACTTATTTCTACTAATTATCCCTAAATGTCACTACCACCCACCTTTTATTAATCACTATTTATTAACATCTATCATTATTGACTATCATTTATAACTATTAATTATTATCTATCATGCTAGTCATTGATCAATTCACTTTCAAGTATTAATCATTCAATTTTTAATAAGAATATTTTTAGTAATTTAACAATTTGTTTAAAGATATAAAAATTAATTAAAATTTGATAATGCATTAATTTTAGGAACTTTATAATTGAATGGATTACGACAATTCCACATTCTCGTAAATCACATTCTATTATAAGGTATACTAAAATTCTGATAATGTGTGATTTTGGTTGATATTCTCATGAATCACACTCTATTCCAAAGTTTATTAAAATCTTGATAATGCATGATTTTGGAAATTAAATGTAACCTTACTTAAGAGGAAATGTTACCTTTTTTTTTTTTTTAATATATTGGAATTTTCTATTAATCAAAATTTACTTTCGGGTAGCCAATCTTGCTCGGGATATGGGGAAAATGGGAAAATTATTTCTTGAAGAACATATTCCCCTCAAACAAATTATTCACAGTGCTACTTTAATAAAGGTGAAAACACTATAATTGTGCATCATGGTATATACGCTGTCGTTTACTTGCGGCTCAGCGGCAGCCAAAACCCACTCTCCTGTGCTAAACCCTAGGAGATAAATATCCCCATACACAAGCCGTTAGTGTTCTGCTTGGGCTCCCGCGGATAACTTGGCGTCGTCATTTGATCTGACTTCAGCTTTGATGGAGTCCACAAGTTCTGTAAATTTATCAAATTTCGTGTCTTGTGCAGGGGGAGACGATGACCTGAACTTAAAACGGCTGATGCAAGGCCTTTCAACTGAATGTTGCAAAGAATCCCCAAACTTTTCTCTTTATGTTGATGAGTTTCATAAATTGATGGAAGCTAGGGTTGATCCGCCCTATGAGCTGATCTGGGTCTATAACGTTCTTAACTTTCGTAGCCGTAATTTTGCAGAAGAAGATGCTTTGGATCGAATCTCAGCTGCAAAGGACTCGTTTCAGCGGTTATCCGCATGTTCCTCTGCATCTGGTGCTGCAAAGAGTATCGCATTACTCGCCACTGTCGTCTCAGAGGTATACAAAGTGGTCTTGGAATTATTTGGGAAGAAAATAAGTGCGAAGAGGGAGAAGAAAGCAACCGGGGAGCTGAAGTCTTTGGTGGACATAATTCTTGGTTATTTCAGTATTTGCTGTATTAAAAATCCTGACGAGCAAAGTGATTCTAGTAGTCTGAATTTCATTATGCCTTTGAAGGATTTGGTGTCTGTTTGGATAAATGCAGATGAGAAGTTTGAATCTTTCTTGCCACTTGTGAGCAGCAATATTTTTCATTGGCTATGTACGAGAGAATCGATTGTTGGTTACTTGGCTGGTGCCGTTATGATGGAGGCTTTTCTCCTGAAACTTTGCGTGTGTTGCCAGCAGGAAAAGCCAAGGGATGAATTGGAAAAGGATCTGAAGAGTTGGGCCGTTGGCTCTATATCTAGCTTTCAGAACATTAACTTCTTCGGTCAGTGAGTATATTTTTTTTAGTTTTTTTTTTTAAGTTATTATTATTTTTAAATCATAGCACCTTATTTCTGTCCAAGTGAAAGATTACAACAGGAAACCACACAGGGCAAAAATATATGTGCTTCGAATGGCTGAGTCCATTAGTAAAAGCTTTCCACATTAAATGCCTTTCTCCAAGTATGAATTGTTTTGTAGGCCTGTTTACTTTCTAACTTACTGGTTATTTAGCAACAGATATTTGTTTTGCATTATTTGTTGTTGAACTTGGATGAATTCCCATTAAATGCTCTTAGATCTTGTAATTAACCCGTTACCATTTTCTCACTATCTAGTTCTTAGCTTGATGTGATTATCTTATTTGTCGACCAGAAATCCTTGTCAGGACAATGTTAGAGACAACTTTTCCACTCAGTGCAATATTGGTTAGTATGTCTTCTCTATAAAATATTCATTATTTTTATTATGCTATTTATTATGTTAGAAGTTATCACTCGGGAGATCTGTCTGCAGAAACCTGAAGATGAACTTCTATTGAAGCAAGTTTTGTTTGATGCTATATTATTGGTTGATTACTCATTCCTTTATCTATATCCGAAGCACATAGAAAGTGTTACCTTGACAATATTGATTGTCGCCCACAAGGCTATAAATTATTTTAGGTATGATGAATGAGACGTTGTTTTTGTCCTGTTGCACTTTATAATAAAATTTCTAACAAGACTTCATACTGTAGTTCTCGTGGAGATCAAAACAGAGCTATCTCTTATACAAAGGCTTTTTCTGCATCTCGCTTGCCTTCCCGCATAATTAAATGGGTTACAAGCAGCCTCAATGGCTTGGATGAGAAAGAAAGTACAAGTTATGGATCCTCACCCAAAGTTCTTATGAGTAAGTAGCTCTGGTACTTATACATGAGGAAGTTCAGGCAAGGTACTCAACGGCTTACAACTAACGTAATTTATTGTGTTTAATGTACCGTCCAGATTGGTTGCTGAGCCTTGAGGATCGAGGAATTAGAGTTTTTGGAGATGACATATTAAGAAACCAAGCCAAATTAGGTTTTGATGTTTCCGAAGCTGAGAAAACTGCTGCTAACTCGGAGGGCAAGATAGTAGATGATGAGCTTTTCTACGTTGATAACATGGGTGAGGAGAATAAGGAAGATGAATCAATGAGTGCGGCATTTATAGCTGCTGCCCATACTATGGAGTTCTCTGACAGTGGAAGGGAAAAACGAAAAGGAACAAGTTCAGAAAAGAAGACGAAGAGGATTAAATTTGTCAAGTATGACTTGCATCAAAACTTGGAGACATGCAAATCTGGGACCTCAGTCACTCGTGATAGTTCAAGTGATGAGAGTGAAGTGGAGGATCCAACTTCAGATACAGAAGCTACAGAGTAAATTTGTTGGATGCTGCACCCTTGTCTTGGTTCTGTTACTGAAATTTTAGTTGTTTGCCGGTTTAGTACAGGTTTTCCCTAGTGCTGTTACTGGAATTTTGAGGTAGTTTTATGTTTAATACTGCGTTCAATAACCAAAAACAAGTGACAAACAAGCAAATGAGAACTGAAGAAGTCAAAAAGAGAAATCGCTCCTCGTCACTATGAATAAATAAATAAAGATGAGCCCATCCGTAATTTACATATAGACAGCACAAGGACTCCTTTATGGCTATTGACTACAAATGAATGAAGCAACAAGCCTGTCTCCCTATATAACCCCAGCAATGCTTAGTTCCCCTTGGTATCTACAATCCTGCAACTCTTCACTCTCCCTCTTCAGAAAAAAAAAAAAAAAAAAAGAAGAAAGAAAGGAAAAGGAAACTTAAACTTACAAAAGCCAACAAGATCCCATTATCAAACCTTGAGGGTAACCCGGGTCTTGATAGGTTTTAGCTTCAATCCCATGCTCTCGGGAGAAAGGAGGTCGGGAGAGATGCAAGAAGGGCTGAGAGGGCTCTTTGGGCTGTCAATGAAGTGGCAGGGCCTATACAGGCCGTATCCCATGAAGAAGTATTCCATCGGAATAAGCATTGCGTGTGGCTGTTCCTCCGTCACCATTGATCCACAAGCCTGGACCTGCGAAAACAATCCGTCCATCCTCAATCCAACCTTTTTCCATACTTTATGCATGCTCTTCTGCTCGCCCAAATAAACCGTTATAGCATTTCTTATCAGATTTCTACAACCCTGTATGAGAGTATCTATCAAGTCTAAGCATCCTACCGGCACTATCTAAAATCATCAGGGCTCTGCAAGATAATGCTAAAAGTTTAATTAGTTGCATTCTATTGTTATAGGCATTTGCACAACATACCTCGACCAAGGCACTAAATCTCCTGTCTAGTTTGGAAGTCATATGGAGAGCCTCGGAATGGAAAGGAGAGCTATCACCAACAAAAATAAGTGTACGGCATTTCAGTCTCTTCAGTCCCTCTGTAATGTCAGGCCTCCTACAAGTTGGCAAACCAAAGTCGTGTAAGCCAATTCAAAAACCTAATGGAAGATAAAGCAACTTTGGTGAAACAACTACGAAGAAGAATTTACTGATTAATTGCATTTAGAAACCGCAAGACATTGGTGCTCTTTCTCTCATCCAACAACTGGAAATAAACCATGACCAAAAAAAAAAAAAAAAAAACCGTGTAAACCTAGGGGAATGAATGCACGACTTATCAACAGTAAAGGAATAACAATCAGATTTCAGCTACAGAGCAGTGCAGGACCAAAAAACTAAATTAGCTTAGCACTGACTTTTCTGCAGGCTTGAACTATCTCTGATTCTGGAACTTCTGCATCACCACGTACTTCCTATTACGATCAACCAAAATACTTATTATGAACCAAAAGGAAAAGGACATTATGGATAAGGTTAAAGAGAAACATGATGCCATCATCCTGCATTACAATACCTTGCTGAAGTATCGCTGAAGCAAACACTCCTTCAGCAAACCACACATGCCATAATAATATAGCATATTTGACATCACCTTTAAAATACAATTGGTTTAGATAGTAACATCCATTTTTAGAACATATAAATGAATAGTCAGCAAGACTTTGAAAAGGAACCTTGTTATAAAACCATTCGCTCCATGAGGGTGCTTTGCATAAAGGAGATACAAGTATTAAGCCAAGAACACGTTCTCTATATTTCATCTGCAATGAAGCACCAAAGAAAAAGAACAAATCATTTACAACAAAAAGGAAAAAAAAAGAGCAAATCAACGAGAAAACATTGGCTTCATATCAAAACTAATATTCGTTGACTCAAAAGGGTACATACTGCAAATAGTGTAAGAATATAAGCACCAGCCGTTACCCCCATACACATCACAGCACCAAGCCTGGCAGGAAAATACTTAATGCCATAAGTAAATATAGCAAAAAACATTACATATGCCCCAAAATAAGTCAGTCAAATGCCCTTCTCGGCTTCTTTTCCCTCCTAATCTTAAGGCCGATGGTAAGGGAAGCATGCCAGGAGAGCACTTTACAATATTTTATTTTTAGAAAGAATTTTGCATATTAATTAGCGTCCAAATAAATGGATGAGTTCTAAAAATTGAAAGCTACCCACAAATAATTTAATCAACAGCATAATTATGTTATTACCCAAAATAATTGAGAACCTCAATAACTTGATCTGCCAAGTCTTCTGCTGAAGGCTCAGGATCACCATGAAAAATTGCAGCAGCTCCCAACTGCAACAACTCTTGCGGAAGTTCCAGAAGAGAAATTATGTGAATAATAATATTCAGTTGCAAATTTCATAAAATGTAAATTCCAGTTGATGAACTTACAGACCTCGTGCCCAGGGGGACTGAGATGATATATGCAGAAGTTGTGAAGCAGCAAAGAAGCTGCCTCAGGACAGAAAAATAGTCCTTGGAAACATGACATATCTGCCTCAAAATATAGACAGGATAATAATCTGTTAGGATTTCATATTACAATTAAGTGATTAAATTAAACCACACACATGTCAAATTTATTGTAACCCAAGGGAAAACTGAGAAATGACTTTAAGACAGCAGAAAAAAATTCAGAATGTTTATGTTATAAAACAAGAACAAATGGCCATGATTTGTAAATCAACAGAACTTACAATTCAGAGCTAAATCTGGATAAGTTATCAGAGCTGGCTTTTCCTGATCCCCATAGACTATGACAGACACAGAACCACAGCCAGTTTGAATATTATGTTCCTGAAATTGAAATGATAATGATAATTTAAAATAAATAGGGTAAAAAGACAAAATAAAAATCATACAAGCACACAGAAAAAGGAGGGTCGTGGGGGGGATATAGATGCAAGCTTGAGATAAAAAGACCATGAAAAAGATTCATCTCCTTAAGCGAGTGATATCCTCTATTTTCTATGTACTCCCTTGAACAACGGAAAAACTAAATAGTTCAGCATTTCAAAGAAAATTATTCCCCAAAATGGCTCCCCATGTGCGCTTAAACCCCTTTTCAGACAACCCAGACAAACAAGCAACAATGTATAAATAAAGATAAATGAAATAAGCACCTTCCTGATTTCAATAATTTTACGTACCAGAAAGAAAACAAGGTGACAATAGTTAAAAAAAAAAAAGGAGTCATCATCTCTGTATTTAAAGGAGAAAATTACTTAAACCAATTCAATGACCAATATTTCAAATAAATAATATGAAAACACAAAGAACAGCTAGAACTAAAAATGCAATGACCAGACATTACAGCATAAAAGCAGAGATAAAGTTCATATAGAATATAGACTGTAATACACTTTCAATGAATCGAAGTAATAGCCAAGGGATCCAATTCCTTTAAAAAAGTGAAGAGTGACTAATAAGAAACAGCAAATGAAAAAACCCCGCCTGAAAAAGTGAAAAGGAACAAAAAACTATGATGGAGAAAGATACAAAACTACTTCCATAACCTAAATCACATCATATACTCCCATAGATGAAATTCAGATCTTCCAAAACACACTAACCCCAGATATCAACTGTACCTTACTAAATACGGAAGAAATGATAACGATTCAAAATTTGTAGATAGAGGAACAAATAAATATGCAGCAGAGAGGATGAAGCAGATCCGTTATCAACCAGCCCAAAACTTCAAAATCCCACTGACTTGGCGAGGGGAAATATATTAAAAAGAAGAATATAAAACAAACAATTTTGGAAAGTCACCAACCCATCAGTTGTTTACAATAAACAACTGAAACAAAATGGCTACTTGTTATTTCAAAAAATGAAATCTCAATACAAAATACTTGTAAACCCAATGTTCGGCAGAAGTTGCGGTAATAAAAACCCAATGATGTAAAATAGTGACCCTAAAAAACCCAACTACAGAACATCTTGAGAAATTGATCCATTTCAATTTAAGCTTCGAACTATTAAAAAAAAATGGTCATCATATCAGGAGGAAGAGTGAACCTTTCCACCCAGATAGATCTTCTCCATATCAACAGAAAAGGAATGATTTGATTCTGCCATGGCCGTAGCTCTGTGTCTCTGGAAATCGAAGCCCCTGAAAATCCAAAGGCTCCTCCTCCCTCCAAATCTCCCTCTTTCTGGCCGCGTGAGGTTCTCCAAGAAATATAGGCCTGTGGCTTCAATGGCTTATATACGAAGCGATTCTTTCTCTTTGGGGGCTCTTTCTCGGTCCTCTCCCTCAACTAAAACAAAAAATGAAATAAAATTAACCATCACCGACGCTTCCGTCCGTACCAACTGAATTTATCCTGTGACATTGGTCAAATTTTAACCGCGGCCAGTGAGATTAGACACGGAGACGGAGGACATATGAAACGATGTCGTTTTGAGCTGCTTGAATTGGAAAATCTAAAAGCTACGCATATTATGGGGTTCGGGGGCTTTTTGCTCTGAATGATGAAATGTGGCCCTATCATTTTGGTTTGACTGGAAACTGTGTCCTGGGGGTACACTTGTCATTGGATGCCTCCGTTCAGGGGGTTCCACGGTGGGCTCTTTTTTTTTTTTTTAATCTTTGGTTGTAATTAGTGATGGATAGATAGACAGACACTAGATAGACAAAAAGGTCTGACGGGAACTTAGAAGTTAAAAAATGATGGATTGCTTGCCTTTCATTTGACTCTAATGATTAATCATGCTCCTGGACATTTCTTAGGTTATCAAATTTGCATTCTCGCCTTTTCTAATAAATAAATGCAATTCTCTGGCTGGCGGGTGATATGTTGTAATCTTTGTATTAGCATTAAAAGAAAAAAAAATGACATCAATTGAGAATTTGCCTTATTCAAATAAATAAAAAGAATTATTTCGTTTGATGGGTTTTTGTCAATCAACGTGACCAATCACCATAATGGTCAATTCTTTTCTTTAAACAGAGATAGAGATTTGGCAATCACACATTGTTTTCTATTCTGCTCCTCACTTTTCATGAATTGAATATAGTTTAAGGTACCTACAATTTGCAGCTTTTCTACTCAATGCTCTTGAGAGGGACGCGCAACCCACGAGTCCATTGTCATCCCTGCAACTTCAACCATCATAACAAGTGGTTTTATTGTTTTGAGGGGCCGTAAGATGTCATGTTTCTGGTTTCACATAATACAGACACACTTGACATTCTTTGCATGTTCCCCATTCATCAACAAGATAAAACAGTATCCGCATTCCATCTATAGGATATAGGATGAAGATGCCATCTAAAATTCTGGCCCATTTCACACACAAGAATTCGTACATTGACGGGGATACTCAAGCTTATTCCAGGAGACAATAAAAAAATTACAGTTAAAATCATCTATTGATTTGCTAGTCCGCCAATAATGTAGGACACAATCAAATTCAAGGTGGCACGAGTTACAACCATCCTTCATGCATCTTTACTGCCGAGTACTAACATCGTTGGTTTCGTCCTTTTGCATACATCGGGAATGTTGCTCCAATATTCAGGCTTCTGATGCTTGAATCAACATGTCAAAACATTATGTCTTGCCTTCGTTTGCGATTCTGCAGGCTAGCATGCCAGCTCTCATCTCTCATATCATAGGGCTACCCTTCACTGGGAACAGGATTCTGTGGGCAAGCTTGATTCTAAGTCTTTTCCAGGATTGAGCGAGCATCTTTAGATTATGGAACTGCATTATGCAGAAGTTGTCAATTTCCTGCTACTGCTGATTTATGAACACATTCTCTAATTCTCTTCCCTTTGTGTTCCTCGCACCTTTTTCTCCCCTTAACTGGCTGCCTTGTACAAGGAGAGCCATCATTCAAGATGATTCCACATATAATTGTGAACTTCTCATCAACAGGACTTTCAGCTGCTATTTGTGGTACCTTTTCTGCATCATGTCTGACATTTTGTTCACTGACGCAATCACACTTCGTTTGACAATATCCATTGGTTTCTACTTTCAGGTCCGCAATGCCCTCTGCCTTTGTCTTCCCAGTAGATCTATTTGTTCTCATTCCTTTGTGTTCAGAACACCTCATTCTTCCTTTAGCTGGAGACCTTCTACATAAATGACCATCAACTCCAACCACTCCACAAATTTTAGCATTCTCCTGAATGACTCCATTAATATCTTGAACTGTCCTGGGTTGTGATCTGTTAAATTTGAATACTCGAGATAGGAAATTATAGCTGTCCTTGTCTGATTCATGAAATCTGTCACTTGATGGAGGCAGCTTGCTTGATTTAATTCTGATACCGACTTGCTTGTCAGTAAATGGAAGAAGCATCCTGGTCATATTTGAAAACCTTGCACCGCCTGAAGCCATTTTGTGAAGCTTTTGGAGGATATCATGAGGGCGTCTTGTACCATTGTTGCTTGAGTTCCATGCATAATCAAATATGTTGAGCAGCTGGGTTTCTGTTTGCCTGGCATCTTCCTTGTTTTGCATCTGTCCAGACAGCAGTATTGCCGAAGGAGCTGAAGTCATAAAAATTACACCATCTTTACAGGCTTAAAACCAAAACTTCAACGTCATGCTCCACAAATGCCATTCATATCTAATTTTTAGCATACTCTACTAATGGGTGAAATGGATGCAGATGTAATGGTGATGATGCTGAAATAATCTAAGTTGAATTCTACTAATTTGTGACACAATAGACTCCTTAAACAGTAGGGACTATAGTGTAATAAAAGGGAGCATATATGATATACCCCAACCCCAAGGGACACTGCTAATATAACCTTTGCCGCTGCTATCATTCCAAATAAACTAATTCCTCACTTTGTCGTTGAGTTTCTGACGAAGATAAACATCACAGTTTTACTCTTGTGGTTTTAAAATGGGAAGAGGAATCAAAATGCAAAATGCTTTAAGTAATCAACAATTTGTAGCGCTCCAACTTCCCTTTTTCCACGTAATGCTGACTAAAATCGTCTTTCCAGTGTATATCTATGTTATGTGGCATAACTAAACGGAAAAGCAATTGAAAAGCATCCATCTTCACATAGAACATGAAAAGGAGGAATATGGAGGCCAACGTATACTTACGAGTGCCCATCTATAAATGATAGGATAGCCTTGCAAAAAGATCTCCTCAAACAATCCTTTTCCTTTGGGGAGATCAGAAGAAGCGTTGGAGTCATCTGGGTAGAAATCAGCCCAAAAGGAATCGGTCTTTCCCAAATGAGCTCCACTTCTGCCATAACTTTGGAGTCTTGTTCTCACATTCTCAGCTTGTCCAAGGTAAACTACCAGTATACGGTTTGAGTCAATTTTACGGCCCCAATCGCTGTGAGTTACAGCTATAGCCAGTTCATAAACTCCTGGACCTGATTTACTGGGGAGATTGTGAATTCTGTACCGTGCTGATCCTTCTTTCCCATTAGAATAGTCTTCCCAATCACAAGGGCCAATCAGAATCTATACAGGAATTCGTAATCGCAAATTAGACTATTCGTAGATTAAGATTAGCAGAGAGAGAAATAGAAATCGAAGATTGGGTAACCTTCCACGGAGAGAAGCTGGAATCGTGTTTTGTGCGGCGATAGTCTTCCCGCTTGCAACTAGTTCTTACCACCATGGCTGGCCTGCGCTGTCACGAATGTGAACGTTATGTTGAAAGCCTCCAATGTCTCATGAAGACCAGACTGCCCCTACTTATGCCCAGTATTTCAACTTTTGCTCCCCGGCTCCGGGGTCCCCCCAACCCTCCTTTTTCTCTGTCTCGTTTTTCATTTTTCAACGATCAATCCAAACTTTGTGTTGTTTAGTAATTAATTGATAATTATAAAATTAGACGATTTAATTAATTAATTTAATCAATTGATTATATTAATATTTGAATAAAAATATTTAATAAAATTAATTATTTGTAATTAATTATTTATGCGTAAATTGATAAATAAAAATATGAGTATATTTTATAAATTATTTAAGTATTTTTTATTTTAATATTTTAAGTTTTATATATTATTTAATAGATTAAATTTTTTATAAATAATATATCATTATAATTTATCATAAATTAAATATTTCTTTAAAATTAAATTAATATAATTTTTACAAGAATTTATAATTATATTCTAATTATTATAGGTTTTTTTACTATATATGAAAAACAAATGAATTAATTTATAATAGAATATAATTCATATTATAAAGCTTAATTTATAATAGAATATAATTATTATAGGTTTTTTATTAATTCATATTTAATATCATAAATGAAAGAGGTATAGTGAGTCAGTTCCAAGACAATGAACTTTTGGCTGTACTGAACCAGCTCTAAGAGCTGCATAAGAAATGAAAGCTAAAAAGAAAGAAGGAAGAATAGAGAACTGATGCAGTAATAAGGAGTATAATTTGGGAAATGTGCATATCTATCACATAGCAGTTTAGTAAAAATGTTGCTCTTCGTAATATTTTCTATTTTAGCTGATTAAAGCCAAAAAGATATTTAGAAAAACTGCTTATCAAATAGTTAAATTAGTTAATTTTATAAATTAACTAATTAAATTTAGTTAAACTAATTAAAAGGTAGTTGATCATCGAACATCTCCTTTATCCAACAAATTTAGGAAATAGTCACTTTCCTTTAAAAAAAATGGAGGCTTTTCCTTACATTTGGCCATTTTTTGGGGAAAAAATAGGCCAACTGTTTGAGAATAAAATATTTATATTAATCTACGAAGATTTTACATGTGTGAATTTTTACTTTTAATTTACAATATAATACAAAATATTTATTTAAGTATTTTAATTAGTAGAATAAATTATCATCACAAATTAACATGTCAAGTTATACAAGTGAAACAAAAGAGTAAGAATTGAATATTCAAAAATAACATCGCATCTTAAGTTAGGAACCATTTAACTTTGGGAAGATGCTTATTGTGCTCCTTAAAAAAGGAAGTATGTATAAGAGAATGAAAATAATATTACTTTTAATTTTATTACGAAAAAGATTGGACCGGGTGGCATTTGAATTAAGTTGCTTAAGTATTTGATGAGTTTGACTTTGACTTGGAAAATAGCTTCATTCAAGCTGATTCATGATTCATTTGTATTAAGTTCAACTAAAAATTTACTCCCTTTATTCCTTTTTTATTATTATTTCAAAGAATTTTTTTGTTATTATTTATCTATTATTTTAAAAGATAAAAATTATATTTATTCCTTCTTTCAAATATCATCCTTTAATAAATATTTAATAACTTTCTTATTAATTAACCTTTAGTAAATAATATATTAATAAATTATAATTCATCTCTTCTAAAATTAAAATTATTTATTATTTTTCTTAATTCTTATGCATTAATTTTAAATGACATTTAAAAAAGAATAAAGGGAATAGTTTATATAACAATTCAAGTCAAATACAAATTATTTTTACTTGACTCATTTAAATTACAAATGATTTAATTGTCTTTAAAATATTTATTAAGAAAATATCAATCGATTATCTCTTTTTCTATTAAGCATTAAAGTTAATAGAATTATAATTTTGTTTTCAACTAATTGTAAATATTGATAGGATTTTAATTTTATTTTTTACTAATTAATATTTTAAATTAATGTATTTATTAAAAATTTAGATTTTATACTAAAATGATTAATTTACTAATCAATTGAGTTTAATTTGAGGTTGAGTATGGAGCTCGTTTATAATTTGACAAAAAAAATTTACCATCATCAAATTAATTGAATTGATCATTGAATTAAAGTATTCTAAATTGAATCAAGTGAGTATGGATTAAAATTTCTATCTAGTTATATTCAATTAAGTTAAGACTTGACTTAATTGAATTTCTCTCCTAATAGAATCAGTTTATCAAATTTTGTATGTACTTTGCTTGGAAAATCTAGCTAAAAAGAAGCATTATACCCTTAAAATTTAGGGTAATTAATTCCCACTCTTTACATTTCCTCAATTAAAACTTAATTTTTAAATTTATGTTAACCATCTTGCTTAATTAATTTGCTTTTTAGTTAAGTTTTCCAAAAATAAGTTAAAATTGTATGTGGTAGATTTCATGATATATGATTTGGTACATGTTAAGATTGTTACTCTCTTACATAAATTTAACAAGTTATATCTATTTGTTGTCTTAATCTTCTCGAAAATAAAATAAAAATTTAGTTTAATAAATATTCTTTTATTTTTTATTTTATAACTATATTTTTTGAAAAATATTTTATTAAAAAATATTTTTCATAAAATATAGCTATAAAATATTAAAATAAAGAAAAAATGTATTACTTGTTTAATGTCACATATGAAAAATTTAGATGAAGCAACTTCTCCTATTCTAAAAAAAATTTACTTTTCTCTATTTTTAAATTTTTATATATCAATTTTTTAATTATTAATATAAATAGTATATCACTTTTTCATTAATATATATACAAATAACGTTTTCAACAGAAAATACTTTTTAACAAAATAAATAAAGAGCAAGAAAGTACCAAGGTAAAATAAAAGCAAGTGTGGTAAGAGATTAAATTTTTAATAGTTAATTAGAGATATATTTTTCATAACACAATATTTATTTGACAATGCTGAAAGTTTGTATAAACCTTTTTTCATAAAATTGTAACTTCTTATATAAAATAAATTAATTATTTTACTATTAAGGCTCTAAAAATATCCTAATTAATCATAATATATTTAATTTGAAATATAATATTTAAAAATTGAGATAAAAAATATTAACAAAAAGACTGATTTTAATTTTCATTGTGTTGAATAAAAATAGAATAGAACAGACAGCTGATTGATTTAATTTATTTAATTATTTCAAATATTTTATATAATAAAAATATATTATATTATATTTATATTTCTTAATGATATGAATGTCTCAATTCTAAATAATAGGAATTGACATGAAAAAGAAAAAAAAATGTAATAGAGAAAGCAAAAGGAAGAAAAACAATGCATGGGTTATAAAAAGCTAAAGAATATTATTAAGTAATTCAATTGAATTAAATATTTAATTTAATTAAAATATTTTATAATAAAAAAATAAAATATATCATATTGCATTAATATTATTGAGGAATATTACTGTTTAAGCTAAAAAATAGGAGTTGACATGAAAAAAAAAGAAAACATGCAATGAAAAAATAAATAATGCTTATAATATAGTTATTTGATTAAATTAAATCATAAATTTATTTAATATATTTTTATAATAAAAATAAATGTATCATATTATTCTATATTACTTAATAATATTAGCATTTAAGTTATAAATAATAGAATAGACATAAAAAAGGAAAAATATGTAATAAAATAAATAAGTAAATAGGAAAAGAGAAATAGTATGTGAGTTGTAAAAAATTAAAAATTAAACTGATTCTTTAACATATTTAAAATAATATATAATCAAAATAAAATCTATCATATCATATTTATTATTTAAAGATATTCATGTCTTAATCCGTAAAAAAGGAGGAGTTGACTGAAAAAAAAATAGAGAGAGGAACAAATAAAATAAAGTAAAAAATATTCTAATCGTAAAGTATAAGAGTTAAAATAAAATATATAATTAAAAAATTCAATTAAATTAAAATTTTAATGTATTTAAAATATTTTATAATAAAAAGGAATCACATGAATAAACAAAAATGGGAACTTACAATAAAGTAAATAAAAACAAAACAAAGTGTGTGAATATATGAGTTAAAAATAGAGTATACAACTAAATATTTCAATGAATTTAAATTTATAATGCATTTCAAATATTTTTATATCAAAAAATATATTACACTATATGTATACTACTCATAGATATTGATGTGTGGACCGTAAATAATAAATGTGAATAAAAATATGTAATAAAATGGACAAAAAGAAAAGAAACAGTGCATGGATAGTAAAGTTTTAATAAAATTTTAATTGATATATATATATGTGTATTTAATTTTAAATATAATATTTGAATTAATGTAAAAAAAATTGATAAAATTTGAATAAATGAATTTGATTTCATTTTTCTAATATTTTTATTAAAAAGTTGAATATGTAATTAATTAATTTAGTTGATTTATATATATATATATATATATATATATATATATCAAAATTTTAACTTATTAAAAATATTTTTATAATAAAAATAAATATATTATTATAATCATATTATTTAGTAGTATTAATGTAAAAACTGTAAATAATAAAAGTGGATATTGAAAATGAAAAGAAAAGAAAATATATTTTGTAGTAAAGAAAAATGAAATAATATTTGAGTTTTTAAGTAATAAGAGTTAAAAATAGAATTTAAAATTAAGTAATTCAAATGAATTAAAATTTTAATTTATTTAAAATATCTTTATAATAAAAAATATCATATTATATTTATGTATGTGAGGGCTTGAATTAACTAATTATATATTTTGTATTTTAAAAAAATTATTTTAAAATTAAAATTAAAATCAAAATTATTTATTTAAAATTTTAATATTTCTATGATATCAATTTTTATAACAATGTTTTATGCACTAAAAGAACTGAACATAAATAAAAGACGGTCTGTCAAATATAAAATGATGGATAAATTTATATAATTTAGTGTAATAGATATAAAAGATTTGAAATTCAATTTAAAATTTTGCTTTTGATGCATATAATATTTTTGTAATTTTTAATTATCAGATTTTGTTAAAAGTTCACAACACACGCTCTATATTTTTTCCATTTATACACAGCATTACATTTTCATTTTTTTCCTTTTTTTGGTGTTATTTATTGCTTGAATGTCAAAATTAGATATGATATAATATATTTTATTTTTATTATAAAAATATTTTGAATAAATTAAATGTTTAATTTAATTTAATTATAAATTTTATATTTTATTTTGAATTATTATTATTTTATGATCCACACACTGTTTTTTCTCTTTTATTTCCTTAATTATAAGTTTTTTTATTTTTATTTAAACTCCCACCATTTAGAGTTCATGCATTTATATCATTACATAATATAGATATATATGGCCTGTTTTATTTTTATAAAAATATAAATAAATTAAAATTTGTATATAAAATGTATTGATTGAAATAATTAATTATATAATTCATTTTGTAACAATAATATTTAAATTTTAAATTCAAATTTCTTTATTTAAATTTTTTTAATATTTTTATAATATTAATTTTTAAATGTTATATATGAAATAAAATTTAAAATAAAACTTAAGTAAAATTCTTTAGGTGTTTATTATAACATTTTTCATTCATACATGTGTATAAATTGATTAATTATAATTAAAATATTAATAATTAATAAAGTTATTAATATACATATCATAATATAAACAAAAAATTTGATGATGAATACTTAAAATTTGAGATAAGTTTGACGCTAAAATTTATATCAATTGAGATTGTATCAAAATTTAATGACGAGGTGTTTAAAATTTATTATTTACCAATTTGATTATGTAATTATAAGATAAATAAAAGCTAAATTATCAGAATTTTCTAATAAGAGTTAGTTTGTTTGTAGAAATAATATAAAAAGTAGGATTTCTTGAGAAATAGGAAATAATTGAGTCATTTAGTTAGTTACTAAATATTAAAATGTAGGAAGTAAAATTTCTTAAAAAATTATATTTCTCAAGTTACTTATTAACACTCCTTAATAAGAAAAACTTTTTATATTTTTAAAAATAAAAATATAAAATTATCTTTATTTAATTTTAATAATGATCATATTAACATTTTATCTTTATTGTATAAAGATTATAAATTTTTTATTAATGATAAATATAAATTATTAATTATAAAATATAAATAAATATATTTAAATATAATTATTAATTATATAAAATAAATTTATCTTATTAATTACATAATAAATAAAATGAATATTGTATAAAATATTAATTAAACATTTTATCAAAAATTTAAATTATAAATATAAACATAAATATTATCATAATTGAAAATTATTTATATTTTTTATATACCTATTATATTATTTTATATTTATTATTTCAATATTTAATTATAAAATTAAAAATTATGTTTTTTTCTACTTTATATAAATTTGATAAAATTAATTATTTAATTAATATTTTTTAATTGAATTATATTTTATTTAATTATATTAAATAATTTAAGATATATATAAATTTTTAGTTTTTTATAAATTTGTTTTTATTTTTTATAGCAAAATAAAAAAATAAAATTATTAATATAAAAATTACAAGGAAAGAGAAATTAGAAATATAATATAAAAATAATTAAAAATAATTAAAATATAGTGATATGTATTAAAATAATATTAAAATATCATAATTATTTTATTAATACTTTCTTAAAAAATTAAAATTAAAATAAAAAATATAACAATTTATTTTCTAAGAAATATTATTTTTTAATATTAATCAAATAATTTTGAAGATTTATTAAAAAATTCACATAAAAATTATTTTTTTAAAAAAATTAAATTTTTGCATAAACTTAATTCTGGTGTAAATTGAATAACTCCTAATTTTTTGCTGCATACATATTATTTTTATATCAATAATAATAAAATAATTTAAAAAATACATATCCGAGTCAATAAAGCTTCGGAGAAAAACCCACATGGCTGGAAACAAGTAGGAGACAAAATTCTCGGAAAGTGTGGCACATCATGTGCGACTACAATGCCAGAACAAATATTCAAAATTCAAAGCCAGTCCTTCTTGTTGCTTACGGGCAAAGACAGGTAAGGTTACGTTAGGTTAACTCTATTTTATAAAATTATAAATTATATTGATGTGAGTTTAGTATGTTAATTTATACAAATTTAAAATTTAAATTCAATTTAATCTGTCAAAAAAGTTGAATCTGACTTATTAATCTATTTTAAAATATATTTCTATAAATAAATTTTTGAATAAATTAATAAAGAAAAGCTTTTAAAGTAAAAAATAAATTAATAATTAAATTTGATTTATATTTATAAGAATTTAAATTTAATTTATTATCAATATAAATTATTTTTATATCATTATCTATCTATATAATATCATGTTAATAAAATTACTATTAAAATTATTTATTAATGTCAAAAAATTTTAATTACTTATTCTTTTAATAGCGTGCCTTCTTCTTCTTTATTAATAGTATAAAATATTTTATATTATCAATATATTAAATTTAAAATTTATTTATAATTATGTAAATAAAAATATATTAATATAATATATGTATATTTTATAAATATATATGAATATTTTTATAAATTTATTAATTATTAAATTAATTAGATGGGCTTGTAAGCCTATAAAAATTAAACCTTGACTATTTATTTAAATAAATTAGTTTAGCAATCTTGATTTGACCTATTTAGATATAAATATAGGTTACATTAGGAACTTATTTGGTATAGCAATTAAAATAGTTAATTATTCATGGATTTAAGTATGTAATAATGGTGATTTTTTCTTTCACTAATAGCATGAGTTTTAATAATAGATAATTGGTATAAAAATTTTAATGAGAGAAAAATCATAATTAAATAATAAATTATTTTTATAATTTTTAATTATGAATTTTCTCTTACTAAAAATATTTACATCAATTATCTTTTTTAAAAAATAATGATTATTAAAAATTATATTATCATTAATAAGAAATTATAATTATTATACATTAAAATTAATCAATATTTAATTATTTTAATAACCATGCCAAATAAACTTTAAATAGATTGGGTCCTGAACCCGAGGCTTACCCATTACCGTTCCTATCCCTCGGACCCTCGGCGCAACTTGCCTAGTGAAATAGTAGATGGAAGCCCCCATCACTGGAGGCAAATACCAACACCATCGCCAATTAATTAATCAACGGGAAGTGTGGGGCTGTACTCAATTATTAGCACTTTCCTAAAATTTCACAAAAAGACAAGCTGCAATTCTTCTGCTTAGAGAGGAGTAGGTGAAGATTAGTTGGCTATGGAACAGAACCATTTAGCAAGAAATTTAGCAGGTTCGGGGGGTTTGTTCCTTTTTGGCCTCTCTTCTTTGCTTCTTTCAACAACACTGCCTGTTGAAGCTTCATACATATATACATTCAATTATGACTTCATTAATGAACAATGATTGCCGCCAACTCCATCTTGTTGGATGATCAATGATGGGGCCATTATACACATAAGGTCTTTCATAAGCTATGTTCACTTACCACTGTTTTTTCATTCCATTCTTAATCAGTCTTTCCATTCAGATCTCCCTCTACAAAACTTGTTTATTGCATCTTGAGTGCCAAATGTACTTTCCAAATCAAATTAATTGAGAACTTGCATCAGAGTCCTGCGTAAAAGATAGGCTTGTTCTAGTTTTTTCTTGTGCCACACCGTGTAACTTATGAAACACTAGTACTTTTAATATTCATTTCCCTTGCTTCAAGCCACAACTCACATGAATTTGCATAAAACTGAAAAGGTTTTATCTCATGGGGTTAGCAAGGCGCTCTAATCAGCATATTTACCTAAAACTGTCCATTTCTGTGTGTCGTTTATTGATTGTGATTATGCCTTGCTTCTTTTTCTTTCTGTCGCAGTCATATTCGTGCAAAAACTGTCCGAATTGGGGTATCTCAAGCAGAGTTTGTTCCCATACCCTCACGCATTCGACATGAAATGGGCATCCGCTCAGTTTGTATGAAACAAAGCCAGACGTTTTTCTTCTTTCTTAGCTGTCTGTACCAGAATGGGGATCATCTTCACATGTTTACTTTATTGGGAGGGGAAAACCTTGTTTAAAGTTCCTTGAAGTGGGCGCCGTCTTCTCTATTTTCCGGATAGCTGATAAAAAAGCAGTGCTTCATAAGACTGTTGTCAGTTGTCAGCCGTCCATTTTTGCTGATCTAGTGGAAAGGAAAATAACAGAGATAGGGGTTTTGATTACAGGTGAAAATTAGAAATTGAATGGTGGGTTGAGATGAGCTACGAGGACAAAGGGCCGTCCGATGTTTTTGCCGGCAAAGTGGTGGTGGTTGCTGTCAAAGCATCTAAAGAAATTTCAAGGACCGCTTTAGTGTGGGCTTTGACTCATGTTGCTCAACCTGGAGATTTCATCAAGTTGTTGGTCATCATTCCGGCTCTCACCTCAAGTACCCTTCACTTTCGTGCCTTCATAATCTTTAATTTCTCTCAATTTTTCTTGATTTTTTACTTCTTCTCCCCCCACCCTCCCCCCCGCAATTTTGAATTTCTCTCTCTCTCTCTCTCTCTCATATCATTAATTGTTCATTACTCTTCCATGGGGCCAAGGTGTATGAAGATAAATATCAAAATGCTGGTATTTAGTCTTTCTGAAGCTAGACGCCTGAAAAAAATAAAATTAAACCCCTTGGCTGTTGCTGTGATAGAAGATAGAAGATTCAATGAAATGAATAGCAGTGATAAGTTGAGAGGGGGAGAAATAATATCCGGCGTTGTGGAATAACGAATTCCATGCAAGTTAAACTAAAATACGAAAATTGAATAACCCTCATTAAACAATTCAGTTTTGAACCTTAAACGTGTGAGCTTTTGTTGAAGGCCTAGAGTATGTGGGACTTGAAAAATTATTCTAAAAGCTGTTGCTGTTGTTTGTTATTCTGATAATGACATACATGGTTGATTACACTCTGAAATTTCAGGGAAGAGAGTGTGGGGGCTTTCGAGATTCACCAGTGATTGCACCACTAGTCACTGGAGATCTCGTTCGGGAACAGCTTACGATGAGAAAGAATACATCGCAAATTCATGTTCCCAAATGGTTCTTCAGCTTAATGATTTTTATGACCCCGAGAAGGTTAATTTATAGTTTCGTTATTAATTCCGATTTCCATTTTTGCTTTGTCTCTATATTCAGTTTTCCTATTCTGCCAATTTTGTACAGATAAAGGTGAGGGTAAAAATTCTCTCAGGTTCTTCGTGTGGAGTAGTAGCTGCCGAAGCCAAAAGAGTTGGATCAACCTGGATTATATTGGACAAGTAATTAATATGATGAACACTCGCTGTTTTTACTCACGTGTAGTGCTCCATGACTATTACTGAAAAAAATTATTCATTCTTCAAAAAATGCAGAAAATTGAAACATGAAAAGAACTTTTGCATGGAGGAGTTGCATTGCAACATTGTGGTTATACATCGGTCGCGGCCAAAGGTCCTTCGTTTGAATTTGATCAGTTCACCTCAAATGGAACTCAAAGGGGGCTGTCCCTTGTCACCGGATTTGAATGAATATACTAAAAACTCAAAAAGTGAGTGTGAACTTGCGGATAGCATCAGAGGTCCGGCTGTTACTCCTGCCAGTAGTCCAGAACCGGGATCGCCATTAACTGCAACTGATGTGGGAACATCATCAATGTCGAGCTCGGATCCCGGGGCTTCACCTTTTCTCCACTCTGATATTTATGGTAGAAGAAGGAGAGAGTTTCCCCTAGTTCATCAAGAGGTAAAAGATCTAGAAGAAAGTGAATCTGATTCGGATACTGAAAAGCTGAGTATATCATTCAAAAGGTCATATTACCAGCCATGGATTGCTGAGGTAATTGATATGGATGGTGAAGTTTCAAAATGCAAGGATAGCATACAAAGATCTATCTATGAAGCCTTGCTTCAGAAATTCTCAAAATCTGATAATTGTAAAATTGATGTGAACTCAAGCAAAAGTGTTAAAGAAGCAATTTCGCTGCCGAGAAATGCACCGCCGGGGCCTCCCCCGTTGTGCTCTATCTGTCAGCACAAGGCACCAGTGTTTGGAAATCCTCCGAGATGGTTTACATATGCGGAACTGGAACGGGCAACGGGTGGATTCTCGCAAGCAAATTTCTTGGCGGAAGGTGGGTTCGGCTCTGTACATCGGGGCATCTTATCTGATGGGCAGGTCATTGCTGTGAAGCAGTACAAGTTAGCCAGCTCTCAAGGGGACAAGGAATTCTGTTCGGAAGTTGAGGTGTTGAGCTGCGCGCAGCATCGTAATGTTGTGATGCTAATTGGGTTTTGTGTGGAGGACGGAAGAAGATTGCTGGTTTATGAATATATCTGCAATGGGTCTCTAGATGCTCATCTTTATGGTGAATTCCTTTAATGTCGTCACTTTTATCTTCGTTAGCTCATGACATTCATATTTAAAGAGGCATATGGAATATGCAGGGCGAAACCAGAAGGTACTGGAATGGTGTGCAAGGCAAAAGATTGCAGTTGGAGCGGCTCGTGGTCTGAGATACCTTCATGAAGAATGCAGAGTGGGTTGTATTGTGCACCGTGATATGCGGCCTAACAATATACTCCTCACTCATGATTTTGAAGCATTGGTATGCCATGTCCTTTATTGAATCCCATTAACACATGAGATGCTCTACTGACCGGCATAAAAAAAATTGATTGATAGGTGGGAGATTTTGGACTCGCTCGGTGGCAGCCAGACGGTGATATGGGAGTGGAAACGAGGGTGATAGGAACGTTTGGGTATACCAGTTTGTCGTCGTCGTCCTCATCATCATAAAAATGAGAATGAAATGGTTGATGTTGTGTCGTGTGTGCGTGTGTAGGTACCTGGCCCCAGAATATGCTCAAAGCGGTCAAATCACAGAGAAAGCAGATGTGTATTCGTTTGGGGTAGTATTGCTGGAGCTGGTCACGGGACGGAAGGCTGTGGATATAAAGCGACCGAAAGGGCAGCAATGCCTGACAGAATGGGTGAGTGGTGTAATGAGAATGTAATAGTAATTTGTGAAATGAGAAGGCTGATATCAAAAGTGGACATGACATCGACAGGCACGACCGTTGCTGGAGAGAGGTGCGGTGGAGGAGGTGGTTGATCCCACCATAAGCAAGCGCTGTAGGGAGCAAGAGGTTGGACGCATGCTGGTGTGTTGCTCTCTCTGCATCCGCCCAGATCCTCATCTAAGGCCCAGAATGTCTCAGGTGCTCCGCATGCTTGAAGGTGACATTCTCAGCAGCAACAACAACAATTCCCTTTTCTAGATGATGTTTTTGGGAGCCCAGCAAGTTTTATGAATGTATCGTCAGCATTCATTGATTCTGCATTGTATAGTTTTTTATTTTTTTTCCTTACTTTGTTGCTGATTTGTGCTTTGTCCCTGTTTTATGCCTATTATCACACAACCTAATGCCGTTTTTGTTTTATGGGAAATAATACAGAAAAAAAATTCCTACAAATTTTTTTTAAGGAAAAAAAAAAAAACCCGAAGTCTCTATTTTGAAACACACAGAATGACATTAGAATGTTATTAATAAAGATCACCTTGGTTTAAATTAAACTCTCTTGTTAATTTATATAACATCAAGAGTAAGTTATTTAATTAAGTCTTATCGTATATTTGATAGTTATATGATCTTAATTAATCTCTTATCAATAACAAAATTATGCCATTATTTTATTTTAGCTGTCATGTATTTGACATCAAAAGTGAGGAAAAAAAATCATTGAAATATAAAATAACGCACTCAAATGGAGACGGAGGTACATAATCCTGACCCTCGTAATTCACCGATGACTTTTGGTCAAAATCATATACAAATATATGCTCATATTGAGTTTATTGACCAAAATATTTTTGGTAAGTAACAATCAAAATATTTTCTTCTAAAATTTTTATTTTTTAAAATGAAAGGTCGTAAATAAAATAAACATGCACGGTATGCACCAAAAAGTAAAAAATAAGATTTAAAGTTAAATTTTAAATTTAAATCAAGGTTTTTAATTAAATATAAAATAATAAAATAAATTTAAAAAATTTAATTTAATAAATATAAAAAATTTGAATTAATCTCATTTTAAATTCATATAACAATTTTTTAAGATTAAATTATTTTTTAAAATCTCTCGCGTTAGCAATTTAAAGTTGATTAAATGTAAATTATTTTCCTTAAAGAATATTCTTTGCAAGATTGATGATAATACCCACGATCTGACGGTTGGGATGGAAAAGGGCCAGAGCACAACAAAATTGGCGGCCAACTTGTGATGCGCTGCCGCCTTCGCCATGTATTCGATCCTCAAACTTGGCAGATCCGTTTCCTCTGCGCTCCGAAGTTCGCTCTTCGAGTTTGACCTACGCTTCTTCTCGCGTAACCTTCTTCCTTTGTCCCCCTCTTTGTATATTTATATTTCTTCTTTGAGCTGCGTTTAATCTATTATTCCGTAGACGTTGTGGAGGGAGAAAGAACACAAGCTTCAAACTCAAGGTTCATCCATCCCGGTGCGATTGTTCACCCCAATGCCATCATTGGCGAGGTACTTTCTCCCGCAACAAGCAAATCTTCGGTTCACTTCTTCACTGTTTTTGTTTGCTCTATTTTCTGAATAGAGTTGATGATGTGGGGTTATTTTGGTCTGTAACTATGTTTAGGGTGTTTCCATTGGACCTTTTTGTTCTGTTAGTTCCTCTGCAAGCCTCGGCAATGGTTGTCGACTATATCCCGGAAGCCATATTTTTGGAAGTACGAAGTTAGGGGACAATTGTATTTTGATGACGTGAGTTTATTAGATTACTGGTTTCACCTAAATTTCTGCTTTCTATAGAACGGAGCTTGTTAAATTACATGACCATATTGATATGTGGAACTTTGTC
This sequence comes from Sindora glabra, assembly GCA_020226215.1. Classification (NCBI taxonomy): domain Eukaryota; kingdom Viridiplantae; phylum Streptophyta; class Magnoliopsida; order Fabales; family Fabaceae; genus Sindora; species Sindora glabra. The sequence goes on from CM035229.1 coordinate 87,800,901, forward strand.
AGACAGTGGTGCTGTTGTGGGTGATGATCTTCCTGGATGTACCACCATTGGAAGCAATAACACAATAGGTTATCATGCTGTGATAGGTGTTAAATGTCAAGACCTGAAGTATAAGGTATGTTTATAGATGCCATTCATATTTTCCGCTTGAGGTTTTTGCACAATATGATTATTGCATTGGCATTGCTTATTCTATGGTCAAACTAACCAGTTGTTCCTCGATTATAATTGACAAGATAGGAATCATGCCCATCATCCCTTATTATAATGTTTGTATTATTATCAAATTTTCTTTTCCCAAAAGCAATAAATCGTGGAATCAAATTGAAATTGATGAAAAATGGTCTGTAAGAAATAATTGAATTTTTGCGCTTCTTCTAGTCAGTCATCCCAAAATCCTGACATTGTCTCCATATTAATCCACGTGCTTGAATAACTCTTGAACCATATCTCATAATCACTTATGTTACAAGTGACAAGCTGATGATGTTACGACATGAGAAATTTTATACTTCGTCTAATTTTAAGTTCTTAATATTCTGTTTTCCCTGGGAAAAAAAAATGTAGTTAACGTCCTTGCCTGTCATCTGTTTTTGAGGGCAAGCAGTTTTGACATTTAGCTATGGTCTATCCTGCTTTCTCTTTGATCTTCTATTTTTGGTGGTCATCAACTTGGTGTGAGACTCTGAGGCAGAAGAGGCCAATCATCCTAAAATCATAAACTGTTAGGAGAAAGCTCAGTAATGGTTTTCATCTGTTTCTTCCATTGACCTGCATGCCTTGATTTTTCAGCTATTACCCCGATGACATCTGTATCAATTCATATATGGATCGACTGCATTATTTCTAGCAAAGATGTGTAGTTTGTGTCAGGCTTAATTTAAAGCCCTGTTAAATGCTCTGTTTGTGCTTATTTAGCCCGAGGATGAGTGTTTTCTTGAAGTGGGAGATAATAACAATATTAGGGAGCATACTTCAATCCACCGATCTTCAAAGTCCACTGACAAGACGGTAAGAAGATGGCCTCGGAGTTCCTTCCCCCCCCCCCCCCCCCCCTTTTCTGTCTTAATTCCAATATACGTGAAACAGACCCAAAAAAAAAAAATGGGGCAAACAGCATACAGTTAGGTTAATCTGTCTTTTGTTAACCTAGAAAAATCTAACTTGACATTATATGACAGGTTATTGGGGATAACAATCTTATCATGGGATCTTGTCATATTGCCCATGATTGCAAGGTTGGTAACAACAATATTTTTGCAAACAACACTCTTCTAGCTGGGCACGTCAAAGTGGAAGTAAGTCCTTTGACCAGAAAGTATCCCTTCATTATGCCAGAAAAGTGTTCGGTCACTTCTTTTGTCTTCAGTTTGTGATTGGAAAATTAATCAAACTCCTTTGGTATAGGACTATGTACACACTGCAGGTGCCACTGTTGTTCACCAATTCTGCCATCTCGATTCTTTCTCATTTCTTGGTGGTGGTTCTGTGGTAGGTTTTCTTTCAATTTCTTGGTCTTTTGTCATCATTTCTGAGCAGCTTTTGTAAGTAGCAATTTGTCCTCGGTTCTGGCATCTGACTTGTTGCGCTGGAATGATTTCAGCCATAAACTTGTGCATGATGTCAATGCCTAAAATGGAATCTGACACATTTGTTGTCTCTATCTTTTTCTGAGTTGCTGTCTTGCTGATATAAAAATGGTCCCATAAAGAACTTGTTAATTTAAATGCTTGTATCATGCCAAATGATTACAATTATTCAGGTGCCGAACTACAATGTCATGTTCTTACATAAATGAAGGTTTCACAAGATGTCCCAAAGTACATGATGGTGGCTGGAGAAAGAGCTGAGCTTCGTGGTTTAAATGTAGTGGGTCTGAGACGACAGGGATTCAGCATTACAGAGGTTTGTGCTGATAATATTTTAAAATTAGTTGGCCTTCACTTTTAATTATGGGTCATTGAAAGCTGAAGTTTTCTTGGGCAATAATTTAGATCACGAGCCTCAAAGCAGCTTATCGAAAAATATTCATGCCTGTTGATGCCGATGCTGGGGCTTTTGAAGAAAGGCTTGCAGAAGTGGTATTTACTTGCAGTTGTCTGGTGCCGTTTGGGAACTTAGTAGTAAATCTGGGGGACTACCTAGGGGTCCTAATCATTAATAAAGGTGAACTTATTTTGCAGGAGCAGCATGAAGAATTGATTAACATTCCTGCTGTGCGTGCTATGTTGCAGTCTATCCACAACTCTTTTGCAGAAGATCGCCGTGGAATATGCAAATTCAGACATTGGAATAGCACTTGAAGCTTACTAAGGTGAGTGAGTTCGTATCCATTTGCTTGGAGATTCGCCTCCACTCCTTCCATGCAGGGACATGTTTAATGTAAGCAACACTCGGGAGTTTTCCAAGTCGTTTAAGTGACAACGAACTAGAAATAGGTGGGAGTGGAAATTCTGCTTCTTAAATCAACATTTTAAGATGCTTGAGCTGAGTATCGAAATGTGGTTTGGCAAGTTATAAGGACTAAGGGAAGGTAGCTTTGCAGATATCTCGTTTGTGGCTTCTGTCTGCCAAAGTTTGGCCTTATGTGTGTTATGGCCTTATTATGACAGCTCTGCCGGTAGCTCAGGGAGGTCAGTTGACACTGAAGTGGTTCTCTTTTGTGTGGTATTATTAAGAGCTTTCGGCAAGGAGGGAAGTTACTGGGAAGATGGAAAGAAAAGGTTCTCCACAGAGGATTCTTCAATGATGATATCTTTGAGGAAAAAGAATGCGGCTACTTTCATTGTTTATTATTATTTGCTATGAAATATGTAGGTGCTTGAATTGTGTACATTCCGAGCAATTAAGTTTACTAAAGCGAGTTGCCATGTCCTTGTTTACGAACTAAATTTTCGACAGACACGGATTTCCTTATCTATGTTGATATTCGAGTAATACCGAGATATCTAGCTGAGGTTCTTACCACAAGACTATTCTTAGCATATTCATGTTTATGTTTGTAATACGAATTGCAATTTTCAAGTGTTGAGCTCCACCTTAATTGAAGGATTGAGACATTTTCTAGTTTTGAAGGCAATTAAGGTGAAGTGGATATATCATGAACAGTGCAAGAGATCGCTTTTGACGAGATTGATCACCGCTCATGCGTGGAAGAACTAAAATTTGATATAGATCCTTAATTAAATTGAAACAATTTACCTAAAGTAGTGTGGAATACAATACCAAGTTCCCTCATACAATGACTATTGCTTATTTTGACTTAAAGAAAGCGATCAGTATAGTGATATTAGAAAGGCACTTTAAATGCAGCAAATTGAATGGTTTGTAAATAAATTAAACGTGTTTTTGGGGGGAAAGGAAGTGCTGATACATTGGGCATTTAACAAAAGGTCCTGTACCTCTGAATTAATTTTAGTGATGGGATTATAAAGCAAATTGGAAGGCTGATTTAGCAATTGATCGGGACCTGTGAACCAAGCTTTTTCCCAAGTTTGGAAGCAAGCGCTACTGTTTTTTTCATACATGATGCATGGATTGTTACTGGATCGTGAATTGAAAGGAACTATGTATTTTTGGAATAGATCACCTGTTATAATTACATCAAATAATACAACATATTAATTAATATTAATATAAGAGATCATGTATAAAATAGAATCCACGTGTACAAGCATGACTGGAAATCCTATTAAGAAAATAGTAAAAATATTTAAAACAAACAAAAAAAGCACAGATTGTAGTTTTGCTCTCTTTGTTAATAATTAATGCCAAATGAGATGACGGAATAATGAATATGACCTGTGCTACGGACTAAATAATTCTCATTCTTAAGTCGTCTCGATCGGATATATTATTATATTAGCCAGCTAGCTAGGTAGTTCCATAAGATAACCTTTTTTTTTTTTTTTTTTTTGCTTTATCCCTTTATGGTCATATGCGGATGGTGATAAATGTCCTATATATTTAAGATATTCATTGGTAAAAAGGGTTTATTAAACCTACCCATGACCCGTAGGAGGGTTTGTTGCCTTCCAGAAAGTAATCAGACTTTGAACACCGGACTTCAATTCTTTGAGTTTTGAAATTTTCAAATCGTCGTTTTTACCCCTAAAATAATGTTATGGTAATTTCTACTGAAAGTAATATATATGGGTTGATTTCAAAGTCACTTTTTTTTTTTTCTACAAATAAGAGAATAAGAAAGACATATCCAAAGGAATAATAAACGTCGTACATACGTCCATCCAATCAGATTGATCGTAGGTGTGCGCGCAGCCCCATATATCTTCATCGTCTTCATATATACCACCAAACATCTCTCTCTCTCTCTCTCTCTCTCTCTCTCTCTTTCTCTCTCACAGTGAAGATGGGGAGAAAGTGCTCGCATTGTGGAACTATAGGGCACAATTCCAGGACGTGCACATCTTTCAACGTTGGGCTTCGCTTGTTCGGCGTCCAATGCTTCAAGAAAAGCTTCAGCATGGATTGCTTGCCCTCATCAACATCAAGAAAAGGTATGTGCGTCCGAATCATTATATCTATATATATGATGGATGGATATGACATGAACTGATTTTTATGGTCAACATTAGGGGTTCCGTGGACAGAAGAGGAACACAGAACATTCCTGCTAGGGCTGGAGAAGCTGGGCAAAGGGGATTGGAGAGGTATCTCCAGAAACTATGTGACCACAAGAACCCCAACCCAAGTTGCCAGCCATGCTCAAAAGTACTTTCTTCGTCTTGCTACCATTAACCAGAAGAAAAGACGCTCCAGTGTGTTTGACATGCCACCTCAATCAGGAATCTCCAAATATGAACTTGAGGATGAAGGTTGCAGCTGGAGGCCTGATCTCGAGCTCACCCTTGCTCTCCAGCAAAACACTTCATCTCCCTCTCCTGCTTCCATCATGATTAGTGTCACATGAACGAGAGATATTCAGATTATGTAATTTCATTGGTTGCGAATTAATTCTTGGAACATGCTTGTCTTCTTAAGAAATATTTAAGCAGGTGATGATTGCATAATAATTGCTTGGGAAGCAGCAAAAACATCTTTTATTTTGCCCCTTCCACCAAACATGAAAAATGCATGCTCAATTTTCACGCTTTAAACTCATAATTTTTTTTTGCACAATTATGTAATAAAATCTTCTTTTAATTACATATGCGTTGGATAAACAAACAAAAACATGAACAATAAGTTGCAATTTTTAGTTTAACATGTGCCTCTTGTGTTGCCTGGCCTTGTTTTTGCCATATATATGTGGTCATATGCCTCTTTGAACAGATAATCATACATAAAAGGTTTTTGTTTAGAATCAAACCCTTCTTGGAAATGAATTTTATTATTTGAAAATTATATTAAAAATAACAATTTCAATTTATTTATAAAGTATTTTTTTGAAATATATTAAAATATGTATGCAATTTAATTAAAAAATAATTTTTAATTGTATCATGATAAATACATTATTAGGAAGAGTGTACACTATTGATATCACATGTGTTTTAAGTTAAATACAATAAATTTTAATAAATTTTTTTGATAAATTTAATGAATTTTGTAATGAAACAAATGTAATTGGAACATGAATTTTCGATAAAATAAAATAAAATAAAATATTTTTTTATTTAAAATATTTAAAAATAAAATGAAATCTCATCAATTAGATGTTGGAAGCAAGGAGATAGAGAATAACATTCTAATATTTTGGAAATTACGCCTGCTCTCAGCAAACTGTACTGAGCTTAGATATAGTCGGAAGGATCCACATGCCTTCACAGCTTCAATATGTGCAGAAAGTGAGTGAAGAGAGAGGTGAAACTAGCTATTTCGACATAAAACTTTTAATTTTCAATTTTCAAAAGCATATGTACTTCCTGTTGAAAATAAAACTTTCCAAGAGGTTAGGAACACTGCCAAGAGTCAAGAGAGAATAACTAAAAATAAGCACAATAAAAAGAAAGAAAATATTAATGAAAGAATTAATGAATCAGTGATATGTTTAATTTGGGAGGAAGAAGCTTTTTAATAAATTATTTTTTTTATTTTTTCTATGTTTAGGGTAAATAGAATGTTCAGCCAACGTAAAAAAATGGATCAATACAAAACCTTTCGATAAAAGGAAAAGTAGCTTCTCTGCACTCTCCTACCGTCCTTTTTTAAATTCGAAAGTTTTTGTTTGCTTTAATTATAACGGCTATCCTTAACCTTACTGTTACATAGAGGACAAGTGGACAACTATTAACATACTATTGCAATTTTTAATATTTTAAAAATTAAAAATTTATTTTTGTCGTCTGTGAATCCCATTAGAAAGCGTGATAGATGAAATAAAGCTGACAGATGTCTTCATTTACAGAGCAAGCTACTGACATATGTTATAATTAAAATATTTAAGAATTTCTTTACATCATAATTATTAATAAAAAATTTAAGAAATATGAATTTAATGCATAATCATAAATTAAAAAATAAATTTTAAATTTATAATTATTTATTCTCTCAATTTCTTCGTTAATAATTATAATGTAATATTTTACCCTTATATTTTAAAAGAATTCAATCCCTCTCTCCTATCATTTTCTTTCCGGTAGTCCTTCGTAGGTGTATCTTTTTTTCTCTGTCTCGCTCCTCAATGGATCCTTAAAATACTCCAATTATAATTAATAAATATATGATAATTATCAATTTCGTTATTTATTTATTTTGTGAGATTTATATGTATTAAAATTTTAATTTTTTAATTTTTTAACTTTTAAGATATTAAAAATACTAAAAAATGGCAATTACCTTTAATTTATTAAATTTGACTAATAATAGATGTTACAATCGGAGTATACTAAGCCTTTTCCCATCTCTTCTAAATTTTTTTCCTCTTTCCCTTTTCCTTTTTGCTACAAAAAAGAGAGAGTAGGTAAACTATCTTCTTTGGGTGTTATCATAGGAGTACTCTTTCAATCAAAATATTCAATTTGAGTCATAGTTACTCTTCAAAGAATAAATCCATCACCGTAACCTCACCAAAATACTAGTAATCCCATGAATCGTCCATTCCATCATTAGTTATAAATTGACACCTTCTTATATTGAATCTATAATCTCTAAGATGAAATAATGACCTAGTATTGTTAGGTCAATAAGCTCGTTACCATAGTTCCATTAAAGTACTAGTGATCCCATGAATCATCCGTCCCTTCATTGATCATAAATTGAAACTCTTTTGTATCGAACCCATGATCTCTAAGATAAAATAATGATCCAATATCACGAGACTAATCACCTTGTTAGTTTCTCTTTACTTTTTTTTTTTCCATCTCCTTCTCCCCTATCTCCATTCCTTATGCCCATTATTTATTTTCTACCATTCCATTCCTTCCTCACTCATTTACTCTCTCTCTCTCCCACGTCTCTCTTCTTCTCATTCTCTTTCCAAGATTTATCTATAGAAATTTTGATATCCAAAAATTATACCGAAAAGGTATTTATGTAATTATGAGAATTGAGAAAGGTAATTATTATTAATTTTAATTAAAATCAAGCGAATGTGAATGAAGAAATGACAGAGATTAAAAAAAAGAAAGGTTTGAATATTTTTTAATATTATTTTGATGCAAAATACACTTAATTTTAAATTTTCTAATAAAAGTTTGTTGACTTATATCTTAAAAACATTTTAATAAAAAATCATTATGGTATGGCTTACCTCTAAGTATAAAATTTGTGTATATAATGATATTTTTTAATAAAAAAATGAATTTATCTTTTTGCACAATAAAAGAATGTATTTTTTCTTATGTCACCCAAACAATAAAAAAATCAATTTATTTTCTAAAAGTTTACTTTTTATTTATTTTTATTTCTCATCCAAATTAAATGACATAAGAGAAAAGCTTGCAAAAAATAATTTATATTAACACTATAAATATGATCCCCTTAATTTCAAATGAATAATGGTAACATTAATTCTGATATTTCCTACAAGATGTTAGGAAAATTGTAAGAAGTTTGTACGGTAATTGGAAATTAAAGAATGGTGGATATTATTTTTGAATCAAATTGCTTATCAAATTTGATTTCAGTCTGTCCAAACACCTCAATTGAGGCAATCCGCATCCACAGAATGAGATATTTTGTGAGTGGGAAGCCGACACATATCAGGGCATTTGACTATCTATTTATCAGGAAAATGAAGCTTGTCCACCAGATTCTGTAAGGAACTCAAGGGGCAATTGTACCTTGTTTTGTTTTTGAGACATTCCCAGCTTTAAAGCAAAGATTGATTAGGTTTAGGTGCTCTGCTAATTAATTACCGTTTGACGATCCAACTGACATACTAAGGAGCACGTACTTGTTCACGTTTTAATCATAATTAAAAAATGTCAAAATAATAAATTATTTTGTTATAATATCATACGTTATTTTTTAAATGATGAAATATTACTTGCAAATAAAAATAAAGGACTGTGGAGTTTGAAAGGAAGATTCATGGTATTTGTGGAAGTTAAAATCTCAGTATAATGATTAATGATGATGTCCCAATTTTTGTCAGTATATAATATTAAAGCAGAGGGCTGAATCTGTCTGTTTGGTCGGATATGATACATCACATTTATGGGCACTTTTTAAAATCAGTGACCTGTCAACCAACGCCCTCTTCCCTCTTTACTACCTAAACCCATCACTGACGTGTCCAGTTTATTTGGAACACTAATATGGTGCGTGGAGGATAAGATCTTTGGATATTGCAATATATTTTTTAAAAATTAATTTTATTTATACTTTATGAAAAATGTGATAAAAATATCTTTTATTTCAAATTATGTATTATTTTTTAATTATTAAAATAATACTTGCTTGGTTAATGAAATGAGATTTTTTTTTTTTTCATAATGAAAATGTGTTGCCACAAAGAGCCTTCATTTTACTTTATTTTCGACAGTCGTATGGACACAGACTCATTGTTTCTTGTTTTGGAATTTTCATACATGGCTCTCCTCCATCAATGCTTTCATTCAAATTAATCGTTTCAACTTGCTCTCATCGGATATTGCTTCAACTTCAATTTTTGTTACTGATGCCGTGAAGAATGCATAGGATTTTGAGACCCATTACTACAGAATAACATACTTCTCTTATTGCAACAAGAAGCTATAGATAGAATTATGTAAATTCCACTTGTATCCATAAGTATATTTCTCTTCCAAAATAACAACCTCTTACTTCAAAAATAAAATATATTTTTTCCACAATTGACTGATGAAAAAATTTTAGTTGTTATCAGAATAGAAGGTTTTTCTTAATTAGAAAAGGAAATAAATACAAATACTCAAGACCTGAATAGTTCTGATTTCGCCCTTCTAGATTGTGTTTATCTCCTTCAAAATTGGAAAGGGAAAATATATTCTAAAGGTAATAAATTTTCTCCGATGAAGCATATGCTTGTTCGAGGGTACCTCTCCATCCATGCTGAAGCCTTTTTCCTTTTCCACACAGTGCACGTGAACATGGATAAGCTCAGTACCTTTCGAAAACTGAGGATGTATCTAAGAAAATGTTTTGTATATTAGGTCTGTGAAAAAAATGCGAATATCATGATGAAATACATGACCAATATTATATCTCTGAAAAATAAATGAATCATATAATAATGAAATAATATGTGCTAAAGTGGTTTGGATATTAACCGCATAAATACAAAAAGATGGTCACACTCGATTCAGGTCTTCGCTATGGCACGCGGACACGTAGAATCTACGGAAATAAACATAATTTTGTGGACAAAAAGAGACCAAATTTTAAACCCATTTACTGCGCAGACTGAGTGAGACAGAAGCGACGGGAAAATTCTACATTCAGCATTGCCCTGCAGAAAAAATAGTACAGCTAGAATGCCACACAATTTCACTCTGGGCCAAGGCGGGGACCATGAAGTTTTAATTGCTGCACTGCTTCTGATCACCGATTAGCCTTGCAATTCTTGTCGGCAACGTGTTATTTGTCTGAATCATTTCCTAATAGCATAGTTTATAACCACACTTCGGCATCACTATAACCAAAATAAAATAGATACTATAATACAAAGTGAATCAATAGGACTCGAACACAAGAGTCAATTTACCTTGGGATATATTTAATCATTAAATGAACATGATAAGCATGACTTTGATGGCTAACTCGTAGTGGCCTTGTACAGAGACGATTTACACAAGCAATAAACCCAAAATTTAAAATTAAGAAACATGAAAAAGAAAAAAAAAATATTGCAGTGTAAATAAATTAATTACAAAATGACCACCGCTTTACAAAAATAGGCCATTAATGTAACCCAAAAAAAAATAAAAGGCCATCGAAGTAAATAATAACATGGCCCAAATTTAGTAGGTTAGTATCTGAATCATGTTCAAACTCCTGGCCACTTCGTCTGCGTTGGCAGAGGCAATCTCACCGTTATTTGTGCATGGGCTCTGAACGCAGACAGCATATGAAATGCTTTGCAGCGGAAAATGTATTCGCTTAGTCAATTCAATCAAACCTCCTTTGACCTCTTTGGTACCTGTCCTCCAGAATACGGGAAGCGATCATGCAAGGGCCGCAACTTGTGTTTCTGGTACAAATTTTAGTTTAATATCATGAATCATGAGAGTCGTGAATCATCAATGTAATACGCTTAGCACTGTCTGTCCGAAAGCTATCCCCTTTATATGCAATCTGGGAGGAAAATCATATTCAAGATCCTAAGACAGTCAAAGCAAGAAAATCACAAAATCTTTTGAGTCTTTTTATCATTTAGTAAAACAATGTGTATTACCTCAGAGGGACTATCAGGAGGGAACCAGCGCAACAACACACCAAGATGCACAACAGCGGGAATTAGCTTGAAGAGCAATGGTGTAGTCACCTGCACTATTTTTGCATATGTAAGCGTCTAAACCTCTACAAACCAACTACCTAATATCATTAGTCAAAACCATTACTAGAACTATATTTGATTACTCCTAAGTCATGAAGCTCATTACCATGTCCATGTTATTCCTTATTGTATGGCATGCGTTTAAGGCTTAACTACAAACATAACCGACATGCAAGAATTTTACTCATAGATCCCAATGTATAAATGTAAGAATTCTGAGGTAAAACAATGTATATATGCACACATACCAGACTGAGAGCTGTTGTTCCAAGAAGCAATAAATACAGCTTCCCCTGCAGTAAAGGTTGCGGTATGTAAAAATAATCTACCAGGAAGGGGGGGGGGGGAAGGGAAAACTCCGCATGCCATTTTATTCTATCAGGAAAACTTTAAACAATTTTTGAGATATGCTTCCAATGTGTGTGGACTGCAATTTTACTCGGTGAACATGGAGTACATTATCCAGAAAAATAAATTGAAGTACAAGTTACATTATCCTGAGATACTATGCCAGTGATAAGAAAATGAAGACAACAGAACTAATAAATTAGGGAAGATGACCTTTTCATCTTTAAATGGATGCACTCATCCAAAATAAATGCTCAAAGAACTTACCTCAACTAAATGTAGATTAGAAGCACGACTGAGAAGAACAAAGGCAAACTCCCCAATTTGAGCCAGAGACATCCCAACCTACGCATGTGGAATAACCTAAGGCTCTTCCGTCAATGAAACATATGATGTAATCAACAAGCAGATATAGTGTGGCAACAGTTTCCATCAAATCTTACAAGAAGCGCAGTCTTGTTGCTGTATCCAAATCCCTTAACAACACATGCAACTACAATAGTTTTTATAATGATCACCAATATAACAGCTGCCAGTAAAATGTCAACGTGATTCCAGAGGAAATGGACATGTATAAGCATCCCAATGCTGGCTAAGAACAGAGCAGCAAAGAAGTTGCGAATTGGTTCAACCTAAAATCACAAACACATGTAAGAATCTAAAGCCAAGCATTATCTTATGATTTTCCGTCCCAGCACATTCCTTTAAGTTCATTAAACTTCTCAAACTTTCAAACTTGTCTTTGAAGCAATTATGAACAAGTAATAATTATTACACATAAGGAGAGGTACCAGATAACACCCAAAATACCTAAAGGGTTTATATTTATAACCCTTGTGACATCAAATAGTACACAAATTTTCAACAAAAACACCTTGGTCCAGCTGCTGATATCCACGATGAAAATACACAGAAGGCACAGTATTAAAAAAAAATATGATAGCATTGGTAAGTTCAAACAACATCTGACTAGTTGACTACAGTTCAATAATTTGAATAGAAGTGTGCACAAAACAGCATGTTGCCATGAAGCAAGACATCTACAGAATAATCCAACCATTTTTTACCCATCACATATTGTGAGAAATACAATTGAATTCACATACAGATGAAAAACACAATGATCGTAGCAAATGTAAAAGATAATGCAAATTATTCTGTAAATGTGTGACAACCGTAGAACAAAGAAACATAATATACCTGGACATGTGCATACCTGTTCAAGTGTATGTTGACCAAGATCTGTTGTTGATATCATCACTCCAGCAGCAAAGGAACCCAATTCAAGGCTTAAACCCAGCTTATCACTACACTGAAATTAAGCAATACTGTATGTTCTAGGGTCACAAGTTGGCAGGCAAGATTAATGTGTGTGTATCAGACTCGGTGTATGCATATTAAAAAAAAACTGAGTATGGAAGTTGGGGAGCATGGATGTCAGTAACGATAAACCAATGAGAGAACTAGAGTTTGTTATATTACAAGGGCCATTACAGCACACAAATAATGAGGTGATAAATCAGAGTCTACTATATATGAGGTAATACACTGTTAAAACAGAGTCTATTAGATATGAGGTGATAAATACAGTTAAAAGGCAAAGAGCAAGAAGTGGGAAACGTACCCAAGCAACAAGCAGGCAGAAAGCCACTGATGCTAGTTGGTAAAGCTCATTGGTCTTCACAAGAAAAACTACTTGGTTAAACTAGCATAAATAATACAAGTAAACAAATTTTATCCCAGCAAGAATCAAGACAAAGCATGAAAGCATGTCTGCACCTGAGATGATAGGCTTATCATAAGTTTAAGAAACCAGGGCACACAAGTCCGAGATAATATTGTCAAAATGGCCAAAAATGAAATCAAAATCACCAACCTGGAAAAAAATTGAGAAGGAAAAGATAACTGTAAAAAGCAGGAAACAGGAAACGGATATCATTGGAGTATCAAGTTATGTCTACTGCCACAGGCTTTCAATTAAGCTATAGGCTATAAGCAATAGACTACCTCTCTAAAGCAGTTGCAATAATTTATTCTAATGCCACAACAAAAGAAGGTGAGAGGTGTCACTATGCCTTCACAAGTAAAACATAAAACCATCTTACTTATACCTAGACTAGATTCCAGTATTGGGGTTCTTAATCTGTACTTTAGCAATTTGATAATTGATACTATGACAATTTAGTCATAAACAATGCTGAGATTGTACACACGAGGGGGACAGATTGGACAGTTGTCCAGTCATCTTATAATAGACTTACGATTTAGTCATTGATATCACTCCCTGAAGAACTCCTGACGTACCACCCAGGACAGGAAGCAGTGCAAAAAGCAAACCAACAGCACAATCCTGGAAGGGTTCAATAATTATGGACAATGCATTAAAATTTAAAAGGAATAAGTGAAGAAATATCTTATAAATGACATCTTTCGTGATTGATTCAGTCTAGTATCTTTTCTAAAAGGTTAACTTGAAGGTAGGAATATTATGCTCACTGCAATATAAACAATCAAAACAAGTCATACCTGCAAAATAAGAGTTCCAATTGTAACCTGACCATGAAGAGCATTGACACTATTTCTTTCCATCAGGAATTTCAAGACCTACACACCAAATGAGATATAACAAGAATAAAAACAGTGACATCAAAACCTCAGTAACTTAGTTCCAATGGAAAACACTGGCATAGGTTTGACTATAGGAGAAGCTAGTAATACCAAGCATGAAATTGATCGAAGGAAGACCTTAGTACTTTGCATTATTTGTCGAAAAATAAATGAAAAACACTCCACCCCAATAACCAAGTGCTAGAGCTTGGCACATATACTTTCTTCAACTCCATCAAGCAGTACGTAAAACTATATCCTTCCCCCCATTCAAACCATAAAATCTTCCCATATCATCTCTATCCATTTTTATCCTCGACAGAAACACTTAAAAATTGCTGGTTTTATATCCATCTTTCTATTATTGTTTCATTTTCACAACATAACTTAGTTCAACCCTTATTCTATCTAATCATCTTAATCAACTGACTAAATCCTTCTAAGAACCCCTTGTTTTTAACAAAACCTCACTTCTAATCTTGTTTGCCATTACCCAGGCATTTACTCCAATTAACTGAGAAATAGTGATGCCTCTATTTAATATCCAAATCCAAATATCAATATGAATCACCATCAAAGTTAATACTAATGGCATCATGCAACAATAGCAGTACCAAAGTTGATCACAATTAGCATAGTACATTGAATAAAACATAGGTTAATATCTTCATACATATGGAAGAGCAGCAAACATCACAAAGAACAAAAGTCCATTGTCCAAGTAAATGTACTGGTTCACTTGAGATGTATTATATAAGAACAATATATATATATATATATATTGGGCTGGAAGTTACCACTGCTGTTGAAGACATAGATAAAAATGCTCCAACAAATATTCCCTCCGATGATTTGCCACCACATAACTGCACAAAGAATGCAGTTGCATGCATCAGAAATTCACTGCTAAGAGGTGGAGGAGAATTTTCTTAATATCAAGACAGCAGAACATAATGATTCATTTCATTCAACTGGAAGCTGCAAATGCAACATGTTCCAAGACTGTTCAAGTGCCTTTAGAGGTCTCAAAATATACAAGTTTTCCTTACATGTCTTTATGCAACTAAATTTGAAAGCTGGGCCAGCCATACCCATGATGCTGCAGAGAGTCCAGCTAAATTTCCCCCGACAAACAAGTGTAAATTCAGATGGCACCCTGCCCTGAAGACACTTGTATTGATACTTGATACCAGCACCAGAAAGTTTGGATAAATAAATACTAAAGGACATAACACAGCACTATCATTGTAAGATTATGTTGAAGTTGATCACGACCCTTTGGGGGTTTGGGTGAATATATGATGGTGACATATTCAATTTTAGACATAAAGAAGCACCATTTTTCTTTCATGTGACCAAAAGGGTTTTCGTAGCATTCAATTAGTTTGGTTAAAGTTTGGGATTGCCTCACTCTCACTAGCAGAAAAAGTGTGAATTCATCTTGCTATGCAGTCTCCACATATTTCAGTATTTTTTAAAGAAATTACAATAGCATTTGACTTTGAGCAATACCAAAAAAAAAAAGGTATACTTATGCTATAGTGGCCATGCTGAGAACATTAGGCAACAATATTTCTCAAAATGTCTGACATACCGAAGCTGTTATTCCACATAAGCACATAAATAAGAAAATTTGCAGCAGGCCTCCAAGAATTGCCACTGCTCTAACAATTCGAAGCTGCAAACATGAAAAGGAATATTTGTAACAGATAATGGTCAAGCTAAAATACACAAATTCAAGTAAAAGAAGTGAGGATATAAGCCAACCTTGGTAGTGGAAAATTCCAGGCCTAATGCAAATAGCAAAAAGATGACACCAAACTGAGCAACTGTTTCAACCTGAATGGAAGGAAAACAACATTAGAAGTAACATAATTGCACAGTTTTACTCTGTCATTCTATACCAAATGTCATCATATACCAAGACATTAAACCTGCACAGTTTCAGGATAAGAGAGAATAAAAAAGAATCACATGACGATCCCATTCACAATCCATCTTTTTGTTTTAGCAATGATGCAATAGGTTAAGAAAGAAACAAAATCCTTTAGATGGGTATATAATCCAAAAGAGCATGAAAGTAACATACTTGGACCATCTCACTAACAAAACTCAAGCCACCTGGTCCAATAACTGATCCCGCTAGTAGATATCCAGTCATAACCTGCATATTAATGTCAACAACACTGCTCATAAGGGAGACTGGTAGAAACAGTATAGAAAACACGAATCAATGTTTATGATCAGACCGGCTGTCCAGCACAAGCAAAGGCAATACCACCACAGGTTGCAGAGACAATGACAACCACAAGATCTGATATCAATCTGAAAATATGGAATATCAAACTGATGAGGTAGGAACTTAACCATTTGGAACCACTCATACAAAAAAGGCGAACTGAAGAAAGAATGAAATGAAATGAAAGAAAACCTCAAATCTAACTGAAGAACAGGATACTTTGACTTGGGATTGGATATGATGAAGACATTGTCCTGAAGATAACATATTAAGCAAAACCAAAAGGAAAATAATTAGATGCATTTCAATTAAGAGTAGAAGCAAAGAACTTCTCTCATCCTTCTTTATGAATTTCTGATAGCATTGCAGTATACTAAGGATTGCTAAGCAATTTTTTAAAGTCTGAAAGCTAAACTAGAATAGCATAAACAAAACATACCTTTCGATCAATTAATGTTGGCATATCTTCTGCTCGATTCTCATTATCCAAGTTGAAAACATCATGAAACTGAAAAGACCTGATAAACAACCTACCAAATGTCATAATGCACTCAAGTCCACATAATTACTGCTAGATATTAGCATCTCAAAAGGGGGGCGGGGGAAGAGAAAAGATAACTATCAGTTCTAATTGCAAGAAAACCATAAGTATTGTACAAGCAAAATGCACATACTTTTCCTCTTTGCTCTCATTTTTCTTGGGTTTAACTCTTGCAACGGTTTCCAAAACAGCCTGATAAGATATACATGTGAGGAGAAGGATGGCTGTCAGATTAAAGAGTGTAATCAAGGGTTAACAGTAAATCACACGTATAAAAAATCCTAAAAAATAAAAAATATATATTTTTCAAAAGTTTTACTTCTTTTCCAATCAAAATAAACTTTTATACAGTTAAACCTGCTTTGTGCCATTCAAAGTCAAAGAAGGAAGTAATTTCCAGAGATTTTGCTCCCAGGCTACATCATATGCAGAATCTTATATCTGATACATCTATGGCAACCTATCTCATACATCAGCCTAAGGCTCTTCTAACTAATACACATAAGTAATAATAAAAAATGAAAAAAAAGATCCCACTAGTGACCCTCAACTGAACCATTTTTCCCCCTTTCACGTATACCTTAACTTGAACTTATAGACGCTTGTCTTGCTGAACTACCAAGAGAGTGCAATATAGCTGAAGGCTATAAGACTGTAAAACTAAATGAGAGCTTAACTCGGTTGCCCAGAGAACCATTTAACTTGAAATGTGGAACATCATCCACACCTTTTAACTTGAAATTTGGAGCATCACCCACACCAGTCAGAGGCAATTAAATATATCATTTGAAAACACACCTGCTGTTCAGCAACACTGTTGTTGAAACCGCCAGGATCAGTACCTGCTAAAAGAAGCGAGGGTAATTTGCCAGGTGCATTCATTCATTTATAATTAAATTTTCACATAATTCCGAGATGGTTAAGCGTGATGCTACAGTCAGCGGATGATCATGAAACTTTGGAACTTCAAAGAAAATTTTCCGGGTTACACAGGGTACAAAAAAAACACACACACACACAAAGTAGTGAAAATTTTCTAAACAGAAATTGCCAATCAAAGCAGAAAAGACTTGCATTGCTTGACAGATGAATCAATGCATCAACAAGACATTCAAATCAGAAATTTAAATAATAAAGCATTTAACGCAAACAACCTTCCACAACAAAAACAAAATAAAGCCAGAATAAATGGGAAATGCGGGGTCAGATCTACGAACCTTCATTCTGCTCATTCTCAGGAAATTCCCTCTCAAGAGCCCGATCAATCATGTTAGCAAAGCTGTCCTCATTGGATCTGGCAAGCGAGGCATTGGAAGCAGCCGTCGCATTGGTTTGGTTGAGGAGCAGCACCGTCTCAGGCTCAGCAGCGAGGAGAGAGAAAGAAAAAAGAAGATCGCAGAAAAAGAGCAGTATGATAATGGCAGGTGATTTAGACCTCATCTCCCAAACTCAGTGGCTGAAACGACACCGGGTGAAGTGAGCAGCAACACTGAGTTCTTGAGGGCGCTGTGTCTTTCACAAGAGCATTCAAAAAGATGCAGCAGCTTGTAGGTTAAAGGAAGAAGGGGAGGAAAACAAAACCAGTTGGCTTGGTGGAGTAGAACTGCCAAAAGTACGAATAGGTCCTCCAAATGCGGTGTTTGTGACGGAGGCAAATGGGAATAGTTACGCGCTAGAACGCGCGTCTTTTTAGCTGTCAGATGCTTCTGTTTGTCGTTATATTTATTCAGTTAATTAAACTCAGCACTGTAGTTATCAACTCGAACATTGACATTATTGCATTATTATTCTTATATCTTGTTTCGTTCGTTGATAAGATTCATAGAAGTGCAACTTCTTTAAATATTTGAGAAGGGGTATCGGTGTATCACTTTTTAAAAGTAAAATTAAATAAATTGTTATATTAGTTATTAATTAAAAATATTTAATTAAGGACCACCTCTATATCTTTCATGGAATAAAAACATAAAATTATATAGGCTAAATTTGGTTAATTATTATTTACTGTTTATTACTTCCACCATGAGTAGAAATTAACATACTTGATAAATAAGGTGTAAGGATATCTTATGTGTAAATTAAAATAATTAACACCGTTAACTATCTTTATGAATTTTTTTAGAAATTATTTCATATTACATATGATATGATTTCATTCTAATTCTTAGCAAACAATAAATATATCACTTAAATCGAGAATCTTTAACTCAAATGACATTTAATATTCTTTAAAGACTTAATATCTTCCATTGTATCCAAAATTTAATTCTTAATTCTTACATATGTACATTTAGTAATTTAATTACTCTTTTGTTAATTAAAAAAAATAAAAACCAAAGATATCACCTAATGCACAATATCACAATTTTTTTGTCACGACCCACTTTTAATTGTGACCGGCGTGAATCCTGTTATAAATTTCCACAAGCCTTACTATTATTACCCTTTCTATTTAACAAAAATTTCCAAATATGATAAAATTCGCATACATGCAAAACAATCTAATTTCATGCTTATAAACAAACAATCTCTTCAGCACATCAAATAATTTATCAAAACTCTATTTAACTATTTATTCTAATCTCAACTGTCAAATTCCTTACTAAGGCGGTCTTTGATCCTCCATAAATGCTAACCTGAAAACATTAAATTAGAATAGAGTGAGTTTCACGAACTTAATGAACATATAACTACCACTAACTTCTAAGTGATCAACTTAAGTATATTAAAAGGTAATAGCAAATCAATTTCTAAATTTTTGAAATATATGGAACCATATCCTATAATGGAGATTCATGTGCACATGACTAAAATTCTATTGCATGTAAAACAATTATAGGAGTCTCAATTTCCTATTAGAATTCAAGATCATACACTACCTAGTCTAGGTAAGCATCATACATAAACAATCATTAAGGCTCAAATACAAACAGATCATTATAATCACATCATTAGTACAAGTCAATCACAAACAGTCACATGATGTCACATATTCAAATACAATAAACATACATATGGTTACGCTATGGTATCAAGGTCAATTTTATACCTTTCTCAACTATTAGCCAGCAATTTCTCGTTTGACTTTTGAAACAATATCATATTTATCTCATATAATTCGTCGGGAATTCATCATCCGACTTTCATATCATTTCTTTATCATTGATTGCAATATCCAACATCATTACCCTAACATGGTTCCTTACTTTCCAATGCCTCGAAAGGCTCAATTCATAATATAACAATATGCTAGAATTTCACTCTATTCATATTACTAGATCAATACAAGCCCACATAAATAACTATTAAACAATCACGGTAATTTAAGTCTATAACACATTCACGATATGATTTATCACAACTCTATTACAATCAATCAATCAGTAACTAATATAGCATTGTGCTTTTGTTGCGCACTCTGATCCAACAATGTCATATCAATATGCCACAAACCTAAATTTACGCTTATATATAACTATATTTACACAAAAATATAGTATCGATACTAACAATGAAGAAATCATAATTCATAATATTTAAAATATCTTTTAATAAGATATTAAGAAATTATGAGATATATACTTACCTGATAGTGTATATTCCTGTAGAAACTTGAAGTGTTTCATATCATTCTTCTCCCATTCTCCTAATATTACAATTCATAAAAACTATTTATAAATACCCAAAATTATTTCTCTTCTTCTCAAATGACTGTTCTAGGATCCCATCTTAGCATCTTAACTCTTGCAAAATATCATAATGTATAATTAAATACTAATCAAGAGGTGTTTCACTACGAAAAAGAATGCATTCCACGGAATTATCCCATTGTTGATAATAAAACTATTCATTCTAGAAAAAAAATTAAAAATTAAACTTTCACGTTACGTTATATGGTATTCATGAAATTGGCATCTTAATGCCATTATGTAAGAATCAAATATAAGCTCACTTCTTTCTGCAAAATTTCAGCACAACTAACGGTGGCTCCCTTACATAATGAAAACTTAGAAGCTTCGTTGGTTCGCAATGGGACTGTGCAACTCAGCACCCCCATCAACAGAGACGAATCGAAGTAGGACGGGAGGAAAGTGATGGCACCAGTAAAACTCCATCAACCGATTGACGATTAAGCAGAAACGAAACTCGAGTAATAACAAAGTACTACTGCTCGAGCTTCCGGTGAAGGCAGTGCTAGTCTGGCAAAGAAAGAGGTTGATCGGAGATGGAGACTGGCAGAAGGAAGAGGGAGCTACTTTGGTCCTATTCAGCTCTTGTTCGCAACGTCCTAGCTCTTGTTCGCAACGTCCTTAAGCTATTGGAGGTTAGCGTTGATTGGAAAACTAACGCTAAGCATCATTGGGAGCAGCAGGAGGAGGAAAAAGGAGAACACAACAGAGAGAGGCGGTCAGGAACATGGTTTGGAGAGATGAGAGAAGTTGCTGCTATGGGAGTCTAAGAGAGAGATATATATATTGAGTAAAAGAAAAGTAAGTCGATAAGCAGTATAGAGGGAAATACAAAAATTCTGGATTGTAAGATGGTTGTACTCACTACAAAACAAGGCAAATAAAACAATAATAGAGAGGCGGTAAGAGAAGATACAATAACAAAATTAAAATTAGATAGAGACACAAGAAAAAGAGGCGGTGACATGTGTGCGGAGAGGGGTGCCGCGTGGCTTTCATGTGGCAAAAGGAGTCCAGAAAATTATGGAAAGGAGGGAGAGCTCAGCTGCACATCAATTTTAAAAAAATAAGGTAGAAAAATAAAGCAATCCAAAAATGACAAAATAGAAGAGAGAAAAATGTGGATTAGTCAGCATATGTTTCTATGCTTTACAATATTCTAAGTTCACTTTTATTATTCAAAATTTTGATCTTTCATCTAATTTAAAATTCATTTGAATTATTGAATTTTTAAAAAATTTAAATTTTTTATTTTTCAATAAAATACTTCAATAATATTTTTAATAAATAAAATCTTGATATTCACATTTCTATAAAACTAATTTTTTATTTAGAATTTCAAAAATTGCAAACCATTATCAATCTCAACAATAATTTATTAAATAAAAATTTAACCACAATTATTAAAATATCTTTAATTTATATAAAGAGTTCTTTATAAAAATCAATTCAACTATCCTTAAATTAATAATAATCATATATAAAAAGAATAAATAAATATCAAATATTACCACAAAAGTTATTTTAAATATTCAAAATCTATTAATATAGAAAAATAATTACAAATCATGTATTAACTAAATAGATACTTAATTATCCACAAGTAGTAAACTTGAACAAAACTATTTAAAATTTAGTTTGTTTTAATTGTAATTTTATACAAATATACTCAAGAACTTAAGTTAAAATTTGCAAACTAAATCAAATTACCTAAAATTTAGTCCATTTCTTAAGTGGGTCCATATAGACTAACTTATATTACATTTTTACTTTTTATATACTACTTTATACAAAAGAGGATATTATTACTTTCTCTATTTCAACACTGTATTTTGAGGTGAAATATAATTTATTCTCTTGAACTATAGGTTAGGTGAAAAAAAAATCCTAATTGCAAAGTGCAGACAATTTAATACTTAAAGTATCATTAATGGGCAATTAGCCCCCTCACATTAACCTATCATCCAAAGTAATGGTATCATTATAAATTATCGAAGCTTTTCTCCTTTGGTTGCTTTAAGTCATTATTCCTCCATTTTAAAAGCTCACAACTCTTCCATTTTACCCTATTCCTAGTGAAACTAAAAGCTTAATATGATAGATGCAACACTAAATTTTCATGTGCTTATAGTTTCATGTGGTTCTACCTTAACTATTATAATTTCATATTAATTGATGCATTATGGAAGTTATGCTCAATTTGTAAATATGATACTTAAGGAAGAATAATTGCTTATGTGCGCATGGCTTGGAAGATAATAATAATTGCAAAATTTAAGGAGCTATAAAGGTGAGAAGAGCTTATAAACAAGCATGACATGGAAGAAAACATCGGTAAGTAGGAAAATAACAGAGATAGAGTGTGTTTATGTAGGTGTTATCCATTTTGAAAACCAAACTTTGGTCACTTAGTCCAAATGATATGAATAGAACTAACTTATGTGTTTTTTTATTATTGAGAGTAGTTATTTTAATAGGGATAACATTCACATACTCCACAATACAAACAATCATAACCTTTAATTAATGTTTATTTTTTGTAGGGTATGATATTATGCAAAAGGAAAGTAGGTGTGCTTACATCAATTTAGGCTTCAACTCTAGCTGAGGAGAAATAAGGTAATGTTTCCATTAATTTAGATGTAGGAAGTTAATATAAGGAGGTTAATTGCTCATTAATGATATTTTACGTATTAAATTGCTCTTACTTTGAAATTAGGGTGTTTTTTAAACCTAACTTATAATTCAGGAAGGTAAATTACATTTTACCCTTAATTTTATATACTACTTTCTTATTTCAATATCACTTGATTTAAAGTGAGTTTAATTAGGACAAGGATGAATTCAGCTTGATATATGAGATGAGGTACTTGTATCATAAGTTAGGGAAAAATTGTATAATGTATAAGCCATCTTAATTTATTATATATAATTCATCAAGTTAATTTGAATCTTTTATGATAAATAAAAAATTATAAATTTAGAAAATTTATGATAAAAAATTTTAAAGATATGATTTAAAAAAAGAATCAGAAATAATTGAAATTTGTTGATATTTACATTTTTTTATATTTGTAATTTTAATTATGTTTTATGAGTAGTTTAAACTAAAAAAATATGAAAAATTGATTATAAGAATTATAAGAAAGTGTTAATTTCTTATGATCAATCAAATAACTTTAAATACTTTAAGAGAAGTTCACTATAAAAGTTACTTTTTAAAAAATTTAATTTCTTGCAAAAGTTATTTTCTGTATAAATTAAAAAATTCTTTAACTTTGATATGCATATATAAGATAAAGATTTTTTCTAAGACAAGGGGCATAAATCCAAACAAATAAAAGTAATTCGGACTAAACAATAGATCAAATCTTACAAGTTCTTAAACATTAGCAAGACTCAAGTTGAAAATATATTATTGTGAACTTAAAAAAGTAAACTCCTTGGAAATAAGTTAATACCAAGATTTGTCATTTACTTTACACATGAATTTTGTTCCCTAAATGTGTGAATAAGTTTGACTTTGAATCCTAATTCAGTGAGTTTTGAATTATTTGAATTAGGTAATGCCTTTAGTTGCCTAGTTTTATGATACCAGAAGTTAAGGCTATAAAGTTACATTCAACATATATCTTGCTATATCCTATCTCTAAAATTGCATAAGGTTATTAATTATCCTCGAACACTTTGCAATTAAAGTTGTACATGAGCTAAATGGCTTTGTATACCTAAATAATAATCTAATATACATATTTCTTATCAAACCAACATACCCTACCTTACCTTATTAGAATTAAGTTTAATAGTCCCATTTGCATTCATCTTAACATGTTTGTCAATATAAAGGATTTATAAGATTTCAATTTCCTAATAATTCTTGTAACTTTTGTTCAACTTAGAAGTTATTTTAACTACTTCGATATACATCAATATAGTCTTCTTATGTACGAACAAACACCTAATTACTTATACTACAATATAGTTTTTAGGATGCACTTCTTTATTCATCCAACTTTATAAAGACTAACACCCAAATGACCATATTTTAATCCAACATAAACTAGACTAAACTATGATATGTTAGAGATTAAAATCAATCCGATCTTTTAATTCTATAGTCATAAAATTAGAAAAGAAATTCAATAGGGTAATAGCTTTCCAAATAACAAAAGTATACATGCAGTCATGCAAAACATGCCATATATAGTCCTCAAAATGGAAGCATGATTTTCAATATTTTGATGCATGCCTTCATTTAGAGGCTTTTAGATTTATAAAAAGTTTATTGTGATAAATGTACCACATAAAAATCTGGATTTATTAGGGAACACATAATTTTCATATATAGTTCTAATAAGCATTTTTATCATTCCAAGCATGATGCATAATTATTGCATGAGCACTATAAATATAAAAAAAACTTCATCACCTTGCTAATCTAGAACATATGGTCCTACCTCATTCCTAATGTGTTAATGGCCTTTATTATGAGTATTCATTTTGATTAATCTAGTATAGAAAATTATGCAAATGATAGTTTAATTTAGAAAAGGAATCAATTAGTTAATCCTATTTTATATGTTTAAGCCTTAAGAAGGCTTGTTAAACTTATATTTTACACCTCTTAGAGAATTAAGATTAATTTTATTTTCTTTTATTTATACTTGTGTGCAAGTGAAAACTTATACAAATATTAGGGTTGCATTTAAGGTGAGAATTAAATTAAAAAAATAAAGATTTATAGCAAGAATAAAAAGAATTAAATTAATTATAAGATTATATGGAACTAAATTTGACTAGGTACTTATGGAGGAGATTTAAAAACTAATATTGCATTTTTGCCTTTAATTATTTTCAAAATTGCCAAACTATCCCTTAAAATATCTAATATCCTTATACCTCCTTTAACCTAAAAGTCCAACTTTCATTTTTTCCATTTCAACTTTAACTAGGAAATTCAAGCTTTCATTTTTATTTCATCATTAAGATTCTTGTTTAAGCAGGGTAAGTTATCCTAATTCCTAAGCTAATGGTTGATGATTGTAGGAAGTTTAATGCAAAGAAAAAGAAATTAAAGAATTCGATTGATTGCTTTTGTGCTTGTGTGAAATAATGTTAGGCCTTTCTCCATCTACCTTCTTTTCTTCTTCACCAGTCACTATAAGTAGATAATCTACTTAAAACTTATGATTTTACATGACTTGAATTGTATAGTTTCTTTATTCTTTAAATCTTGATAAATTAGGAAGTTTAATGATGATAATTATGTCGTGGCTTGAGTTGTTTTTGGAAATAGTTTAAAAAATAAGTTTAAATGTTGAGTTTATGTTGGATTTTAGTTGATTTGCTGGATATGAATTAGATTAAGACATAATGATTTACACAACATTTCTCACTAAGAATCTACATTTTTACAAGTGATATATACTCAAGTATGGCTTAGAATTCACTTTTAAATGCCCCTACATGATTATATATTTAAGTATACATAAAAAGTTACTCTTTGAATGATCTTACTCAAGCATAACATCTGGAGTTGCTTTTAAACAATTATGCATAAGCATATACTCAATTATGAGGGCCAAAATTTGTCTCTAAGTCCCTATACTCAAGTGTTACACCCCTATATGCCTAGTTTGGTTATTTTATGATAGTATAAATTAATGTATACCTATGTAATTTTTATAATTGCATCATAACCATGTGAATACTAATGTTTATGATATTGATGAAAGAATCCTAATGGGAATATGATATAGAATGATAATATGAAATAGAAGAATTGTTATAAAAATATTGTGAAGTGGTATCAAAATTAAAAATAATTTGTGAATTACTAAAGTGTTAAGAGGAATAAGGTTGGGTTTATAAATGGTTAAGGATGAGAGAAATCACAAGGTAGATTAAATATTTATTTCATTAATTCTCGTTATTCTATATTTTTGCTTATAAATTGGGAACCGGGATATGTTTAAGTATTACTAATTATGTATATACATATAAAGAATAGAATGGACATGTAGTTGTCTATATTTTTGTTAATTAGGTTATTTTCTTATAGAGTCAATGAATTATTCTATAGTTATTTCTTATCTTTTTAGATGTACTTGCAAGAGCTTTTCCACATCTATCTGTGACTCAAGTGAAATCTCTTTAAAGTCATTAGTAATGCAACCATAATCATGATAATGTATAGTTAAGAAATTAATAGGCCTTGTGAATATTTTGAATATACTACAATAGATTTTATTGGAAAATATTTTGAAAATTATTTATTTAAATGCATGACTTTTAATATCTATATGATGATACCTAACTTAGGGATAGTTTAGGTTAATCGAAATCAAAGAATGGGTTTCATACCAATCAGAGTTAGATAGATTGTGGAAATATATAAGACATATATATATATATATTTTATATAAGCCTACTTAAACATTCATAATTTCATAATAACAAAAGAATGTCCATGTTTTGTACTTAATTTAATTATTAATAGCAATATAAGTTATCATTTAGATGAAATGCTAGCGAGGTGAGTTAAATGTGACTTGTTAGAAGTGGGCTAAACTTTAAAATAACTTAAAGGTGTTGAGACCTCAAGACATGCAGAATCGGGATGGGTTATATTTTGACTAAACAAAATTTGTATGTATTTCATGAATAAGAGCCATCAATCTAAACTGTAAACTATGAAAAGAAGAAATAGTGATGTTGGTATTTTGACTTATTCATATATGAATTAGATTACAATGATTTATTTATAAAATGAGCAAGAGTTTAGTGCTAAAGTGAGTATGAGGAAATTTAAAGGCTATGTACATGATTAGGTAAGGATAGGTATTACAATCCTTTAGTGTTGTTAAGTGTTTGATTGATTAATAGAAGTTGATAAGTTGTAAGGTACATTGAGCACATCTCACATCTTACTTAGTGTTATTACAATAAGGTTAGGGAAGTATATTATGTATATGTCACAACCTATTCCTACAACCATTGTGACTAGCATAAAGGTATTTAATTGATAGGTATTTAACTAATAAAATATTATTAATTAAATACCTTTACAAGCCTTATTTTATTACATCAACTCATAACACTTGAATGTAACTAAAATTTTTCTTACATATATAATAAATTACTGTAATACACATACGATTAGTATTACACATAATGTCACAAAACATGTATACATATACATATCAGGATGTATGTACACTATGCAAAAACTCTTTATGCATTTGACTACTGACTCATAGTGATAGTCAGGAGTTCAAGCAAGTGTCAAACTATCCATGTTAGTTTAGGTTGATCCTCTATAAAAGAAAAAGAAATCACAGAAAGGAATGAGTATTTAAGATACTTAGTGAGTAACAATTATCCTTTTATCGTATTATTCTTATATTGTAGGATTATCATTTATAAATAAAGATTTAATATACTTTTACTTAATATCATCCACTAAGAATCTCATCTAAAATATTCAAATAAGAATGATTAGACTGGATATTAACAAATGGCTAATTAGATACAAGGTTTTCTCTTTATATTTTCGGTCCAACCTTATTCCCCACCACTAAGGTCGAAGCTCCCAACCTTATGCCTCTAACCTTTACCACATCTCTCCTTCATTCAGAAGGATGTAATACTTTCCCCACAAGTCATAGGAAATAAGACTCAAAAGTATAGCAATACTTCAAGGTCCACTAGCCTTTCAAGGCATGTACATAATCATATCTTGTGGGTATGGTCCAATGTACCCACTAGTCATTTAGATAATATCCATTTCTAATCATTACACACAATAACAATCATACATACAAAACATTCATTAAAACAAAAATGCAAGAATTAAGTGTTAAGAAATTCTACATTTATCCTATTCCAATACATAGGAGTCTTACTTTAATGTCATGTTCCAAATTTTCTTATAATATCCAATTAATTTCATTTAAACATTCCACTATCTAAGCATGTTCTAATAATACAACAATGCATCATCAAAATGTTAAACATCAAATTTCTCCCATATTTCCTCACTCTAATTCACTATTCACATATTATGTTCCAGAACAGGGTAACAAGGGACATATTGTAATGGGGAACCCCTTATGGTATACAAATCAACTTTAAAAATTCACCAAATTATTCCAAGACATCCTTAACATGTTTATTAACAAAATCAAGGCTTTAGGTTTCATAAAAAGTTTGAAAAAATTTCTCAGAAAATTCATGGGTTAGGCCCTTCCAAATTAGTTCTAATACTGGACATTATCGGAGTTCCAAATTCTAAAGTTTTATTTGGCTGAGCAAATGAATTTCAATTACCACAAAATTTTATCACAATTTATCTAACATATTGAAAGGTTTCCAAAAATTTTTGCAAAATTTTTCAACATTTGTAAGAGCCTCAATTAACTTAATTACAAAAGCAAAATTTTTTAGCTTTCTCTTCTTGGCTAGTATGGACCTATGCACATAAAGATCCCTATTTCAATTTCGTAACCATTTTTAAAAATTCCCAATAAATTCTATATACATCCTAACATTATTGAAGGCTTACGAATGAGTGGTTTGGAATTCTTAAGGAACCATAGCTTCCCTTAAAAATTTCGTGACTTGTGTTATAAATCCAACAACTTTAGAAAGACTATCAGCAAGTTTGTTCTTACTAGTTTTTGCCATTAATCACCACATAAGGCTATATAATCAAAGTTTCAATCACTCATACCTCTTGGTATCATCCTATTATTACCAAGGAGGCTTCAAGAATAAAATTTTTAGAGCCATGCCTTCTACCATGGTCATAATCATCTAATCCACCATAGGTCATTCTAAGTGATATTTTACTAGCCAAATTTATAGAAATTGCATGAAGGTAAAAAGAAAATTGCCACTCACCTTTAACTTGCAATCTTCTAAGCTTCAAACTCTCTTCTACAAAGATAGGTTTTTGGTTTTTAGAGGAAGGAGATGAGTTCTTCAAATTTGGAAAGATTCTTGTAAGAAAATCAAGAAAAGGAAGGTAAGGAAATGATTTACCTTGAAATTTTATGATTAAATCTTCTTGTTTATGTGTTTAGATTAGATTGGAAGCTTGATTTCTTCCTCCTATGGTAGCAAGGGTTTCAGCTGGCTCAAGGGGAGAAAATGGTGCTTGTGTTTTCTTAAATTTTCAAGAGATAATCCTTAAATATCTTAGAAAATGACCTTTTTGAAAAAAGTGAAGAAATTTCTAGATTTCTTATGATTTTTTTCCTTAATTTTTCTTAAGAAAGTTAGTAACAATTTGGGTTGATCCAAGCTTAATTTGCTGTCCATAAATTAGAGAAAATTAGGCAAAAGCTAAATTTTTTAAGAAAAATTATAATTTGGCCCTATCATTTTTCATAATTCCACTTTTTCCTAACTTTCTTTGGTTATTTTTCAATTTAGTCCTTAGGCTTACTTTTTGGGCTTTTAATAGTACTTATTGGGCCTTAAAGAAACATATTAAATTTGTTCAAAAGGAATTTTAAACAATTCACTTATTTTACTTAATTTTTCTCAATGCTTTTCAAGGACTAAATTGAAAATTCTTTTCATTCAAGTACCTCCTTATATTTTAAAAATAATTTTTTAGAACACCGTCTGGGGATATTACAAGCTCTCCCCCCTTAAAAGAAAATTCATCCTTGAATTTTCAAAAAAAAATATTTTAATGTTAAACTACTAATGATGTATATAAAAAGTAAGAGTTTAGAATCTTACCAAATAGGTATGGATATTTCACTTTCATATCTATCTCTAATTCCCACGTAACATCTTAAGTGCCATGCTTTTCCCAAGTGACTTTCACCATAGGAAATTCTTTAGATCTTAATTTCCTTATTTGTTTATCAATAATTGCTACTAGTTGCTCTTCATAAGTAAGTTTCCTATTTAGCTCTACTCATACCTTCGGTAAAATATTCGACTTATCAGGAACATACTTTCTTAACATATATACATGAAAAATTGGATGTATTGCATTCATTTCTTCTGGTAATTCTAGCTGATATGCCATTTTTCCAATTCATTTTGTAATTAAATAAGGACCAACATATCGTGGTGCTAGGTTACCTTTTTTTTCAAATCTTATTATTCCCTTCATCGATGAGACTTTTGGAAATACTCGCTCAATCTCATGAAATTCTAAATCTCTTTTTTGAATGTTTGCATATGATTTATGTCGACTATGGGCCGTTTGAAGCTTTTTTTTTAATAATCTAGACTTTTTGGAGTGCATCTTCAACTAAGTCTGGACCTATTATCTTTATTTCACCAGGCTCAAACCACCTAATAGGTGATCTGTATTTTCTACCATATAATGCTTCAAATGGAGCCATTTTAATATTGGTATGGTAACTATTTTTATATACAAATTCCATTAGAGGAAGGTATTTATCCCAGCTCTCCTCGAACTCTAGAACACATGCATAAAGCATATCTTCCAATGTTTGAATAATTCTTTCTGTTTGCCCATCCGTTTGTAGATGAAATGCTGTGCTAGATCGTAGCTGGATACTTAGAGTTTTTTTTAATAATTGTTAAAAGCGAGAAGTAAATTGCATTCTTCTATCTGAGATAATTGTAAAAGGCACACCATGTAAAAGTATAATTTTATCTAAATATAATTAAACATATTATGAAGCAAAATATCTGGTTTTGATAAGGAGAAAATATACAGACTTTGTAAGTCTGTGTACAATTACCCAAATGGAATCATAACTTGTACTAGTTCATGATAGTCTAATTATAAAGTCTATAGTTACACTTTCCCATTTCCATTTCAGGATGTAAATATTTTGATATAAACCAATTGGACGCTGGTATTCTGCTTTTACTTGTTGACAAGTTAGGCACTTCACCATGTAATTGTTTATATCCTTTTTCATGCCTTCCCACTAGTACATATCTTTCAAATCCCTATACATTTTTACTGTACTAGGGTAGATGGTGTAAGTAGATTCACATGCCTTCTTTAATATATCCCTTTTCATGGCCTTAGGTACCCACAATCAATTTTTATTCTTTATCACACCTTGATAATCTACAGATAGTTTGATTTCTTCTTTTTCCATTGCCTTTTCTTTTTAATTGTTTGTATTTAGGATCATTCTTTTATGCTGCTTTAATTTGTTCCACTATTGTAGATTGTATTCTTATACAAGCTAATTCAAGATCTCCTTTAGTATAAAATTGCTTTCTCTCTTTTTGAGGCATTTTCCAACTCAAAGCATTTGCCGCTACATTAGCCTTTCCTGGATGATAATGGATGAAGCAATTATAAGCTTTTACAAATTCCATCCATCTTCTTTGCCTCATATTAAGTTCTTTTTTCTCATAATCAATATATATTTCACAAGTTGCACCATATAAATAATGTCTCTATATTTTTAGCATAAATACTACTGCTGCCATTTCTAAATCATAGATAGGATAGTTTACTTCATGCTTTTTCAATTGTCATAATGCATAAGCTATCACTCATCCTTATTACATCAATACACATTCAAGTCCTATCCTCGACACATCACAATATACTATATATCCTTCAGTACTATTAGGTAAAGCTAATACTGGAGCAGTAGTTAGACATTTTTTTAGCTTCTGGAAACATCTTTCACATTCCTTATCACACATAAACTTAACTCCCTTCTGAGTTAATTTGGTTAGCAAAGCAGCTATTTTTAAGAAGTCTTTCACGAACCTTCTATAATATCCTACTAATCCAAGAAAGCTACATATCTTGGTCACTGATGATAGCTGGGGACATTTTAATACAACTTTTACCTTTTGAGGATCCACTTGAATTTCGGCTTTCGATATCATGAGACCTAAGAAATGTACTTTTATTATCCATAACTCACATTTCAAGAATTTTGCATATAATTTGTGCTCTTTTAGTATTTATAGCATTATTCTTAAGTGCTTGTCTTTAGTTTTTGAATATATTATAATATCATCAATAAACACAACGACAAATTTGTCTAAGAATGACTTGAAAATTTAATTCATCAAGTCCATGAATGCTACAGAAGCATTAGTGAGTCCAAACGACATAACTAAGAATTCATAATATCCATATCACATATGAAATGCCGTTTTAGGTACGTCTTCCTTCTGAATCTTTAGTTGATGATACCTTGACTGTAGATCAATCTTTAAAAAGTACCTCGATCCTTGTAGTTGGTCAAACAAATCTTCAATTTGGGGTAAGGGGTATTTGTTCTTAATAGTGCCCTTATTCAATTTTTGATAATCTATGCATAATCGTAATGACCCATCCTTTTTCTTTATAAATAATATTGATGCTCCCTATAAGGATACACTTGGTTGTATGAATCCTTTATCTATTAGGTCTTGTAGATGCTTTTTTAATTCTTTCAATTCTACAGGAGCCATGCAATACGAGGCTATAGATATAAATCAATTCCAGGTATACTTTCAATTATGAACTCAATTTCTCAATCTAGTAGGAGTCTAGGTAGTTCCTCTCAAAACACATCTGAAAATTCACTTACCATATGTGTGGTTTTCAACTTCATTTCTTTTTTCTTTGTTTCCTAGATAGAGGCTAGCCAAGCAGTACATCCCTTTTCCAAAAGTTTTCTGGCTTTCATACATGATATAAAGGTAGGTATTCCTGCTCTTTTCTCACCATGGTATGTTTAGGCTTTACCATTCTTTAGATAATAAGTAATAGTTTTGTTATAACAGTCAACATAGGCATGATATTTGGACAACTAATCCATACCTAGGATGAGGCTATAATCTATTATTTCTAGCAAGATTAGGTTATCTGAAGTCAAATTCTTACCTACCTCCATAACACAATCTTTGATTCCCTGTGTAGCTATCATGGTTTCTCCCATTGGTGTATTAACTATTAAAATATCTTCTAATTTGTTTAAGGGTTTTGATAATTTTATTGCCAAATTCTTATATATAAATGAATGTGTCACACTAGTATCAAATAGCACCTTTACTTTCATATTACCAATGGAAACCGTACATGTCATTACTGCATAAGAAGCCTGTGCCTCTTGGCGAGTCATAGCATATACTCTGGCTTGGGCTCCTGTTGATTCCTTGCCTATATTTCTTCTTCTAGATGCTATCGGAGTCTTGGATGATGCTACATTAGAGGCTAGACGTATACTAGGTGTTATGGCATTCCCTTGAGGTTAAACAGTTGGATACATGTTAACTCTATGCCCTATTTGGCCACATCTGAAATAGGATCTACAGGGTTCAATATGTCTAAGATGGCATTTATTGCAAGGGGGAGGTCTACTATTAAGACCTGGAATTAGTGGAATCTGCATGAACCTTCTTGTACTTATCTCCATTCTGGCTCTAGGATTCACTTTTCGTGCATTGGTCCATTTCTGTATCTGACTTCCATTAGTAGGCTCACCATTTGGAGGCAGATTTAATATGGTTACAGCTTTTCTTGGATTTCTACTACTTTCGCCTTGGAATTTAGCCTTCCTTTTTCTAGCACTAAACTTCTAACTCTGGTGTTCTTTAAGGTGCAATTCTTCCTTAATTACTTAGTTCAAAGCTTATTTGTAAGTTGTTTCTTCTGATATATTTACTCAATCATAGAAATAGTCTCTCAATCCATACATAAATCTTTCTACTCTAGCCTGCTTTGTAAGCACTAGATGCTCCGCATATTTAGACAATCGAGTAAATTAAGCATTGTACTATGTTACAGGCATGTTACCTTGTTCTAGCTTTTCAAACTCTCTTACTTTTGCTTCTCATACACTAGGTGGCAAGAATCGATCTTTTATCTCTATCTGGAATTGTTTCCATGTTATCAGTTTATTAGCTACTATAATAGGTTCTATGTTATATATGTACTAGAAGTGGGCTACATCTTCCAATTGATAGCCCACTAGCTCTACCATCATGTTTTCACTACATCTGAGCAATCAACAAGTTCTTTCTATTTGATCCAGGAATTGATACAGATCTACTTCTAGATCAGTCCCATCATACTTAGGAGGGTTCAATTCTAAAATTCATGCACTAACTATAATCATTCCTTAGAAGGTAATGGCTGAACAATTGGTCTAGGTTTAGATTCTGGTGCGAGAGCTGGTACTGGTACTGGCCCTGGCATAGGTGCTAGTACTTGTTGGGATTAAGCTAAAATCCTTTCGACAATTTATTGCAACAATGCAGCCCAAATAGGCATTTGTGGTTACTCTGATACTACTTTTTGAGCACTAATAGAAGGTATACTAGTAGAAGCTTCATGCTCTGATACCATAGGTACCTCAGGGTGTGCCCTAGTAGGTTTTCCAGGCCTTTTAATTTGGGTTTGCTTTTTTTTAGCCATCTTTATCTATTTTTAGAACAATTGCAACCCATAAACATTAGTTCTAGTAATACAATAGAATACAAATTTTACCTAGTTATTTTCATGGACTGCACAATTTGACACTTGTAATCTTCATTTTTTTATCACCTTGTAGCCTATCGAGCCCATCTAAAGACACAACATGTCCCTTGTTACCCTGTTCTGGAACACAATACATGAACAGTGAATTAAAATGAGGAAATATAGGAGAAATTTAATGTTTAACATTTTGATGATGTATTATTGTGTTATTAGAACATGCTTAAATAGTGGAATGTTTAAATGAAATTAATTGGATATTATAAGAAAATTTAGAACATGACATTAAAGTAAGACTCCTATATACTAAATAAGATAAATGTAGAATTCCTTAATACTTAATTCTTGCATTTTTGTTTAAATGAATGTTTTGTATGTATGATTGTTATTGTGTGTAATGATTAGAAATGTATATTATTTAAATGGCTAGTGCGTGCATTGGACGATACCCACATGATATAATTATGTACATGCCTTGAAAGGCTAGTGGGCCTTGAAGCATTGCTATGCTTCTGAGTCTTATTTCCTATGACTTGTGGGGGAAGTATTGTATCCTTCTGAATGAAGATAAGGTATGGTAAAGGTTAGAGGGATAAGGTTGGGGGTTTCGACCTTAGTGGCGGGGGATAAGGTTGAATCGAAGATATAAGAAGAAACCTTGTACCTAATTAGCCATTTGTTAATATCCAGTCTAATTATTCTTATTTGAATATTTTAGATAAGATTCTTAGTGGATGATATTGAGTAAAAGTACATTAAATCTTTAGTTATAAATGATAATCCTACAATATAAGAATAATACAATAAAAGGATAATTGTTACTCATTGAGTATCTTAAATACTCATTTCTTTCTGTGATTTCTTTTTCTTTTACAGAGGATAAACCTAAACCAGCACAAATAATTTAACACTTGCTTGAACTTCTGGCTGTTACCATGAGTCAATACTCAAATGCATAAAGAGTTTTTGCATAGTGTATATACGTCCTGATATGCATATGTATACATGTTTTATGACATTATGTGTAATACTAATCGTATGTGTATTATAGTAATTTATTATATATGTAAGAAAAATTTCAGTTACATTCAGGTGTTATGAGTTAATGTGATAAAATAAGGCTTGTAAAGGTATTTAATTGATAATCTTTTATTAGTTAAATACCTTTATGCCGATCACGATGACTGTAGGAATTGGTCATGATAGTGTGGTTCTTCCTTCGACAGTAATTATGGAGTAGTAAGCTATAATTATCATTAAAGAAATTGATATACATGCATAAGGATCCTATTTGTATGAGGCTAATTTGATTGGATTGAAATTCTAAGATGTAGCAAGATGTAAGACTTTAATTAGAAAAAATTAGATCTTTAGGAATGTGGAATTTACTTAACCATAAGCATAAATACAGTAAAATAAAATGATGATTAAGTAAGTAAATTATTTATTCAAATCACACAAGTCATATAGTCTTGCTTAAAAAATTTATATTAGTTAATAAACTTGAATTAACCTTATGATTTATGATAGCCTAATATTAGGTTGATATCCATATAGTAATACGGATAAGCTCAAGTGGTTAATAAACTTATAGATGAGAATAAAACATTAATGAAATGAAAAATAGTTAGCATTAACTTTTGGATGGACATAATCAACTATGCTTGGCTATAATTACTTTTTAAGTTCACATAGTTAACTAGAAGTGTCCAAGTTGCACTCTAGACACACATAGTTAATTATATAATTAATTATATCCTTGTTTTCAAACACCACTATAAGATCTATGAATCCTAAGGATGTTGCACATACTTATTCATATAAAATAAAGCTGAATGGTTCTAAATATGATAAATGAGGATAAAAAGAAATGGTAAAGGTGATTGTATTAGTATAAGAGAAAAAGATATGAAATAATTTGATGTGTTGTAGAACTGTAAAAGTTTTAGATTTTGAGTCTTGTTTAAATAGATGAGTGTATTATAATCTTACTTACAAATAGATGTAATAACATGCTTAGAACCATATAAGCAGATATTTAAGATGATGAGACACTAATGTAATATGAAACTTTGATACTAAATTTTATGTCTTGTTTATAAGGATGAATCACTTGTGGTCCTTGTTTATGATGGTATAGGAAGAAGGTTAATCATACTTTGATTTTATTAAGACCAATCAAACTTAAAACTTTAAATTCCTCTTTCATGTTTGAATGGATGAACTACGTAAAGCTTATAGGTTTAGGAGAATGAGATGTAAGTACTTATATCATGGGAATTGAAATAGATTAGATATCTTTATTTAGACTTATTCATTTAACTAATAAGTGTTGCATGGCATTAGATGTTATACTTATATAGTCCACAAATATATGAGAATTATGAAAACTAGCATAATAAAGTAGAAATTAATTAGTAAGAATTAATCAACTATGAAAAGCTTGGATAGTTGAAGTAAATGTAGTCTAACTATTTTGTTAAAAATAAAATAAGTAGGATGATTAGAGGTCTATAAGGTAAAGACAAAATAATCATTCCAAAAACTAATTTATTTATGCTAGATAAGTATAACATTAGTAATAGGCAATAAAATTAAGTGGAGAAAAGGAGTTGAGTAACTTATGTTTGAACTTGATGGAATATTGATGGAATGTGGAAATTGATATAGGATATAGGGATATGTTTAAGGCTGGAAAATCTAGGCACCATCATATTATAATTCAAGTAGAAGTGTAGAGTTAAGAAGTTTAGCTTTTAAGGCTTGAACTAAAAGGATAATATCAAATAATGTTATGTGACTTATGAATCTTTGTTATAGTAAATTACATGTTGAGAATTATGGATATTCTTCTAATTTAGAGCTCTAATGAATTTAATTAAGGCAGAATCATTCCATTAAAGTAAAATGTAATGGTAAAACTAGTAAGATATGAATTAGAATCTATGTAGTATACTTTGCGTTGAACTTAAATCCCTATAAAGAAAATTTCTAATTCTTAAATTTTATGCAATATTTAAAAGCCACAAATCTATAGTAAGAGTTAATAATCCTATTCTATATCAATTATTAATATGATTGTATATTTCCCACTTATCCATATTCTTGTACTATAGCATTTAAGGGTGAAATTCATATTTATATGAAATTATTATGAGAATACTATTATCTAATAATATTTAAATAATTTTAAAAGTGTAAATTACTTAAAAATGTTTAAGTAATGACTTGGAAGGTTTTCTTCTTTGAAAATAAGAATTAAATTTGATTTTGAGAAGTATTTTGCACAAGTTATTACTTAAGATAATTTATACTTAGGAAATAAGTTTATGTAAGCCAATGAACTTAATTGTTTTTATAAACAGTCGTTATGTATATTGAATTAGGTGTATGAATGATGTATAAAAATTGTGTTTGAATTTTATTAATGTTGGGATACAACATGAATTTATGGAAATTATATATGAACTAAAGCTTGATGGCACTTGCATATAGGAAAATGTGGTTGCACTAAAACTTATATTTTTATGCTCTAAAGTAAATAAGCATGTATATCTATGAATTGCTATGAAAAATATATAGTAATAAGGAAAGTTATGCTTGGACATGTCATGATAAAGTTTATGATCATATAGAAATGTAAAATAGTTACTATTAAAAAGGAAATCTTTAAAGGTTCTTTTAAATAAATATACCTAAGGTATAGGTGTTATGATGAAGTAGTTAATAATAGGGTTTTAACTCTTTTTTAACCCTACAATAATGTGATGGTATTTCTTAAGAATTAAGTAAGTAAATAGATAATTGAGATTGTATCATATTACTTAATGATTATAAAATAAAAATAAAAATTACTTGTCATCCATAGGATGTTGAAAATCAATACATCTATACCTGGTTTAAAATAAGTTATAATTCTCACCATTAGCAATTACATGTTAAAGGTGTTAGGGGTTCCACCCCTTTCATATGTGTTTAATGAGGTTTAACTAATTTAGGGAATTAATGAGTATATTTAATCTTATCGATAGGATAATTCAAGAAAACAAATTTGGTTGAAAGAAAATATGAATTGGTAATCCTCCCAAGTGTTATACCTTAGAAACTAGATTATTATACCATGATACTAGAAATGCTAGTGTTATGCTAAACTTAATGATTATAAAATGACAATGATAGAAGTGCATAAACAACTTGATGATAAATTTATTTATAAGCATTTGAGCTATTAAGTTTATCCCTAATAGATATTAAGATTAATCGCTTAATATGTGAGCTCTATGATGGTAATATTAAGGTAAAAGTAATAACAATATATATAGAATAATTAAAAAGTGGTAAGGAAAGTGATGGATAGGTCAATTACAAAGAAATTAAAAAGAATACTTGATTATTGAAAATGACTAAGTTATATGTGAATTTTGAGGATTTATGTTAAATGTAAGTCTTATATCTAAACTAAGATAATAGGATGCCTTAAATGAATACTTTATAAGATAACCTTAAAATTTGAGGATGATTTTTTTTTAAGTGAAAAATACTATTACACTTCTAAATTTTAAATATTATATATTCATTTACTAGTGATACTTTTCTTAGAATTTAAAATTTTTATATTGTGAAAAAAATGATTAATTAGTTAATTAATGTAGTGAAAATTCAAAATAGAGATTTTATGTGGAATGAATAAATTTCAATAAGGAAAATATGAATGACATGTTAAGGAAAGAAAATTAAGTAATTACTTAAGTTTTGAATAAAACTATGGGATAAATAGAAATAAATTATTTTAAAAGGAAATTAAAGGGATTTGTTAAAGAAAATGCTTTGAATAAGAAGAATTAAAGGTTATAAGTGAATAGAAATGAGAATGTAAGTATGAAAAACCTAAATATCAGCTCCCAAAACTGCATTTCACCTAATTTGTTCAAACCCTAATTTTCTTTACTCTTATTTCTCCTCTCACTTCATCTTTTTCAATTTTTTTTCAATCAAACAACTAAGGAGCAAAAACTTTATCAACTCCTTCCTACAAATAAGTTAAGATCTCTAAAACAATTAGGTTTTTTATTATTTTCCTTAATTTTAAGATGATTTGAGTATTTAAATTAAAAAAGGGTGATTGAACCCTAATGTGGAATCTTTGAGATTTTATACAATTAAAGCCAAGAGGCAATAAATCTAGCTTTTCAAATCCTCCTCAATACTAAGTAAGCAAATATTCTAATCGATTATTATATGAGATTCAATGATTTAGATTAAATATGTTAGGCTTACTTTATAATCACAAAATTGAGAATTTAATGCTATAAAATGAGATTATATGTAGGGATTGTTAAATCTTATGTAAATATTGATATGGATGCAATATACAATGATTTAATTGAGTATGGAAGTTTTAGAAATGAATTGGGAGTGATTATTTTTTTAATGAACTTTAATTTTTGAAGAATTTTATAGAACCTAGGCTAGTGGTTAACTATTAGCCCACCGAATCAATTTCTCACTATCTTTCCTGTAACTAATAGTTGATCATTAGATCCAATGGTCAATCATTAGTCCATAAACATTTAGGTTCAAAAGCTAATGCTTAACCATTGGACTTAGTGATTAACTATTAGCCTATTAGTACTTAGGCTTATAAGTACTTAGCATTATGATGTTAACATGAATTATTACATATTAAATAAGATTGAATACATATGTGAATCCATGAAGAAGGTATAATAATATTATGACATGAAATTTTGTTATATAAGTATTTGGATGATAATAAATAAGCAATATAAATATGTTTAAGATATGATATACTTGACACATACTTCATGAATGAGATTAATATATAACTATGCAAGGGGGCATAGAATGATTATGAATTAAACATGTGGATGTGGATATTAAAATACTGTGATTTGAATGCAAGTTGAAGTACTTGTGTTATTATTACAAGGTTATATGTTAAATGAGTTAATAATGCTAGGAAAAATGATATACATATATACTATAACTCTTTATATTAGATCTGTATGTTCATTTATAAAAGGATAAAATTAATCTTGGAGGAATAAAAATAAAGTTTATAAGGGGATAAAAATAAACCAAAAGTCATAAGAAGGTGTGCATGCTTTCCTTTTTGTTCTTATTTATAACATATTGTTATTGTACTATGGTTGGATACGTGAAATTATAAATATATGTGTAATATGCTCATAACCGTGATCTAATGTAGTTTGGGTCCATTTATATTTCTTTATAACACAAGTTATTCTTTGAGTAAACCATTTTTTTACCCTAATAAAGGTACGAAATTGTGATTGTTAATTAAAATGGAACTATAATTATAAATAAGTATGCACACATGTTAAGGAATATACATTTTACCATTTGTCTTAATCTAATTATATTATTATCGATTCTTAAATGTTTACTTACTGAATTTAAAAGAAACTTGCTCCTTTTCTTTCTTTGTTTGCCTTTTTTAGGGGTTCCTTCCTTTGAAATGTCCGGTTACCATCAATTGGGATGAAAATATGTCCACTTAAGAACTTTGTCACTAATATAAATGTTATAGTAATTAAAGTAGTCTTGCATGACAATTCATCAATACATTTTGTATTTGAATCTTGAAAACTACATACTTCTTAAGATCATAACATTCTTGCATATGAAATGTTGCATTTGATATAGTTTAGGATAGTTGGTAGGTGGTCACTTGTTGTGATTTTTTATGCTAGTCACATGCTTTAAGGATAAGTTGTGATATGTCCTAAACCTTCGCCGACATCATTTCCTTTTAACATTTTCCATAATAATAGCAATAAAGTTTACATCATAAATTTCTAGCTAAAGTTAATTTCACAAAATTCTATCCTTGCTTAATTTGTTTCTACCATTATACCATAACAAGGTAGGGTATTTTTATTCCCTAATTTATTTACAAGTGTTGTTGCTCCAAAGTAATTGTTTAAGTTTATTGAAGTGAAGATTGTTAGTGTGTGTCCTAGAACCAATCATATAAGATGATTAGAGTTATACACAATGTATTATATTTTATTTTAGGCAATTTAATTATTATATTTATTTTTATTATTATTATGTGCAATTTATAACTTAATATAATAATTATCCTTGGAATAGCTTTGCTATTCCTAAAATGCCCCTAGTCAAGTATTATTACGAAAAAGGATAGTAATAATACATCGAGACTAGCATGTATAGTGACTGATGATTACGAATCATGGATATGTGATATCAAGTCAATACATGAGTACATTGCTAGTGAACAATGTACTGGACTGACTCACTATGAGAATATTGCATGGATAAACGTGTCATAAGTTATTCTCATATGATCACAACTACACATAAACCTTTGACCTGAAGTTACTACGGTTCCCTACATGAGGAATTACTCACTTTAATATTGTCCTATGTCACCTTTAATCAGGATGACAAGTAGGGCATTGATTGGGTGTGTCATAAATCATGCAGAGGGAAGTGAGTGATGTAAATAGGATTTTGTTACTCTTATATAAAAGAGAAATATTATTAGGGCCCCTTGATTGAGTGAGACTTAGAAATGCATGACCATGCTCAATTGAATTAATATGTGATATTAATTATTTATTTTAAGTCTACTCAGTATCAAGAAATATAAATTGAACATTGACGAGGATGACACATTCCATGCCTCCAGTTCAATTTGGATATTATTACAAAAGGGTTATGATGCAAAACGTTGATCATGTATTAGGTGGATGTCGAATCACAGACATTCTTACTACTTGAATGGCAGTGATGTATTGCTAGATACCGCTCGCTGTCTATGGCTCAATAATAAGTCATTGTCAACGTAGTAAAAACCTACAGGGTCACACAAAAGGAGTAGGAATAAGATAATAATTAATTTAACTTATTTTCGTGCATATATATATTATTAAGAATAATAATTCACGTTTTATATATATATATATATATATATATATATATATATATATATATTATGTGATATTATTTGATATTAAAGAAATATCAAATAATTATCTTATCAGATATTAAATAAATATATTATGAGATAATATTATTCTGATATTTGATAACTATATGCAATTATCTAATAATTAAGATATTTATATTATGAGATAATATTATTATCTAATATTAGATAATTAATAGATAAGTCCTATCTCTTCCCATTATCTCTAGGATAAGGATAAGATGAGTTGTTAAGTGTGATTAGGATTTTGGAAGCATTATCCTAGTAGGACTAAGATTATGGCTTGCCTAAGTTCTATAAAAAGGGGACTTGAGGGCAGCACTTGATAATCACGTCCAAAGCTTCCATATAAACCCTAAATCACTCAGAAAACATCCGATCCTAATTCTTAGAGAGAAAAACGCATCCTAGCAGACGCGTGAAGGGTGAGAGGTCATTGTTCACTCCGTGTGGATACCGTAGAGATGCTGTACCTTCCGGCCGGCGTTTGATTTATCCGCTCTCAAGTTTTGATCAGTAGAAACACGAGTGCCCAATAGGTAAAACCCTAATCATTGACTTATGTTTTTGCATGGATCCTAGGTAGAATTCGGATCAAAATTTAAAATTCCGCTGCATGTGATAATCCAAATTCCAACAAAGATGACATTTTAGGGTGATAGTTCTTTTTTGTTATAGCTTCAATAATTTCACCTACTTTTAACCCAATCACTATAGACAAGTCATTGTGTTCCATATATTCTAAGATTGGTACACTTTTGTAATGCTAAGGTTATCTTCCAAATTTAATTCCAAAGAGATGATGAACTTAGGTAAATAAAAAAGGTCTTGAATTTTATCTTAATTAAATTTAAATTATTCTAGTGTATCGATCCTTATTTATGAAATTAACAATTTGATAGTTTCGTATTCTATATTCATTGTTTCATTCAAATAGCTCTTGGATCAACAATTTTGCTTATTGCTAAAAGATTACTTTGCTACTTTGTTTAAAGGTACTTTTAGTAATTGAGTGAGATTTGTGCTTAAACTATGTTATTATCATTTATTGCATCTATTTTTTTAATAAAAATAGATGCAATAAAAAATAAGGAAGCATGTTTATGAAAAAAGAAAAGAAAATGAAATGTCTTGCATGTTCTAAACTTGAACAACTAATATAAAATTATCACAAGTCTATTTAGCTCGAACTTTTGTTAAAATTACAATAGTTTATTGATAATTGCATTAATGAGTTAGTTGATTAAATACATTATTTTAAGGCTTACCAAACCAATTATTCATTATTTTTTAATATGGTGACATTAATTTTTTTAAAAAAATTTATCAACATGTTATGGATAACAATATCTTTAAACATGATCAATCTACGATTGCTAGAATTTTAGAGTTGGAAGCTCAAGTTTAGGTTTTGAAATCTAACAATGAAAACCAAATTTGGCAATAATCAATTAAATTGTTTAGAGGAATAAAAATTGGAGCTTTAACATCAATTGGGCTTATTGGAAGACACTTAACAATAGGGTGTGTTGCATCT
The DNA here is from genome assembly GCA_020226215.1 of Sindora glabra. Lineage (NCBI taxonomy): Eukaryota > Viridiplantae > Streptophyta > Magnoliopsida > Fabales > Fabaceae > Sindora > Sindora glabra. The sequence continues at coordinate 87,845,210 of CM035229.1, forward strand.
AGTAGTATTACGATTAGCATTTATGTTATTTAAATCACATTTAAGGATATTAAAGTAGAGGTAGATTAAGTTATGATGATAGAGATGTTTAAAATTATGATATGAATTATAAGTTTTGATTATCTCAATTGAGTAGCATGTAAAAGTAAGTTATTGAATCCTTATAAAACTAAATAAACATTTTAAAATAGGAGACATAAGAGTGTAAATAAAAGGTATTAATTATTAGTTAAGTTATGACATGTGTACTTTTTAATAAAATAAGATAAGGTAAATCAATTGAAAAGGCTTAAAAGAGTTATATTTTCCTTTTTCTATTTTGCCTGAGGTTGAACCTTTTTGGAATAAAACCTTCCTCCTTCCTCTTTCCTCATATTTCCTATTTCCTCACTCCATACAAGCCATTGAAAGCCTAAGATTTTTGTGATGGATCTAATATTGTTATGAGCTTTTCATAAATTTTGATGGTTTGATTGAGAGATGTAAAGTTATAAGTGAGACTAAAGAAAGATTATATTGAACGAACAGTGAAATCATTATAACATTTTTAATCTATCATAACACTAAACTTGACAATACTTAAAAAAAAATTACCAAAAATTTAAAAAAGATACAATTTTTGTAATGTTGCCTTTTTTTTTAGGTTTAAGCAATGCTTATTAAACAACACGAAAAAGCTATTACCTAGTATCAAATAGGCAACATTTAATTGACTATTGCCAATTATAATATATTATTTATATTAATAAGTAACATTTATTTTCTGTTACTTTTATAAATTATTTTTTAAACCTTATATTATTTTATACAACAATCACAAAAAGGATAAATTTAAATCACATCTTTAAATTTTAATTTCATCAAACTAGAAAAGTTAAAGAAACTTACCAATCTCCTATTGACTCTCATCCTTGGAAAGTTTCTCTTTTTCTTTCTAGCTCTGAGTCTATAACTACTAGATAACCATCACTTCCACCAATAACTTTTGATGATTGTCACCTTTATCGTCCTTCATGGTGTTAAAATGTTTTCATTTTCCATCGATGGTTGTAATTTATGGTCATACAATGTCTCTTTTTCACCTTGTTATTATCTTTTAGTGGCTAAGTCCATAGGAGATCTACCAAATAGAATCCATCCTCCTTATGTTTTTTATGATTAGGAAGTCAAATTGGTAGAGGAAGGCTCTGGAATAAAACATAACTACATCATGCATGGTGGGAAAACTTATCTATAATAAGGTTCTCAATAAAGGAATGATGAAGGCCATGTAAGTATTTTCTTATTTTAGGCTGTTATTAATTAGATCTATTTTATTTTATATAAAAACTAGATTAGACATGTTGCTCAATTATATAAGACTTAAAAATAATAAAATGATCCAATGGGTCATATATTTACTTCATTATTATAATTATTATATTAAAAATATGATTTGGGCCTATTTAGGCATATTTGGTGTAGGACTTGTTGTTGAATCTATGATTCGTGGAGTGAACTAAGGTTATATATTTATTGAAGTTAGGTTCCCCCTCCACACTAGATGTTTGCAATTGTTCTCCCCATCAAAGCATCGTGAACTACAGAAGGTATAGGAGGGGAAAACCTTGTTCTCTACACAAATATTTATATGAAAAATTAAAGATCACAAATGGATTTAAGAGGTATACAATTTTATTAATTTTAATGTTCTTTAATTATGTGATTCTAGTTTTGATATATGATCTGTAAAATTATAAATTTTTACATATGGTATCAGAGTAGGTTATATCAAACTAGAACCCTAATTTAGTTAATTGTAATATATATATATATATATATATATATATGTTCGGACGTATTTTGTATATATTAAATTAAAATTCGTTTAGTGTCTGGCACATATATATGTTTCAGCATTCGATTTCATATAAATGTTTCGTTCTTTGGCGTTTTCATTCTTTTGAAACATATATATAGACATTTTATATATAAAAGGGATTCAAGAGTTTGTGTTTTAACTTTTATATAAAACAATTTTTCTGACTTTCGATTTGGCATTTATATATATATATAAAAAAATCTAACTTTTACTGTATATATTTCGGGGTTAAATTTTCGTGTCAATGCGTTGCTTCGGTATTTGCGAGAGCATTTGGAATTCGTTTTTGCACTATTTGGCTGTGACTTTGAAATCCGTTTTTATATACCTTTGGAGTGTTCTGGATATATATAAAGTTTTTTTCGATATCTACTTTAAATATATATTTGGTCATGTATGTCTGGCGTTTCATATACATAATTTGATTTGACGTTTTCTCTAGTTCAACATTCTGGATATATAATATACACGTGCATGATTTGGTTCACCGTTGCATGCATATATATGTGTGGCATCTTTTTCATATATTTACTCTGGCTTCTGTACGAATATGTTTTATATATCTTTTGGCATTTGGTTTATATTCTAATCTTATATATATATATATATATATATATATATATATATATATATATATATATATATATATTTGGCTTCCTTTTCATATACGTTTATATATGTTTCGGCATTCTATATATCATAATCGTTATATATATTTGATGTTATATATATATATATGTTTTACTTTTATAATTCATGCTTTGGATTTTATTTTTATGAGCTTTCTTTTTATTTAATTTTGGCATAAATTTAATTGTTAAAATTATTTTGATGTATTCCAAGAATGAGACATATCTTGGAAAAATTTATATGGAGGCAAATTTTTTTTGAGCAATTTGAATATATATTTTCCCTATTTAGAATTGAATTGATGGAATTAAATGTTTATCATCACAATGATCATTTAACAAGTTAATTAATTATTTTGTATTATTAGGAATGTTCTTGTTATTTAAATTAATTTATATAATCACCTACCCACAGGAGACTATTATATGAATTAATTTGGATAACTTGGAGCTTTTATAATAATAGGTAGGTTGATGATCCTTCTGCCCATAGATGTTGAATTTTTCAATATTATTTATTATTACATTAACTTGATATTTTAAGGATATCTTAAAATTTATTACTTTTTCCACCCATAGGGGAATCTGTAATAATATTCAAGGTACCTAATATTTAAAAGAAATATGAGCTATTATTATTGCCGATGATATTGACTAAATTTTCTGCTATTATCATTGTTTTTATCTCCATGTACTTTTTCCTTCAATAATTAATCTTTTCTAATTGAAACTCTAACTAGAAGAAATTATAAGAGCTAGAAAGAGGATGTGGAATTAGCCTTGATTATGATGGATGTAGATATGACAATTAGAGTTAAAAAGCCTGCTGATTTAACTAGCTCAAAGTACTATTGAGCAGAAAACTTATTATGAGAAATGGGATAAGGCCAATCGCTTGACTTTGATGGTAATGAAGAGATCAATCTCTAAGGGTTCAGTTCGAGCTATTCCAAATACTAATAATGCCAAAACTCTTTTTACTTCCATTGGAGAAAGGTATGTAGTTTCTAATAAGGCCGAAGCTGGTCAATTGATGGAAAAATTTGTTAATATGAGGCATGATGGCACTGGTGGTGTTAGGGAGTATATTTTGAGGATGGTTACTATTTCTACTAGACTTGGTGAACTTGAATGCCCTGTTAATGATACTTTTCTTATTAACCATACCCTAAACACTTTACCTTCCTAATTTAATGCCTTAAAAACCTCCTATAATACCCAAAAAGAAAATTAGCATGTTAACACCTTGATATCCATTTATGCTCAAGAAGAACAAAGAATGAAATATGAAGTTTCAGGAAGTGTGAACTTAGTCAATCAGCCACATCCTAAGAAACCTTTTAATAAAAGAAATTTTAAATTCCAAGGTAAAAATAGTCCTGAAAGAAACCTTAATCATAATCGTCATGGTTGTAAACCTATGATAACTAAAGATGAATGTTGGTTTTGTAAGAAGGCAGGTCATAGAAGGAAAGATTGTTTTGCTTATAAGAAGTACTTGAAAAATAAAAATAAGAAGAAAAATAAAACTAAATCAAGTAATTCTTTTGCTTTCATTTGCTTTGAATTTAGTTTGATAGATATTCCTGTTAATTCTCGGTGGATTGACCGTTGAGCATCTGTCCATGTTACTAATACTTTGTAGGGATTCAAGAGCAAGTGAAAGCCAAGTAGGTATGAAGTTAATCTATGTATAGGAAATAGAGAATGAGTGCAAGTGGAATGCATAGGTACAGTTGATTTGAAATTAGATTCAAATTTTGTTTTATCTTTGAAAAACACTTTATATGTATCATCCATGAGGTGAAGTTTAGTTTCTTTATCAGAACTTCAGGATTTAAATATTTATTTGAGTTTTAATAATGGATCTTATTAGTTATTTTATAATTTTATTATCATTGGTAATCTTTTAAGATTTGATGGTTTGTATAAATTGAATCTTGATTCTAAATAGTTTAATTCTCTTCATATTATGAATGTTAGTGTTAAAAGGTCTTTGTCTAAGGAAAATTCTTTTCTTTTGTGGCATAGATGTCTTGGTCATATATCAAAAGAAAGAATTAATAGGTTGATAAAAGAGAATGTTATTCCATATCTTGATAGTTTTGATCATGATTGTGTTGATTGTATTAGAGGAAAGATGACTAGAAAAACTAATAAAGACTTACTCATAGTAAAGACCTCTTAGAGATAATTCACACAGATATAAGTGGTCCTTTCAAGAACACCTTATGTGGGAATAAGTATTTTATAACTTTTATAGATGATTTCTCCCGTTATGGCTATGTCTACCTTGTAGATAATAAGTCACAATCTCTTAAAAAGTTTAAAATTTTTTAAAGTTAAGGTAGAAAAATAATGTGGTAAAAAGATTAAAATTGTGAAGTCTAATCGCAGTGGTAAGTATTATGATAGAGCTGATAATACAGGACAGTTTATGTGATCTTTTGCCAAATATTTGCAGGACTGTAGGATAGTTTCCTAATTTACCATGCTTAGGACTCCTGAACAAAATGGAGTGACTGAAAGATGAAATCACACTTTGATGGATATGGTAAGATCCATGATAAGTAGAACTAACTTACCAATTTTTCTTTAAGGTGAAGCTTTGAAAACTTCCATGTATATCCTAAACAAAGTCCCTACCAAATTAGTATCCAAAATACCCTTTGAACTTTTCAAAGGATGGAAACCTAGTCTAAATCATCTTTAAGTATAGGGTTATCTTGCTAAAGTAAAAATCTATGACCTCATGGCATCAAAGTTAGATCCTAAAATCACCAAGTGTTATTTTGTTAGATATCCTAGTGGATCCAAAGGCTACAGATTCTATTGTCCTATTCATAGGGTAAAGATAGTTGAGGCATTAGCAGCAAAATTTCTTGAAAATTATATTTGTGATTCTAGTGACCTTCAAAATGATAACAATGTTTTAGAGGAAACACTAGACATTTTTCCTATGCCTGTTATGCAAGAAAGGATTGTGTATCAACCTGTTAATAGAATGCCTAATGTACAAAATTATGAGAGTGTTGTGAATAATCCTCCTCAATTAGAAGAACTTGTTGTACCTATTGATGCTCCTGTTAGATATTTTGAAAAGGTAAGAAGGCCAGCAATCTCAAATAATTATGTTGTGTACTTGGGTGAGGTTAATTATGATATTAGGCAAACTATTGATTTAATGAATTATAATGAAGCAATTTCTTATGAACAATCTAGTAAGTGGATAGAGGCAATGCATGATGAGATTCAATCTATGTATTCTAATGAAGTATGGGAGCTAGTTGAAATTCCAGATGGTTTCAAACCTATTAATTACAAATGGGTGTTTAAGACTAAAAAGGATTCAAAAGGTAAAATTGAATGATTCAAGGCAAAATTGGTAGCAAAAAGGTATACACAAAAGGAAGGAATAGACTTTAAGAAAAAATTTTCACTTGTACCTTCTAAAAATTCCTTGAGAATTATTGTGGCTTTAGTGGCTCATTATGATCTGGAACTCCATCAGATGGATATAAAAACTGTTTTCTTAAATAGAGATTTGTGTGAAGAAGTCTACATACAACAACTAAAAGGTTTTATTGAAAGTGGAATTACATATATGGTTTGTAAGTTGAAGAAGTTAATTTATGATCTTAAACAAGCATTCAGGCAATGGTATTTGAAATTTAATAAAATCATATCTTCTATGGGTTTTGTTAAAAATAAAGTTGATCAATGTATATACCTTAAGGTAAGTGGGGGTCATTTCATTATTCTTGTTTTATATGTGAATGATATATTGCTCACTAGCAATGATATTAATTTGCTTCATGAGACTAAATCTGTGTTGTCTCAATCTTTTGATATGAAAGACCTTGGTGATGCATCTTTTGTTTTGGGTATTGAAATCCATAGAGATAGGTCTAGACACTTGTTGGGACTTTCACAAAAGGCCTACATCAATCATGTTCTTAAAAGGTTCAACATGGATAAATGCAAGCCTGGAAATGTTCCTATTTCTAAAGGTGACAAGTTTAGTAAAGATCAATGTCCTGAGAATAAAATTCAAAAAAGTTTGATGAAGGATATACCATATTCCAGTGCCATAGGAAGTCTAATGTATGCCCAAGTTTGTACTAGGCTTGATTTATCTTTTGTTGTTAGTGTTCTTAGTAGATATCTTTCTAATCCAGGTGATAAAAATTGGATTGATATTAAAAAGGTAATGAGGTATTTACAAAAAACCAAACACTATATGCTAGTATACATAAGAGTCAATGATCTTGAAGTAATTGGGTACATGAATTTAGATTTTACTGGTTATGTAGATGATATGAAATCTTTTTCTTTTGGTTGGTGGGGCTATCTCTTAGAAAAGTGTGAAATAAACACTTACCACGTCTTCCATCATGCAAGCAGAATTTGTTGCTTGTTATAATGCAAGTACACATACAATATGGCTTAGGAATTTTATTTCTGAGCTGAAAATAATTGACTCCATCTCAAGGCCTTTGAGGATTTACTGTGATAATTTTGTAGCAATAATGTTCTCAAAGAATAACAAAACATCTAGTGGTTCTAAACATATTGAAATTAAGTACCTTACAGTAAAAGATTGGGTTAAGAATGGTGACATTCTTGTTGAACATGTTGACACTTAGATAATGATAGCAGATCCTCTAACTAAGGCTATTCCACCTATTATTTCCAAGCAACATATTTCAAACATGGGTGTTTTGAATTCTTTTAATGTAACTAGTTAGAGGGAGAGTTTACATTATAAACTTATTTATATTATTTTTTTTTGCAATTTGTTTTGCTATGAACTAATGTATCTTTTTATTTTATGTGCACATTATGGAAACTATATGTTATTATTTATCTTGAGATATAGTTATTTTCTTAGTGAAAACATTCTTTCCTTTTGCATTAATGTAACTACAGTTGTTTCCTTGGGGAGATGAAATTGAAAATTAGTATTGTATTTATAAAAGTAACTATAGTTGTCTCTTTGGGGAGATGGTTACTTATTTTATGGTGTTACCCTTATAAAGGATCACAAAGTGGACCTTTATACTATAGTATAGAAGGATCACTTAGTCATACTAAATGTGTAACTACACGATCACATTCTTGTGATTATGTCAATAAAATAATTGACTCTCATAATTATGGATGTACTAGATAGTAAATTGATATATCATCATCCATAGTTCAAAGTTGGATGCCTTGTTGAACCCAATCATGGTTTGAGGTAAATTGTATTGAGCTATGATCTATTTTATAACCACTTATGTTATTGTTTGATCTAGAAGTCATTTTTCTTAACTGATTTTTTTTAAATTGATAAAACCTAATTAATGTTGCCTAAGTAGGAGAATGTAAGAATTTTCTTATTTTAGGCTGACATTAATTGGATCTATTTTATTTTATATAAAACAGAATTAGATATGTAGCTCAATTATATAAGACTTGAAAATAATAAAGTGATCCAATAGGTTATATATTTACCTCATTATTATATGTATTATATTAAGAATATGATTTGGGCCTACTTAGGTATATTTAGTGTAGGACCTATTGTTGAGTTTATGATCAGTGGAGTCAACTAGGGTTATATATATTATTAAGGATAGATCTCCTCTCCACACTAAATTTTTATAATTCTTCTCCCTATCAGAGCATCACAAACTACAAAAGGTGTAGGAAGGGAAGACCTTTTTATCTACACAAATATTTGTGTGAGGAACTGAAGATCACAAATGGATTTAAGAGGTACGAAATTTTATTAACTTTAATGTTATTTTATTATGTGATTCTAGTTCTGATATATGGTTTGTAAAATTATAAATTCTTATAGGCTATGATAAAGAAAAGTTGGAATTTGCACTCTAATCTAAATATAGCCAATACGAGACCAAATATATTCCTTTTTACATTCAAAAACCTTGATTCTATGATTGAGATCATTCATAACTTATCATGAAATATAATGGGTAATTTATTAAATATTGTTAGAAGGACTTTGGGTAGTATTTTACAAAAGGTTAACTTCTATCAAACAGTGTTTTAGGTTCAGGTTTATTATCTCCCTTTTGAATTCTTTGAAGAAAAAAATGTCGTTAGGATTGGCCATAGACTAAGCAATGTCATAAAGGTGGAAGTTCCTTAGTGTGACGGCAGACTTTTTCGTCCCTTTTATCCACATCAGGGTTGAAATTGATATTTCTAAGCCTTTTCTTTTAGGAGTCTAGGTTCTAAGAGTAAAGGAAAGTAAAGCCTGGGCAGTTTTCAAATATGAAAAATTACAAAATATGTATTTTGGATGTGGTTTAATAGGGCATGAACAAGGGTTTTGCAAAAACCTTAAACTAACCTCTATTAATATGGATAAGTTTCGTAAATATGGCCCATAGTTATGCATTTCAGTGGAAGAGCCTTTGGCAGATATAATTCAAATTGGTAAAGTGGCAGTCATAAGAGATGATAGTGGCCCAAAGGCAGTCCGTTATAGGTTTAGAAGTAGCCTATCTCCTTCAAAGTTATGCAAGGAGGTTAAGCACTCAATTGAACAGGCGACTTACCTTTTACAAGCCACTCAAGTTTAATTAGCACTAACCTTGGAAGCAAGAAGCTCTTTCAAGGGTTTTCAACTTATTATAGTATAATAGTTTGACAAGTTATGGATAGGGTGTATCTAGCTCTTCTTTCCTCTAAGAAGGATGAAAGTAGTGAAATTACTTCTGACTTCCTGACTAGTCTTATGGTCCTAATCAAATGTACTCATGTAGATGATAAGATTTGTGAACATACAACAAGCAGTAAAAGGAAATCACTTCAAAGATCATCTTTGATAAAGGAACCCTAAGTAAGTAGGCAATAAATTTAAGAAACTTTGATTCAGGGTATTAAGGTATCTCATTTCATATTGGTAGGAGTGATTCTCTTGACAACGGATAGAAAAAGGCCTCAATATCTTTATGGAAGAATTGGGCATGAAAAGATAGTATTCTATATATTCAATATTTTATTGCTAAAGAAGTAGGCCTCATCAAGTCCCCAACCTTGCCATGAAATTCCTTACTTAGAATTACTAAGGGATGAATTAGGCCTTAATAAAAAAGGCTCTTTGAGCTCTATTTCGACTGTATCATTTAGATTGTATCTTTTTATACAAAACAAAGGCCTTACTAAACAAAATCAAGGTGATAGTAATGCATCTTGGTTTAAATTTTCATATTACAGAAGTTAGGAATCCCAGAAGGGGAAGTTTATCATTCCTATGGCTATTTACTCCAGAGTTGGCAATATTACATTGTAATGCAAGATTAATTCACGTAAGTATTAAAGTTGAAAGTGAGCAGAATTCTTAGTTTTTTACGAACGTGTATAGATCCATTTACTAAATTGAGAGGTATGAATTGTGGAACAGCTTATATGAGATCCATGATACAATCGGTGGTTTTTAGACAATCCTTGGACATTTCAATGTTGTATTGCACTCCTTTGATATCCATGATACAATCGATGGTCTTTAGACAATCCTTAAATATTTCAACGCCGTCTAGCACTTTTTTGATAAAGTCAGGGTTAAGGCAATTGGCACGTCCAATGATAAGGTTCTTGTAGAGTTTATGGATTTAATAAGTGGCATTGAACTTAACTTTATCGGACCAGTGGACACATAAAAAAGCAAATGATTAAGAAGAGATTGGATAAATTAATTTACAATGAAAGTTGGCGCCTCACTTTTCCTAGAGCAGTAATATGGCATTTAGTTAGCATTCAATTAGACCATTGTCTAATTACCCAAGACATATTATTTGATAAAGATAATCATCCAAGGCCTTTTTGCTTTTATCTCCTTAGTTTCAAGATGACAAGTGTGAGGAAGTCATTAAAAAAGCATGGGATAGTTATACTAGTGGACTAGCTCTTATTCAACTGGTAAGTAAGATCAAAAGGGTTTAAGAGGCTTTCACTAAATAGAACCGAGAACATTTTGGCTACTATCATACTGGACTACAATAGCTCTATAAGGCCTTATAGGATTTTTCTCTACAACCTCTTACTATTAAAGACAAAACCTTTTAAAAATAGCTAAGGTGGAATATCTAGGAGTAACTAGTTAGGCAGAAAGAAATTTAGAGGCAAAAATCAAAGATCCTGGGGTCTACATAAAGGGGACACTAATTCTAAGTTTTATCATTTATTTATAATCATTTGGAGGTGCAGAAATAATATTGTTGGCATTCAACTCTTTTCAGGTTTGTGGTTGAAAGATAAGACTTAAATTGCTAGATACTTTCTAAAAGCTTTATACAACTAATCGGGGGTCTTTTCTACCAATTATGAGAAATTTGACTCATCCTGTAATTATTGATATGGAAAATGATGTAATGACAAAGATTTCATCTGTGGAGGAAATTAAGGACACTTTATTAGCTATGTTGGATCTTAAATCACTTCGCCCAAATGGTATAATGGCTCTATTTTAAAATAAGTGTTGGAACACAATGGGACCAAAACTTACAAAGATAGTACAACATTTTTTCTTTGATATAGTCATGTTGAGGGAAATTAATTCCATCTTTCTGATGCTTATACCAAAAGTAAACAAGGAAAAAAGTTTCGATGATTACTAACTTATTAGCTTATGCAATATCATTTATAAGTTAATCTCTAAAGTTATAGTTAATCAAATGAGACCAATCCTATATAAACATATCTCTTTAACCCAATTAGCTTTTATTCCTAGGATATGGATAGCAAAGAATGGATTACTGGCCTAGGACATCATTCATACTTTCAACAAGAAACAAGGTAGATAAGGTCTGCTGGGGATTAAACTTGACATAATACAATAGGGTTGAATGGTTATTCCTTATCGGTGTTTTTGAGTTTTAGTCCAGTCTTTGTCAATTGGATTAATGAACGTCTATCTATAATCTCATTTTCCATACTTATAAATGGGAGCTTAACTAGGTCTTTCACTCTAACTAAACTATGTTTAGAAGTCCTCTCCATTTTTTACAGCAAAAGCTAAAAGGAAAATGCATGGTGTCAAAATATCAAGGAATGGTCCAACAACATCCCATTTGATGTTTGCAGATGAGACAATTCAATTAATCAGAGCAAATGCACTAGAAGTCTAACATTTGAGACATATTACAAACTCGTGAGGAACAGTCTGGACAATAAATAAATAGACACAAGTCTGGTATTTTTTCTCTTGAAGTACATTCAAAATAGTTAAAGCTAATATCCTTAATTCAACAAAGATGAGCATACTGAAAAAAGGATGCAAGATATCTTGATATTCTATTATTTTTATCTTATAGCAAAACATATATTTTCAGGTTTTCGATTAACAAGGTTTAGGCTCAATTAGCGAGGTGGAAAAAGAACTATCTTTCATGGGCTAGAAGAGCCACGCTAATCAATTCAATGCTTAATCAAATCCCTATGTATATGATGTCAACACTAAAAGTGCCATAGGAAATTTGTTAAAAGTTAGATTCCTTGTGTGGTAGATTTTGGTAGGGGTACCTAAAGAGAAATGAAAATTTTTTAGTCTATGTGCCTAGTTATCCTTATGTCAACTGAAATCGCATGGGGGCTAGGTTTTAAATTATTTACTAATTTGAATCTAGCCTTATTATCCAAGCTATCTTAGAAAGTTACCATAAAAAAAACATAAGGTACTGTGTTTCTAAAAGAAACATATTAGTAATAATTATCAATTAACAAACCTACTCCCAATAATGGGATCTTGGGCTTGGAAAAACATTTTACAAGGGATCTTTATCATCAAGAAATCAGCCCTATTTTTAGTGGGACTTAAAACATAAGTTGAGGCCACAAAAGATCCATAGGTGGGCTTGTACCAGTTTTATACCACAAATCCAGTACAAGGTCATAATAGCAACAGAATTTACAATTAAGGATCTATTCTTCAAAAATAGGAAATAATAGAATAAGGAAGTTATTTAGCAGTTATTTCATCCTTATAACCTATATCATGCATACTCCTACATCCAAGCAAACATCTAATAAGCTGATCTGGACCTAACTACTTTGGGTCAATTTAGTATAAAACCTATGTACGGATCCATTATTGCTCAAATGCTAATTTCTAACCCCCCCTAAAAATGTAGATGAAAATCTGGGCAAAGGATATTGAACATAGATGTATGGCTATTTTTTAGCAATGTATTAATGAGGTACTACCTACTAGAGCTCATATAAGACACCTTACTAACTCATAAAATACCCTCTACTTGCTCTTTTAGCTAGTTTCCAAAATTGAACTCCACATCCTTGAAAGGTATAAAGTGATAAGTGTACTATGGTTTCGATTCAAGGATGTCGATATTCTTCAATTGGGATCCATTTCTATAGCATAATTCATAGAGACTTTAGTCATTGGAAATAGGAAACTTTATCCCATAGGAGATGGTAAAGCTAAAAGATAACTAAGTGCATTTACTACTATAGCTATTAAATGATAGTAGGAAGCCAGAAATAATTTTCTATATCATAGAACTCCATTTAAGATTGACTAGCTATGCATAAAGATTAAGGAGGATGTGAGAAGGAGGAGGATTATTTCTATCAAGAGTAATCTTCAGTTTCATCATCTCAAGGATCTCCATTAGGCTCGTTTACTTCAAACAATAACTAAGTGCCACCTCCTTGTTACTAAATCAAGTTGAATGTTGATGCATCATGGATGGATGGCAAAGCTACTATAGCAGTCATTGCTCTAAACTATAAGGGTGAGGTAGTAGGTTTCTGGTATGATAATAGTACCTACCTTATACCTCTTACTGTTAATTGATGGCTATCCAAAAAAGCCTTTTAGTCTCTTATAACTTCACTGAGCAATAAGTTATTGAGAGTGACTATTAATTAGCGATTCACTCTTTACAGCAAGCTTCAATCCACCTATAGCAAGCTAACTCTATCTTCGAGTCAGCCTTAGAACTGTATAGGGCTATCTATAATGTGTCATTACTTTAGTGTTATTAGTCTTATAATATGGTTGCATATAAGGCAAAAAGTTAAGTCATTAATGTCCTAGGCACTGGTACAAGACATCTTTGAAGTACCTTTGCCTTTACATGTTTTTATAGCCAAGGACTTAGCTTCTGTTCTTGTTTAATGCAATTTATTTTCTTAGTAAAAAAATAAAAAGTTTTAATTTCTTCAAGTTTAAAAAGAGCACCACTAATTTTAAAGAAAGAGAATACCAAAACCTGGTTTTCATTCTTCTTCTTTAACCTTGCTTTACTTCTTGAACCTTAATACTTGATTAGGATTTAAGAATTTGAAGGATAAAAATGAAGCTTGTTTGCTAAAAATAACATGGAATCTATACTTGAGATCCAATGATTTTTGGGCCAAAATACTATAAAACAAATATGATAAAAATATTCAATGACTTGGTAAAGTTACAGTGAAACAAATGAATTTATAGTTATGGAAAAAATTTAACTAGTGTCTAGTATCATTATATTAATGTGCTTACACAACAACATTTTTGGCTTATGACAATAGGAAAAAACCATTGCTTAAAGTTCAAAAAGCGTTGCCTAAAGAATAGACAATATTTTTCAAATGTTGTATCATTGAGAATTGCCTATTTTTTAGGCAATGATTTTTTTAAATTTTCAACAACAACTTTTAAAAATCGTTGCCTATTATTATATTATAGGCAATTATTTTCATTTTTCTCTATAGCAACAGTACCATTGCTTATTCTAAAAATAGGCAATGGCTTTATCTTCATTTTGAACAATAATTTTTCCCTATTCCATATTATAGACAGTGGTTTTACCTTTATTTTAGTAACAATTTTTTACCATTACTTATTATTTATTATAAGCAATAATTTTTCTTTTATATTTAACAACAATTATTGATGTTGCTGATAAAGAATAGGCAATAGTTTTATTTTTTGCAACATATTTTGATTATTATTTATTTTTTTAAACAATAATTTAAACATTATTTACCAACATAAATTTTAAATATAATTTGTAATATGCAAAAACACAAGTAATAATTAAATTTTGAGAAATACTTATCTATTTATTTCAAATTCAAATTGAAAGATTCAAAATTACAATATCAAGTACATTCTTAATGTTCAAACAAAAATTTAAATTAATAACAATGTTAATAAAAAATTACCAATAACTATTTAGCAGTGCTAAAAAAAATCTTTATTAGCACCTACATCTTGAAATTTTAGTCCTTCATTATCTTGTATTTCTTCTTCACCATCAATATTTTCCTGTTATAATTACAAAATTAGACCTCCATAAGTGAATCTACTCACCTTAATACATATACCATGGAAGCTGAACTAAATTGATAATTACCTAGTTATAACCATGAAATTTTCCATATGCATCATTCCATTTCAAGTGATTGTAGCAAGAGGTACTAACCAACAATCATTAGTCTCTATGCTTTTTACAATCTCCTATATAAAAAATTGAGATACACAATTTATCATAAAAGATATAAATGCCATAAATAAGCTAAGAAAAATGGTATGTGAATAAGAAATTAACATTAGGGAAAGAAGATGTGAATTAAAATTGACCAAACAAAAAGATGTCTATTGTCCAATATCAACAAAAGGTTCTTGTTCAATAGTGATTCTTGCAAGTTTAGGGGTATATCTTTCTAATCAATTTATGATTGATAGAGAGTAAATATAATTATAAAATAGCATTAAACTAATACACCTAATAACAAAGATAGAAACACTAAAGATGAGTGGGCATTCTTGAATAAGTAATATTAAGAAAAATGGAGTATCACTACCAAAGGAGATGCGGATATTAGTTTTAAATGATCAACATTATCAAATAAGTAAGTCATATACTAGTGGTACTAATGCAATTGCTCATGGAACAAATAATATGAGCATTCAAGAAAAGATAATATTAGTTTAAAATAACAACAAGTACGCCACATGCTAGTGGAACTAATGTAAATTTACCATTAATAAGAAGTTTGATGACTAATTACAATACTCATTAGGAAGATTACCTTTGTGTATTTGCTATCATTGACCATAGAATTTACTATAACAATTTCATGCAACAACTCGATCTAAAATTCATATGAAAGCTAATGTAGTCAATAAGAAGACACAATAAAAAAGTAATTTAAGATTTCACACCAAAGGCTAAAATAAATATAGTCATTATCTATTAGTAGTTTTTTTATAAATATGAGAAAAACATCTAAACAATGAAATAATTATAATATGCCATTAAAAAATGCTTATAATATGTTATTAAAAAATGCTTGGTCCATATATTATATCCTCTAATAAAAATGTAAGATTTAAAATGAGATTCAAATTCTATAAGAAAATATGAATGTAAAAGTAGAAATAAGAGAGCATGTTGTATGTAATTAGAATTAGACCCAAGCCTTCAATTCAAACAATTACACATAACCACTCCCCAATTTGTTCCTTGCAGCAATAAGAAAATAAAGCATATGGACAAAACGATAACTTGAGACAAAATCATATATATTAATATTATCAACAATTATTTGCACAATATTATATAGTTGTGAAAGAGATCCAATGTACATAATAGGTTAAACTATGAAATAGAAGAAAGGTAAATTATATTATTAAGTAAAACATTTGGAGCAAAGTATTTATATACTTAATAATAACATTGAAGCCTGTAGGAAATGATTTTTTTATCTGTATCTAGAAAAACAAATAAGTATGAAAATGAAACTAAACATAAAAAATGAAGGGAATTTCTATCTAGATAAATCCATGTAATACCAATAAATAGGCTTGAAAGTTCTTCCATATGAGGGCTACTGCCAATGCTGCAGAATTAGGAATAAAGTTAATAATTGAAGTATAAATATTGTTAAAATAGAGCATGTTACATAGTTCTAACTTGTGAATTTTATCGTTTGCTACTTAAGTAAAATGGCTTTCTACAAATGAAAGCAATATAATTGCTTGTCCTAGTGTAAATGGTAAATTAGATTTTCCTTATCCAAGATGAAATCTTAAAGAGATCGAAATAGGAAGAAGTATTTTATACTTTATATCTAATATTCTATTGCTATTTATATCATTCAAGAGCATAAAGTATTTTTACAATACATAATTCACAAAGCAAGATCTCTCCAATGCTCTACCTTAATACAGTAGTCACAGTTTACATTTTATAACTCCAAGTTTCATAATGAAATGCCACATACTTAAGTTTTCTTGATATTGGCATGTGTAAACATTATGGTATAATCATAAAATAATAATTGTAGATAATTTATACTTTCAATATAATCTATAAGATATTCATGAAAACTTCATTAATGTAAAAGAAGCTATCTAATTGAAAAAGGAAGCTATCCAAAAAAGTCTAGTGTGATAACCAAGATAACAAAATAACACTATTAACAATATATAAAAATATATTAAAAGTTAGTTCAGGCTAAATAGTTTCCATGTGGATTTCTATATATAATATATCTATAATTATGTATAAAATTAGGGAAATTTAGAAGAAGAATCATAAGAATCCATATTGGATTGAAGTTGAGATAGGAAGCTTTAGTGATTAATATAAAAACACTTTTCATGTGCTCTAAACTTTAAATTAGAAAGAGAATGTTAACATAGAAATTCCCATTTCAATTAGGTAATATAGTTTGGCTATCAAATTAAGATTATATGTGCATAAACTTCAACTTTTAGACATTTCCCATCACTATATTGAACTTTCAAGTCCAAAAGACAAGATAAAAACATAATGGAAAGAAAGTTTCTATGATAAAAACTTTTATGTTATCCTAAAGAAATTCTGTTTACAATTTGATCTTAAAAGATATCTTTTGTAGTATACTCATATCAAACTTAAGAAGTACACTTAATCATGTATTTTAAGTTCTTCCTCCATTAAATAACATATCCAACTTCTTCAACTCAATTTTGCTTTCTTTGTTTCTTTTTTATGCCAATAATTTTCTTGCACTAATTCAATGATTTTATTAAAATAATGACATTGGTTCGTGACAAAACCCATCCAACCCTATCTCCATGCCTCTATGCTAATGGATGAAGAGTTATGTAAAATGTGGGTTTATGCACACAAAACGTTGATATTCCATGTATAACATGTAAACACAATCCAAAGTCAGATAGTTAGGGCTAATCATCAAAAGAAGCAGAAACCTCTTTTAGTAAATTAATAAAAATGGATGGACTTTTTCCACTTATGTATTTGTCTACATAATTTGAAAAGGGCCCTAGTAAAAAAGGCAAAGCTTTACTCATCTTGTAAGAATCCAAAAGTAGAATATAGTCTTTCATTCTTTCTTTCTGACACATTTTCTATCCCTAGTGCTTCTACATTTTTATTATTTTCACTTTCTGTTTTGGTGTTGGGTGAAAGTAGAATTTCTCCCTTAGTCAATATAATATGATAATGAGATTGAGAATACTTTAACAATAAGAAAGATATAATGGCAAGAAAATAAGAGATATCAAATTGGAATTACTAATGATGAAAATTATGAAAGTTTTTCTAAAAGCTTCAATGTATGGACTATATTTCTGTATTACATTCGTAACATAAATCAAATTTATCTTTCTATAGTTTGTCTATTCATTTATTTTTACTCAACTCAATTTTCATCCTAGTTTTTCTTTATTTGTAATTTAAAACTTAATAGAAAGAGAGCTTCCATCAATCCTTAAGTTTCCATGCAAGTATACTATTTCCAATAATAAACATTACTGAACTGATGTGAGAACTAGAAAGATCAAAGAAAAAGCTACAATATACCTTAATTTGACCAATTTCATTCCTCTAAGGTCCTTCTTTTCCTTCATTATCCTAGTTATCAAGGCATAGATCTAATGGAAATATAAACCTAATGAAAATATAAACCTGCAATAATAATTCATGATTAATTTAGAAGACAAATTGAACTAGATTTAATTTTAATTTCTTATAACCAACTTGCTAACACAACCATACAAAACAAGTTGAAAATCAAAATGAAAGAGCTAAAAGTTCATTTTAACTTGAAATGGAACCACATAAGCATAATTTAAATGGATTAGCTTAAACCAAGCTTAAACAAAGATAACCTAAGCATGTCAGTGCAATGAAAAAGAAAGTAACATTAACACTTTTCAAGATTAATTAAAACAAAAGTTATAACTTTGAATTAAAATAATAAAACTATTAAACTAAAACAAAATATACCTTGAAGGTTTGTCAAATTTTACACCTCATGAGCTAAAGTACTTTACAAAATAGGCCATATATATTGAAAGCCTCTTTATAATTCTTTTTCTTCTCACCCTCATCCACCACCACTATGCAAAATATTTTCGCCTCAGCAAATATCTTTTGGTATTCATATTCCGAAATTACTCTTAAAAGAATGATAAAAACTAACTCTAAAATTTCTTTTACAATAAGCATAATCAAAAGACATTATTGACTTGTATATGAAAAACAGAGCATATATTCAATGTAGGCTTAAAGAAGGACCAAGTATGAAATAGAAATTCTAAAAAGATTCACAAAAAAAAATGGAAATGAAATTGATATCATAGAAGCTTAGCCGCAATGTGAGGCTTAAAGAAGTGGCAAAGCAAAAGAGAAACAATGTCTAGAAAAAGAAAATAAGCAATTAATTATAGCAACAATCTAATTACAATCATAATTCATTTTCATAAGATATATAGGGTAGGAAGGTAAATAGTAATACCTATCATTGCAATTTTTTGTCAAAAATTTGAGTCACAGGAGCATTAATTTTGGATTGAACTCTGTTATCGAAAGGTGCACTGCGCCAACCAATGCACTGGTTCTACCAAGGCAAAGAATGAAAAGCAAAAAAAAAAGCTCAAAGACTGTAAATTCCAATTAGATGATGAAATAGATGATTGCATAGATAAAATGGTATTCTCAAAGATACACTATACCTAAGAAGTCGTAGAAGACTTGAAGTTAAAATTAAAGCTAGAAGTGATAGCATGTGGCAAAGGTGTTCATGTCATGGCTAAGGCGTCGATTTGCTGTATTGGTTAAGCTTTTGCATGCTAATGGCACAAATGTGATGAGTCATGACTTCCTGGTGTAAAGTTTCAAAGACGAACTGTCGAAAAAGAGTGAAGACGATGACGTCTTAGGTCCTACTTTTGTTTTAGTTTTTTTTAAAAAAATAATTTTATGTTTTTCTATTTTAAAATTTTTTTTAAAAATAAAAGTTATAGTAGTATTTTCACTTTTTGTCTTTTGTGATATTATGCACAAAATAAAGTTTATTTAGAAAATAAGAATTAGAAAATATTAGAAAAAAATAATAAAATTCAATAAACTTAAAAAGAAAACTAATTATTAATTTATCAGTAAAAATATAATTTTTTAATATAAAAATTATTAATTGTGTAAAATAATTTATAAAGTAACATAACATAATTATTATTTTTAATTAAATTTTAGCAATAATTATTTACCAAAGACATATATTGCAAAAAAAAATTATTACTTATGAATTATAATTTGGCAATAATCAATCAAGTGTTGCTTATTTTACATTAGGCAACAATTTTCTTCAACTACATTAAGTAGGTGTTGCCTATTCTATATTAGGCAATGATTTTTTTGTGTTGTCTAATAAGTGTAGCTTATATAAAAAATAAAAAGTAATATTATCAAAACCTTTGCCTATTTAAGTTTTAGGTAACACTTTTTAACTATTGCTAAATTTAGTGTTGTTGTGGTTAAAAAATATTATAGTGCTAGTGTAATATTGGTAATGGAAGAGATCCATTCATTTTTTAGAGAACATATATCTTAGAGATTAGCGCTTCAAAGGTTATCATCCTACTAATATGCCCCTTGAATTTTTATGAGTTTATTAATAACTTTGGAGATTAGAAGACGCTTTTCATTTTTAGCCTAGTGTTAAAGCATACTACTAAATTATTTTTTTCATATTATCTACTAAACCCCCAAGTAGATTAAGATGTCATATTTTGGAAATATTCTAATAATGACTCAATCATTATAATTATTATAATAACTCTAGATTTTCACTTAATTTTTATGGAACATATTCAAAAGCATTGACAAAACTATTATCTCACAGAAAGGATGACGACTTTAGATATAAATGCTTACTCAAGCAGTATAAAGACTTTATAGCTAAAAGTTAGATAGTGGTTATAAACCATAAGTTAACAAGTGTACTAACTGGTTGGTCTCTTACAATCTCACTAAATAGATAAAATTCAATATCTTTAGTAGTTTCCCACTTAATTTTTATCTTTTATTGTTGGCTAATGTTTGTAAGACTTCTACCTTTAGATTAATTCTCTTGTAAGTCTTTTTCTTTTAGGTTTTAGCCCTTTTTCTTGTAAAAAAAATAATTTATTAGTTTAAAGAAATTCAAATGGTCATTTTCATTCAATTTTTCTCTCATCAATAATAACATTTAAAGCTTCATAATTACTTATTAAAAATCAAACATATTATTTGATAATTATAAAATTATAATTATAAATTTTAATAAGCATGTCTTTTAGTCATGTTGTCTAAGTTATAATTTTAATAAATAATTTTTTATCCATTAATGCATTATTTATTTAATATATCATTATTTATTTAAAATTTTGAAAAAAATTATTTAGTGCAATTAAAATACAATATTATTATTCAAACCAAAATTTTGAATAAAAAACTAATTATCTATCTTAATTTTTGCTCGCATAAATAATGGTATAAAAGTTCCAAATTACTACTTCAAAAAAGGAAAAAAATGTAAAAATACATTTTTTAACTTTGGAATAATTAGATTTCATCCTCTTTTATTTTAAAATTTTAAAAATTACCCCTAATTTTCATAAAATTAGAAATTAACATGTATTGTTAGTTTATTAGAAATTAACATGTATTGTTAGTTTAATTAACTATTTTATCAAATTGCATCATTTTTATGAACTTTTTAAATAATAATCATAATATTATATTTATTATTTTATTTTATTATTTTTTTCACATATAATTTCATAGCTTATTTCTTGTTATTTAATTAAAACTCTATATATCTAATTTAATTTCTATTATTTATATAACATAAAAATTATTTAAAAATTAATAATATGATAAACTAATATACTAAAATGCTATGATTCTTGTTTAAAAAAATATACAATTTGATATAATGGTAAATTAAGTTGATGATGAGTGTTAATTTTAAATTTTGTATAATTTAATAGGGTAATTTTTAAATTTACAAATTAATGGGGCAAAATCTAATCACATTAAAATTGAAGAGAGTATCCTATATTTTTTTCAATAAAATTAAAACACTATTGTAAAGCATGTTGATGTAAGTAATGTTTATGTTTTCTTATTAGCCTTTTTTTTTTTTTGGTGAAAACGATCAATCTTATTTTGACACATTCTTCAATTTTTTTATTTAATTAGAAAAATTAAGAATAGTATAATTTCAAGTTTTCAAAATTGAAGAAAATAAATTTTAAATGCTTTAAAATTAAAGAGAAATAATTTAATTTTTTTCTTAATTTAAATATAAAATCCCAACCATTCATCTATTTTAATAGTCAAACCCACTTAGAAAATAAACTAATTAAAACTTTCACATCTCCCTTGAAAGCCTTCAATTTATTTTAATTATTAAAATTAAGCTTGCATTAACAGATGAATTTCTTTTTTCTGTGGGAGTACAAAAACAAAAGTAGCCAAAGTCTTTAGAGTTTACAACAAAATTACAACCATAAAATCTTGGAAACATAATTTAGAAAATGTCTTCTACTAATAGAAACTTAACATCCTTTATAAAACTACCTAAAATAGAAAAGGTTGATTAATCTTGTAAGAAAATCTGTAGCTCAATTAATTTTTTGAAATATATGACTTAGAAGATGTTTAGTTAATAACTTTCTTAGTAGCTATTAACTAGTTTGATTAGAATTAACTGATTGACTTCACAATTAGTTGATTTTAGTGTTTGTTAACCAATTGATTTGATCAATTGGTTGCCTTCAAAACATCAAAATTGAAAAAGTTAAGAGGATCAGTGTTTTCAATTAATTGATTAGTTAAAATGACTAAATTATCTCTAATAAATTTTCATATTTTCTATTTTATCTTTTTTTAAAAATTTAATAATTATAAAAATCATATTAAATTAATTTAAAAAATATATAATATATGATAATATATTATTTATAATATTTATAATAATTTAATAATAACTATAATAATTTTAAAAATTATTTAATAGAATAAATCTATAATATTATTTATAAAAATTATTAAATAGAATATATATAATATTATTTATAAAATTATTTAATTTTAAAAAAATTTAATAATTTAATAATAAATTATAATCATATATTATTTGTAAGAAAATTTAATATACTAACTAATATATAAAATTTAAAATATTAAAATAAAAAATACTTAAATAACTTATAAAATATACTTATATCCTTATATGTTATTTTATATCTAAATAGTTAATCATAAATAAGTGATTTTACCAAATGTTCTTATTCAAACAGGTAATGTAATTAGTTAATTTAATCGATTAATACAATCAGTCATCAATTAATAGTTAATTGAATTAACTAATCAGTATGACTATCAATTAATTACCAAACAAGGCCTTAGATTGCTATAGGGAATTTATCGTATGAGCTTCCTACATTCAAATAGCAAAGTGTAAGTAAAGCATTATTACAATTGCCTTTTTTAAGCATATTGATAACTAATAAAGCATTTATTTGTATATTTAAGTGACTAATATTAAAACTAATGATTAATTTTAATCCTTCCAAAAGCCCTTATAATTCAGCTACCACATTAGTAGTTCTTCCTAAATTTTTTTAAAAGCCTACAACCTAATGACCATTATTATTCCTTATTAAACATCCACCTCTAGCCATATCAAGATTGCCTTTTACAAATCCATTTGTGTTTAACTTGAACCATCCATCTCTAGGAGGCATCCATTTCACTAAATACATATTTACCTTTTAAGTAGGAAAGAAAGCACAATGATATGAGAAAGTCATGTTCTTTATAACTTTATTAACAATAATCTGAGGAAAGGATTGTAACAATTGAAACTTCTGGTTGTTGGAGGGATTATTATTTGCTATTTTATTCCTATAAATCCAAACACACCACAAACTAGTGGCAAAAATAACAAACCCAAAGATATTAGAGGAAAAGACTATATCAGTGGTTTGACAATTAATTTTAAGCCATAACTTTATATAAAAAATAAAAGAATATAGTAACTTAAAAGATATATGTAAGTCATGCCTAATCTTCTTCACTACTTCACACTCTTTAAAAAAATGCTATTGAGTTTCATCTTGATCACAACGAAAATGAAAAATGAGATCAACAAGAATTCCTTTATTCCTTAACATGCCATTTGTTTGCAAACTACTATGGAATGGTAACCAAATAAGCTTTAGGTTTTTAGGAGGAATAAAAGTATGCCATATCCATTTAAGTTCAATTACGAGCTTAGAATCAATTTTACTCAAATACCTTTAAATAGCTCTATAAGTATCACCAGCATTGAAATTCCCATCTTTTGTATTAACAAATGAAATTCCTATTTTGGAATTTTGATTTAGAGAAATTTTTAACTTTTCTTGCAAAACTATATATGTTAGTGTTTGCATCATTATTTCTTTTAGATCAAAACAAGTTCTAGATTTAGATGTATATATGAAATGCGTTGGGAAATTTTTTTTATTAATGATGGAGGATGCATTGATATAGTTTAAGATTAAAGAAATAAAAGAATTACAAAACACATATATTTAGCATAGTTTGACTTTTAGTTTATTTTCATGGGTGAAGATGATATTTAAGAGATTACAAAGTATTAATTTGATCACTCTCAAATTTTCAATCTAAATATACCTAAAATAACTTACAATCTTTCTTTAACTGGCGATGCATAAATGTATATTTTTTTACTCTTAATATAAATAATTTTTCTAAAAAAAGAATAAAAACTAATTATGTGATTTTAACTAATCTCATAATATTATAAATATAAACTCTCTCACATTTATATTTTCAATTAAATCTTGCATAACAAATAACAAGTATTTACATGCAAAAAAAATAGTTAAAGAAATTTTAATTTAAGTAGGATAATGATTTATATTAATTTTAATAAGAAAATAATTCAAAATAATGAAAATATAATTATGAATAAGAGAAAAAATTTTAAATAATTTAGAATTAAGCTTTTGTTTGGAACGACAAAAAAGAGAGGCAAAAGAAGTGGGGCGATAGAAATGGGGAGCAAAATTCATAATTTTGCCTATTTGGAACGGTGAAAAGAAGTTGGTAAAGAAAGAAATATGGGGTAAAAAAGTACGGTAAGGCCTACGAAATTTAGAGTGCAAACTTCTCTCCACTTTTAGAGAGAAGAGAAGAGAAATCTGGACCCAATTTTTAACTTTCCATGTAATACCCTCAGATTGCATATCTCGTACCTCCTGTCTCCTGCTTCCCGCCATCGTTCTTTCTTTCTTCTCAATGATTTCAACCCATTGCGTCCTCTTATGATTTCTAGTGTTCCAGATGGTAGATCCATTAAAACTCTACTTCACCAGACTCTTGCAATTAGTGATTGCAACAGCTCAGCTTCATAGCACGATTCAAGCTACTACAACTTCCTCTTCCAACTATGTCTCTAACCATTTTTGTTCCAAACTTGAAGGTCGACTCTCCATCTGGTCATCGGTGTGCCAAAAAGCAACAGTGTGCCTTGATTGAGGTGTCGCCTCACCAAAGACGCATATCGGAGCAAGTAACTCAAGGAGTTGGATTTGCATTGTTTCTAGCATATCTATGTTGTAGAGATTGTGATTAGTAGGTGGTTAAAGAAGATAGCGTTCAGCGAGGTGTGGTGGGAAAATGGATTGTAAACGGTGGGTGATTGCCACCGACGGTGGGCACTAGTGATGTTGAGGTCCCATTGTTGGGTTTGGGCACCTGAGGTCCGAGTCCTTCAAGTTCGGCCCAATTTAGTGGTCAACCCGATTCAGCACCAAAAATTCAAAAAAGAATTTCGTTATTAAAATTTTTTTTATTTATTTCACATACCTTATTACTGAGTAGGAAATTCTTCACCCCCCTCACTGCCCTTTCAATTTTGATATGTATATATTTCATTTGATTAATTATCCAACAGTGCAGTGGCCATAAACATTTTTTTTCCTAACGAGTAATTGCCTATATTTACAACATATTAACATTAATCAGCATAAAAAGAAATGAATTATATTTTTTAAATTTATTAGCACTTTATTTGGTGTTAGCGTTCCAATTTTATTTAATTAACATGCTTATACATGTAATGTAAAACCTTATATGTGGTGTACACAATAATTTGCATAATTAGTTATTTGTTAAATTTTTTTCCAATTTCAACTAATGAAAATGATAAAAATGTAATTAATTTTAAATGTAAAAGATTTATGTACAATAGTACTCTCCTCTATAGTTACTTGAATTTTTTTGTTACTATCTAATTAAAATATAATTTTTGAAAAAAATTTAAAAAGGAAAGGAAATAATTGTTGTATGTAAAAAAGATTTATAAATGTATGTCATTCTCTAAATTGATGTATGTAAAAAATAAAAATCTAAAGTAAATATATTTGAGAATCATATATTAATTATCTTAGCCATTTAGTATGTATGACTTAAATACTCATTTTAATAACATTATTGGTGTCACCAGTAAACTAATTAGGTCATAGAGTTACTTTTGAAGTTAAGAAATATTAATGACGAAGGAATGCTACATCCATTTTAGATATTCATAGACATTTACATTTCTTCCTTCTATATATATACATATAATTTAGCATTTCTCTATTAAGATAATCCATTGTTAATCTAATGAAGCAACAATTTAAGATAATTACAAAGTATAAGGTGGAAGGAATGTAGTATTACATTGAAAATTTGTCATTATTGTTGTTTTTCATATATTGCTCTTGTTAATAGGTACTATGTTCGAGGCACCTATCTAAATATACACTCTTAGAGGGCCTGCATCTCCACTACTAGAAAGTTAACTTCATAATCCCTTTCTAAGCTTATAGGTATGTTTCTAGTAACTTCATGATTCCATTTGCATATACTTGTGGGTGTGCACTTCTCTCTTATGTGTTTTCTATGCTTTTTCTGTTAGTAATATTTACCTAGTTCATATACATTGAAGCTGATATGTATGTCTATATTTGTTTAAAACCTATTGTTTATAATATTTAATAGTTACAATTTGGAGATATTTCACGAGTGACTATGGAAGATAATTGGATGATTTATATGAAGAGTAGTTGGAATTAAACCAGTTGCCTATTATTGAAATGACGACGAAATGGGATAGATTATGTCAAATGTATATGGTTCAACTTGTATGCTATATTGGTTATTTTATGTACTTACTAGAATTGCAAGCTAATATTGTGCCTAGAGCCATTGATGGAGTGAGAGAAGCAAGAGATCAGATGCGATAATAACTTTTGTAAAACCTATTGCACTCAGAAAAATGTCATGACGTACTACGCATGACTCCTCACGCTTTCTTGCGATTATGTGAAAAGATAAAAGCAACGGGTAGAGTGAAGGATTCTACTTATTCCACTGTGGAGAAACAAGTAGTTAAGTTCTTGCATATCCTAGCACATAATGTAAAAAATAAATCTATTCCTTTTTCTTCCATTAGTTAGGAGAGACAATAAATTGTCATTTTTATAATATTTTACAGGCTATTGTATCTCTCGGGAATAAGTATTTTGTGTAACCTTTTAGATCAGAGGTTCCTGCATAAATACTCAATAACAGTAGATTTTATCCTTATTTCAAGGTAATATAATCAATTATGTAGGATAAAATTCTTATTTGGATTGAAGTTATTTAGTTGTTATGTTGTGTAATTATATTAAAAAAAATGATTTACAGGACTGTGTTGGAGCTTTTGATAGAACACATACACGAGTCAAAGTTCCAAGGAAAGATGCTCCTCACTTTCAAGGAAGAAAGGATTATCCAACACAAAATGTATTGGCAGCATGTTCTTTTGATTTGAAGTTCACGTATGTGTTTTCTGGTTGAGAGGGAACTACATCTGACTCTCAGGTTCTTAAGCATGTTTTAGCTAAGAGAAGGGATAGATTGAAAATTCCAAGAAGTAAGCATTAATTTTCTAAAGGAATGCACAATGTAGGTTAATGGGTCAACCATATAAAGTGTTTGTCTTTATAATGATGTATTTTGACATGTAATTTTATCATTGTTGTAAATTCTATGCAAATTCTACCTAGGAGATTTAGGTTTTCCTCTGAAGGAGGTGTACTTACACCCTACAGAGGTGTGCAATATCATTTGAAGGAGTACATTACCTGTAGACCTCAAAATCAAAGGAATTATATAACTATTGACATGCATTGTTGAGAAAGTAATAGAAAGGGCATTTAGGATTTTAAAAAAGAGATTTTCAGTAATTGCCAGTGGCACAGAACCACATTACTCTTTCAGGACCATGACAGACATTACTATTGTATGCTGCATATTGCATAACTTTCTAATAGATGTTGATCCTTATCCACGATTAATGGATAAGGTCGATCGTGAATTGCTAAAAATGAATATAAAAGATATAGGAGATCATGAATCATGAACCACAGAGAAAAACTATAGGCATGAGTTCATTATGAGAGAAAACCTAGCAGCCCATATGTGGAATGATTACTAGCAAAGCTTGTTATAGTTTATATTATTTATATAATAACATTTTATATATTATCTTTTAATGCTTATGAATCCTACGCTATTAATATGGTTGTGAAATATTTTAGTGTTTGCTCTGTATGAGTTGTATTTTATGGATTGTTGCACCTCTTTTTTGTAATGTGAATTGAATTTCCACTGTTGAAAGCATTGATTGTGCACAAAACCTCCAAGTTGTATTGCATATAGATTAAACCTTATATGTGTATGAGTTATTTATGACCAAGTAAATTATATATCATGCATGCTATAATCCTTTTTGTGACCCTTATACTATCAAATATTATTTAGTTGTATAATGCGTTGCAGATTTTGCTATGCCGAAAAATAAAAAGTTCGATAGCAGGGGAGAGGTTTCTTCTAGAGATTTACTATATTGGACGCTTGACATAGATGCTATATTATTGGACTTATTACTCGAGAAGGTGCAAAAAAGGAACGGACTAGATGGCACATTCATTTCCATGGCTTATACTAGTGCGGTGGCGGAGCTTAAGCAAACAATAGGTCCATTTTTCCAAAAGCAACATATCAAAAATCGAATGAAGACATTGAAGGAGAACTTCAATGAATGCTATGATCTATTCTAGAGGTGGAGTGGAATTGCTTGGAACCCAATCTCACACATGTTCGAGGCTAACCAAAAGTGTGGAGTAAGATCTATAAGGTAAAGTTAGCATAACTCATGCACTAGACATAAATGTAATAATTCGTTGCATTCTTAGTATGGATTACACCAATATCTAATGTATAATGATGTGATTGTATATATATTTATAGGATAAACCTAAGGCCCATAGATGGAAGTGTACACCAATACATAACTAGGACAAGTTATTGGAGCTATTCGAAAGAAACAAGACCACAGAAGCATATGTTGAGAGTGCAACAGACAAGTTGAGGAGATGAGAGAAAGAAAAGTTGGACCTGAATGATAGCTTCGATCAAATGTCAAATTCTGATATTAATTGGGGAAGTGATGCCCTTAACTATGCTGGGCATTTTGACACATTTAGTCCTAAATGTGCTCCCTCCAACCACTCCCAAGAGTATCCCCACTCAAATCAATCTCAAGGTATATCATCATCAAGAGGTTCAAAGCGGAAAGCGCTTACAGTTGATTTAATTAAGAAAGTTTATGAGAAATTAAACATGGGGATTAACAACTTAACGATGTTATAAGAGATGTGGTGGAAAAGCATGTCTAGATAGCCGAAAAGCATGCTCGAATAGCGAAAAAATAACTCTCCATCATGGAAAGCAGTAGACTTTGCCACTATAGTAAGGTAGAAGTATGAATGGAGTTGGAAAAATAGGATTACCTAAGGAATTTCAGTTGAAGTGTTACAGCTTCCTTTGCGAAAATAAGAAAGCTAAGAAGCAATTTTTTAGGGTTTTGCCTCACTTAAAATTACAGGTATTGTATCAGCTTATGGCCAATGTAGCACTTGGTTGAGCCATCATTTAAGGTACACACTGACGCCTTCTTTCAGTTAATATTTTAATGTGATCAAATGGTAACTTAATCTGAAGAATGACATTGACCCTATTGTATTTTTTAAAAAATAGAGTATTAGTAGTATGTGTAGATGGAGGTTGTTGTAACTATATAAGAATGACCATAACCGTTTAATCTTGGATTAGAAATTTATATATTCTTTATCTTTGTTTTAGCAGAAAGTCAAAATATGTCTTCTGACAGTATGTCCTAAGTATTTAGTTGTGATAATTATGGCTCATGAATGTACTTGTTGTATTTATATCTCTACAAATAGATAACGTCATTGTGAAAGAAATGTTTCATTCTTAATAAACATACATTAATTGTTTGATTTGATGCACATGTGTTGAGAAGAGCAGCATTACTTGTAGCCATAATTGTGGCATAGTGTCTAGTCACTTAGGAAGGTCATTTGGAAGTGAGAAGGGGATTTTATATCCATTACCTTATATATCGTAGATCTTGTATTAACCAAGCAAAGTGAACCTATTTTGTTTATGTACTGTATGTGATGATGGGATTCCGGATCATGAATTAAACATTTATGTCATGCATTATTGTACTTTTGTATAACTTAAAGCACTTCTAACTAGTTTTGATAGTGAGATGGTAGATATCAATGATCAAATCTCAAGTAAATATTGGATCCACAATCGCTGGTCACAAAAAGATTCAACGTTATTGCCTATTACCTTTTTATTTAGAATACTAAACTTAATTATTGGATGACATTGGATGATAAAGTCAATATTAATATATGATTAGTGTTATTAAATATCATAAAATGACCTGTATACAACTATATTTTCGTTAACTAAGTTGATTTAATTACATAATTTTATTGTAATATTCATAAAAATTTTAAGATAAACAATAATAACTTTGTAATAAATACAAAATTTCAAGACATATTGCATACATTACTACATCATGTAAAACATTATGAACTGCAGCTCATTTTCTTCTTTTTTTTTTTTTTGCAAAGCTTTAAATTCAATATTCTTTAAAAAGGAAATTATTGAATTATGAAAATATTGTATAGATTTTTTAAAATATTTTAAAAATATTTAATCAGTGGATTTATTTTTAATTTGGATTTTATTTTAGAAATTGAAATTTTATTTTTTTAGAATATATTTTTTTAAAATACACACTTATTTTCATCTTTTACACATAAAAATACAATAATCATTTCACACAAATATAATTTCTTTTTCCCCTAACTTTCCTTTTCTAAATAAAAGAAATCACTTTTCTTTTAATTTTTTTCTCTTTCTAACTTCTTCTTTTCTAAACAATATAAAAAAAATCTTCTCTCCTCTTACTTCTCTCCCCCCAACTTCTCCCTCTTTTAATTTTTTCCTTAGAAAGATAGTGTTGTGCACATGGACATGGGCCAACCCACGGGCCAAGATTCCTATTTCTCTCCCCACCTCCTTCCTTGTTCGTGCAGGAAATAATTAATTACACTCCATCACATCAAAATCAAACAGTAACGTTGTCCAAAGTCAGCATATCATCATATTCATTTATTACTTAATTTCTCTTTTTGACGAAGTACCCTCCCCAACTCCCACTACCACTGCCACTACCAATCCCTCTCCCTCGTCTCTAATTCCGGTGCTCTCTCCATCGACCAAGAAAGCATGGGAGTGAGCAACAATATCACAGCAGTGCTTAACTTCATAGCGCTGCTGTGCTCAATCCCTATAATAGCGGCAGGGACATGGCTGGCGTCGAAGCCTGACAACGAGTGCATCCACAACTTCCGCTGGCCTGTCCTCATACTTGGCATCCTAATCCTGCTCGTTTCCCTCACTGGTTTCGTCGGTGCTTACTGGAACAAGCAGGGCCTTTTGGCTCTTTTCCTTTTCTGTATGGCACTCCTCATCGCTCTTCTTCTCTTCGTTCTTATATTCGCTTTTGTTGTTACTCGTCAAGATGGAAGCTATGACGTTCCTGTCAGGGGTTACAAGGAATACAGCCTCTATGGCTACTCCTCCTGGCTCAGGAACCATATTACCAACTCCGGAAGCTGGCAGAAAATTCGCACCTGTTTAGCTGATTCTAATGTCTGCACCAAGCTTACCCAGGATTACATCACTGCTGATCAATTCTTCGCCTCTCACATCTCTCCTCTACAGGTAACTACCGATTTACTCAACTTCCTTCGTTCCTCAGATCTGTAAGCCAACAAGATCTACTTTGAATTTACCAAATTTATTGCCGTTATTAAATTCCTCATCTCACATGGAACCCATCCATGTTGAAGGAATTCTACTATAACGATTACAATTATTGAGAAAGGATAGGCTAAGCTTGCTGGTGGATGATTTTGCAATGAAAATGATGCTCTTGGACCGTGACGTTTTCAAGTGGGACCTGGTTTCTTGTGTATTACTTACTCAAACCTAAAGCAGAACCACCACCATGTATGAGTATGACGTGGATATTTTACTGTTTAATACCCACCAGCATTTAACTATGGTCCACCCAAATTTCCAATATTCTAACTTCGTAGGAAAAGATAATTCATAGTTACACCTAGAAAGGTCTATGCCAGCTTAGAACAGTTAAACTCCACCGATTTGTCTTTATTAGAGAAAATTTCAAAGGTATGTTTATGTTATGGTTTGGTGGAGTCGTCTTCTTTTTGAAGCCCTTTTCTTTGCTTGATTTATTTGCAGTCAGGATGTTGTAAGCCTCCAACTGCATGTGGTTACACCTACGTGAGCCCAATATTATGGGTAAACCCAACCAATGCTATGGCAGACCCGGATTGCTATTTGTGGAACAATGACCAGAACCAGCTCTGTTACAATTGCAATGCTTGCAAGGCAGGTCTGTTAGGGAACCTCAGAAAAGAATGGAGGACAGCAAATATAATTCTGATTGTGACTGTGGTGGTCCTCATCTGGGTCTATCTCATTGCCTGTAGTGCCTTCAAGAATGCTCAAACAGAAGAGCTCTTCAACCGTTACAAGAGAGGTTGGGTTTAAATACCATAATTGATTATCGATTTCTCTGGTTTAAGAGACTTTGTCACTGTCTCCCGTGTATATATTCCTCCTCTTACTTTGCCTTTTTGGGGGTTATGCATATGTATTTGAAGGTAATGACTAAAATGCACCAATTTTCTTGATGTATCATTAGTTTAAACCATTGAATTTTATTCATTCGTGCAGTACTGAATAAAATGAATAAAATCCAATAATTTAAACCAATGATGCACCAATCCAAAATCTCTCCCATATTTAAAGCAAGGGATAAGAGAGTTCTTCGGAGGTCCAAACATTGAAAGGTTCTTTATTGTATTTCGCTTTCAAATATTATGAATATGTCACTCTTGATGCTGGCATACAAGAGCTATGTTAAACCAAATAAATAAACTAATTTATTCAACTAGTCTCTAATCTTTAGAGCTGTTTATCCATAATAAAAAGATAACCCCCCCCCCCATTGTATCCTCTTTTAACTAATTGACAATACATACCCTAACTATATTCTAGGTGATTATATTCTAGTAAATAAATGAATAATAAATATATAATTAAATATGTAACACCAAAAATATAATTAATATATTTTAAATATATATATATATTGTATCAATATAATTTGATCATAAAATAAATATAAATTAATTTAATTCATATATTTATTTATATTAACACATATTTTTATTATTTTATAATTTTAATTAATTTAACAATTAATTTTATTAAATATTTCAATTCGCTTGTCAACATATACGTTAAACAGCCAAAATCTTAACCAAGAAACCAGAAATTGGCTAAAGAGGCACCGACCCTCAGACTGTCAAGAAACCAGAAAGGTGTCCCATACGTAAGGTCTCCCATGAACCGAAGGGCAGAGCTTCCTGAACGAGAAATTTTCTATACGAGATAGAAGGGCATCAGTGATCAATTTATCAAATCCAAGGCTGGGGTAACAAGAACAAGATGATTCAAAATGTCAACACCTGGGATATAGCCAATTAACTATCTACATTCCGCACTGTTACGATACCATACAGGGACACTAGATGATAATTACTTATGCACACCAGCATTTTGTTTACGTTGCATGAAGGCCATTGTACGTGCACTACAACACTGAATCACAGATGAGAAGAAGCATTTGCGAACACAGAAATCCTAGTTTATAATTCTGTCAAGGGGGTGGACAGCTTCTTGGAATACACAATGTACATAGGATCAGAGCGGCCAGGGTTAGGAGATATATCAACAGCCTGCAGAAATATGACAGGGAAGAGTCATAAGTAAATTTAATAATAAATCACATCCGGTTGGTTCTGTTGGTTGCAGAAAGCTGTAAAATTGATTTATGCCATTGGAGAACAGACAAGACCACGCAGATAGCTATACTTAGCCTGGAGAATAAATTTTACCTGAGGAGGTTCGAATCCTCCAGCATAATGGAAGTATGACCCAACAATCACAACATGGTCGGCATCCCCAGTAGATGTCCATATAGAAATTGCTTTGGTCCAGAAGCAACGGTTTGAGAAGCTGAGATCATAGTATTGAATTCATCATTAAACAGAGAAATGGCATTAGTGAATGGATGCTGCTTTTGTTCATACACAAGATGAAATCAAGAAACATTTGTATACACACAGACTCATGCAGAGTTACTTTATTACAATGACTGAAGGGTTACAGAATTAAGGTACCACCGAAACATGAGTTGAACTGGCAAAGTTCATGTCCTCAAGAAAATGGCATCTCAAAGATGTTTTGAAGAAGCCAACTTTCACTACAATGAAAGATGCAGAAATATATTTTACCTTCACTATTAACAGAGTTGAGGTTGGGCTGAATTTTTTAACATGATTAATAACTATCACTAGCAAAATTTAGTGGATCACATATGTTACACCTATACAGCTTGATCAAGAGCCATAACTAAGATAACAGTTGGAAAGTAGTAATTATTTTCACGTGTCACAAGGTGCAAAATTGTACAGCCTTCTACAACCCACCCCTTCCCCCCCCCCTCCCCAATTTTTTTTTCCCCTAGCACATTGAATTTTTCTAGTAATAGTTCTGATTATGCATTACTTGTAGCTCTACTGAATTGCGGAAATGTCATAATGCACTCATGAAGTGACTCCAAATTTCCATAGTCTTAGTTGACAACATTATCACCTTATTATGGCCAGTCCACCTGGCTTGAGTATCCGGCACATTTCCTTGGACACATCAAGAGGCTTCGTCAGGTAATCAACACTGACCTGCAGGACACAGATGTCAATTTTCAAAATTTTCCACTGGTGCAAATACTAAAGAGATTTAGGACAGTTGATTCAATCCAAAGTTGTCACTTTCAATTAAGATAGAGGGCCTAACATACAGGGAAGCGCAGTTTCAACAATAATTTCTGAGTAGCAGGGACTTCTAAAAAGTATACATTTCTAAAATTTTACAACATAATGAAATTATTCCTATCTATCCTCTTGACAGAAGCAAATCAGAATGCATGTCGTCAATCCTAAACATATTATGGTATCATCAAATGAAAAAACATGGCCAAAAAATGTTCGAGGAAAAGAACTGTTTCCGCTGAAAAACAAAACAAATATGAAGACATAAATCTCCTGTGCATGAGCACGTGTATGAACCAACTCTAGTAGTTTGTATCAATAAATTAAAGGAGTTGAATTATGTAAATGAAATAGGAGGTTATCTATTTTAGATAGCAAACTGTCTTAGTAATTATCTACTAATTATACTAGGTATTAGAGTTTTATATGTTACCCAAGACTTTTAGCATAAAACTATAAATGCATGATCTCTGGTTGAGGTTTTAACTCAAGCCATTCACCAATTCAAGTAAAGAATTAGAATAAGTATCTGTACCACATTAGTGATGACATCAAAGGAATTATCCTCAAATGGGAGTCTGGGGTCCAAATTTAAATCTTGCACAACATATTCTGTGAGAACCTATATGCCAAGAAATTTTTATCAGCATCTCCGTCCCTCTTGAACTCAAAGCCAGAAAAACTGCACATACAGAAGAAAACTCCATGGACACAAAGAAACCTTGATATTAGGGTCCATTTGGATATGTTTTGAATTTTTTTTATTTATTATTATTTTTTGTTTTCAGAAGTTGTTTTCAATTTTTTTTTTTAATTTTCAAAGATTGTTTTTGGATTCAAGGAAAATAAAAAATAAAGGTGTTCGATAGAGCAAATAAGGAACAAAAATGGTATCATAAACCAAAAAAAATAAAAAAAAATAAAAAAGCTAAAAATTATTTCTGTTTTTCTATTTTTAATTTACATATTTGGAGTTATAATTTTTAAAAACAGATTATAAAAATAGTTACCAAGTAGAAACTTTTGATTTTAAAAATATAAAAGCAGAAAACTATTTTTAAAGATAGTAAACAAACAGAGCCTAAATTTAGAAAGAGAGTTGGCTATCAGTCCACTGATTCAGTAATAAGATGATAGTTTAGCTGGTTATGTTTGTGTCGCAGATAACTTTTGATTCTTATACAGCCATATAGCTCGGGTCCTAACTGTATATGGAAAAGAAATTAAAATGGAAAACCTATCCTTAAACTAATTGAATGTAGTTTCCTAGTTACTGGGCAACAGCCACCTCATACCACATAAAGTAGCATCATCTTACTGGGTTCCTCTTAAGTTCTTCTTCATTCATGCCCAATCCAACCACTCGCTCTTGCTTGTATCCAGCTGGGAAATGGCTGACCTATTTAAAAGTGAACTTTGTGATGATGAAAATAAGCAACACAAAAAGATTTAAAATTTATAATAACAATAAAAGAGGGTCTTACCCAACTGCTACACATATCCAGGATGCTTACTCCTGGAGTATTGCTAGGTGGAAAAACCTTTGAGTAGTACTTAGTCAAAGCAGCAATTGCAGGGTCATCAATGTGAGTCACAAAGCGGGGTGCTTCATAGAACAAGGAATCTGGTGACCTGAAGGGTACAAACCGTGGGAAAGAGGACCCATATCTTAGCTGACAAAAAGTGAGAATTTAAATAAGAATCAATTACCATTTGCATCATCCTTAAGAATTATTTGGCTCCTTACAATTTAGACTCTAAAAAATTTTAGGTTGGCAAATTAGTTTTCAGTTTTTCCTAATTCAGTTCAAGTTAACCCAAAAATTTGCATCATCCAAACACCAACTTGCCCCTCTTTGTAACAAGGGATCACGCGGCAGAATACATGATTCTCAGACCTAGACCTATACAAGGTACAAATACAAGTGACTTTTATTTTAAGACACCAGGGGAGTCTCAGTTATATGACACGGGAATTCAGTGCATCTCCGACAAATTGAAGATTCTTGAGTTAAACAAATTATCGTTAAACATACTGCGGAAAGAAATCTGACAATTTCAAGGATTAGATGAGAAATTACTCATCAAAACGCTGGAAATCCTCCGCTTTGAAGGGGTACTGCTCGGGCCATTCCACATGCTTCAGTATCTTTGATATAGTAATAATCGTATATAAAATTAAAAAAAAAAAGATAGAAGATCAGAAATTGGAATAACCTTGGACTAGCAAATAGGCAAAGACATCAAAACCTCAATAAGGGTGAAACTGTTAAAAGGGTAAACAAGACCAAATGAAATGCACGAAGAAAAAAAAGAAAATTGAAACCTCTTCAACGGAGGAAGTGGACTTAATACTGGCAGAGGCATTGAAGGACCTGGGACCAAGTGAAGCAGCCATAGTGATGAAATGAGCAAAGAAGGAAGTGCCGAAGCCCAATAGGAGGCGGCGAGGAGCTCTAAATCCTCCTCTTTTCCAATTAGTCCTGAAGAGGCACGCAGAGGCGGCAGCAGGAGGAGGATACGTGAACGTAATAGTCATGACAGAAGAAACGCCACCCAGAAGGCTGAGTGGAGTAGAGTTGAACATCGTGGTTTTGACCATGGACCTTCCCCAGTATATGATTCTTAAACATAGTTTGGATGCCGTCATCTTTAACCTGGGATGGGGAGAAATTCTTTTTCGACTGTACCACGTCAATGAATAAAGGACAAGAATTAATATTATAAAATTTATACACATTAAAAATTTAATTTTGTAATTTTTAAACTATTAAAAATTGTTGAAACAAATAACTAATCTTTATTTATTGATTATAATGCGATTTTAGAATTTCTATGGGTAATGCATGAACGTTGCGTGGCTCACTGGCCACCCTCCTTTGGGCTGCGGATAATATGACTTGTTTAGTTCACCACCGCATTACATTTTACCCCAAAAAAAAAAAAACAGTATTCCAATCTTCGAATTTTAAATAGTTTATTTTGATTATCTTCTTTGGTATGATAAAAAATAAAATAGAATAAGATAAATAAAATAATTATATTTGATATATTTCTATAATTACGTTTAATATAGTAAATATTATAGAAATGGAATAGCAAAAATATTAATAATAATATTCTAAAAAATAAAAAATTAAAATTATATTTATATAAAAATTTATTATTTTTTAATTTATTTCTAATATTTTTGTGATTGAATATAAAAATCATAATTATTAATATTATAATTAACAAACAATTTTCTATAATAAAAGCATAAAAATTTTAACTTACCAAATTTTTATATTAAATGAAATAATTTTTATATAAAAATGAAATATTTTATATTAATTTTTATTATTAAAAATATAATTGCAATGATATTTTTATAATATAATTTTAAAATTAGATATTATTTTATTATTTATTAATAAAAGGTAATGTTGAAATATATGAAAGATGTGAAGGATATAAACATAAAAAATTTATTTTAAAATGATAGAATGATCATTCTATCACTTTTATTATCAAATTAAGATTTGAAATCTATTTGACAATTAATTGATCAAATTAGTAGTTAGGTAATAGTTAATTTGATCAGTTGATAATATTAATTATTTGAATAAAAATATTTAATAAAATTAATTATTTATATGTAAAATGACACATAAAAATATGAGCATAATTTATAATTTATTTGACTATATATGTGTATTTGTATATATGTATTATATATGTATATAAATTAATTTTAATTTTTACTTTTAATGTGAAAAGAATGTAAATCCATTCATTAAATAAAATTTAAATTTTTTTGACAAATTATAACAATTATTTTATTAAAATGTTAATTTCATTATATAAATTTAAATAATTATTTATTATTTACAAAGAACTATTTTATTCAAATATATATTAAATTAGCATGTACACACACACGTGTATATATATATATATATATATATATATATATATATCATAGCAAACATTTTATAAATATTTAATTGATGTAATTTCGATCTTTTTATTTAGTTTTTGTATCAATTTTTACTAAATATTGTGTCAAATTTTGTTTAATTTTCAAATATTGATTACATTATTTTTCGAGCAAATCAAATTTTCAAGGATTTAGAAAAAGAAGAACTCAAAAAAATTTCAAATTTTTATATATAATTCATTAATTTCGTTTCAAAATTTTTAATACCCAAATAAATATTTCTTTTTAAACTTACATTGAAGTCATTTTTTTATTAATATAGAGGAAGCATCAGGTCAAATGGTCTTGGAAAATCAAGAAGTTGACAAAAGGCAATCAAAAAGGTCAAAATTACATTAATTAAATAATTTAAGAACAAAAATAAATTATTTTTAATAAGGAGATCCTAAAATTACATAATTTATATTTAAGGCCAGTCAAAATTGCATTTAAGCTTTTTAATTTCACCTCTAACTTTTTAAAACTAATACTAGTATTCACCTCTAAATTTTACATAATTCTCAATAATATCTAATTTTTATTTAAGTTAAAAATGTATATTTAATCCCATAACTTTTAATGAAATTTCAATTTTAATCCCTAAATTATATTTGAAGAAAATTTACTCTTTAATTTTTTTAAAAAAATGTGTGGTGTCCTATTACATTTTTTAATAAAAATATTTACATGGTGTTCAGCTTGGAATTTTATATTGTGCACATCAATTAGATTTCTTATTCTAATGATAAAAAGACACTTTTAATTCTTTAAATTTAATTGAAATTTTAATTTTATTCCATAAGTTCTCTAATCAAATTTACTATTTAATTAAACACATTCACATCGTATTTGTGAGGATGATTTGTCAAATTTTAACTTTTAAGTATTCAAATTCATATGGAACTAACTCTTTCAACTTAGGACTATTGAACTTGATGTTTTCTAAATTAAAATGGAAATAAGAGACATATAATAAATCTATTAGTAGCAACAAATTTGAATAAATACAATTTGAAAATTTAGAAATACATTTATATAACATTACATGCTTATTATGAATCTTTAAGTATTCTAATGATCAAAACAATTGAAAAATATAAATCTAATTTATCTTTGAAGTTCTTCAAATTAATTTTTAAACTTATTTAGTATTTGCATTTATTTTTTTTCCTTTTTTGGTAATAGTAGATTAAACCATTAAATACGCATACGCGAAGATTAGGGATCAAACTTTGGATACAATGGAAGGCACACAACTTTCAAAGGACATTGAATGCCATTTAAGTCAAACGTTCTTGATTAGTAAAGGTAGGCAAAATGTCACAAATCGATTTAAACTGACCAAATTGTTTTACATTTGATCGATTTAAATTAGTTAATTATAATAAGGAATTAGATTCAAATAATTTTTATTTATTTTTAATTTTTTTAGGTCAATTGTAGGTTTAAAAATTTTCACCTATATTAAACCATAACCAATCGAATTATTGTAAAGTTTAAGAATCTGATTTACACAGTGTGTTTTAAGGCATCTATTATTCATCCTTTCATTTCCTCAACCTTTACAAGCTATTTTTCAATCTTAAAATCTTGCTCTCAAATATCTCCTTCTTAAAAAAAAAAAAACTCAACACTTATCCAAATCTAAATCCATCTTACCAAATTTCAAATAAAATATAAGCGCTAAAGTATAGAAGTTAGACAAAATTTATTCAAAGTTATTCATTTTTCTATACTTTATTTGAAATATAAATGGATAGAAGACCTATAAACTTTTCTATATATTAGAAAAAAATTGAAATAATTAACTATTTTAAACTACTTTCAATCGTTTGTAACTGATTAATTCAGTTAATAACGGTTTGAATAATGATTTTAGTCGGTTGTAATATATTTAAGAAGATAATCAATTTAAAATAATTAATTAATTTGTAAATCAAAATTGACCGAAACCAAAATTTACTCACCCCTATCGATTAACATTTGCATTTGTTAATTATAATAAAAGTCATCATATTATCATGACATTTTATCCTAACTTTATGATGGAGGAGATTGTATTTTTTCCAAGTTAAATAATAATTTTAATTTAAATAAAATTTAAGGCTTAAAATTGAAACTTTATTAAACATTAAAAGATTCAAAAGTTTTTTTTTAATAAAAAGATATGAAAATATAACTTCTGTAACGACAAAACTAAGATTTTTGGGCAGAACGGGCTCAGTTAGTTGTAAGTGAGTAAAATTTTTCATGAATATATATTAAGAAATTTATAATTATATAAATAATTATATTTTTATAATTTTTTATTTAAAATATTATAATTTAAAAAAAATAAATATAAAAATTATGTAACATTAAATAAAATTATAAAACTTCTTTATAAAAGTTGTAACACATATATTATTAAAATTTTACAAAAAAATTAAAATAAAAATTTATAAAATTTATACAAATATAATTAATTTAATACAATTCATATGTATGCATTTTTTAGACATGTATAAATATTTTACTATGAAAATTTTAGATGATAAAATCAAAACTAATAGTAAGTAAGTGAAAATTATATTTCAATTATATTATATGTGTGATATAAATAAAAATATAAAGTTAAACTTATAAAGGTTGTAACACATAAGTTATTTAAACCTTATTTAACATATCATATAAAATTTAATAATATATAAGTTATACAATCAAGGCTTATAATGTATTTGGAGATTTCAAATAGATTGCATAGCCTATTTAAAAATCTTCTCTTATATACTTAATTTCATATAAAACTATTCACTCGATCGGATAGAGGATAAGTGTTGTTATAATAATATTAAGATAAAATTTAAACTATTAAAATTTAAAAATTTCTTTTTAATTCTCTCTATTACACATCTCTCATATATCTTTTTTTTATAAAATTAAAATTAAAAAATTCTTTAATGTTAACACTTATATTTTAATTTAATATTTTAAATTTTTATTTAACAATATTACTACGTTTATGATCCTTGTAGACAATGTATATTATCCTTAGAATATTTTTCAAAATTTTATACAAAATATTTATTAAATTTTATATTCTTAAATTTATCATAATTTTTTTATTAAATTGTTGTGCAAATATCCATGCATACATATCAATTTGTATACACACGACACACACACACATATATACACATTTGTATATATGTATTGATGAAGCATGCAATATTATCTTATTATCATAGTGTAAATATTTAATTTATTTATATTTTCATATTTTTTAATATATTATTATTGAGGGAAATTTTTATCTAATCATGTACATATACTTTTTATACATATATAAAGGCAAAAAATATATTTTAAGCAAAAAGAGAGAAAGAAAAAAATTAATATCCAAACTATTTATAAATTTTAATTATAGAAGAATTATGATTTTACAATTTGTAGTTTTATCTATATATTTTTTTATAAAAATTTAAGAAAAAAATACAAACAATCTCCTTCAACCATGGGGTGATTGGATATTACTTCCTTCAAATTCAAAAACTTGGAAACCACCTCTTCAAACTTCATGAAGTTTAAAATTAGCATTCATTATTTATTTAATTAGTTATTTTATTAAGTTAAATGTTTTTTTCATGAAGTTTGAACATAATAATCAAAATATTATAGCATATTTTTTTATTTTTATAAATAATTTGTATATCATATAATTAATAAAAATTAAATTATATATAAAGAATTTTAATTAAATACTTGTATATAAATAAATCAATTGTGATCGGAAGGGAACCCATTGATCAGTTCCCTTAACCCGTTGGATACACATACCATGACTTGACAGGAGTGTTCCATTTACATTCATAGTTACAGCTATAAATTAATAGATAAAGAAAGCACGGTAGTCAACCTCAAACTATAACATAGCCAGCTTCAAAATATGGTTTCACATCCCCATTCATTCGAAACATGGATCATATACAGATAACTTAACCATTTCTTATTTGATATCCTACCCATCATTCACAATCAACATATTATACCAATAAACAATCAGAATGCTTCTGATCCACCTTATTTATTCAAAAATTTAATTGTATTTCTCCATCCGTTCACAAATAATTGATTCGGATCTGGTTTAATATTTCAAACTCATTTCTCATCATCACATTTCAGCATAATCACAATAACATAATGGCACAATTTCCAATATCATTATACAGATAGCAACACGACATACAATTATTCATCATCAATACTCCCTCCAATGCAAAGTTATAGCAACAATAGAATTCAGCAAACTCAAACAGCCACGCTTTCAAATAAAATCATATCGGAATGGACGATACTAAACCTTTGCCTTACGGTCAAGAGAAATTCAAGCAATAATTCTCTTCAAAAACATAGCACATCTTACAAGCTAATTGTACGCACTATGGTTACGGTATATAGACCTCCATAAGCTAATTCAACTCATAAATCCTTGGTTAAAAGTGTTCAACAATTTCATCACTATATGTATAAAATATACATAATTATATATCGGTAACTTAACAAGAAACATGTATTATTCGGATATTAAAAGAAAAATAAAGGTTTAGGTGAGTATGCACTCATACTCACCTCCTAGGATTTCTTCTTCCAGAATTTCCCCCCGGCTGCTGAATTTATCCTTTCCCTTCCTTCTCCCTAAATTTACAATATTAAACGAAATCATATCGCTCTAACTATTTCTTTTACAACTTACTATTTTAATGTTATCTTCTTCCAAATTTAGTGTTTTAGGTGACTGATTTCTTACGCTTTCTCTCCTATTCTAAGAATTCAAAAACTAAGAAATTTAGGGATTTTTTTATCTTAGCCCTTATGAACTAAAACATTAAAAATGTTGTAATCTAGGATCACTCAATGTCTTTTAGGGGATTCGTCGGCGGCAATAGCAGGGACATAGAAGCGGACGGATGCTAGAAATGGCTAAAGTACCAATTTACCGCTGTTTTGGAAACAAATTTTTGTTTTACCACTTTTTCAAAATATTTACTAAAATACACACAGTACCAGAGAGGCACCAGAGTAGATGGCACCTCCGGCAGCACAGGCGCCAAGTTGATTGGCGCCCTCAATCCAAGTGGGGCGTTATTCAAAATGGCGTCTTTGGCCGTGAAGGCGCCATCTCCTTTGGTGCCTTCGGCTAGTAGGAAAATGAAAATATTTTAATGCATTATATATAAGATTTAAGGTTTAAAAATAAATTAAATTTGATTGTGACTATTAAATAAAATTAAATATAATTTAGGGCATATATTATATATGAAGTAATAAAATAATATTTAAATTTATTATATGTTTATTAAAAATAAAATAATTATAAAAATTGTTAATTTGTTAAAAATACATATAAATTAATTTGATGTAGGAAAAGAAGATTTTGTATATATTTAATTTTGTGAAAAAATAAAAAATTAATTAAAAATAAAATTAAGTAAAATGTTGAAGATCTAAAATTTAAATGGAATGCATATAAATATATTTAATATTTTTAGGGTTTACGGTAATCGTTGAAAAAATATGATTAAACTATAATATTTAAAATTATAAGTAAATAAATATTAAAAAATAAAATACAATGAGCTGTAGAGCATA
The DNA here is from genome assembly GCA_020226215.1 of Sindora glabra. Classification (NCBI taxonomy): domain Eukaryota; kingdom Viridiplantae; phylum Streptophyta; class Magnoliopsida; order Fabales; family Fabaceae; genus Sindora; species Sindora glabra. The sequence goes on from CM035229.1 coordinate 87,890,005, forward strand.
AATTAACTCTTATCATTAGAAAAAAGTTAACTCAAATACTTGGAAAAAAATTGAAATGAATATATGTTAATAATTTAAAATAATAAAAGTTATGAAAATAAAATATGGAAAGAGATAATAAAATTCTAGGTAGAAAGAAGTTATTGAAAAAAATTGCATATATTTGATACGTTATATAAGAATTCAATTGATTGTATATTTGTAAGAAAATTTTAGAATTTTGCTTTGATGTATGTACGCAAAAAAATAAATATGTTGTAATAATTACAACTATCCCAAAATTTGATGTTTTACAATAAAGTTATAAGATAAACGTATCTAAATATATAATAAATATGAAAAGAGAAGCTAATGTCTACGTAAATAGTATCCAATCCCACATTCAGGATCAGTAATATAGTGATCATATCTGCTAACCCTCTGTGCAGACTTGAGAGTCACATCTCCAGTGTTTGTGGCTCCCCTACCTCTAGCTCTGTCTCTACCTTTACTTCTACTTCTACCCCTATCTGCGAGTACTAAGTCATCCCTAATCATGCTACCAAGTGATGTCTTTTGATCCTGAGTGTGTAGATCAAATCCATGAGGATATGACTGAAAAGGACCAACATCATTGGAAGAAAAGATATGGAATGAAGATGAAACTCCTAGTATAGGTGGAAATGACTGAAATGAGGATGGAACACCTGGAGTAAACTGGAACATCTGGGATGATAAGGGAGTATATAGTGTAGTCGGGAATATGCCGGAGGATGAAGGAACATCTGATGCAGTAGGGTACATGTGAGATGAGGCAGTCATATCTAACATCATCATAAAGGTATCCTGAGCAGAAGATGATGGACTCTGATGCACCTGGGCAGTGGAAGGAACATCGAGCTGCGACGTAGGTCGTGGAGTAGTGCGATGACATCGACATATACGAGGCTAATCATAGTCACCCTCCGTAGGGTCAAGGATATGATGGGCAGGAGGAACTGACTCTACATGTGTACCATTAATTACATTATCAACCTTGTGAAGTGCGTGAAGGATAAAGTCAGTCGCTTATCTAAGAGCATCGAAGCTGAACCTAAACTGTCCCTCAGGTGTAGTAAAATCGTGTAGTGCGGACACCTCATCAATCTGTACAAGTTTTCGACATTAAAGTTAGTAACAATACTAATGCACAAGAATATAATCAGACACAAATAACTAGCATGCGAAATTACCACAAGGTCTAGTGCCCCACCAACTAGTGTAATAAATCGCCTAGTAACTCATCTGTACCATGCCATATACTCAGATCGTGGGCCTAGGACCAATAGTGTGGATGGCTCGCCGATAACACACAAGTCTCTACGGATATCCCATAATGCAATGTACGACTGATGTCGGATGTGCCACTCCTCATCATGCCGACTGAATAAGTGAAGGCAATGAACCTCCGCCACCTGCTTTGGTGGCTCAAGAATAGGCTGATGAAGGCCAAACTGTCACAAAACCCTATCTAACTGGTGCCACTCGACAATCTGAAAGTGTATGAGTGGCACCACTACTGTCCAAATGTCACTCCCGTCAAAATAATACTGAGGAAGTGACGCAGTGACCACCTCAGTGTACGGGATCCAGATGATCTGAAATTATACATTTATATTGTCATTTAAATACAACAAAAATGGATAATAGAATGAAATAAAAATATTCATTAACCTCTTTAAACTTGATCGAGTCGAAGACGATCCAACACGTATCTATAATAAGGCAAGCTGTATGCAGGACTATCCTGGAACGTCTTTTGATAGTACTACCTACCAAGTACAACAATTAAGTTAAAAAATGTAGTTGTTATCTTAATTATAAGTATAAATTGAAAATTTTCCTAACCTGCAGGTAAGGGGGTCAGTCCCTGCATTCTCCTCTAATATAGCTAAAACAATAATCATGGGGGCAATAGTAGGAAATCTATCCCATGCCCAAAGCTGTAGTAACAAGCAACACCCTTCTATTTTCCTATAATTAGGGGAAGTGGCTTTACAAAGCTCTTTGTACAGATAGGCTAAACAGGCAGATCCTCAACTATACATCCCTGCCTTTTGTAAGTCTCCGAGTAATGATAAGTGCATGAGGTGGACATAAGTCTTAGAGTAGTCAGGAAATAACGTCCCACCAATGAGACACAATATGTACGCACGGGTGTATCTCTGCACTGTCTCATTATCGGCATCATCTAGAAGATAAATGAAATGCCTCTCCAGCTAACTCATCTTCAGTCACCCCCTCTTATCACATTCTCGTCTACCAGTAACTGCAATTCTAGATATTCTTCTATCAGGCCTCTCCATCCTCACACAGTAAGCCTCGTCACTGCCCGACCATTAATGGGTAGACTGAGCTAGATAGCAACATTCGACAATTGTAATAGTGGTCTCCCCCTGCAGCATGTGAAAAGTATGTGTCTCCGACCTCCATCGCTCCACGAAAGCATTGATCAACTGATGGTTTATGGGAATAAACTCGCTCATCGCAAGACTGTAAAAACCTGCCTGTCGTAGTAAAGGGACAATCAATTCTGGTAGCTGATGATGATGGTAGTGCTGAGCCCGTCTAATCCTCAACACATGATCAGGCTGCAAAAAAAATGTTATTATAACTAACAATATGGAAAAGTATAACTAAATTTAAGATCTAACTATTTTCATACATGGCCAGCCTAAATCGAATAGGATATATGAGTCCTGAGTCGTCAAAAGTGAAGGATCCCGTGGACCAAGATCAACATGTTGGGATGTGGATGCCATCTGCCATTAATCAAATTGCATTAGGCTGAAATATAAACATATACTACTATTGCATTCATATGCCATTTATCTACAAAGATTCACACAGGATGTTGTAGCAAAATAAGATTGAAGTCATTCGTTCATATTTCTAGCCATAGGATCACATATATAATAATAATGGTATACACTTTTACAATAATGAAACAGATCACATCATCTGGGCATTACATTTATGACATTGGTTGACATACTCCCTAACACATGTGCAAAAGTAAAAATCAAAATTAACTTGAAAAAGGTCTTTCATTCATCTCCATGGAGAAGTGGACAGCGTCTACGATTGTGACCTTCCATCTTATAAAGACTAAACTTTTGCCTAACACCACTCTCTTGAAGCCAATCCATCTCATTCCTAATTCGTATAGACCTCGGTCTTCCCTTTTCATGCAATCTTCAAAATTTGGAACCAAGATAGGAAATAGTGGTAAGTTATTCCATTACGACTAATCCCCGATTAGCCACCACTTAAATTTGTAGCAATTAAATAGGGTGTCAAGTCTGTATATAAGATCGACATATGGTTCCCATGATATGTTGACTGAGGTACAAGTAGCAATGATATGAGTGCATGGATACTTATATTCTTGAAATTGTTCACATTCACATTAGCCTTTGTTTAATAGCACTTGGACCACCTTTCCACATGATCCCCTACTCAGATTAAGGCCCTCCACCACTTCAAACCTAGTACCTTGTCTGTTATACGTATGAACGTGGTAAGAAGAAGTATGTGTCTGGATAGTCGTAAGTTCCTGTCTGAACCTGCCTGTGTATCTGTGACCTTATTGCAGTTTAGCATGTGCTTCTTTTGCCCTTTCCACAAAGTACTTAACACATCTGTTAAATATTATTAAATAAGGCCTGTGATTGGTAGCTTCCTTAATCCTTTAAAGAGGCCATTAATGCACTCCACAATATTAGAAGTCATATGACCGTATCTTCTTCCTTTATCATAGGCAAGTGTCCATTTCTTCATCGGAATAACAGTCATTTTCTTATGGATCTCCTTATTGACTTTACTTAAGTTGTCCAGTCTCTCCATGATCTTTTCTCGATTTAGCTCATAGGCTGAACACAAGGAAATAAATAGTTTAACTGGGTTGAACTACTAGTCAATAAAATTTAAAAATTCAAAGTTCAAAAAATAATCGTGACATAACGCATACCAATCTTAAGGACAGCTTTCCTGATATTGTCATCCCTACATTTCTTGCAAACATTGCTGGCGATATGTTTGATACAGTACCGATGAAAAGCATGAGGAGGCTGCCATCCTAGAGCTTCTGTTGCTACAGTATCTTTTATAACTCGATGTTGATATGATATCAAGCATATTCCTTGCTAGTTTGTAACATTTACTCATAGTAATGCCAAAAATCAACTCCAATTTTCAAAATTCTCCATTTCAACAATGGCGAAGGCAAGTGGTATTGGACATTTGTTACCGTCTTGTGTCGCAGCAATCAATAGCACACCTTTGTACTTACCATACAGGAATGTTCCATCAACTTGTATAAATTATTTGCAGTAGGGAAATGTGGCAATACATGGCTTGAAAGCCCAGAAAACTTGGTGGAAAATACATTTTTGTGGATCAACACGGTTGTTGACTGCGATGAATTCTTCAGACTCTAACTTGAACAAAACTTAGTCACAATACCCTAAAATGTCTAACCATTTAGGAAGCACTTCATAAGATTTATCCCAATCTCCATACACCTTGACAATTACCTTCTGTTTTGTCTTCCACGCTTTTCTGTACGAAATCTTATACCCATACATGCTTTCCACCCTTTCTTATATAAGCGAAATTGGGACATCTTGCTTCACTTTGATCATCTCCAATATCATGAAACTGATATACTCGGAGTCAAGAGACTTGTGATCTTTTGTTAAACTGGCATTAACACATGTTTGAAGTCTTGAAAATCTAGTTATTGTCTAAGTGCTAGAATTCTTCAGATTCATCACCCTAAGGTGGAATTTGCATTCATCACCATAGTTATCGCACTTCAAACTCAATCTTCTAGTATCAAATTCCTCCACGTAATAACTATGATGCCTCTTGATGTGGTAATGCTTGGTTGCAACAATCAATGCCTCCTTGCAATCAAACTCTTATCCAATATATAAGTCCTCCATGCCATAGTCATCTCTCGGTTTCATTACTTTCGAAAATTCATTAACATTCCTTATGGCATCCCAATCAATGTAGGAGAAGACAGTAGCTTGAGGGACACCACATGATCTTTGTGGAGCATTGTCATTCCTCATACATTGACCTGCAACATTATCATCATGCGTAGTTGCACGTTGTTCATCATCAGTGTCATGATCATCACCATTACTGTAAAACACCTCATCATCTTCAAAGTCAGACTCAAGGTGGGCATCCATGATTGCAGGATCAATGGATTCTTCCTCTATGATCGGTTAGGTACTTGTTGACCCCATCATGGTATGTAAAGGCATTTTTGGGAGAACACTCGCCACATATGAGTCTAATACAGGAATATAGCTATCGGAAATATGGAACTCAATTGCATCCGTGTAAAAAGGGTCTTCTCGTACCATCGAACAACTAGTGCTGACATGAGCCATTGGATTTACAAGTTGTCTAATTATTGGTCCTCTTTCTTGTGAATCAAGGTTGGCAGCATGCAGTTCGGATGTCGTCTCCTCCACATACAATTTCATTGTTGTCATCGTCGGATGTTGTTCGTAGCTTGTTATGACACATGCCAAGTCTTCATCGTCGTGCAATTCGTATGCCATATATTGAGCCTCTGTTTGATGCTGTGAAAACCTATAAATAATTCTCCTAACAGCTTGATTTTAGACAAGCTTCATTCGGGAATGAAATTTTTCTTACAAAATGTCCATGGTGCTACATCCTTTCAATTTCAATGCCTTTGGGGGAGGTCTATCGTACATTACCCCTATTAATCCCTTAATCATTGTACCATTCGAATGTACAAAAGCAATCAAACTTTTCTTCATTTTGTTACTTTTAATTGCAATATATTCACTGTATCCTCACAACTGACACATACATTATCCTATACAATTGTTATATTTACCAACCAATCAATTAGTATTTAATATTATAAGTAAAAACTAATAATATATATTGTTATTTTTATATAGTATATATTTTAATAGTATATAATAATTTGCTCGCACAGGTCAAGCCGATTCCGACCTACACAGGCCTATATTTTTTCCCTCATACATGTTGCTATTTTTATACTAATCGTAATTTTTTATACAGCACAATTTTTTAATTTTCAGTTGCAAGTGTAATATAAATAAATAAATTCTAAACCTATTTTTTAACATAATTTTGAATGTAATATAAATAAATTATTATAAAAATATTAAATTTATATTTGAATTAATAATTTCAATTTTAACTTAGTTGAACACAATTGAGATATGATTAATTTTTAAATATGATTACCTATGTATATTTTTTGCATTATAATTAAATTATCAATTATGACAATATAATTTATTTCTGCTTGTTTTATATATTATGTTCAAGTCTAGATTCCTTCTTTTAAAATTATTATTAAATTGATTAACTATTTTAACACAATACATTTAACATTTTATAATAATTTTAAATATATAACAAACATACCATATAATATAATAATTTTTCCTTGCTAATTAAATGTTATTATTTTTTTATCCTATATAATATTTGGCTATATAATTTTATTTATATTTTAATTTATTTTCTCCAAGTATTATTTTTTTTATTAGTTACAAATTATTTTTATTAAATTGATTAACTATTTTAATATTCTATATTTAATATTTCATAATAATTTTTTTCCTTCACACCTATTAATAACTAGCAAACAAAAATATTTACACATTACTGTCTGTATATTTTTATGATTAAAATCATGAATTCTTTTCTACATATACTAAGTTTGTTTAATATTATATTACAATATCTCTTTATATATTTTAATATTTTTACAATAAACTTATGTATAACATAATTTTTTTGCTATAATTATTATTCTTGCATTTTTCATATCTATTATTTAAGTAAAAAATTATTCATTATTTTAATAATATTATCCTAACTTTTAAAACTTCTTTTTACTTCAATATATTTTAAAGATTTATTTTTGTTACTTCTCTTATTATATATCAAAATTTTACATTTAAAAAATCTCTAAACATAATTTTTACCTAAATCCTAAATCCTATTTTAAGACACCTTTATTTATCCCCTTTATTCTTTTTTTTTTCACCACAAAATATCACAGTATATATAAATTTCTACAAATTTTTCATATCATAAATCATAATTTCACATCATAAATCATAATAATCAATATAAAATAAAAATAATCTTATTATTTATAACATACCCTATATCATAAAAAAATTTCTCTACCACTATAAAATATATTTTCATAATAACTAGTAAAAATTATAATATAAATATAAAAATTATAAAAATATTAATCGGTAATAAGAATGAGGTACAAAAAGACTTGCAGATCTGTTGTTAATGAAATACAGAGAAGGAAATGTTGTCAGAGGATTAAATCGAAGAAAGAATGAGGAAATGTTTATGAAATGCAATCCGAAGACGAAGAGTTACCGCGCGAAGACGAAGAGTTACGGCATTAGAGGGTTTGATTTTGGGCCTTCAGCCAGAGGCCATTTATATAGAAAGGGAGTGTGCGGGAATGCCAAACGCGATGGCGCCTTCAAATTCAAATTTCCCCAAAGGCGCCACTGCATTTAGCACCTTCAGAAACTTTGAATATAAAGGTGCCATTTTGTTTGGCGCCTCCACAAATCTTTAAATTTAGAACGGCGCCAAGGGCGCCATTCAAGTTAGCGTCTTCAGCATCATGCCCGCCAATAAAAGTGCCATTCAATCTGACGCCCTCTTTAGCCGCATGTGCATTTAATAAATTATTTCAAAATAACGGTATATTGGTACTTTTGTCGCTAGAAACCAACATAAATCAATGTTTCTCTAGCTTCAAAGCACAGTGCGATGCTATAAATTAGTTTTTGAATTACTGAAATTAGTTTTTGAATGAAATAAAAAAATTTCAAATTGTGATTATCCCTCTTACTGATTTAATAGTTTGAAAATAGATAATTAAAAAAAATTGCTTGAAATTTAAATAATAGTTTTTATAAATATTTTTTTGAAATTCAAAATTGAAAGAAATTTTAATTTAAATAAAAAATTAGTTTATTATTGGATGAGATGATACAAGAAAGTATGAAATAATTATTCAAAAAATAACAAAATAAATATTTTATAATATTTTGATTCTTGTTTAAAATTTTTATAAAAAATTACATAATTTAATAAAATACTTAATTAAATGAAAAATGAGTCATATTTTCAAGTTTTGTAAAATTTAAAGGAGGGATTTTCAAATTTTTAAAATTAAAAGTGGTAATTTACATTTTTTGCTTAAAATTTATTATTATTACATATGCATATAATTTTCTTACGGTGGGAGTCAAAGTATATAATAACACACACGCACATGTACATATGAGAAAAAATACTGAACTTTAGGAAGTCTAGGGCCACTTCTTAGTCCCTCATCCCTCTACTAATAAAAGAACATGCAAGTACTTCTATTAAAAAATTAATGGTGTTAATTAACTAAGTAATATTGCACATTTTTAAAAATTAAAGGTAAAATTACTTGAAATAAAATTTAGTGGACAATATTGAAGCTTAACTAAATATTAGGAGATCAAATATGCCTTTTTATCTTAAATTAGTTATATCACATACTTTTAAGAGTAAAATGCAATTTACCTTCTAAATTGTGAAATATGTGCAAAAAATCTTCAAATTTCAAATTAAGGGCAACTATAATTAATATACAATTAATCCCTTAATATTAAATTATGATCTAAATTGATAAAAGTTGCACTTTAATCCTCTCTATCTTTCCTTTTATCAACATTCCTTTCATTCTTTTTCTTCAAGATGCTATTGTTTTAAGCCAAAAAAAATCTCTTGTTTCTTTTTCCATCAATTCATAATTTTTTCTTTTTCTTATTATAAAATTCTAATATCTCCATTTTTTGTTTGTTTCTTTTGTTTTGTTTTATCAAAAAATTCTAATATCTCCATATTTAGTTTGCATTTTTTTCTTTTTACTATAAAAGGTTAGGTTATTATGTAGGAAAATATCTCGAAATTGCAATTTATTAAAACTATGGCCTACCCATGTACTAAACTTATTTATTCTTTCTTAAGAATTGAATATGCAATATGGTGATATTATGCTCATTGTATACTTTGATTCAAAGTAGTGACATGGTTTAGAATACAATTTATTTGTCGATTATTTAGTTCATATCTTATTTCATTGTATTTTTTATATGTAACAATTAATTTTTGAATGTAATTATACCATGTATTTTTTTATATTCTTTATTAAATTCTATATCAATTATTTTGAAGAGATTTGAAAAAATACCTATTATATATATAGTGAAAAATGTCTACGCATTTGGACAGTAGTTAATTAATTACCCAAAATTTTACAATAAAACAAATGAAAAATAGCAAACTAAAAATAATATTATATTTTTACAATAAAAAAGAAAAAATATTGTAAATTAGTGGAAGAAAAATAAAAGCTTTTTTTATCCAAGATAGTGATGTTTTAAATAGAAAAATGAAAAGAACAATTGTGAAAAAAAGAAGAAAAAACTAGGATACCACTCTTATCAATTTGGATCACAACTCAATATTAAAAAGTTAATTATACACTAATCATAGTTTAGGCATTAAATTATCCTTAGTTTGAAATTAGAATATTTTTGTACATGTCCTATAGTTCAAAAGGATAAATTATATTTTACCCTATTTTTAAATTAAAAATAATGTCAGATTTTTTAGAATTTTTTTGATTATCTAAGTAGAAAAATTAGTTTAGATAAAATATTGATTGGATTATGAAAATTGTTGACTCAATTAAAAGAAGAATTAATTTCATTTTACCGTTCAAATTCAAAATTATATCTCAATTATTATTGGATTAAAGTACAAATTTTCTCTCCTATTATGATTTTTAAGGGTCATCTACAACTCTGGTCATAAAAATGCATTTATGACAGGAGAGAAAAGAATTTCAAATAAGTCATGAGAATTGACATAAATATTGATTTTGGTAAGGGAAGGGGTTAAAAATCCAAAAAAGAAAAAGACTTACAAATATTGAATTTTTTTTTGACATAAATATTCTCTTACTTGAGGCTGTGCTAAAAGGAAATAGAAGTATAGAACCGCACATGGTTCTCATTCTAGGACTTTAATACAAACATATAACAAAAGAATTGGTCTTTAAACATAAGAAGAGAATATTAACCATAAAAAAAAGAATTTTAATAAGAAATTATAGAGAGTTTTATTTTGAAATAAAATAATTTTACTTGAGTCAAAATATATGATAATCCAATCAGTATTTTTGTAATGCAGTTAGCATTTTAGGTAGTCACATACAATTTTTTTATCAAAAAAATGAATGATTTTTCAAAAAGAAATTAAATTTAATCTATTGTCAATGTAAATTAACTATTCATATATTATCATAATGAATACCTCCGCCTATAGAATATTTTAAGCTTAATGTGAATGCCTCGTGGAAAAATGATATCGTAGCCATTGTAATTATAAAAAGGAATGAATTGATCCAAATAAAAAGATTTTGATTTGAAAAATTCAAGAGGAGGTTAAAACCCAAGCACTTATCGAAAGGGACTGTTGTTTAGTTGTAGATGTTGTACTAGATTTTACTAAATAATCATAATATCTATTAACTTTAGTTGAAAATATTAGGATTTATGTACATATCTCTATTATAGTTTTTAGAATTTAAATTAGTAAGAATGTTAATTTCACCACTCATGAATGAGTTAAATGAGTGTTTAAAATGATAGGAAGTGAAACGGGTCTTATCTGCAAAATTCCTCTTTTGATTGAGAATGTTTGTAACAATAACTCACAAATTACTTTTGGTTAATGATATGAAGTTCGGTATTTGGACAAAAGGAAAAACAAGTTGGTGAGGTGACTTATTAAAAACGGATGGGAGAGACGAACCTTAGCGGTAGAAGTAGGATAGCGGACAAGTCAATGCACTCTGTAATTCTAAAACAAGGAGAGCGCATTGGAATTATTTATTTATTTTTTCTCTTTTTGTTGGTGTACAACAGAAAAGCTAAGAATTCAAATGACGAAAGCAAAATGAATGTGTCAACAATCTCAGAATGGGCCTTTGATGAAATAGTTATCCCTTGCTTTGCATTCGGTAGAAAATAGGGGAAGGGAAATTAAGAAAAAGAAAAAGACTAAAAAGGAAAATTCCTTTGTTTATTTATAAGTTAGAAAAAGCTTTTAAAAAGGCGTGGAAAAATGGTAGTTATCTACCATTTCATCTTCTTTGCAAACTTGGAAGGAAAATGAATAAAAAAGATGATACGTTAATGTCTTTATTTCAAAATTGTCCTAAAAAATGATACATTAATGTCTTTATTTCAAAATTGTCCTATCTCTTTCTCATCACTTTATTTTTTTTTTATAAATAAAGTTTAAGAATAATATTACCATTTAATAAAATTTGATTCTCTCTCCTTTTTTATTTTATATTCAAACAAGTAAAATAAGAGTAGAAGAGGGCACGTGTTGTCAAATCCAGACGGGCATGGACCATCATCTTTTTTGTTTTCAATAGCTAAAGAAGCCCATCACCCTCGTTCATATTGCTTGCAAGCTTGCACCAACTATACAAATTATATCTTTCCGACGGCGATCCACCTGCAACTGCAATGTCCCCCATTCATGCATCATTTCAATTTAGTTAGAAAAGCAAGAAGAATACAAATATGGGTTTGGCCGCACCTTTTTCTACTTTAATGGATCACTATCCTTTGTTTTCTACAATTTCTCACGCAACTTGAGATAACAACTAAATATAAATATTTTATTTTGAAACAGTTAATTGATAAATTAATTAATATTTTATTTTATAAATTTAATTAATAATTTATAAATTAATTGATAGTTAAAAATTGATAATTAATAATTAATAAATTAATTTATTGTATTAGAAGTATAAAATAAAAACTAGTCTAGAAATATAAAATAACATAAAAATATATTAACATAAACGTATATATTAATTAAATTAATTCATATTTATTTTCAAATCATATTATGTTATTGTAATAAAAATATTCAAAATAAAATTATAATTACTTAAAATTTAATTAATTATATTTATGGCATTACGTATTTTTTATTTATTTATTATTCAAATAGTAATATAATAATTAAAAAATTAGTTAATTGCATTTTATAACATCACATATTTATTTATTTTTTATTTATTCATATTAAATTAACAAAAATAAGTTAATTATTTATATAATTAGAATATATATTAACATTAAATCAAATGAAAAGAGTCAAATTTGAAAAAAAATATTAATAAGCTATAATTTTATAAATTATAAGTTACTTTGTAAAGTTTATTAAATAAAAGCTTGTAAACTATTAACTTCTAGTACACTAAATACATCCACAAGTTAATTTATATCTTATTGCTAAAGTCTTATTTGATAATTAACTGATTATATTAACAATTAGTTAATTAAATTAATTATTAGTTACTAGCCAATGTGACTAATTGATAACATTAATTATTTATATAAAAATATTTAGTAAAATCAGTTATTTATTATTAATTATTTATATGTAAAATGATATATAAAAATATATGTATATTTTATAATTTATTTGAATATTCTTTTAATTCTAATAATATTTTAGATTATAATATGTTATTTATTATATTAATTTTTCTCAAAAAATTATATTATAATTCATTATTCTTATTTAATTTTTAAAAAAATGAACAATTATAATTTTCTACCTAAGAAATGCTTATAATATTTTGATTGATGCAATAGTTATTAAATTTTATTTTGTGATTATTTTCAATATTAAATTTGAAACTCATATGTTTATCCTAAAAAATATTGATGAATTACATATTTTAAGCATAAAAGTATATTTTTCACAAGTAATATTATCCTGTTATTTTTTTTTTACAATATGTATTATTCTTTAATTCAAAAGATATCATTTAATAAAATATTAATAATTTTCTCAATATGCTTTCCAATATTAACTATGAAATGAAATATGTATTCTCTTCATTTTTTATATAATTTAATAGAAAATATATAATTATACTCATGTATTTTTTATTATTATATAAACAATTTAATATAATTTATTATACATATTTAGTCTTTATCAAAAAATAAATAATTATAATTTATTATATATTATATTTTTCTTTAAGAAAAAAATAACTATAATTTTATTTTTTTATTTATCGAGGATGGGAATGTAAAAAATTTTATAATTATGGATAAGAATATCTTTTTTATATTAAATGCAAATCATATATTTCAAAAAGTTGTTATTCTTAATTTTTAAAAAAAATTATTTAAAAATATAATAAGTTGATTAAAATAATTATTTACTAAATACTCCAATTAACTGATTGATTTAATTAAATAGTTGAAGATATTTAAATTAGTTAAAAATTAATTAAAAAATTATTTATTAAATATTCTCTAAGTCAATAAATTATAAATTAATTTATTTATTACATCAAATATATATATAAATCATTTATTATCAGTTAATTAATCAAAATAAACGATTGCCCTCATTGTCCGTCGGATACATTGCTTGACATTGAAACCCTTTCCGTTTACTGACAAATAATAGCTCGGTGAAAATTATATTATTTTCGGGTGAATTTTATTAATTAATGAATAAAAATTTGAATATAGAAAATGATGTTCCTTGAGTGTGAAAAGAACTCTTTAATACTTAATTCATGACTTGTCCTCATTCTGTGTCAAAAAAAAAAAAAACCTTCCATTTATTATTTTATATAATTTTTCAACTTCATTTTCACCACAATCTCCGATCATTAAACTTAAAGTAGTTTGTCCCACAGGCTTGGTTGGTGGCTTCACCCAACATATCCTTTTATTGTCGTGTGCGACCGAAATACAGCTGTAAACAGAAAGTGACATTTTTCATGAATCAATCTCCAAAATCATAAATTTCAGTGTGTGGTTAATGCAATACTATATTAACATATTATTAAATTTAATTATATATTAAATTTATTTTTAAAAATTAAATTTTACATATTACATAATAATATATTAATATACTATTATATCAATAATATAAAATATTCCTAACCAATTAGCTATGGATCTTACATAAGATCATGCTTTCATTGAGATGTTTGGCAGTTTATAAAACAAAGGGATTTAATTTTGATCCGTTTATCACGTCATTAAAAAAGTCATAAATTTTCTATGTCATACAATAATATATTAATAATTAAATTTAATAATATATTAATATATTATTATATCAATAATATAAAATATTCCTAAACAATTAGCTATAGATTTTACATAAGATCATGTTTCCATTGAGATGTTTCGTAGTTTATAAAATAAAGCGGTTTAATTTTGATTCATTTATCATGTCATTAAAAAAATCGGTAGATTTTCTAATTATTTTTTTAATAACATGATACATTTTTTATATATTAATGGTATAATTAATCATGAATCGAATTTAAAAATATATATGTTAGTATCCTTAATAATGCAATCAGAGGCATACGTCCGTTTGTTATGGGATGAGCAAATACCCACCCTTTATTTGAAAATTTTATAAGAAAGTAGATATTATATATATACAGTACCCTGCCAGAAAACTATGATGTCTTTGTATAAAAAGGAAATTATTTTGATGATAAAAAATTAATTTTTATAAGTATTATATGGTAAACAATTAGACTATAAATATAAAGCTAATTAAGTATATGTAACTTTTGTTTTTCCCCTTATTAAATTTTTAAGTAGAGGGGCTTTATTTTACTTCATTTTTTTTACTCATATTTCTTCTAATTCTTTTTCGAAGGTCAACTATCAAAAAGATTTATTTATAGAATGAACTGGAAAGGACTCTGTTTCTTCTTTCAAAGGAAAAAAAAATGATATAATGAACATTATTTAATAATAGAATTGCAATTATATATCTTTTTATTATTAATTTTTTTTCCAAATTTTCTGGACATATGAATAATACGATACTTTGGTTTTATTTTTGCTAGGAAGATGTTCACTAACTTTAAGAATGTAAGATTGAATATTATAAATTTAGAAATTTCATTAATAAATTGGTTGTGGGCCTATTCAAATTTTTTTATTAAAATCAACATTGATATTTGTAGGAGACTTTCAGTATGTTAAAGGGTTCTTGTCAACCAAAAGAATATAACTTTCTTCAAAAATAATTTGTAAAAAAACAAAATAGGGCATTTCAAGTTTGAAATTGGTAATTAATGCAGTAGAAAATTTTTCTCCAAATACCTACTTCAAAAGGAATTTCTTGATCCGCCACTGAATAGTGTAATACTCATTGTTACCTTTTAAGTTTTCCCCACTTCATAGCTTGGATTTAAATTCACAACTTTGCATATGTTAATTAACTTATCCCTTCTACTATTCTAAAAAAAAATTTAGAAATTGCATGGAAAGTATTAAATTTAAATTTAATTTATTATTAATGTAAAATTATTTACAGTATTAATAAATAGAAAGATATCACGTCATTCAAAAAATAAAAATAATTAAAAGTCTTTATCAACAATAAGGGAGTTTTAATAACTTCTTAATAATATAACAATATATATTATATAAATAAGTAATAATATAGATTTAATTTATTAATCTATTTATATTATCCTATAACTATTTTTTAAGAGCTGCATGTGAATCTGTTTTTATGTTATCCCTGTTTTTCTATGATCATCATTCTATACTTCTAATTTTTTATGCAATTATGATTTAAAGTTCAAATTATCCTAAAACTACTTTTATGTTACCCTATTTTTTAATTGCTATAATTTTTCATAAAATATTATAATTATACATCAATTTCATTTATAAAAAATACACAAAAAATTATCAATTAAAATTGCAAATTTCTTTTTTGAAAATTTACAATCATTTATAAAAAAACTACAATTTGTTGTAAAAAATATAGAAATTATAAAAAATTGTAAACCCTTAAGCATGAACATGAATCCTTCAATTTCTTAAAAGAATTGATGGTATAAGTTTGGAAATGAGATAAATATAAATCTTTTTAATATTTAAATACTAGCTCTTATACTCATGGAACATTTTAAAATAAAATATTGTATATTTACTCTTCCCGACAGAAATTGATAATATAAAAATTGAGAGCATCCAAATCCTCAATCATTTTAAATGTGCCCGGAAGCAAATCCTTCTTTTCTATCTTTATAAAGAAGCAAATCTTTACATTCAAACATAAATACTTGTCCATTTTATACACGTAGTCCACGTTACAAATGGTGGTGGATCTAACTAAATGGTAGGCACGTTTACCCTATGCTTGGTTACGTGAAAAAATAGATAGAAGGGAAGGGAAAGTTTTAAAATTTGGTTAAAAAGTGATACGAAGAATTTTTTTTTAAATATTGATGCAAATAATAGTAATCACAAATTATATTATTTTTTCATTCTCTTTTTTTCTCCTTTCAATCGATGAAAAAAATTTAAATTTGAAAAAACTTCTTTCTTTTGTTTCTTCTCCACCGATAATAAGGTTAGGCATTTTTCAATTTTATACTATCACTTATTTATGTATTATTAAATTAATAAAAATTATTAAAAGATATTCTTATTGTTAGTAAAAATTGTTAATTTTTTAATGATGTGTCATAATAATATAGTATAAAAATTGGATTTAAATTTGATCTACTATTGGGTTTCGTTTCGCGTAACTAGCTAATAAGTTAGTTGATAACTAATAAGTTACTTGATAACTGATAAGCTAACTGATAACTGATAGCTGATAACTGATAAGTTAACTAAAATATTTTATAAAATTAGTTGTTGAATTAGCTAAAATTGTAAAATTACATAAAAGTACATATTAATAGAAATATATATATATAATTAAAATAATTTCTATTTATTTAAAAATAAAATTATATTAATGTAATTAAAAAGTTTAAAATAAAAGTATAGTTTCTAATATTTTATAAATTTATATATTCATTTAATTATATAATTTTTATTTTATTATTTATTATAAAATTATAATTACTTAAAATATAATTAATTATATTTTGTAAAAATTATTTAAATTTATATTATAAAAGGTATGAATTGTAAATTAATAAAAAGAATAATGATAGATTTGAAAATAATTTAAAAAAAGAATAACTTATAAGTTATAAACTACTTTAGATAACTTATTAAATCAAAGCTTATAAGCTACCGGAGTAACTTATAAACTAGTGCGAGAAACATCTTTGGAAGTTAGTTTATAACTTATTGACCAGGTCAATAAGTTATAAGTTAGCTTATTTGTTGTGCGAAACGGAGCCTTAGTATAAATCAGTTTTACAATATCACTTATATGTGTATTGTCATGTCAATAAAAACTATTAAGGTAGCATTTGATTCACAAAATCTTTCTCACATTTCCAAAAATGCTTTAAAGGAATGTGAAATTTGTATATCTAGTTTGAATTTAGAAAAATATTCTTAGATATATTCACATTTTGAAGAATGTTTTTAACCTAATATTCCTCCTAAAATATTCTCATGTGAAAAATGAATATCTTACATTCTTATAATATAAAAATATTTAATTGATATAAAAAAGTATTTTATCCATCTCATCACTTATTATGATTAATCACCACCAACCTTCATGTAGCATTGGTAACTACTATTAACCACCACCCATATTAATACCTACCATTCATTATTAGCTATCAATAGTAACCACTAACAACTAGTCACCACACATTATTAGTGATCACTATCATTTACCATTATAATTATTATATACCATTGACAACCACCGTCAATTACTACGTATATTAGTGCTCATCATTTATTACTACCTATTAATGGTAACCATTGTCAACCACCCACCACACGTTGTTAGTAATCACTACCATCTACCATTATTCATTACTGATAATTATTTATCATTATCCATTGCTAGTAATCATTATTAGTTACTATTTATTGTTGGTTACCACCATCCATGATCACCACTATCTATTATTGGTGATCATAATTGACTGTCACCCATTGGCAATAGTCGATGACCATCGCCAATCATCATTCATCCTTAACGGCCATTACTGCCACCCACATATTTTTTATTATTATTACTAATTATCACTCATTATCGATGACCATTGTCAATCATCTTTCAATATTAATAATTATTGTTTGCCACCATCACCTATCGCTTATGACTATTATTAGTTACTACATACCATTGATAACCACTTAATTTTTAATAAGAATATTTTTGTTAATCAAATTATATTTTAAAATTATTTAAAATAATTAAAATATAATATTATGATATTCCTATAAATATTTTTAATTGAATTAAATATGAAAATATCATATTCTCATAAATTAAATTTTTAAGGATCACATTTCTAAAATATTGAGACTTCTAGTAATGTTTGATTTCACAAACCAAATCCCATTTAAAATATTTTTACTATTGACATGTCATTTTTTTATTTACTAATAATGTAAACTAACAATGCATCAAATTAAAGTCATAAAATTTTTTGAATAGTATAATATAGTATTATATAGAATAAAATAGCACACAATATCATGTATGATTTGTTATTATAAGGTTTGTACAAAATTATTATATATTTTATTTGTTGTCTTTTTGTGTAGGAATGCATAGGTTTAAAAAATAATGAATTTGATGAAAATATCATTACATATAAAAATTAATAAACTTTTCATAAATGAATTTGAAGTACATAATTAGGTCAAATCACCTTTAATTAATAATATCTTCTAAAAAATTATGATAATATAAAGTCAAGATTTATACTATGATAATAAAATAATATAATATGTTTCACCAACGTATGTACAAAGCGCACACATATATGTATGTATAACAAATTATCAAAAAAATTACAATAAATTGATTCAAGAATATAAAACCCAATAAGTGCATTGTATAGGTTTGAGAAATAATTAATTTGATTAAAATACCTTTATATATGTGTATATATATATCAAAAACAAATGAAATAAAATTATCTCAAATAAATTTGAAATACATAATTAGATTATATTATCTTTCAATAATAAAATCTTATAAAAATATGATAATATAAAGTGAAGATTTATACTATAATAATAAAATAAAATAATACGTTTCCCACGTGTGCGCATGTATATGCTTGTGAAATATGTTATATTATATGTGTGTGTACATATATATGTTTATATATAACAAATCATCATAAAAATTGCAATAAATTGATTCAAGAATATAAAATTCAATAAGTACAATGTATTAGTCCTTTATTATTTGTCGCGTCTCTCTTAAATTTTTTTATCATTTTCTATTTGTCATTTTAGAAATCTAATGAAGTATTAAGTATATATTTTTTTAATTTTAACCTTCTTTCTTAATTAATAAATACTTTATTATTCTATACTTTTATTTTGAAATATTTCAATAAATTTATTTCATCTTTTTCTCTTTATTTTTAATCATATTGGAATTTGTATGTGAAATAAGAGAGAAATTTATGTATACGTTTAAATAAAATTACAAATTTCAAGTGAAGAAAGAAATAAGAATGGAGTAAATTTTGATTTTAAATTAAAAGGTAATTTTGAAAAGTTCAATAAAAATAAATAAACATAACTACTTTCTTAATCTTTGTAAAATTGATTAAATGCGATAAATAATAAAAGATGGAGGGAATAATATACTATCCACAAGTATCATAAACGTACCTTACTATTGTCAAATAAAAATATAAAATATTAAGTTAAAATATAAATACTAATATAAAAGAATTTTTAATTTTAATTTTATAAGGAAGGTATATAAAAGTGATATATGAGAAAGAAGATATATAATATAATTTAAAATTCATCTTAACACTATCCTACCAACCTTTATCCATCTTCCATGAAATGGTTACCTTTATATGAATTTTGACTTATAAGAAGATACTTTTAAATAAGTTATATAATCTATTTAAAATATCCAACCACAATATAAGTTTTAAAGATATAATTTATCCTATACTATCAATTTTTATATAGAGTGCCAAATAAAGCCTAAATTTTTCACTTTTAAAATACTTTTAATATTATTGCTAATAATATTCTAAATATACAATTGGTCCATATCCAATTAACCCAGTTTAGGTTAGCAAGCTTGATCCAATATGCCTTTTTGCAACTCCAGCTCATCTCATTCTTTATCAAGTAAATAAACTACAAAGCAATTAGGCCTTACCAATTTAACTCAATCATAATTGACTTAAAGATTTGTGTATCTAACTAAAGCACTTCAACCATGACTTGCATCTACCTATTAATAGTTAGCAATATGAGGGGCTTGTAACACCACATTATCTTATCAATCTTTATACACTCCCTCATAAAGTGAATAGCTTTATATGAGATTGATGTATAAGGAAATACTTTTAGATAAGTTATACAATTCATTTAAAATCCCTAATGTTAATATAAGTTCTAATTATATAACTTATTCAATACTATCAAGTCTTATATAATATGCCAAATGAGATTTTAAGTTTCTTACCGCTACAAAACTCCTAACATTATTGTTAATAATACCCTAAATATCTAAAAGATCCCTATTTAGTTAGTTTAACTATAGTCTTTAAAATTAGACTAGTCATTGAACCAAACAAAATATTGATTCATTAGTTTGCTAGTTTAACCATTAATTCGCTAGTTAAACTGATTTTGAATTAAAAATATAAATTATATATATGTACACATATTTATATATACTAAAAAATATTAATTATATGTACACATACACATATATATGTATGCATTAATATTATATATTTATAATAACAAGTCATGATAAGACTATAAAAATAATATAATATAAGTTAATAATATGAAAAAAATAAGTAATAAAATATAAGTAATATATCAATAATTTATGTTAGAAATATTAAAAGAAATAAAATAAATTCAATTAATTTAAAATTGTGAAAGTATTATACTTTAATTATTATGAAATTGTAAAATCTATAGAAATGAATTAATTCATCGATTTTGACCGGTTTTGGTTAGTTCACACCGATTCTAACCGGTTCACATATATTTTTGGTTCAATACATCTAATGAAATCAATTCACTAGCTAATTCACTTATTCACCGATCTAATCAATTGGTTTGATTTGATTTTTAAAACTACAAGTCTAACCCAGGTTAATAAATCTAATCAATATGCCTTCACGTAGCTTTAGCCCATCATATCCTTTCTCAAGTAAATAGACTACAAAATAATTAGGTCTTACCTAATTGATCTAGTCATAACTAGTTTAGAGAATTGTTTGCCCAACTACCTCAAGCATGGTTTGCACTTAACCATGAATAGTAAGTACCATAAAAAGTTTATAACATCACATTATTTTATTGACCTTTATTTAAACCATTCATGAAGTGGATAACTTTATATGAAATTTAACGTATAAAAGGATATTTTTATATAAATTCTACAATTCAATTAAAATACCTATCACATAATATAAGCTTTAATTGTATATTTTATCTTATACTATTAGGTGTTATATAATGTGCTAAATAAAGCTTAAATTTCTCATTATTAAAAAAAATTAGTAAGTACTACTAATAAAACCTTAAATATCTAACTAATCTATATCTAATCAACCTAGCCCAAGTTAATAGGTCTAATCTAATATTTCTTCATGCAATTCTAATCCATCTTATTCTTATTCAAGTAAATAGGCTACATAGCAATAGGGTCTTGCCAAATTAGCTTAGTCATAACCAACTTAGGAAACTACCTATCCCATTAAGGCACCTTAAGCATAATTTGCACATAACCATTAACAATTAGCACTATAAAAGGGTTTGTAACACTACTCTGGGCATGAATCATGCCTAACTAAGCTTATAAAAGGCCAATGTATGTTTATTTTAACTCAATTGAAATCTTTTATTACTAATATGTTAAAAGAACCATTAAATTAAGTATTAGACTATATATAACAGACCACCTCCATTATGTACCTTTGGCATTTTTTCCTTATACATGTAGCTTATCCAATTAAACTCTTGCATTATGTTTATTGGACATTTCAAAATTTATTAGTTACACTAAGACTTCAAGAGTTGTACAGTGAGATATCATTGGTCAAATAACTCTATCCTTTTAAACTATGTGTCAATATTAACTAATTTCATAACCTTAAAGGCAAATTACTATCCCTTCCTTTGAAGTTGGACTTAATTACACTTTAACCCCTTAATTTTGAAAAATATCATAAACATCTTTCTAAAGAATTATTAAGGCAATTTTACTGCTTTAGGGTTGTAAGCCTATAGAAATTCCTCATTTATGTTCACCATTTCTTAATTCACAAAAATTTCAAACTAATTAAATAGCAATTCAACACATTTGTTAAGTAATTTATCACATACAAGTTCGAATACCAACACTAATGTCATTATAGGGTCCATCAAAATAGTGTTAGTGATATATGATCCTAGGTACATATATACAAATTTAGTTAACACCTATTATGGTAGCATACAAATATAACATAAAGGCCTCATCCTAGTAGGAACGCAAATCATACTTTGATATCACTTTTGTCACAACTTAACCCTAGTTGTGATCAACATAAAACCTGGTATTTGATTTCTATTAGCTTAATTTATTTCTTTTATTATATTCTTAAATGCTTATTTTAAATTTATAGTTATGGGAAGCATGCTAATTCAAAAAAAGAAAGATATTTCATTCATTAAAAGAATTAACAATAAAAAGGAAATTAGGTTAAGTTATAATCCCTTTAAATTGAGAATAAACTAACCTAACTAACTCATGAAGGTATGGTTCAAGTCTCTTTTACCATTAGCATATATAGAGTAAGGCCTAAAATTATTACTTCAACCTAAATATTCTCCCTTACCATTAGCTAACCTATAAAGCTTTTAGTAGATCTAATTCAGGATAGGTAGTGGTAAAGGCTTCGACCTATGTATTTATAAATAGAAACATGAAGGAGTAAGTCTAGGGCTTAATGACTAAATCCTCTAAGTATAAGCAAAAATAAGGGTAAGGATTTAACGTAATCCTTATTGATTGAAATTTACCCTCTTTTATTCCTACAATTTACTTAACATATTAACTTAAAGCATTAGTAATCATTGTATATGCTATATAATAGATAAGGTTCATATGCCTTCACAATATTGATTCATTATATTATCATTAATATTTTACAAGCAATCTTATTTCAAGAACAAGCAAATAACATGTATAAATAATAAATAAGTCTCTTTGTGAATTTTAAGTCATGTTTATTCTTTTACAAATCTAACATTATCTTTCTCTAGTCTACATTATATCTTCATAAATAATTTATTGGATCTGATTTCATACATAATTATCATTATCACCATCATGCCAATTTTATTTTTAACTCTCATAACTCATTTCACAATCATTGCAATTGTTTTAGTCATGTTATAATTATAATTCAAATTTTCCATATCTTTATGCATGGCATTAAATAGTTTTGATATATCATTACCTTTTTACATTTCTGATCCTTAAAGCTTTTTAGTGTTAACTATTCATACATATGCATTGGGGGAGAAGTAAACCTCCTTAATTATACTCATATACTACTTTAAAGGATAGTCATGCATAAATAAAGCATTCATGTTTGTTTCTATTACTAAAACATGAAAATAAGGAATAAGAATTGATTATACCATTCCAAAGGAGGAGAATCACTTCCATCTTTGCATAATATTTCTACAAGTAGCGAATCGCTTCTCGACCTTGCACATGTGAGGCCTAAGAAGCACTTCACACATGAATGTTACAAGTCCTTAGCAACCTATACCTAAAAGAGGATAAATTGAGTGTTTTTAAAGCTTACTATTTTTGAAATATTCTTTGAAAAGTTTTTAATTTTAGGAAGTTATAAGAATAATTTTAATTCAAATAATTCCATGAGAGCTTTATGAAAATGCTTGTACTCAATATGTGATAATTCAAAGGATTAGTACAAATTAACTTATTCAACTATGTACAAATAAATCTAAGATAATTTAATAAAGAGATTTGCACATAACATATAAAAAGTCAATGCACTTATACAAAGTAACTCATTCAACTATATATAAGTAAATAATTAAGAAGTCAATGCATAGATGAATGTTTCTTTCAATCATTTAATCATTTAAAGATCAAGATCAATATTGAAATATAATGTATTTAACAGTTTCATTAACTTATGCATAAACAAATCATTAAGAAGTACATGCATAAGTATACACTCCTTCTAAGTATTCAATTATCCAAACATCAACATAAGTATTGAAACACAATATATTCATAAATTAACAACAATAAAAATAGAGTATATAATAAAAAAATAATAAGTTTAGAAATAATAAAGAGATAAGATAAATAGATCAAACATAAGGATTAGTACAAATTAACTATTCAACTACACACAAATAAATCCAAGATAATTCGATAAAGAGATTTGCATATAACATATAACAAGTTAATGCACTTATGCAAAGCAACTTATTCAACTATATATAAATAAAGAATTAAGAAGTCAATGCACAGATGAATGTTTCTTTCAATCATTCAATCATTCAAGGATTAAGATCAATATTGAAGCACAATATATTTAACAATTTCATTAACTATGTACAAACAAATCATTAAGAAGTACATGCATAAGTATACACTTCTTTTAAGTATTCAATTATCCAGGCATCAATATAAGCATTGAAACATAATATATTCATAAATTAACAACAATAAAAATAAAGTATATAACCAAGAAAAATAAAGTAAGTACAAAAATAATAAAAAGATAGGATAGAGAGATCAAACATAAAAATTTATAGTGGTTCCTTCCTTAGATATCATTTTCAAGGTGTACATCTACTCTCTAAGCCAAGCTTGTATTTCAATTTACTATCCCTTCAAGTTTCAACTAACACTTGAAGAAGCCTTACAATATTCTTGCTCTTCCTTGAACAAATTCACTCTTTAAAAGGGATTCCTTATCCTCTCAAGGATTCTCTAAGAGATACCTCACTTTTACAATTAGAAAGTAATAAAAGATGAATATGAACTCAAATAAACTCTCTTAAAGAGTGGATAAAACAAATAAAACTTTTAGAATTGAAAATTTTCATAAAGTAGAGCTCAAATCATGATTTGGATGAAGGAAGAGTAAAATGATGTTAATGGTTTAAGTTTAGGTCTCTTTTAATTGTATTTAATATTTTTTAGCTTATATAAAAAGCCTATGGAGTATTATAGCGGAATAGTTAAAAATGAAAACTAGCTATTTATACCCATTATACATACACCAAAATAGTTAGAATCGATTGGTCAATGAATTCTAATGAAAAGTTTCATCTCTACTTATCTAGAATCGATTTGTGAAGATAGAATTATAAACTTAAATTTAAAAGGTCATAACTTCTTTATTTCAAGTTCGTTTTGAGCAAATGACCTATTATTGGAAAGTTATTTAAGTCTACTTTCGAGTAAGACTAGTTTCATGCTTATATCTAATATAATTTTTAAGTTATATATTAAATAATAAGCAAAATTTAGAAATATTGAATTTGTAAAAATATAATTTTAAAACTCAACTTGTCTAATTCATAACTCTTTCATATCTTAATGATTTTAAGCAAATGATCTATCCATGGAAAGCTCTTTTTTATGTCATTTGTAGTTTTTAAAATATGGTCAAAACAATGAGCACATGTTAAAAAAGATTGAAATGTAAAAAATTAATTTCTAAACTCATCTTGAAAAAATATAACTTTTTCATATTTTAATCATTTTAAGTAAATGATACATCCATGGAAAGTTATTTGAGTTTATTTTCATATAAAAAAAGTTTGACAATCAAATCACAACTATTTATGAGATATGATCAAAGGAATTACCAAAGGTCAATATTAAAAAGATCAAAATATCATATCTCATTAGTTTTTTGAAATATCCCTATAAGTTATCTTGTAAAAACATGATTGTGAGCTATCTTTTCAAAACATTGTGATCAAGCTAAAATTATAAAAATATGTTTGAACTCTATATCATGAAAAACTCTATTTTATAAAAAGTCTAAGCTTAAAATAAAAAATTATACCAATTAAATTCTTGGCCTTTCTCAATACTTCTAAGCTTCCAAATATTTTTATCTTCTCATCCTTGAATACTTGGATCACATATTTTTTTCTTACATTTTTTTCTTGTTTTTGAGTTAAGCATGATATGATCTTCTATTTCTTTACTTCAATACTAACTCCCATTTACTTATTGGACTTTTCTATATAAAAGTTTAAAAAATTTACAAACTATATAGTTAGTAATCTAATATATCAAAATATTGATGCATGGTTCATGTATAAATTATATAATAAATTAGTATAAGAATACAAATAATCATCATATTATGTATCTTGATTAATTATAACATAATATGTATGTTAAATCTCGTACAATTTATATTACTTTAGCAAAAGATATACAATACTATTGGAACACCCATTTGTTATCATCAAAACTCATCATATTTAATCTTTAAGTTAACAAACACTCGTGATTTTACCAAATATTTTTTTTACCATTCCCTCACCTTACATGCCAACCACAAACATTATTACATTTCTAACCTTCACCAAATCATCATTGCTTGTTTATAACATGGTACTCATGTTGATTTCAACATTAAATTCAAATTTAATGACACATATCAACACATTTTACACATATTTTTCCATAGCATAAACCTTAAAAAAACTAATGATTCTTAACTGAATCATTAAATCAAATTTAAGATATTTACTCACCTAATGTGAAAGAAAGATTTGAAGGTCAAAGTTAATGGTAGATGGTTCCAATTTCAACATTAAATTTAAATTTAATGGCATATATTAACACATCTTAAATATATTCTCCCATACCATAAACCTTAGCAAAAGTAACGATTCTTAACTAAATCATTAAATCAAGTTTAAGATATTCACTCACCTAGTATCAATGAGAGATTGAAAAGCCAAAGTTGATAGTAGATGTTTCCTAATCATCCAAATCAACAAATTGGGGTTAAGGTTCCATTTCCCCCTTTTCAAGCTTAACTCATAGATTTCTTTGATTTCCAAAGGAAAAATGATGAAAAACTAATATAAAGGAAGATTTAGGTGCCTTTGCCTTAATTGTATAAAGAGATTAATTAGAATTATGCTTCTTTTGCTTAAATGAGGAAGAAGTTGAAGGTAGAGAAGAATAGGATAAGGTAAAGGTTAGGGATTTTGAGAAAAATGAGGAATAAAAGGAGAGTGGTTAAAGTTTTAAAAAGCAAAAGGTAAGAACATTTTGGAAATGAAGTCCTGAAACTTTTTCATACTCATAAACCCACTTTTAAATACTTATAATCTCTAATTTTTCTACTTTACTAACTTTTCTCAATTCATTTAATTTAAAGTTCCTTTATTTAATTTCATTCAAGCTTTCTTACTAGAATTTATCCATTCTGATTCAGTATTCTATCTCCATTATTGGTAAAATTATTGCAATTATCCTTTTAATAATGTAAAATTTTAAAATTACAATAAGGGTGTAACCTTAGTAATATATGAAGAAGAAAATGTTGATGAATATTATGTTAATATTACTTGTTATTTGCATTTTAAAGATAATTAACTTATTTTTAAAAAGAATTTAATTTGATAAATAATATTTTAAAATATGAATAATTGTCAAAGTAAAAAAATGTTTTAAAAAATTATAAAATCTATCTATATTTTTATATGTCATTTTATATATAAATAACTAATAATGAACAAGTGATTTTATCAAATATTTTTATGCAAATAACTAATGCGATCAACTGATCAAATTATGTAAGATAATCAAATATTAGTTAACTACTAATGCAATCAGTTAATTATTTATATAGTTAGTTGTAGTTTCTAAAATTAGATCAATCATTTAACCAAATAAATTATTTATTCATTAGTTTATTTGTTTGACTACTAATTCACTAGTTGAATTGATTTTGAATTAAAAATATAAATTATATGTATATATATTAAAAATATTTATATATGTACACATATATACATATACATATATACATATATAGATATATTAGTATTGTGTATTTATAATAACAAGTCATGATAAAATTAAAAAATATATATAATATAAGTTAATGATATAAATAAATAAGTGATAAATTACGAATGATATATATACCTTAATAATTTATCTTCGAAATATTTTTAAAAAATAATATAAATTTAATTTATTTGAAATTGTAAAAATATTACACCTTAATTATTATGAAATTATAAAATTTTTATTTTTTACAAAATAGTCTAAAACTTATAATGAATTGATTCATAATTCATTTTAATGATTTTGATGGATTTGATCGATTTATATATATTTATGATTTAATATCTCTAGTAGGATCAATTTATTAATTTATTCACTTTCGATCAGTCCCAATCGATTTTTTTAAACTATGTAATGAGCTGACAAATAAGCACACATCAATTTTAGAGAAACAAATACTTTAAACCAGAGATATGCACTGGTTTTATACATAAAATTACATTTTTTTGGTGAGATTTACATTTTTAACACTTCAAATTTTGTATTCATGTTTTTTTTTTTTTTAGTTTTAACATGTCAATTTTTTTTTTAAGTGAGGAGACTCTATTTTTAATGAAAGCGTACAAGGGAGACGCACTTACGACAGACAGGGTGATATGCATGTGTTAAACGCAACCCACTATAATTTATTCACATACTAATTTCAAACAAAACAAATACAACATTTTCTTCCCACCTTCCCAGCGATAGTTCTCCTCCCCGAATCTCTCTCTCCTTCGCCCCGTTGCTGGCAGAAAAACCACAGCTAGCAAGAGCCACAAACACCCTCTCTCTCTATAAATTGATGTGTCGAAGTTCATACTTGTTCCCCCCTCTCTCCTTCCTTTCTCATTCCTAGGAAGACTCTTCCTCCTAGCCCCCCGCCCCGGCACTCCTCCCCGGCCTCCTGCTTTTCCTTATTACTGCTGTCCTCTCAACCTTCCGATTCCACGAATCTCTGATTCTCTATCCATATACAAAACCTTCCAATACCCATCTGAAAGGACCCATTTTCCCCCCCAAAATGGATCAACCCAGATTCGTAATCGAAGCATCGGAAGCTGAATCCATGGCCAAAGCTTCTGGCTTGACTCTCTTAGGGCTTCTCCCGTGCCTGGTCGAGTCTGCACAGACCCTTGCTCGCCCACCCATCTCCAGGTTCCCCGTCGGCGCCGTCGGTGTTGGACCCTCTGGTCGGATTTTCATTGGCGTCAATCTCGAGTTCCCGGGACTCCCTCTTCACCATTCCGTTCACGCTGAACAATTCCTTATTACCAATCTCTCTATCAATGCCGAAACCCATCTCGATTATTTTGTCGTTTCAGCCGCCCCTTGTGGCCATTGCCGCCAGTTCCTTCAAGAAATTCGTGGAGCCCCTGATATAAAACTCCTGATAACTTCTGATGAAAGCAAAGAATTTACCCCATTATCTCAGTTTCTGACTCATAGATTTGGACCTGATGACCTTCTTGCAAAGGAGGTTCCTCTGCTATTAGAGTCAATTCATAATGGATTATCGTTTTTGAGCGAAACCCATGGTTTCCCAAATGGCGTTCCCAATGGATGTGTGGCGTATGACAAGTTAAAGTTTGCAGCCTTAGATGCAGCAAACAAGTCTCATGCACCCTATGGTGGGTCTCCATCTGGTGTAGCTCTGATGGACAGCGAAGGCAACATATATAAAGGGTCTTACATGGAATCAGCAGCACATAACCCAAGCGTGGGACCAGTGCAGGCGGCGTTGGTAGCCTATGTTGCTGGCGGCGGCGGTGACTATGACAAAATTGTGGCGGCAGCGTTGGTGGAGAAGGATGGAGCAGCGGTAAAACAGGAGCAAACTGCAAGGTTGCTGCTACACTCAATTTCTCCCAAGTGTCAGTTCAAGGCATTCAATTGCAAGTCTGAATTCTGATGACGCCTAAGGATAATAATTGTACGAAGGAAAAAAATATATAATATTTGAGTGGAAGCAGCCAAGTTATCATCATGTTGGGTAGATGGCTGCATAATAATGTTAGTATTACTTATTGTGGTTGAAAGAAGAGCCTAATCCTTTATCCTGTATGACTTAAAGCGGTGGCCTTCATTTTATTTGACTGGAAATTGGCGAGGAAGGCATATATCATGCGAGAAGCCAATTGACAGCCATATAAACATGGGACTATGCTGTATTTTGAAGACAGTTGTATTTTCACATTTTCGGCATCAAATATTAATAATGATATTTAAGGAAGCGTGGCATAATTTAAAAGAGGGAACTTTGATTCCAATTCGTTTTCTTAGATCATTCTGCACAAAGATGGTGGCATGATATAATGCATCAGGCGGGGCCTGATTGGTTGATCAGGAAACAGAAAACCGACTTCACTTGATAATAAAGATACTTAGTTTTGTCATTAACTTGATAGTTATAGAGCTCTTGTTAAGCGTGCGTGCCAATTTACATAGAGGTTACTTACACGCCGAGTAATGCGGTGAAGTATAAAACAAGCTGCGTGCCAAATTCTTCAAGAAGGCTAGTGGTGTAGGATGTGTCATCTTTTTCACATGATTCTTATTAAATCCATTGTTTTTCTTGACGACCACTCAAAGGACAGGATTTTCATGAAGTTTGATCATTGAAGAGTCTGCAAACTGAATGGTGGGAAGGAATGAATTATTGGTAGGCTATTTGACGTTAGCAGTGTGATGACGAGTTTGCTCTTGAATATATTGTCATGCATTGGTGTGCCAAGAGAAAGAGCACTTTCATGAAAATTATTTAAATTCTCATATATCCACACTCGGGAATCTTAGAAAAGAAGCCAGTTTTCAGGATTAAGGTAGCTTTAACTATTGCTAGGGTCTGCCTCCTTCTTTCTTGTTGTATTTCTTCATCTTGATACTGCAGAATTTTCCTTTCCCTCTCATATTTGCCAGTGATATGCATTTGATGGTGGGGGAAAAAAATTCTAAAGAAATGGCCGTAGCAGTTAGAGAGATTAAAACAGAATGCTTCAAATAACTTTGGTTAATCAACCAATCGCCTAATTAGCTTAGTGGAAAGGAAATCTTGAAAAATACATTTGAGATTCCAGGTTGAATGAACAAAGCTAAGACAAAGTGAAAGAAGAGGAGGCAGCTTGTCTGAGAGGTACTTTGACAACGGCTACTTCTTCTTCTTCATCATCATCGACGGAGGAGGAGAGAAGGTCTTCGGTGTCTCTCATTAGAGCATGAAGCAACACAAGCAGTGCACCGCCAGAGATACCAAGTATTACATTGTCTGTTACATTGGTAAGAAAAAGGAAACCAACAGTGAACGACAACAAAGACAGAGCCACCACTCTTTCATCAATCACATACCCAAAAAGCATCAAGGGCTCATCTCTAAGGAAATATAAGAAGAGCCAAGCAGCCATCATAACAATGAATATGATGAGAGAGATGGGATGCCATAACAAACTGAGAAAGAGTACTAGCAATATGACGATGAGGTAGTTTGTTCGAAAAACTTGAGCATTTGTCTTGATTCTTTGAATTGAATTGAAGAAGGAGAATGGTAATCTAACATGACATGGCTGGATCATTTCCTTCCATGGTCTTCTCGTGCCCAGTCCTGTTTGGATCCGTTCTTTGGTGCGCGAAACGAATACAAGATTTGCTGGCTCTTGCCCTTCTTGTGTAATGGTGCCATAGGTGGTCATTGCGTTTTGCTCTTTGCAGAGAAAGAGGGAAGGAACAGGGTAATTGGGTGTGATCTTTGATTCAGCAACAAGGTTAGTTTTTTTCTTTTACTAAAACCTGAAAATGAAAATGGACACGTTGTTAGCCACTCAGAGGAAACGCAAATGATGCGGATCTCTCTCACTTTTTCAGGAACCACCCTATGACATTATTGTTATATTAATTATTTCAAAGGATTGGCTGCTTGCATACATTATCATTGCATCACAAACAAGAAATATCCGCGTTAGAGGCAACAATTATGATGCTGCTGGTGCTCACAACTACATTCACAGGTTCACCATTTACAAAAATTGCCGAAATTGCTTTTCTAACTCTCATGTGCGAGAGGCAACCATGTAGGGGAAAAAAAACAAAAAAGGTACCACGCCTCAATCCTCAGGAGCAACAAATTATTCTTACAGATTGCAATTAGATACAACTTTAGGATTTAAAATATTGTTCCACTTAAGTTTTCAGGTACATATATATTACAAGCAGGGTCATGAATGGAAAAGAATGAAGCAGGGTATACAACTTCCACTTGATATCCCTCTAATTTAACTTGGAAAATGTAAAAATGTAAATATACAGAATAAAGATCCATTCTTCACATTATAAATTTTCTTTTCTTTGGGGTTGCTCTTACAAGATCACCGTAATTTAGAGATGCCCAAAAAGATAAATTATGCTCTAAGTAGATTCTGCAGGTCCATCCTTTGGGGCAAAGCTAAGCTCAGCTTTCAGATCCTCAACTCCTCTAGGTGGACCAATGCTGCATCGAGCCGTGTTATGTGTCTCAAGGGCATCCTTTATTTTTTGAAACTGCAGATTTCAATAGAACCGACCACTGATTATCATACTAAACAGAGATGCCTCACTCATTGCTTTCTATGTAATCATACCCAAACCACTACTATATGACTGCTAGCGCTCATTATTGAGCATCTTTCTCCATCATTATACGTTGGCTTCCCTATTAACCAATCATGATACCCATATTGCGCCAGAGAGTGTTTATATGAATATTGTTATTCATGTCTTTGCTTACCATTTTTCTGAATTCACTCAGCCAAGCCAAGCATTCAAGCTGACACCGTTATCCACTATTGCTATCAGATTTTGACCATGGTTCTCATACCTGGTGCTAAAAGGGGATTATTTCTAGTACCATCACTGATAAAAATTTTATTAAAAAAAAAAAAACTATTAATCATTTTTTAGTACTATTGTCTAGCCAGGAATTCTCGATATAGTTATTACCCACTCCCTATATTGAAACTAGGGATGCTGAGCATATGCAGAATAAATAATTACCTTGGCTAGTGAACATGAAAATGATTCCAACCGCCCTTCAGCCCCTCGGTAAAAGTGGAAGTAAGGAAGTACTTTCACATTCATACATTTGCACATCGGCTTATTTTCATCAAAATTCACTTTCAGGAAAAGAATTTCAGGATGTTCCTCAGCCGTCCTGCAAAGCTGCCAGATCCATTAAACATAAAAAAAGTAAGGACCAGAGCACTCAAAAAGCTGGACACAATGGACAAGCTGCCACCTATCACGGTCTTGCACAGTACACACCAAAGCTTATAATTATCTCACTAATACCACACAGGAATTTAAGAGACACGATTGAGAAATGAAAAAAGAGACTGATCAGACACTTCATAAAAGCAACAGAATCAGTAGACATGAAACCATATCTTGAAGTAGATGCAAATGTATTTAAAGATTTTAGTTTTCCAGCAAAAGGGGGAAAAACGACACTTGAAGATCATCACTGCTCCTGTATTCACCCAATTTTGATATACTTGACATATGGCCAAGCAATTCATATCTCTGTTCAAGTCTTCAATGGAAGGACAGTTTTTCATTAAAACTGAGTGCTTTACAGATGTGGGCATTAGATATATCAAACTCACACCAAGCAAAATATTCCTAGATATAATAGTGCACTACATCCACAGGAAGCCTTTTAATATTAGGGTTTCTAGAAAGCTGGAAACCTCATTATTTTTAACGTGCAGGATGGAGATAATAATAAAATCAGCATGATATAAAATTCCAAGCATCCTCGTCATCAGTAAACATTTGGAAAAATTGATTCAGTCAGAATCACTAAGTAAGACATATGCTAATAAATTTGACATAGTTTTCAGATAATCACAAATAATAAATGGGTGACAGTTTAATCATTAATTTTCTTTAGATTCAGAACAAGTAGCAGACAAACTGCAATTTCTCAACAATGGTAAATTCCTCCAAAAACCAAATAATGAGAATGAAAGGAAAGATTATGTTACGGGACCTTGGGGAACAATGCTCGGCAAGATGCACACCAAGTTCCATAAAATTCAACAATAACTAGCCTATCTCCAGCTTGACTTAAAGCACTCAAAAAATCTTGTGTGGAATGAATATCAATCATATTTGGTGCATTCTTTTCCCACCATTTTGGCTGGTCAGTTTCAGTAACAGTTGCACATACCTGCAGTGAATCGTGTAAAAACATACAAAAGCAGTGAGAAGCACATTAGACTCAAGCGGCCCATGGAATGTTGTAGAAAGAAAGTGAGACTTCTAGGAAAGAAAAGGTCAAATATGATTTGAGTTTGCATGATAAATGTAAACAAGCGCAAGCATTCTATACCAACATCAGCAGTTGAAAGCATGATGTAAAAGGACCCAACTTGTGAGTTTTCCAGAAAAAGAGGATATTATAGATATATACCGAGATAAGAGAGAACACAATAAATCTTGTATTTATTCATTCTCTCATAATCCCAATTAAAGCAATATAGAAAAGAAACTCTGAAAACAAAACCATTAGGTCACGAATGGGTTCACAATTCCGAGTTCAGTAACTGGCCAAGGTAGCCTCTGTATCATTCTCAAGTATCAACGAAGAGAAACGAGCCGAGAATCAACCCTTACATCAAGAACAAGAGGAAAAAGAAAATATAACTAACAGCATAAACTAGACTTATACATTTTGGCATCTGAAACTCAGACGACAGAAACCAGACTTAGTGCAACGTGGTTAAACTCATTCAATAAAAAGGGAGCCCTAGAATGCGGACAGAAAGGATAAACTTTAACAACAGAAATAGAAAATTCCAATGAGGGAGCCTCAAATAAAATGTGATTTAAACAAAGTTTCACGCATGGATTATCGTATATTAGTTAATCTGGGAAGTTACCCATGCATGAAAATAAATTGATACAAAGTTTTAAAGGAAGAAGGGTGATAAAAAGACACCTTGAAAGAGAGAAGCTGCTTTCGGGGAGTGTGCGCAAGCGCGACAAGAGCACCATCCGATGAAGAATATGATAGAGAAGAGACCCTGTTAAGAGAGTAATAAGGGGCTGGGAGAGTTCTGAAAGAGGAATTATAGGAGGTGAGGAGGGGTGGGAGAGTTCTGAAAGAGGACGCTAAGGAGGTGAGGAGAGAAGAGGATAATCGAAGTGATTGGCATTGAAATCGGATGACATCTGCCATTTACAGAGTAGGAGTATAAAGAATAGAGGAGAATGAATTAAGTTACATGAGGTCAAAGGGGGGGGGGGGTTGTGCTGTGGCTGTTCTTCTTCTGGTAGATAATTGGGGTTTGGGTTAGGGGGATGGAATGGATGAGAGTGAGGAAGAAGAACAAGGTGTGCGAAGCAGATTGATCCTACGATTGAAATACTTGCCTCTCTTCTACTCACGCCTTGGTTGGCATCTGTTGAGATTCATTTTTAATTCTAAATAAATAGAATATGAAAATATGTATTTGTATACCTATTTATCCAAATATCCAAATACGACTAAAAATTCGGAAATTTATAGACTCCATCTTTTTTTAAGATTTTTTTAGAAAAATTTTATTTTTTATATATGAATAGAAGAGTACTATTCTATATGTATTTATATCCAATGAGTTATGATTAAAAAATAATATTTTGAAAAAATAACTTATTCTTTAAAAAAGGATGAAATTATCTTCTATTAAATTTTTTATATTTAACATTAAATATATAAGTATAAATCACTTTTTTATCTTGATATTTTAAAATTTTATTCTTAAAATTTTTTTTACTAAAACAAATGAAATGAAACTTTAGAAAATTTATTAATATATATTGTTATAAACATAATATTAATATATTTCACTCTTTCTTATTATTTCATTAATTTCTAATTACATATTTAAAGTTGAAAATTTTAAATTTAAATTTTTATATCTATTTTTAATTAAATATTATTGTTATTATTAAATTTTATTAGTAATTCATGCACAATTATATTTTTATTAATTTAATTTAAGATAGTTGCCTCTTAATATACAAATAAATAGGGTAGGAAAGCACTCTTAAGAATAATTATCTTTCCAAAATTCACATAGAGATTTTATTCTCTTTTATAATTAATTATTATTTTTCTTTATGACCAATTATTAAATTTTATTTTTTATGAGTTATTATTATGGAAATGTAATCTATAGCCTATCCATACTATAAATAAAAGGTTGTAAGAATTATTTTCCATATGGCTGAATAAAATATTTTCCTTTTTTCATTGTTCTCTTTCATCTCCATTATATATTCATATATTTTTTTAATAATTTCTTTAATGTTATCATAATCCTTTCCAAGCTATGTTTGGTATAAAATTCGGTCTACTACTTCCCACTATCCTATATAACTAGTGCCAAGTTTAAATACATCAAATAAAAAATTTTAGAATTTTATCCATACTTCAATTATATTACAAAATGTTAATGGTTGTCATCCATGATTTTCACTAAAAAAAAAGAAAAGAAAGTTAGACCTAAGTTATAACCCTTTAAAATATAAGATATTTTTTTAAATTATTTTTTAGCAAAACTAATAAATTCACATAAAGAAATACAAAGTAAGATTTCGTATAAGTGATAATTGATTGGTTGAATGGGCTTGAAATGAGGTTCTTCTAATATTTAATTGCGGAAAAGTATATGGAGTACAAGAATTAAATGTTATAATAGAGAAGCTTTAGGGTGAATTCTTGAAAATCCTTTACTTTTAATAAACCTAAACTTCAGCCTATTCCTCCCTCATTTCCCAATTTCCTTAAAAACCCGAATTCCATTTTTTACTCTCTTCTTCCTCTCCTTCTCTTCTTTCATATTTTCTTTCAATTAAGTAATTTAGGAATTAATTTTCATCGAATTTTTTTTCATAAATAAGGTGAGATCTCCATGACAACTAAATCTTCCATTATTTCTTTAGATTTAATGGGATTTAAATATCTAATCTAAAAAGGAAAGAGGTGAACCCTAATTTTACCTTGACGATTTTAGTTGTTTAGAAGTTAACAATTATCACCTTCAACTTTCCAACTCCTCTTTTATATTAGTTAAGTGAACATTCTAACTTTACTTCAAGATTTAATGTTTGGTTTGAGCATAAGTTTTAGGATTTCATGATTTTGTGAAGAATATATTGATTTACGGTGTTAAACTAGTGTTTGATGTTGTGAATGGTATAAATAAGGTGTGATGTGTATGCATTTATGATTTTACTAAGAGTTATGATGTAATAAATAAGATGGGTTGGTATTAATGATAGATGAACAGTGTTCTTAAATTGAAAATCTAAAAAATAATATATAATTATTGATTACATAATCAATTATGTTTTGTAGGATCGGCCTCGAGAAGCTTGTAGTAGATTACATAATTGACTACAGCCAAAGGGCTTCCTTTTTGGATGACCATAGATGAATATGTAGTTAATTATCTAATTAAACCTTGCTTTCTAGATGACCATAGTCCACTATAACCTATATGATGAAGGTTCATAATTAATTATATAGTTAACTAACTAATGCTTAAATTCCAGCCAAAGACTCTTGTAGTTAACTATGCTTTCTTCCTTAGGTTCCAAAATCATCTACATCATCGACTACTTCTTGTGAATTTCAAAATGTTGAGCTATAAAAAAGGGACTTGAAAGTGTTATATGATATTATGTATAATTAATATATGATGTATGATGATGAAAATGAGATGTATAACCATGCAAAGGGATATGTGATGATTGCAAATTGAAACAATTGTCCTTGATGAGAATAAATGCATTGAAACTATTAGAAATATGATGGGATGATATAATATTCAAACATCAAATCTAGTAATGGCTAATGACAAATATAGTTGATTAGGAGACACAAGGATGAGTTAGTAAGGAACAAAGTTAGATAAGAATCACAAGGAGATTTACTTATTTTATTTATTTATTATTCTTGTGCATGGTATAATATAGTTGTAATGTGGATACATATGTATTTGAATGATGGCACATGAGCATATAAAAATTGTTGATAAATGTGTTATTATTAATGAGAATTGTATTGTAAATTATGTAGCCTAAGTGTTTAAACATATATGAAGGTAAATCTGATTAGTAAACTATAATTACTTTCTATATTTAATTGTGTTAGAATATTTACTTATTAAGGTTTAGACTTACCTTTTTATATTTTATTTTATTAGCTAAAAATTCATTTTGGTCACTATAAAATTGAATTTTTATCAATTTGATCTCTGACTAAAACTTTATATCAATTTAATCCTTATAAGATTAAAAATCCTCAAATTTTAGTCTTTTTGAACAAACTTCTAGTCTAGAAAAACTATAAAAGGGATTAAAATTTGAAGGTTTTTAACTTTACAAAGACTAAATTAATGCAAACTTTTAGTTAAGGATAAAATTAATAAAAATTCAATCTTATAGGGATCAAAAATAGGTTTTTAGTTTATTTTATTTTTACAAATTTACAAGTTGAGCTACCTTCGCCGCCGCCACTTTAAAAGTTATTTGATTCACTTTAGTAGTATGAAAAGTTTTATTTCTTAGAAAGTAAAAAGAGATAAGTTATTTATTGGCCATTATGTTACAAATTAGGAAAAATAGAACTTTTTGAGAAGTCGTGCTCCCCATAGAGTATGGAAAATTACTTACCTAGCTTTTCTAAGTAAATTTTACTTCCTATACTATTTTATTCTTATAAAATTTAATTAATAATAATTAAAATTTATTAATTTATATTATAATAATATTAATGATATAATAATAATTTTATTAATATTTCCTAAGATATTTAAAGTTAAATCAAACAAGAGATAGGAAGTTACTTTCTATGACATGTTATTTCCTATATATCAATTAAATAAATTTTACTATTTTTTAAGAAGTTCATATAAGAAGTTATTTTTTAGGAAATTCAATTTTTTGCAAGAAATTACTTCTTATTTTAAACAAATGACTATTTAGAGTTAAATCTTGCAAGAAACTCTTTAGTATAGCTTAGGCAGCATATGGTATTTTGAATGTAATAAAATATTTTAACCCTTTTCTTGTATATGTCAAAGTTGAAAAAATAAAGACTTATCTCTTTTGAAACTAGTTATGTTAGCTTATTCTCAAATTTAAATGGATTATAAATAAGTCTAACTCTTTTATAATTAAATCATATTTGTTGAATGAAATTTCATCAATTATACTTAGTGCATGAAAATTATTCCTTAATTTTCATGTGTTTTATTATGTTAGTTTAGGAGGTAGGTTATGATGGTGGAAACAAGATAATAGGTTTCACGTTAATTATGACTAAAGTTGGGTTATGATAACTTACTTATAATTTCTTCACATTTTTAATAATAAGTTGCTCAAACTAATATCCTTAACAAAAGGCCTTCAACTTACAATAACTACTTTTAATGATCAAATTTGAAAAGTAATTATCAATTTATAATCAAAATACCCACACACTACCTGCTTTTTAGAAAGCATATAAACAGGTTATTCTCATTGCGATAATGGTGGAGCTGCATCGATTTAAGATATGAAAATTTAAAAAGTAAACCTTTTTTTAAATTCCTATGAAATTCAATTTTTCTCATTTTCATCTTTATGAAATATTTTACATCAACTTACCCTTGTGAAATAATAATTTATTTAATTCAATCCTTGGATGGATAAAATTGAGAAATTTAATCTTCATATAAACACTAATAAAAGGACAAAATTGAATAATTTGATGTTTTACATAGGCAAAATTGATATAAAATATTTCACACAAATAAAAGTGAGAAAAAATATATTTTATTGGGTATAACAGGGGATTTACTCAAATTTTAAAATACTAATAGGTAAGTTCAGGATTTAATTAGTAAATATTCTAAATATGTAAAACATACATAATTAAAGCCTTAGCGATTAAATTACCTTCCATTGACATTTATTTCATAATTCATATATTCAAACAATTTGGAAATATTAATGTTGCGATCTTATTCACATGAGCATCACATGTTCATTTCCACAACCCGTATAATTGAGTTACTATATTTTAATATTAAACTATCATTTTAACTCGTATGTTATATATGTGTTTATTATTTTTTTCTTACCAATATAATATAAGAAGAAAATGTACATAATTAAAAAAATTGTAAAAGTATTGACATCTAATTTGCCATATTTACTTTATAATCATATATTTAAATTTAAATATTTTTATAATAAAATATATCATATGTATTTATCATATTTAGTAATATTAAGGCTCAAGTTGTAAACAGTAATGATGTAGATAAAAAAGTAAACATTAAAAAAATGCAATGGAACAAAAAAAATAATGGGTGAGTTGTAAAAGTGATATAACAATTAGAAATAAAATATATAATTAATTAATTTAATTAAATAAATATTTTAATTTATCTAAAATATTTATAAAAAAATAAAATATGTCTTTCTATACATATAGCTTTTAATAATATCATGACTAAGTTATAAATAGCCAGGGAGAATATGAAAATTTTTTAAAAAATGTACAATGAGACAAGTAGAAAGAACAGGAACAATGAGTGAAAAATTAAAAAAATTAAA
Organism: Sindora glabra; assembly: GCA_020226215.1. Classification (NCBI taxonomy): domain Eukaryota; kingdom Viridiplantae; phylum Streptophyta; class Magnoliopsida; order Fabales; family Fabaceae; genus Sindora; species Sindora glabra. The sequence continues at coordinate 87,930,856 of CM035229.1, forward strand.
ATATTTTTATATATTAGATTTAAAAATATATATTTAGTTAAGCGAATAAATTAAATTAAATTTTTAACTCATTTGAACTATAATTATAAAAAAATAATATATATCATACTATAACTATAACACTTACTGATATTAATTAGGAAAAAAAAGGAGTGAACATGAAAAATAAAGAAAAAAATATAAGTAAAAAATAATGGACAAGTTGTAAAGTTACATTAAAATTAAAAATGTAATATACAATTAAATAATTTAATTAAATTAAAATTTTAATTCATTTAAAATAATTTTATAATAAAATAACATGTATCATTTTATATATACACTATTCAATAATATTGGCTAAAAGAAGTTATGAAAATAATATTGATAAAATTTAAATAAATAAAATTGAATTGAATTTTCAAAAAATTTTATCAAATAATACAATATATAGTTATTTGTTTAAATTAGTACTTTTATAAAAAATAATATATTTAAAACATATTTATAATATAATTAGATATAGCGTATTTTATTCATACTTGTGACATTGACGCCTAAATTGCAAAAAGAGTAGGCATAGAAAAAAAAAGGAAAATATGCAATGTAACAAATAAAAAAAATGAAATAATGAGTGAATTTTCTAAAGTTATATAAGAGTTAAAAATAAAATATATAATTAAATAATTTAATTAAAATAAATATTTTAAATTATTAAAAATATTTTTAATAAAAATAAAATATGTTGTTCTTAGTGAATAATTAGCACTTAAACTATAACCAAAAGAGTATACATAAAAATGAAAAGATTAAAAATATGCAATAGAGTAAATAAAAAGAAAAGAAACAATAGGTAATTTATAAAAAGTAATATAAAAGATAAAAATGTAATGTATATTTAACTAATTCAATTAATTAAAATTTTAATTTATTTAAAATATTTTATAATAAAAATAAAATATATCATTTGATATTCATACTATTTACTATTATTGATTTTTGAGTTATAAATAACAAGAATAAAAATTAAAAAATGCAATATAGCAAGTGGCACTTAATATTCCTTAAATGTACCTTTTGTTATATCCAGGATTTAATTTCTAATTTTTACATATATTTATTCAATAATTTAATTACTCCTACTATTATAAAAAATACAGTATAATAGACAAAAATAAAATATTATGAATATAATTTAATGAAATAATAGATCAAATAAAAGGGAAGATAAAGTGTATAAAAGAAAAAAATATATGTATTAATGAACATAAAAAAAGAAAAAATAAAAACATGTGGATGAACAAATAAAATATAAAAAAGTAGCTGAGGTGTAGAATAATATAAAAATTAAAACTAAATGTATGTGGTTTAGTGATTTAATTAATTAAATCAAAACTTTAATTTATTTAAAATTTTTTATAATAAAAAATATATTGTTGTATTTATACTATTCATGATATTGTTATAAAAATTGTAAATGAGAGGAGTTGGTATGAAAAAATAAAAAAATAATAAAGTAGATAAAAAGAATTGAAATTATGCATAAGTTCTACAGTTTTGATAAATTTTAATTAATTTATATTTAATTTGACATATAATATTTAAAAATTGATATCAAAATATATCGAAAAGTTTTAAATAACTAAAATTTACATTTAAATTTCAAATATTATTATTATAAAATTTAATGTACAATTACTTATTTTTATTAATACTTTCTATATTAAAATTTTAAATTTGTTATATATTTATAATAAAAATTAAATATATAATATTATATATATATATATATTACTTTTGATATTAGCATCTAAGTTGCAAAAGTATTAAACATGAAAAAAAATGAAAAATATACAATCAAATAAATAAAAAAGTAAACAATGAATGAGTTGTAAAATAAATTAATAGTAAAAAATACGATGTAAAAATAAGTAATTTAATTAAATCAAATTTTTTGACTCATTTAAAATATTTTTATAATAAAAATAAAATATATTATATTACATTTATATTATTTAATGATATATTAGTGTCCAAGCAAGAAATAATAGGGGAATATAAAAAATAATAAAATACATAAAAATAAAATAATATATATAATTTAATATACCAATGGAAAACAAATGAAAAAGAAGAAAATTTGTGTAAATAAAAATAAATATGTATATGTGTTTATGAATAAAAAGCAAAACCAATTTCTTGAGATTAGATAAGAAATTAAAATGCTACAAAGTAATGGAAGTTATGTAGGAGGAACAAATCCCACTTTTAATAGTAAGAGTAAAGGGAAGGTAATATATAACTTTAAAAATTAATCAAAATTCAATAAAAATTGTAATAAATGCTATCAATAAAATTGTAATAAATGCTATCAATAAAATACTTAATTTATTTAAAGAAAAAATATAAAAATGGGACCATATAAGCCAAAAACAAGTAAAAATAATAAATCAATGGAGAAAAGAAATGACTTGTTGTTGAGAAAAAAAACTAACAAAATGGCCTATAATAATGAAATAAATTGGATTAAATTATAAAAAAATAAACTAAAATATATTAAGGAATATTTAGATAGGAAATGAAAACTTAGAATGCTTAAACAATTGACATATCATGACAACAAAATATAAAATAAGGAGAACTAAAACTTTGCTATATTAATTAGATTAGTTTTTAACTCGTGCTATACACAGATTTTATAATAAATTTATAAAAAAATGCTAAAATTATCAATTACATGAAGGAATTTGATAAATTATTGCACATTTGTAAAAATATGTTACGATTTGAATGGTCATTTTTTAACATAATATATATTATTTTATTATCAATATTAGTATAGAAAAGATTATGAGGTAAATCTAAAGTTTAGATATGAAAAAAATGATAAAATTCAAGTATGGAAAGTTATCTAATGATTAACTTTGCTTAAGGGATAAAGTTTCATAAGTATTGCAAATTAAGAAACTTACAATTATATGTTATCAATTTGCTAGATTATAGCATGTATATTTTGCATTGAAGTACTAGATTACCTTGAAAGTTCGTAATTTCTTTTCTTCTTAACCTAAACAAAACTCACATAAGAAAAAAAAAATCTAGGAAGTATAAATCCAAAGTTATAATTTCTTTTCTTTTTTAGCCAAAAGAAAACTGATATAAGCAAAAGAGAAAAAATCAATGAAGTATAAAGCCAAGTTTACATGAAGTATTAAGTATGGGAGGAAGTTGTAATTTCACATATTAAAATTTGACATTTTATTTAGATGGAATAATAAAAATATATATTGAATTGTAAATAGTAGACTGACATCAAATTGCTTATACATAAAAAACTTCTACTGCATAAAATATCATTGCTAGTAGAGTTTATCTATCATAAAATAAAAGCTAATTATTGAAATAATGGTGCACAAATGAGTTTGGTTGTTTTACATTACTATTTGCCAAAATAAAATTTACTTAGTTTTCCAATGTACTAAATATAGGGTTTATACTTAAGGTAGTTCACATCCACTTTACACATTATTAATTAAATGGTTCTATTTTAATTGGATATATGAGCTTTGTAATTGACTTTTGAAGAGACAATATTTTTGAAATTAGAGTATGGTTATCCCTTTCATCACTTTTGACCCTCTTCAAAAGTGTGACATTGTTAATAATCTACTTAAAAGTGAGGAAAAACATGTCCTAGTGCATAATTGATGTTATTAGAATATTTAATTAATTGATTGATAATAAAATACTAAATATAATTATTATATCATCACTTAAGGTAGGCAACACTTGCATTTTATGATATTTGAAGCTAAGTTGATGAGATTAAGATAATAGTGAGGTTTTTTAAGATAAGGTCCTGCATAGAATTAAAACATCAAGTTAAATTATTTTTAAAGTAATAAACTTTAAATGGCAATATCAATTGTAATGATTGCATAATAGGACATTTTAGGAAAAAAGTTATCTATCAAAATTGTAATGGATAAATAAGGATAAGATTGTGCAATGACAATTAACATGATAAAAATGTGAATTGCCCTTGAATTTTTTAATGTCTTCTTATCATAAGGTGAAGTCATCCTAAGTTTGTTGTTGCTGGTATTGTATTTTGAAATTTCAACTTTGAAAAGAAAAGTTTTATTTAGCAAGTCATCCAATTTAATTGGGAAAGCTTGCTTTTTATCTTCCTACATAAATAGTATTTGTAAAGTATAATTAATAAAGTACAAATTCAAGTAATTAGTTAAAGTACTATTATCATTAATTGTCACTAGAAAAGGAAGTTAGCTAATGTTCCTATAATCTATGCAACATCACATTTCAAAAGTATAAAAAAAGCTTTTCCTATAAAGTTATAAACATGAATATAAACTTTATACCTATTTTTAACAATGAATAAAAAATAATGTTGGATTAATTTAAGTCATATTCAACTTGACGAAATATAATATATAATAATTATTCTTTTAGGAAAGAAAAATAAATAATCAATAAAGGATATCATAATGGTAATACTTAGTAACTTCCTATTTATAACCCTCACTTTCTTGTTATATCTATTGCAATCATCATAATATCACTAATATCTTATGGATAGGGCCTTCATAGTTGCATCAGTAGTTGCAATTTCAATCTAAAAGAAATTATTAAGTTGTAAGGTTATATAAAATGTAGAAAGTAACTTACTAATTTAAATTTGAAATTGAAATGTACCATTATAGTAAGCTTAAATTCTTTTATTGTTTTCTTGGTGATAGAATTTGCCTAACATTATTTGTCATTGTTGTAACTTTGACTATTTAATTTAATAAACCTGTGTGATTATGATTTAGTAGCAAAGCTAGATTTTAATTGGTAAGAGTAGGGATATAGGCATTATTATTTAATGAGCAAGTATCTATCATTAATGTACCATTTGTCCAATATATTTCATTTATCATATATAGTAAAAATAAACTAATTTCTCTATATAGTGTGAAATGGAGTTAATAAACCCTATTGTAATATTAAAATGTATGGTTTGAGGTAAACTAAAGAAATTTGCTATAATTTGGTTTTGTAAAAAATTGAAAGCATTAGTTGCTAATCTATTTACTACATGATTATTTTAAACTAAAATTACTATGTCAGTAATGTTATTTCTTTAATAAATCATATTTATTGAATGGGATGGTTACAAAAATTAGTTTTAACAAATAGGTTTTTAGATGTATTTTTCATTATCTTGTTAGTCTAAAATAATTGCAAAATAAAAAAAGACAAAAAATTTACTTTCCGATTTAATTTTAATTACAAATATAATGATTGTGTAGGTTTAACATCACATTCATACCTAAAGTAAAAAAAATGCTTGTAATTTCCAAAGTACTGAGGTTGAATTAAAAATAGCATATAAAAAGTTCTTACATGAAACTAATAAAAAAATAGCAAAATAAACATGCATATTAAAGAAGAACACATGTTATAAAGCAAATAGAAGAATTAAAATAATAGGAATATGTCAAGCAAACAAATAGTAACTTAATTAGTAAATAAAAATAGTTAATGGAAATGAAAAGTAATGATATTCCAAGCATGATTAATATAAAAGTAAGCAAGATTTGCATAGGAATAAATCATAAGAAAGTACATTTTTTCCAAGTTCAATGCTTATGGTATGTTAGGGTTGAAAATAATTTTTGAAATATTCCATGAATTGGTCAAAAAGTTATCCTCTAATTGCAAATACAAAATTAAATTATTTATGTCATGAAATAATGACAAAGTAATATAAAAAAATTATAGTAATGTAACCAACATCAGTGTTCTTTGATTAATCATTTTTTATTTTGTGTAAAACATATTGTATTTATTAAGTTCTTTTTTAATATATTAACTCAAGTTATATAGAAGATAATATGATATTCGAAAAAGTTATATTTTTTAGGCAGATAGACCTTTTAAATTAGTTTACCCTTATAACCAAAGTAAAATAACATATTTTCATTTTACCTTGAAAGAAAATTATTAATCAAAGAGGTGATACTTTTACCATAAAAGTAAAGAAATAATATTGGAAGTAAGAATATAATTCTTAGTTCATGGATATAGTAATAATGTATATTATTACAATTTTTCTTTTAGGTAGAAAATATACTATATAAAAGATTCTCCTGATCACGAAACTAACTAAGAGAATACCTTAGTATTCAAAATATGTTCTCTTTGGGTAAACATATTTTTAAAATCAAAACAACTCTAAAATTTTATTTGCTTCATAAAACATCCTTAATTAAAATATGCAATAACTCCCCTTTGGACAAGTAATTATATACAATAATCATAAATCAATCGTACATGATATAAAAAAATTGTCTAAAATAATAATCTTTTAAGTACAAATAATATGTGATCAATTCTAATGTAAAATAATAAATGATTGCAAAATTAAAATATTGTTATATCTAAGTTACCTTCAATTTTAATCTTTTTATACATAAATATATTTTAAATCTGTGTAATTAAAAAATACAATGAGGTTCAAACTATAGATTTATTTTAAAAATTAAAGTTATCATAATTAAGATAAATATAAAGATGAATTTATAATTCTCATCATATCTCTTTAACATGTTTCTTTTAGAAACATAAATTATTTTTTAAAATATTTAAAATAAAAATATTTAAAATAATATTTGCATAATTTAATAATATGTCTTACTTGATTCTTATGAGACCTATGGTAAAATAAAAATGTTTACATATATAAACAAATTGATATAAAAAATTTCACAAATACTATGTTTTTAATATCATATATTTATAGTAAAAAAGATTATATAAAAAATTAAAATACAATATGTTAGTTTTGGATAAAATAATCATGCTTAAGAAGTATACAAATATCATTACATTCTTTTCTTTAGGTAAAGAATGTAGTACGTAAAAACTTTCCTCAATTGAAGCTAATAAGGATAATATATTATCATTGTAAAATTTTCCCTTTAGGTAGATAAAATATATAACAATAAAATAAATTTAAAAATAAAATTATTTTACTAAACTAATTTCTAATTATAACATACAGTAATCCTTTTTGGGTAGATTAGTGTATGAAATAATTAAAAATTATTTTATTAAGCTCATTTCTAATTATAACATATATTTACCCCATTTGGGTAAGTAAATATGTGAAACAATTAAAAATTAATCATAAAAATATTTATTAATAATTCAGAGACTTATGAATCAATATGAGATAATTTCACTTTAGTGATAATTATTTAAATTATTAATAAGTTTTATAAAGGAATTAGGATATTGAAATTATGTCCAAAATTACAAATTAAATTATTGCAAATAATAATAATACGATCAATTCATTAAGGAATGCTAAATAATATGAATTAATACTGATTATCAAAATCATATTGCATCATAATATAATCTTAAAACTTAATTATATTTTTTTTACTTTAATAAAAGAAAATATTACTTGATTTTCATTGCCACATCACTAAAATTATTGTAAACAAGGATTTTTTTTATAAAATGTCATTACCTTATCAATTGTCATGATAAGGATAGAATATAAATCATTAATATATCAAATCAATTAATGGTAAATTATTACCAAACAATATACTTAAAGTATAATATAATAATTATAGTAAATAAAAATCTTAAGAGATAGCTACTAAAAATATAATATTTTTTTACTAATAAAATTCTTTTTAAGATAATAATCATCTAAAATAATTTTAATAAATTAATTTAAAATATTAGACACTTTAAATTAAATAATAAAAGATTTCAAATTTTGAATCTAAATCTATATATATATATATATATATATATATATATATATATATATATATATATATATATATATATATAATTTATTAATCTGAATCTATAAAGTAGTATAGTACTGACATCATATATACTAAATCAAAATTGAATATTACTGATATTATTTTGACATATATACTTGAATCTCTATATGTTATATATATATAAATAATTCAAAACAAAACATATTATATATGTTCCAATTTAATGTCATCAACATTAAATCATAATCCTTTGTTGAAATAGGCTTTACATATATATAAAATGATAAACCAAATATGCTTAATCCATAAGAATGGATATATTGAATGAATTCGTAAACATTATACAAACATAATATAAATCCATAAATTAGCATATAAATTTTTTTCTTTTACTTTAAATTTTATCCATATATTGATCCAAATATATCAAAATTGAAAATTCAAAAATATTTAAATAAACAAATCCAAATCTCCAATTTATATAATCATATGTTTATACAAGAATTACAAAATATTATTAAATATGCATATTTAAATGATACAAAACTAAATCTTTATAAACTATTTATGTATCAAGTCTAAATCCAAACTTCAACCACTTATATATAAACAAATAAAAACAACCAGAATGATATGCATAAAATAATCCAAATTATTGACTATATATATAAACCATTCAAAACGAATATTATATATATATATATATATAAACTATTACCAAACTTTAATACATCATTCCAATATATAAAAATGACCTTGCATATAACATAATTGAGAATGAATAGGAAATAATTGTATTTAATGCTATTATAAGATTATAACATTAAGTTGAAGGCATTAAATATAATATAATATAATATAATATGATGTTATGGATAATATTAAATTGAAAGTGGTACATCAAATTTGAATTTAGGAGGCATCGAATATATGACATTGATGTTATCATCTTAAAATTTTATATATAATATAAAACACTATAATGTTATCAATATATATTGATATACAAATAGGAGATCAATATGTGAATCTTCAATTAATTTGAATCAATATATATATGATGAATTTCAATATTAAATCACATATATGACATTAATTTTAATTTCTTTCTCACTAATTCAACATAAACTCTGATACCAATTAATGAAAAATTTTAATTACGATAATGATAAAAACTCATTATCAAAATCTCTATTTCATGTTTAATTATTGATAATAATATACTATTAGATGCGGAAACATACTTTTATCATATATTTAATTCTCTTACATAATGTAGTATTTAAATGAATATCATAGGCATAGATCTTCCTTTCCTTCTTTTAAAGTGTATGGCTTTTAATGGAACAAGCTAATGATTGAATTAAGTTAAGAGTAAAAAGGAGATCTAGTCAATATAAATAAAATTTTATTAAGCTTTCCTATTATAGGTTAAAAAAGGTATAAGCCTATACTTTAATCACTAAATACATTAATCCAAAAAATTAAGTATCTATAAGTTCAAGTAATATATCACTTTAACAAATTAAACTTCAAAAAATAAAAATCTCTTGAATTATTGTTCAATCAATTTTATAAAAAATAAAATACCTATAAACAATAAACATTTTTAAAAGTGCATTATCTTTAACAAAAATTGAAGCCTTAAATTGCAATTAAAATAAAAACCCCTAAATTGCAAGAAAGAAACCTTAACAAACAATCACATACAAAGCAGCAATAACAAATCATTTAACAAATGTCCAAAAAATACTTTTATAAAAGAAAATATGAAAGTGAAAACAAATTGTATACTTAACTTCTAGTTTGCCTTTTTCAAATAAATAACCATGAATATAGCTCTTAAATTGTTGCATCATTTAGAAAATTAAAAAAAATTAGAATATTTTTGTGCTTACAAATGATTATTTAGCTATTATAATTATTTTTAAGATGAGAATTTACTAGAAAATAGTGAGATTTGATGGTAGAATATAGGAATAATTAAATTATATAGAGACTAGCGTGTAGTTAAAATTAAATAAGTATGCATGAAAGAGGTTTAAGGAAGTTTTTGGCACTTCTTCTCTTAAGTAACTTGAAAATTTCTAAATTTGCCCCAAGACCTCATAAAATCATTTTAGTTTTAACTCTTAATTCATTTTTCTGCCATTAATTAGAAAACTCCCTTTTATCTCATCATTAAGTTCTTTTTTCTCAAATTTTAACAAATTGAAACAAGTTATTTTAAGCAATCAATCACAATTCTTGTACAAATCAAGGTAATTCCTTTTCAAATCATGGTTTTCGTTGATTGTTTCATAAACTTAAGTTTTAATGAAAAGTTAAGGAATTTTGAACAATTCATCTCAATTTCTTGAATCTGAGTTAAATAGGGCAAATTAATCATTTTACTAATCTTTTCTTATCTCATTTATTAACAAGTAAGTAGATAATTTACTTAAAATAATTTATTTTAGATGATTTTATGTTGTTAAAGGTAAAATATTGGATATTAAGAATTTGATAATTAAATGTTATAAATTTATATTATGTGAAAAATGAGTATGGTTGCTTGTATGGTGAAGCATTCTAGATTAGTGATTGTATATGTGTATAATTTAATGAATTTTGACCAAATAAATAGTAAATTTACAAAAATCTATAAAATTTTAAGCTTATAATTGATCATATAATCAATTATAGCCTTCAGAATTACTTTTTGGATAAGCATAATTAATTATATAGTTGATTGTCATAAAGAGGTTACTCTTTAAATACCCATAATTAACTATATAATTAATTATAACCTTCAGAGTTACTCTTGAGTTACCTATAATTGATTATATAATCGATTATGACCTTCAAAGTTGCTCTTTGAATGACCATAATTAACTCTATAGTTGAGTGTTCTTTCTTTTGACCCAATTTTACATATTTTATGGAATTTTAAGAAATAGTAATCACATATGGATGTTATAGTTATATATTGAGCTTGTGAATGTTATCATAATCATATATGAATGTTGTAATTATGTATTAAGCTTGTGGATGGTATTGAAATTATATATGCATGCTATATTTACATATTGCTCATGTGGATGTTATTATACTTGATTTCTTATGCTAAATCCTAGAATTAGATGTGTTTATGATGCGAAATGTAAAGAAGGAGTTTGAAATATATGAGTTATTATTACTATTGAATTTGAAAAACTATTTGTGAGAGGATAAGATAGACTTTAAAGAGATAAGGATGAGTTTGTGAAGGGATAAAGCTAACCGAAAAGCACAAATAGATTTAAATATTTTCTTGTATTATTTATTCATTTTTGTTATATATATTGTTGAATATAAGCACTCACATATGAATAGAAATAATCTAAATGGAAAGGGTTTTGTAATACCCTTGTATATATACCGAGAAGTAGATTGTTTACTTATTAAATAGTATAATGTTATAATGTTATCATTATGATATATGTAAAATTATTAATATACAATTATGATTGGTCAATGAAACTATGTATATGAATATAATGGTTTATAAATTGGATGTTTCCATTGAAAGTAATATTATAAGGTAGTAAGACAATACTAATTGTACCTCCTACCATATATATTATGTTTATTTCTTAAAAAAAGGAGAAAAAATCATAAATATTCTTTTCCTTTGAAAAATTATAAATATCCACTATTCTTCATCATATGGATTATACAATAAGATAAATATTAAACTTTACATCATTTTAATTAATGTACACTACCATTGTTTATTTATTGAGTTTTCCATAAAAATTCATTTTATTATTGTGTTTTTATCTTTATTTATTTTTATGGGGAATATTTCCCCTTAAGTATTCAATTACTACCTGTTAGGATAGAAGTAAGCGCAATCATGCATTTTAGAGCTAAGGTGAGTCACTAGATAGTTGAGCTGATTATTAGCACATGCACTTATTCAGTACTTAGTGAATTTTGTACCTTTTTACGTTTTGCCATTAAAAACACTCATTTTTGTTAAAGATTTAGAGCATTATAAAATATTTCCATCAAAATTGCATTTTTTATTTAACAAGACTAGTAAGAGGTTACTAAAGTAACTCCCTACGTTGGTCATGTACCTCGACGTTTTAAGATTGAGTCGTGACAAAATTGGTATTCGAGCATAATACAGGATAAAAGAGTAAGTGAAGTTCAAAGCATGGTTTTGAGGTTTTCAACTATTTGAATGATTGATATAAGAAGTCAAGCCTGTAATAATTAGCTAGCAATTATCGAAAAAAGGGATCTAATCAAATTTATTATTGTCTTTTCCTGTGCCAAGATCTTCCTAGGCTATTTTTTACCACAGATAGCTGATATATCATTCCTCTTAGATTACGTGAAATAAAAGTCAATGTTTTGTATATCCATATGATTGACCAATAATGTATAATTTTATAAAAAGCTCATTTTGGTTTTATTCCATTATATTGAAGTTCTCATTATATGGAATAAAAGTTAATGTTTTTTGTTTTAATAGTAAAGTTGGACCATGATATGAGCAGTATAGAAAAGTTCAAATTGAACATAAAAGAAAATGGTTTATTTGAACATAATATATAAACAGGTTCATATCATTCCTCATTATAATTTTTCTAAATGGAAAACCTTTTGGTGATGCATAAAAGGAATTATATCTTTGATAGGTATAAAATTAACATGATATATATTGGTAATAAATTCAAAAAAATCATTAAAGTTAATAGTGTGACCATTGTTTTAAAATCCATAAAAGTTTTCATGTAACCATTCGGTCAAGTGGGAGAATATTAGAATTAGTAGCTTTCATGACCATGTAAAAGAATATCATAATTAAGGTTAAATCATATTAATTATTGTAATCAATACATATTAAATATATGATTAAATCCAATTAATTATGCGATTAAATCCTATCAATCACTGTATAATAAGTATATTAAATTATTTATTTATTTATTTATTAAATGATTTAACTATAACCATGTAACTTTTATATTAAAGTCATATTAAGGTGGTTTAACACTCATTAAACAAGGTTGGGTACTCTTCATATTTTTCTCATGTGAGAAATGAGTAATTTTACCATTTAAAAACTTACTTAAAATAATAGAATGAGATTTCTTAATTTAATAAAGGAAGTTGAAGAATTACGACTCTTTGATGAGTTAATCATTTAAAATTTTTTATGAAAGGCTTTTGGTTCTTGTCTCTACTCACTATACCAAAGAATCCACCAATTGAATAAGTTAGATAAAAAGGTGAATTCTATGATACCATGAGTAAAAATAAAGCTTCTAATGGTAGTTTTTGGATCATCCAAATCTTTGTAATGCAATTTCAACCATTGATGGCATAGAATATGATCTTAGTTAAGTAAAAATTTATAGAATTTCCTTTTAGATTTTGATAATTACACTCTTCTCTTAACGTATCATCCTTGTTTTGTGAGGAACAAATCCACCTTGGCAGATCCATCGGATAATATCAATGTATTGAATAATTTAGCAATGACTCTATTTCACATAAGTAGTTAATAAATTAGTTAGTATACTAATTGATAGCTAACAAATAAGTTGATTATTTAAGAAGTATTTCATAAAATTAGTTATTGAACTAATTGAAATTGCAAAATGATGTAAAAAGACTATTAATAGAAATATATATTATTAAAATAATTTACATTTATCTAAATATCAAATTATATTAATATAATTAATATGCTTAAAAATAAAAATGAATACTTAACCTTTAATTAAATATATTTTATAAATTTATAAATTTATTTATTTACATAGTTTTTATTTTATTATTTATAATAAAATTATAATTACTTATAATTATAATTACATAATTATATTTTATGATATTACATATTTATTTATATATATTTTTATATATTTACAGTTTAAGATTAGTATGTAATTATGTTAAAATTAAATTAGTTATATTTTATGTAAAAAATTTATATTTATATTATGAAGGGTAAGACTTATAAATTAATAAAAAATAAAAATAAATTTTAAGAAAATTTATCAAATTAAAACTTATTTTTAAAAATAAATTAGTATATAAAATATTTTTAAAAATTAATTTATAATTTATTAATTTAAACTGATAAAAAGATTTATTTAAGTCGACTACATATGAGTTTTGAATAGAGACAAAATACTTCGGACCAAATACTCTTCTCACATTGATTATGTTCCTTCTTTCACAAGACGAAGTAATTTCTCATAGTAAAATTATGAACGGGGCATTTCTTACCGTCGCTCTCAACTTGTGGGTCAACTCTGCCGATTTATAAAATTTGTCTACCGATCTCCTTTTCCATATGGGTCCATATCATTGGTCCATCTGACCTAGTTCTATAATCCAAAAAATTATAAAGATACCATAGAATGCATCGGATAAAAAGGTTTCCATTACCTCGTATTTGTAGTATTAGAATAACGAGGAGAGTAAAGTTTTATCTTAGTAATTGATAATTTGATAAATTGATAAATAGATTATAAATTAATTGATAATTTATAATTCATAACTAATAATTGATAATTAATAAATTAATTGATTATGTAAGAAATATTTTGTAAAATTTACTATTAAATTAGTTAAAATTATGAAATGACATAAAAGAGTATATTAATATAAATAAAATATAATTAAAATAATTTATATTTATTTAAAAATTAAATTATATTAACATAATTAATATTTTTAAAAATAAAAGTATAATATTTAATATTTAATTAATTATATTTTATAAATTTATATATTTATTTACTTTCATAATTTTTATTTCATTATTTGTAAAAAATTATAATTACTAAAAAATAATTGCTTATAATTATAATTATTTAATTTATAATAGAATTATAATTACTTAAATATATGCTATAAAATTTTACATTTATTTACATACATATTTTTATATATTTATCATTTAAAATTAGGATATAATTATATTAAAATTAAATTAATTTTATTTTATGAAAAATATTTAAATTTATGTTATGAAGGATATGAGTCATAAATTAATAAAATAAATAAAGATAGATTTTGAAAAATTTTAAAGAGATAATAATTTATAAATTATAAGTTGTTTGAGATAATTTATCAAATTAAAATTTATTTTTTTAATAAATTAGTCTATAAAATATCTTTAGAGATTAACTTATAATTTATTAATTAGATTCATAAATTATAAATTAATTTATTTATTACATGAAATGAAACTCAATGCAACAAGCAAAGTAAGGAGAATGTCTTAATTCCTATCAAAAAGGTTCCAAGATATAAAGACACTATAAAATGCACTAGTTAAAGAAGGCTCTTATCGCTTAATATTAGCGGTATTAGAGTAATAAGGAAAGTAAGGAGAAGGAAGATCAATAAAACTAATTTAATTTTATCCTTACTCTTTTGTGTGTTTTTTACAAACTATTACAAGGTCTTAATTCCTAAAAGATATTTCTTTTCAACGTATGGTCACTTTATAGTTTATGAAAATGAGAATATATCTCAATATTTGCTTATTATGTTTTCATATAATTATATAATTGTTTAAGGGTATTTGTAAGTTATGATATACCTAAAATCCATATATATATTCTCAAAAACTCTTTCTAACACAACAAATTATTTGAAAAAAAAAAGGAATTTGAAATGAAAAATCTTTGAAAAAAAAACAAAATTTTGCTTTGGTCTGTAGGTCGAATATTTACATGGACAGAAGGCACCCTGCCAATTCTAGTATGCTGCTGAAGTAGTAGAGAGGATTAAACGTGAAGGTGAATACAGCAGGGAAAATGACGAAGTCAAAACTCAAAAAAGATGCCAAGACAGAGAGATAAAATAATTGCAAAATAATAAAAAAAGACAGAAAATTTCTTTTCCGATTTAATTTTAGTTACAAATATAATAATTGCATAGGTTCAACATGAATTAAAAAGGATGGTCATCCATACCTAAAGTTAAAAAATATGCTTGTAATTTCCAAAGTACTAAGGTTGAATTAAAAATAGCATATAAATAATGATCTAATTATTACAAAACTAAAGTTTTTACATGAAATTATTTAAAAAATAGCAAAATAAACATGCATATTAAAGAAGAATGCATGCTATGAAGGCAAATAAGAGAATTAAAATAATAGGAATATATCAAGCAAAAAAATAGTAACTTAATTAGCAAATAAAAATAGTTAACGGAAATGAAAAGTAATGATATTCCAAGCACAATCAATATAAGAGTAAGCAAGATTTGCACAGGAAATAAATAGCAAGAAAGTACATTTTCTTCAAGTTTAATGCTTGTGGTATGTTAGGATTGAAAATAATTTTTGAAATACTCCATGAATTAGTCAAAAAGTTATCCTCTAATTACAAATACAAAATTAAATTACTTATGTCATGAAATAATGACAAAGTAATGTAAAAAAATTATAGCAATGTAACCAACATCAAGTGTTCTTTGATTAATCATTTTCTCTTTTGTGTAAAATGTATAGTATGTATTAAGTTTTTTTTCAATATATTAACTCAATTATATAGAAGGTAATATGATATTTGAAAAAACTATCTTTTTTAGGTAGGTAGATCTTCTAGATTAGTTTAACTTTATAACCAAAGTAAAATAACATATTTTGATTATGCCTTGAAGGGAAATAATTAATCAAAGAGTTGGCACCATAAAAATAAAGAAATAATATTGGAAGTAAGAATATAATTCTTAATTCATGGACATAGAAATAATGTATATCATTACAGTCTTTCTTTTAGGCAGAAAATATAACTTGTAAAAGATCCTTCTAATCACGAAGCCAAACAAGAGAATATCTTAACATTGAAAATATGTTCTCTTTAGGCAAACATATTTTTAAAATCAAAGCAACTCTAAAAATTTATTTGCTTCATAAAACATCCTTAATTAAAATATGTAATAACTCCTTTTGGGCAAGCAATTATATACAATAATCATAAATCAATTTTATACACTATAACTCAAAGAATTTATGATCAATATTAATAATCTTACTTTAGTGATATTATTTACAACTAATTTTAATTTTTTTAAGATCTGGGATATAAAAAATTATCCAAATAATAATTTTTTAAGTAAAAATAATATGTGATCAATTCTAATATAAAATAATAAATAATCACAAAATTAAAATATTATTACATCCAAATTACCTCAATTTTAATTATTTTGTACATAAATACATTTTAAATCTGTGTAATTAAAAAATACAATGAGGTTTGAAATATATATTTATTTTGAAAATTAAAGTTATCATAATTAAGATCAATATAAGGATGAATTTATAATTCTAATCATGTATTTTTAACATGTTTCTTTTAGAAATATAAATTATTTTTTTAAAAAATTTAAAATAGAAATATTTAAAATAACATTAACATAATTCAATAATGTATCTTACTTGATTCTTGTGAGATCTATGATAAAATAAAAATGTTTACAAATATAAACAAAATGATATAAAAAATTTCACAAATACTATGTGTTTAATAAAATATATTTGCAACAAAAAATATTATTTAAAAGATTAAAATATAATATATTAGTTTTAAGCAAAATAATCATGCTTAAGAGTATACAAATATCACTGCATTCTCTTCTTTTAATAAAAAATGTAGTACATACACATTTTCTTAAACTGAAACTAACAAGGATAATGCATTATTATTGCAATGTTCTCCCCTTTAAGTAGATAAAATATATAACAATAAAACAAATTCAAAAATAAAATTATTTCACTAAATTAATTTTTAATTACAATATATAACAATCCTTTTCAGGCAGGTTATTATATGAAATAATTAAAAATTATTTTATTAATCTTATTTCTAATTATAACATATACTTACTCCCTTTAGGTAAATAAATATGTGAAACAATTAAAAATCAATCGTATAAATATTTATTAATAGTTCAAGGACTTATGAATTAATATGAAATAATTTCACTTTGGTGATAATTATTCAAATTAACCCATAAGTTTTTTAAAAGGATTGAGATATTGAAATTATGCCTAAAATTATAAATTAAATTATTGAAAATAATAATATGATCAATCTATTAAGAAATGCTAAATAATATGAATTAATATTGATTATCAAAATCATATTACATGACAACACAATCTTCAAACTTAATTATATTTTTTTTACTTTAATAAAAGAAAATATTATTTGATTCTCGTGCCACATTGCTAAAATTACTTTAAACAAGAATTTTTGTTTTAATAAAATATCATTACCTCGTCATGATAAGGATGGAATATAAATTAATAATCTATCAAATTAAGTAATAGTAAATTATTATCAAGCAATATGCTTAAAGTATAATATAATAATTATAGCAAATAAAAATCTTAATAGATAACTATACTAATAAGGTTTTAATTCCTAGAACTCTGTGTATATCTTTTCAAGGTATAGTCACTTTATAGTTTAATTGAGATATTTGCTTATTTTATTTTCGTATAATCATATAATTATTTAAGGGTATTTGTGAGTTATGATATACCTAAAATCCGTATATATATTCTCAAAAAAAATTTCTAACACAACAAATTATTTGAAAAAAAAAAGGAATTTGAAATGAAAAATCTTTGAAAAAAACAAAATTTTGCTTTGGTCCGTAGGTCGAATATTTACATGGACAGAAAGCACCCCGCCAATTCTAGTATGCTGCCGAACTAGTAGAGAGGATCAAATGTGAAGGTGAATACAGCAGGGAGAATGAAGAAGTCAAAACTCAAAAAAGATGCCAAGACAGAGAGATAAATGAATAATATAAGTAGAATCCTAATCAACAATTAATCATAGGAAACACCAAACTGAAGATGAAGAGAAGTTAGATCAGAATTCTTGTAAATGCTCATGACATTGCTGATACCCGAGTATGCAAGACTGATATGATTATGCATCAGGCAAAAGAATAGATTCGGCAAATGAGGCCGACCCGTTATTGGGTGCACCCTTTACTTTGAGAATTGTAGTAACCAAATTATAAATCTCAACATTCTCAAAAGATGGAATCTTCCTTCCCCTTGCAAATTGAGGACCGTGTCCAATAAATATGCTTCTCATGGAGAATACCGCATTGTCGTAACCATGTGATCCCCCACATTCTTTGCGGCTTGTTCTCTTGTGCTCAACCTTGAAACCTTCTTCAATCAAACCAATTATTGGTGCAATTCTATTACTTTCTCCATAATGGAGCCGACTCGGTAAATCTTCCTTAAGATACACTCTCAATTTATCCCCATTTTCAACTTTCCCTGACTTTAATCCTTCATTCAACTTATTCACAACATCTGATGGTACATAACCAGGAGGTGGACCAATTGCAAGTAACGGGGTATAAGACTGAACCCAGTAGGCTGGAATTTGGATCCATGAAGCCAGATCATCAAGATAAATTAGCTTCTGGTCACATGTGCCAACCATCCCATGATCGCCTACCATAATAATAGTTACATCTTCAAAAACCCCTCTTTTTTCCAAACCTTGAATCAACCTCCCTATCATCCTATCAATTCGAGCAACGGCCTCAGTGATCTCTGGATCATCGGGTCCAACCTTGTGACCTTGATGATCGGGATCCTCAAAATACAATGTCATAAATGAAGGTATTTCATCACTGGCTAGATCAAAATACTTCAAAATTGTATCTACCCTCTCTTCAAATGGAACTGAGGCATTATAATGCAGGCAATACTTGGAAGGGCAAATCCACGAACCTCTATTTACCTCAGAACCAGGCCAGAAATAGGTAGCAGCCTTCAAGCCATGGTTCAGTACGGTCAGCCACAGGGGCTCCCCAAGCCACCACTTAGGTTCATGGCTTCTCATGTTGAAGGCCTCACCAGTGTGTGGATCCCAAAAAAAATTATTGATTATGCCATGATAAGCAGGGTATAGTCCGGTAACAATGGAGTAATGATTTGGGAAAGTTAGGGAAGGAAATGCAGGAATTAAACCGGCCTCGGCCTCGGTGCCATTTGAAATCAAGCGGGTGATACTTGGTGTGGCAGTCTTGAATTGGTATCCAAATCGAAAGCCATCAGAGGAAATAAGCAAAACCACTGGCCGGTGGAGTTTCTTGAGAGGACGAGCTGCCGCGTCGACGGAGGAAGAGTTGTCTGGGACCGAAGATGTAGAGAAGAAAAGGAAAGCAAAGGCGAGGGCAACTGAGAAAGAGATGCAAGTGACGAGGAGAAGAGAGATGAAGAGGATGGTAGTGGATGATCTATGTCTATGACTATGGGAAGGAGAAGGAGGGCTGTAAGATAGAAGGGTTATAGATGGCAGCTCTTCTTCTTCTTCTTCTTGTTGTCGAGCTGGAGTAGGCTTTGCTGATGTTGAATCAAAATTCATGCTGAGAAATCAGAAATGAAACTGATGAATTCCAAAAAGAGAGGAAGGATAGAAAATTGAGGAGGATGTAAGCATTGCGGCTGTTGGAGGATGGCTGTCTTTGAGAAGGTGGCCAGGGTGGACTGAGCGAGCAACAAGCTAACGGTGAGATTTCAGCGTCAGGCAGCCAAAATAGGATTACAGTGTTAGAAAGTTTCAGCCATTGTTTAACTCCATGCCACTTTGCCACGTACCACTCCTACAATTGCGAAACTCCGGTTACAAGAGGGTGACATTTTATTTATTTATTTATTTATCAATATAGAAACCCAATCGGACAAAACATACATATTACCCTTTTAGGTACGTGTAGAGATGAGGAGAGTTATTCGAGATCAACGAATAAAAAGTTTATTTTAAATTGAGTTTTGAGTCGAAATTGATTAATGCATTGAAGGAGCTCGAATTTTTTCGAACTGTAAATTTAGATAAATTTGATTATAAAGTATATTATTTATTTTTATATTATATTTAAATAATATAAATATAACATATCAATTAAATAATATAAATTTTATATTATTAAAGTATAAATAACTATGAATAATAAATATAAAAATTAAGCTCATTTGTAATTTAAATTTAAAATTGATTTAGAGTATCTTATGTTCAACTAAAATTTTGGACTAAACAATTTTTATCTCATTTAAATACGAATAAACTCAATTAAACTTTCCTTCAAATTGGACTCAAACTTGTGCAATAATTCATTTTTTTTTTGCCAAGTTTAAACTCAAGCTTGTAAAACATTAGCTCGACTTGGCTAAGTTGCATCAATATTTTTTATTGCATTTTGCTTGGTAAGAGATTAACTTATAATTTATTAGTTAATAAATTTTAAAATTAGTTAAAAAAATTATTTGGTGCATTAGCTTATTTTTTTAATAAGTTTCATAGAATAACTTATATTTTATCATTTTTTATTTTTTTTAATTTATCTTTTTTCCTTTAATTAATTTATAATCCAGATTCTAACATTTAAACTTTATTTTTCTTTTCTTTTCTTTTCTCTAATACTAGCTCAGGATGGACGGGATTTGTTTTTACTTAAAATTAATAAATATGCATATATATGTTTCATAATCCACAAATAAATATTATCCAAAAATTATTATAAATTTAATATACTTTGTACAATTAAAAATTATAATTAGAAGTATAAGAACACACACATTACTCACATGTTCAATTTTTTTTTTTATAAAAATCTTCAATTTTATGAAAAATTTAATGTAAGTTACTCAAATTAGTAATCAATTAAAAAAATTAAAGCATAAGAGATCAAATGCTCAATCCTACCAAACCTACATATTTCAAAATTAATTTAAAAGTAGTCACTCTTTTTATTAATAAATATATTATGACTTATTATACTTGAATGGGCATATATAGATTAGTTAAAAGCCCGTGCATTGCATGAGATGTAGATATATTAATAAAGTAATAATGTAATGGAGGAATACTAATAATCAACAAAGGATACTTATCATCGTTCATTAAATTTGCTTCTTGCAACATATTACAAAATGACAAATCATTTATGGCAATTTAATCATCAATTTCTTCCTTATAAATTTTAAAATACTACTTTAAATATAACATTAGTGGTCACATTTGAATTCTAACTCTCTTTATCATAAATTAAGATTTTTAATCCTTCTCTCTTTGTAACTTTAGATATAGCAACTTACAATTGACCATGACCAGATGCAAGTTTAAGCAAATAAAGTCGTTATTAGTGATTGACTTTGACTCTTGTTAATAAATATAGTATATGAAAGTGTTATTGGAAGTTGTATTCTTATCAACTTGAAAGACAACCTCAATTGTGATTGGTTAACAACCATTTGTGGGATGGACACTTTTTCATAATATTTCTTCTAGTCAAATTTTTAGTTCTCGTGACATATTTAGCCAATTGTGTGATTATTAATCTTGTTCTGTTATAAAGACCATTTGATTAATCTGTATTTTTCATAAGCATAATAGGAACCCTAACCTTAAGTTTCTGATTATGATTAGACAATTTTGAATGATATATCTCATTAGAACTTCAAGTATCAAGAAATAAATTTGGTAAGACTTGTTTAAGCTTATTTGATAAACTGAATCAGAATTCAAATATTCTCTTTCTTAACTGTCAATCAATAATGGAATATATGAATTGACTTCATCAACAGTACTAAGTTTTGGGCAAACAATTGTTTGATTATGCAAGCATTCTTTATTTTGAATTTTTTGCTTTAAGGAAGGTTATGTTGTATACATAATGGATTCAATTGGATCAGAATAAGCTTTAATCAAAATATCACCTAAAATTTGTATTTCAACCTTTCCATCATATGGCTCTTTAAGTTTTTCATCCTTAATATTTAAAATTCATTTTGAGAATTTTTTCAATCGTTGAAGTTCAATATGACAACTTGAAATTTGAAAGGCTATTTCTATTGTGAGGGACTCAGAACCATGCAAGGTATGAAAATCTTTGCACTAATATTAGTTCTGCTTAAAACTTGAATTTCTATCACATGATTAGATAGTTTCTTAATTATCAATCTTATTCCATTGCAAAGAATAAAATATTGATCTTTATTTTTTATACGCATGATAGGAAGATCGAACTTGAGTTTTAAATTATTATAAGACAATTCAAAACATTGAAGCCTATTAATGGTGACATTTAAATCATCACTTACTCACCATTTAAATTATCACTTACTTTCTTATGAGTTAATACTTTCAATCATTCTTTAATTTTAATTCTAGAGACAACAATATATATATATAGTTAACCATAATTAAATACACACTTTTTTTTCAAATCATTTCATTTTTAAATCGTAAATTTTATAAATTAAAAAAATTATATGGCTGCTTATGAAATTTATGTATTACTCCTTCCATTCTATTTTATTTGTCATTTTAAGTAGTTTTTTTTTGTTATTTATCTATCTTTAGAAAATCAAAATTGAAATTATTAAAATTTTCAAATATTGCTGTTAATATCCTAATAAATATTCAATAACTTTACATATCATTTATTTTTAATAAAAATAAATTAATAAATTACAAATATTTTCTCCTAAAATTGAAGTTAATTTTTCCTTTTAAATTCTTATGTATTTATTGATAGATAAAAATGAATGGAGATAGTAAATCATTAGGAAATTATCATATAAACACTTAATTTATATTCTAAATGATTCAAAATTCTAATTTAAAACTACCAATAGAATTATATAATTGAAATTTTCACTTTTTAATAAAAAATTAATAAATTAAAATTAATTAGTTTATTTAAATTTTATCAATATTTTCTTTATATAAATTTTCAAGTAGTATATTTCAAATTGAATATAATTTTTTAATGATTCACATGCTATTTATGTTTCTTTTATCTATTTTATTGAATATTTTTCTATTTATTAATATTCATTACTAGTTAAATAATAATATCACCGAATAATATAAATGTAATATAAAATTATTTAATATTAAAATATTATAAATAAGTTAAAAAATATAATTTAATCAAATTATTTAACTATATATTATATTTTTTTAACTCTTATATTACATTTCAAGAATTTTTTATTTATAAAATTGAATATATAATTACAAAATAAACATAATAACTTAAATTTTAAAATTTTTATAATTTTTTATTATATACCTATTATTCTTATTTTTATGTTAAAGATATTACACTCTCCTATGTATTGCACGAGTTGAAAAGTTAATTTTTTATATTTTTTATTATATATTTATTATTTTTATTTTTATGTTAAAAAATAATAAGACTTTCTTGTGCATCTCGCATATTGGCAAGCTAATTTTAAAGAAAAGAATGTATATTTAGGCTAAACTCAAGACATGAGTAATTTACATGGATAACTTGCATACTTTTGTAGGTATTAATTTCTAGGTAAGAGCAATACACCTAAGAGTACGCACCTTAAATCTATCTTGAGTAACATGCTCTTGACATTGCTAGTCTTCTAATTTGGTGTTATTTATAATTAATACTTGTTAGTACATTTATAAATTAGGAAGACATAAAATTCATATTAAAAGATTGGTTGATCTCAATTTATTTAATATTAATAATCTCACAAATCTTATATTAATTTAGTGTTGTGGTCACTTAATTATAATTGTGTACAATTCTCATGTTCAATTTGTTTGATTTGTTATGATTAAAATAGAAGTTAAATCCATTATAGATCTATTATTAAAAAGAGTTACAAATAGAGTTTTCCTAACCTTAATATAACAATTTATTTAAAATTTCAAAAATCTCAATTTTTTTATTCGAAAATCCTAGCAAGGACATTAACACACAAAAAAAAAAATTGAAAATCATTGCAAGGAATTCATACATATATGCATCACATACAAATATATGACTTCAATATTCTAAAAAGAATCTACCAACGTCACTATGCAAATAATTTGACTATATACCTCCTTCAATATTATTTGGTTAAATAGCTTCACAATACAAATATTTGAAATGGTGGTAATACAAGCAATAATGACTTTATAAGACATTAGCTATGGCTACTTGTATAGAAATTTCTCCGCAATATCATGATTCTTATATAGCAAATTCTAAAGATAAATAAATTGATAAGATAGTATCTAGTATTCTTACTTATGCCAATACACTAATGCATATTTATATCATATAATATAAATATGACCAGAAACATTAATAAAAGGATTTGATAAATTTCTCTAAAAGTATTGAAGAGTAATGTCGTTTTCCAAGGATTGATGATATTAGTCCTTTTCTAGAGGCTGGAGATAGAAGAGGTTGAAGCTGTAATAATCCTTATTTTCTTGATTAAGGCTTCTATATTAACCTGCTTTGATAAAATTTATTCCAGTTGCCTTATATCAATTACTAACTTGACTTGCCAAATGCCTTTTTTTGCTAATGGAAGCATTTCAAGAGCTGATTTATTTAACAATATGTCCATATAATCCTATGCTTGTGATAATTTCTTATTACACTCTACCTTAGATCTTCTTTAAGCCCTAAGATCAAAGTTATCATTATTGAACCTTTACTTGGTAGCTATACTCTTGCAAGAGGTAGCAATACTGCTTGGGTTACCAAAACATTTCTTAACTCTTCACCTTCACTAACCATATTTCCTAATGCCTAAACACACATTATTCAATAACAAGCAAGCAGTTCTTTTTTTTTTTTTGGCAAAAGAGGTGCTATCATAATACCCAATGGTAAATCATAAATTCTAAAGTGATTGATATGTTCTCAACTACTAGGATATTTTTGTTTATATGTTGCTGATAATGAATAAATCTATAATGGGAAGTAAAATAAAATTTGTTTCCTAACATTCAAGAAGGAATTTAAAGTCATCCCTAAAGATGAGTAATAAGTAAAGGTAACCCAGGCAACATATATTTTGTATCTTCTAGATTTCTTATTGCAATGTTTATGAAACACCAAGTTGCCTCAAGTAACTATAGAAATACAATGAAAAAAAGATACAATCATAAAATTTCACCTTTAGTATCGTGAAACTGATAAAGAATATGAAACATGAATAAGCTTAAATTATATTATAGAAAACAAAAATACTCAAACTTCACCTTTCCAATTTGGAAAAAGAATGAACATTCTTATTCATGAATCAATCAAGTTATCTCTAATACCATAAGACTAACAAAGTAGATGAAACTTTTAAATGATGGAAAGGTATCTGATTTCAAGAATGAAAAATGAGCAATATGTTAGTGTTGGGATTAATAATAAAGGATGAAAGACTTTTTTGGAAAACATATTTTAAGCGTAATGATAGCAAGTAGTAATTTAATTTTAGGATATCAATTAGGATTTAATTTCTAACCTCTTTGTTTGCCCTCTCAATTATTTGCCATTTTACTTTCAAATTTCTTTCCCATACTAAGTAAAAAGCAATATCAAATAGAATTGAAATTAAAGGAGTGTATCAAGGGCAAAATTATTGGATCCTATAGGCATTCTTTGCTTCTAAGACTCCAATTCTTTTAACTTTACAATTGATGAGAGAGATAGCTAATGGATGAAAAATAACTTGTTAATGTGAATTTCTTGAAGCCTTGAAAAATTCATTTTAATGCCAAATAATTAAAGTAAACAATATTGCTTACGAACTAAAATGGGAATAAAAATTCAAAATCATATTATAGTGGAAATCAATAAGAAGCTTAATTTAGGATGACATACCTAGCACATGAAGTAACTGAATAACATCCTATAACTTTAAGTCTCAGACCTCTAGAATTTTACTTAATTAACATGAAGGATTTAATAACTAAAGGAATTGGTTAGCAATATCAACCTAAAAGTATTACTTTGAAATTAGATGAACACACGTAAAATAATAAAATATTAAAATAGATTAAAAGTTAAGTGGTTATGGTTAGAACATTCTTTATAACAAAGAATTAATCTTCACAACATCTAATCAAGGTGTTGTTGAGTACTTGATTTTGTTGAACATATTCAACAATTATTTCTCACCAATGTTCAAAGGTTAAACTTGTGAAAGTCTTTCAAATTTCACAAAGAGAATTGTTACAAAATAGATTTAAATCCTTGCTTTAACACATTAGGGCATTTAAAGTCAAAAATAAAAAATTACAAATAAAAAAAATAAAAATAATTATAAGAAAATAAAAACTTAATTAAAAATTAATTATGGATAGCAGAGGATGGAAATGTAAAAGGCCAATCTTAATACTTTCAAAAAGCTTCAATATATTTAGACAAAAACTTAATGTAGAAATTAGCAAATGAAGTTTTAATCAACTTAAAAAAGGAAAAAGGGAAAAACCCATTTACAACATAGTGATGAGCATCGTATAAGCCAAGCTTGTGAAATTCACTACAAGATATGTCATAGAACTATATTTCAAAAGAACTAGAGCCTTTGCCAATGGCTAAAAGCATATTGAAAAAGGACTAAACCGGAATAGTCATTGAAACTATAGAAAATGGGACCATATTGATAGTCACAACCTATTTATTTAAAAAAATTAAAACTTAAATTTAGGCATTATTCCCATAGATAAAAACAAAAATAGAGAAATATAGGAAGTTAAAAGGAAGTATAAGTACCTTTTTCAATAAGTGAAAAGGAGTGAGATTCACTTTTGATGTTTTTAGTAACTGGTTATTGTCATTAAGCTAAACCTTTGAACTGGAAACTAGCAAAATAAATAAAAATGAGTTACAAGTAAAATGGGGAATAAACCTTACATACATTTCTTTTTTTTGGAGTATAAGTCTCATGCATGAGAAACAAATGAAAACGTTTAAAAACATGTTCCTTGAACATCATGAAAATAGGGAATGGAGTATCAATTCCAAGCATTACCTAAGAATGCAATGAAACATAGAGCTTGCACTTGGAAAAATGAGAGAATAAAGAAGGAAGAGGAGATGTATGAAAAGCTCACAACCATAAAATGAATAAAAAACTCATTTTGTAATTCAAATTTCGAGGATACAAAAATAAATTTTTTATATATTTAAAAATTAATGAAAGCTTTCTAATGCAGTGAAGTACATATAGATATGATCAGCTGAAAGGAGATAATCATCATTTAGCTAATCACAAATTCATAATGGCTGAAAGGAGATAATCATTCGGCTAATCAAATATTAACATGAGTAATAATTAGGATAATCTTAAAATTTTCAAAAGTAGGGGAAAATAAATTAAATCAAGCTATTGAAATCAAGGTTGAATTGTAATTACTATAGTTATTGCCATTTCCATGATAAAATTAATCTCAGTTACAATTTTAAGAAGGAAAAGATAACGAAATCATCCATGTCAATTTTCATATTGGCAGTCGAATTGAAAGGATTAGTTTATAAACTTGCAAATAAACATAAAAATAGATCAAAGAAAAAGTACTTTGCCATCAATAAGATATAAAAGCAATTAGATACATAAATGAGGGAAAGATAAACTTAAAAAATGCAACAAAATTGATCTTAAGCTTCAATTTAGGATTTCAGAAAAGAAAAGATAACCAAATCATTCATATCAATTTTCAAATCGACAACCTAATTGATAGAATCAGTTTACAAACTTGCAAATAAACATAAAAATTGACCAAAGCAAAAAATACTTTCTCATGAATCAAACATAAAAGCAATCAGATATACAAATGAGGAAAGAATAAACCCAAAAGATGCCAAATTGTCAAACACATCTCTAAATCAAAAGAATGCTGGTTTATTTTGTAAAAAATAATAGAGAAATGTGACAAGTTAAACACAATTGATTTAATGCATAAAAAATTCTAATTGACAGGATGCACGATGAGAGAAAACAAGCCACAACAGTGAACTTGGACAATCAATATGCTAGTAATGGGTGAGTATTCATTAAGAATATAAAAATTTATTTTTATTAGAATATATAAAAATAGATAATTATACAATTTATAAAATAAATATTAAATATGATTTATTAGTTTTGAGAAATTTAAGATAAATAATTATACAATATAGAAAATTTTTGGTTCTTGGAAGTGAAATTTTGATATGGAAAAGTTTTAAAGGAAGATGTAAATATAGATTTTTATTTATTTAAAAGAGAATATAAAATTAAATATACATAATTGTAATATATTAAATTTAAAAAAGTAAATTAACTTAATAAAATATGAAAATAATAAATATTTTATTAAATGTTCTTTAACATAATTTTTTTGAAGTTATTTTGGGAGGATTTTTTTTTATTTTGAGATGAAAATTTACAAATGGAAGTTTTAGAACAAGATATATATAGATATGGATATGGATTTTCATTTATTCAAAATAGGATAAAAAATTAAATAATTATAATATATTAAATTTAGATAGAAAGTAAATTAGTCCAATAAAATATGAAAATGGTAGACATTCCATTAAATGCCCTTTAACATGAATTTTTAAAGTTATTTTTTGATGTTTTAGACAAAAATTTGTAGGTGGATGAATTTAGATAAAGTTATAGATACAAATATAGATTTTAATTTATTAAAAAAATGATAAAAATTGAATAATTGCAATATGTTAAATTTAGAAAGGAAGCAAATTAGTCTAATAAAATATAAAAATGGATGTGGATTTTTATTTATTTAAAAGAGGATATAAAATTAAATAATTGTAATATATTAAATTTTAAAAAAATAAATTAGTTTAATAAAATATGATAAGTGCTCTCTGATATAATTTTTTTTTGAAAATTATTTTGTGAAGGAATTTTTTTAATTTTAAAAGAAAAATTTGTAGGTGGAAGAGTTTTTAGAAGAATATATGGTATATAGAATATAGATATAGATTTTTATTTATTCAAAAGATGATAGAAAATTAAATAATTGTAATATATTAAATTTAGAGAGAAAGCAAATTAGTCTAGTAAAATATGATAATGATAGATATTCCATTAAATGCTTTTTGACATAATTTTTTTAAGTTATCTTGGTAGGGAATGTTTTTTTTTTTTTTGGAAGGAAAATTTACATGTGAAAGAGTTTTAGAGAAAAATATAAATAGATAGATAGATATAGATATAAATATAAATGTAGATTTTCATTTATTAGAGAGAGGATAGAAAATTAGATAATCACAATAAATTAAATTTAAAAATAAAATAAATTATTCTAATAAAATATTAAAATGATAGACATTCCTTCAAATGGTCTTTAACATGAATTTTTTGGAAACCGTTTTGGGAGAGAAATTTTTATTTTGGAAGGAAAATTTGTAGTGAAAAAGTTTTAAAGGAAGATACTAGCCTAACTCCCATGTATTGATTTTTTAAATCAAAATTAATATATATATATATATATATATATATATATATATATATATATATTTCACAACTAAATATCATCAAAAGAATTTTTATAAGGTTACTATAATTTATGTAGTTAAAAAATTCACAATTAAAATATGAAAATATACACACATGACATATGTAAATATGTACATTATTCTCCTTCTCTAAATCTTTATAAAAATCTTCTTTTTTATTGAAAAAGTTTAATATAATATATAAAAATAAGTAATCACATAAAAAAACCTAAAATTTAGAAAATAAGATGCTTAATTTCATCAAACTTGCATATATCAAAATTAATTTAAAAGTATAATAGTTAATTTTTTTATCAATATACACAATGTGATTCATATAAAAACTTAAGAAATTTTTTTATTTATTTAAAAATAATAAAAATTAAATAATTACAATATATTAAGTTTAGATATATAGATAGATATAGATAGATTATGATCTTATGTG
Organism: Sindora glabra; assembly: GCA_020226215.1. Classification (NCBI taxonomy): domain Eukaryota; kingdom Viridiplantae; phylum Streptophyta; class Magnoliopsida; order Fabales; family Fabaceae; genus Sindora; species Sindora glabra. The sequence goes on from CM035229.1 coordinate 87,961,417, forward strand.
GTAATTAGTTAATTATATTAGTTATTAATTAATTGAATTAGGTAATAATTAATAACTGATTTAATTAATTGATAGTATTAATTATTTATATAAAGATATTTAATAAAATTAATTATTTGGTATTAATTATTTGTATGAAAATGATATATAGATATGGTGTATATTTTATGATTTATTTAAGTATTTTTTTATTTTAATAATATTTTAAATTATAATATATTATTTACTATGTTGATTTTTTTTAAAAAATTATACAATATACTTTATTATACTAATTTGATTTCTTTTAAAAAATAAATAATTATAATTTTTAATTAAAAAATACTTATAATATTTTGGTAAATGCAGTAACCATTAAAATTTATTTTGTAACTATTTTTAATATTAATTTTAATATTCATATACTTATTATTAAAAATATTGACAAATTACACATTTTAAATATAATGATATATTTTTCACAATTAATATCATTCTGTTGTTTCTTTTCTTTGATAATATATATTATTTTTTAATTTAAAATATTTCATTTAAAAAAAGATTAATAGTATTTTCAATATATTTTATATTATTCTCTATAAAATATAACAGATATTCTCTTTTCTTATACAATTTTGATAGAAATGATAGGATTATATTCATGTAATTTTTTTTATTATTATATAAAATTTTCATATAATTCATTACACTTATTTAATTTTTATTTAAAAATAAATAATTATATTTTATTATATGTATTTATATTTTTTTAAGAAATAAATATAATTTAATATTTTCTTATTATTCAAGGTTGAAAATGTAAATTTTTTTATAATTCTGAGAAAAATATTTTTATGCTAAATACATATAAGTTATTTTAAAAAGTTACTTTTCTTAATTTTTTAAAATGACTATTTAAGAGTCAATTAATTAATTAAAATAATTATTTATTAAATACTTAAATCAATTGATTGATCTAATTAAATAATTAAAGATACTTAAATTAATTAAAAGTTAATTAAAAAATTATTTATCAAATATTATTTATAATTTTTTATATTTTTAATAAATTTTATGATATTTTAAAAATTTTAAAATGCTAAATGATATGACAATCTCATGGATCATTATTATTATATTTTAAGGTAAAAAATATTTAATCTAATAATTCACAACACGCTAATAAAATTAATTCGTGCATCGGTGAGCGGTAGAATTGGCCTAGAGATGAACAATCGTTCGATGTTTGGATTTTGGGCTAGCACCGTGTTCAGCGGTTCACTCGGACAGACAAACACGGTTTAGAGAGGGTTTTGCAGAGTCGTCGTCAGCGGTGGGATATTTTTGTCGATTTTCTTTCTTCCCAGAAAGTTCCGAAATGTATTCACTCCGGCGAGCACTGGGGCTGTCCACTTCTTCACTCACTGCAACGGAACGCATTGTTTTCATTCTTCAATCTTACTCTACCGGCGCCGGCACCAGAAGAACATCCAAACCCTTCCCCAAGTCATCGCCTTCATTACCAGAAAACACTGATATCCCTGAAAATCGAAGGTCAACACAGATCCCATTTAAGCCCACAGTCCCCCAAAGGCCGACAGAGATTCCATTTCAGCCCAAGGTTGCCAATTCCATCAACCTCATTGGCCATGTTCAAACGCCGGTTCAGTTTCGAACTTCTCCTGATGGCAGGCCATGGGCGGCCACCGTTATCAAGCGGCATGAGTCTCCTGATTCACCGGAGCTTTGGTACGCACACCCTTGTCTGTCTTTTTCACATCCTTGCTGGGATAATCAACACCGAAACTATTCCGCCCCATTTAGACTTCTGTGCTGAACTTTAAACTTTGCTATGCATTTGATCCATTTTACTTCACCTTGTTTTTAACGTAAATAACATCAATCATCAGTTCTCTAGTTTCAGAGATGGTTCAGTATCTGTATTAATCTGGTCTGTTTGTCACAAAAGAAATTTGCTTGACTTGTGGATTAAATTATATAAGATACGAGGACAGATGGGTTAACATATGAAAACTTTTACTAAATCATAATGGCTAGCTGTAATTGATAAGGAAAATAGTTTAGAGAGATTGTTCATGGGCTAGTCTGGTTTGTCTCTTATTGTTCATTATTTTAGTTCTTACTTGTCAGGAACTGTAAGATAAATTAACCAAAATTAACTTGGGAGCATACTTTCATTTTTTATGGAAGTCAATGACAATTTCTGTAGAATAAGACTGGACAAGTTTCCAAAGCATAGGCTTGGTTTTTTCCTCCTTTTATTAGCAGAAACATGAAGGCAAGTTTGGCTTATGGCAAGTGATATAATCTGATTATCATGAACCAAAACTGAAATGTTTGTACCTTTTACTGCTTGACTTAACTCCCTTCTCTCCGAAACTACTTTAATTGTTTTCTGGAACTAAATCTGTTTGCTTGTAGAATCGGTGGAATTTCTTCTTGAGGATGTTATTTGATTGTTCTAATAATGAGAACCTGTCCATTCCTTCTTGTTGCATAAGGATTCCACTAATATTTGAGGGAGATTTAGCTCATATTGCTGCCTGCCATCTGAAAGAAAATAATTACATCCATGTTGCTGGACAGATCAGTGCAGATCCACCTTATTTAAATGAAAATCTGTGTGAAGGCAAAGTACAGGTATGTTCTGGTTGGAGTCCTCTGGTCCATGTACATTATATGCTGATATAATAATGGTTGCTTTTAAGATTGACATTGTGATTTCTTTCATTGTTGCTTACAAACAAGTAATTTCACTTCTTCCATTGATTTTGAATCCAAGAAGAAAGGAGTTTTGGAGTCTTTCAAAATTATTTTTGTAATCCCAAACATGCTTAATACCTGCACATCTCTTTATCATTTAAATTCAACCTAGCTTTGGCTTGTTTTGGAGTGACTACAATCTGTAAGGCAAGATAATTGAAACTAATAAAGAATTTCTCAGAGTTTACTGCTGTTTTTTTTTTTGGCTATCTGAAGTTACTGCCACATTTTGGGTTCACATAATTTACATAAACAAAATTGTTTGGCTATGAAGATCATAGCAGGCAGAATTGTATGATTCGTTGTTCAATCTGATTTGAACAGAAATTGATCCTCCAGGGAATCGAAAATCTTCATGAATTGTAGCTTGTATAATTTGAATCATACCAGAATTGTGTGCATTGCGAAGATTCCTATGATTATATTGCTATTCCTTTTGAACATGCCTGGACACGGATTGTAACTGAATTGGATAGCTTCTGTTCGACCGGAACATCCAAAGCAGTAAAAGTGTTGTTTTCCATTTTTTTTTAACGAATAGGCCAGCCATTTCAAATAATCTGAATCACTTGGTACCCATATCCTTCTTCTAAAATCCTATTAAGTTTGTTTTGAATCTAAAATTTTGACACTTTTTCATGTTATGAGTTATGAATACTCGAGTTTTGGAAGTCCATATTTGTGGTTTACATGAGTTCATGTCATTAGAAGTTGTTTTTTTTTTCCCTCTTCTCTCTCTCAAACTTGTGATTCTCTCACTTATGCTTACATTTTATTATACATGACATAAAATATGCTATTACAATTTGAGTCAACTTACAATTCATAAAGTTGGCAATTCGATTTGTGAGATTGTTAGTAGATAGGTTTCACATCTATTATATTCTGCTATATGTACCTTGTATTATAATGTATATAGTGATTGCTTAACTCAGTTGAGCATATGGTAATACAAATCTCTCTTAATTAATATGGTATCTAGAGCCTTCTAGTAATCATTCTGAAAAAAAAAAAAAACCCAACTCTCTCTTTTCTTCTTCCTTTCCTCTTTTATTTTTCTTTTATGCGTGAGTAAGGTCACAGTGGGACCAGCGGCACTTTAAGCCGCTTATTGGTGGAAGCCCAGACCTTGGGATTGCTGATTGGTGGTGGCGTATGGAGGTGGAGAGCAGAACAGTATTGTTCAACGCTGTGGAATCAGAACCACAACCGATACGGAAGGTCTGGGTACACCGGACAATAGATCGAGCCGAGACGATCCCAACTAGGCGGCGCGTGGCATCACACGCGTTGTTGTACGGAGGCGCGTGAAGCTCACTCGCAGAGGCAGGCAGCGGCGCGTGGAGGCGTGTGAGACATCTTCAGGCGGCGATCTTCCGTCTGGCACTGTTTCAGAGGACTCTGAAGTGCTCTGTAAGGTTGGTTTTGTAGTTTCGTGTCTTCAGGTGGCATTTTCTATTTTCTGGATAAATTTCTTCTGGTTTTCTGCTGTGCTGGCTAGATATGGATACTGGTTCTGATTTCATGAATAATTTTGGGGGTCCCAATAGTTCTGGAAATTCAAGGAGAGAATTCAGATATAATTTTTTAGAATTATTACTAGTAGGAGGAAAAATAACAGAGCGGAAGTTAGATATTGAAGGACGACAATATGTTACCTGGAAAAGAGCAATTGAATATTATTTTGATGAAGTTCGTATGACACATCACCTTACTCAAGAACCACCCATAGAAGATTCAGATCAACAATGGATCATAGAAGATCGTCGGTTGTTCAAGTTGGTTTGTAATACTTTAACTACTGAAGTTGAAGATAACACAACTCATTGTTGCATTGTTAAGGAGTTATGGGAGTCTATTGAAGGTCTATATTCGAAAAAGGATGATTTGAATCAGGTATATGATCTGACTGTATCCTTGTTTCAATCATATAAGAGAAGTAAGATCAATGCTCAAATTTATACTTAATTCAATCGTATTTATGAACAATGGAATTCTCTGCTGCCCATTACTAGTGATGTTAATGCAATGCGTTCTCAACGAGAACAATTAGTTGCTTTGTGTTATTTGATGCGTTTACCTCCTGAGTTTAGCACAGCACGACAGCAGATTTTATCTAGTTCTGAGCCCCTCACTCGAAAAATAGCTTATTATTGAGTTAAAAGAGCATCCAAAGATATTTCTTCCTCTTCTCCATCTTCAAATATGAACGAGTCAGCAACATTAGTTGGTTCAGGTGCTCGTGGAGGCCATGGTAATTCTAGAGGTGGTAGGGGAAGAGGAAGAGAGCGAGGTCACTTTAATGAAGGAGGAAGAGGAGGTGATTGGCGGAATCACTCTAGTGAAGGAGGGAGAGGAGGTGATTCAGTTGTGATTTGCTATCATTGTCAAGAATAAGGACACATCAAAAAATTCTGTCCGAAGTTGGTAGTAAAGAATACCCAACAATCCAAGTTTGCTCATATGGCACAAGAGTCAGAAATCAATAGTAAATTATTATTTGATAGCGAATATGTTGAGTACTTGCAATTAAAGGCCTCTGTACAGCCGCCACCCACCTAACCTACTGCTACCATAGTTCATATAGGTAATCCTATTGCATGTCTATTCCATTCCAATTCTAGATGGGTCATTGACTCTGGGGCTACTGATCATATGATGGGTCAAACAAGTATACTATCTTCCTTTAATAATTCTTATCCTTCACATGTCACTTTAGCTAATGGGTCTACTGCTTCTATTGTTGGAAGTGGTATGGTTAATCTCACCTCTGATATCTCTTTGTCCAATGTTTTGTGTCTTCCAAATTTTCTATTTAATTTACTTTTAGTTAGTCAAATTATTCGTGTTTATAATTGTGGTGTTTTTTTCTTTCCTGATTATTGTGTATTTCAGGATTTGTTGACGAAGAAGATTTTTGGTAGGGGATATGAATTTGGGGTATTATATGTGCTGGATGACAGTTTCTCAATCAATTGTTGCTGCTGCTACTCCCACTTTACATCAATTGCACTGTCGCCTTGGCCATTCCTCATTGTTTTCTTTACGAAAATTGTGTCCTAGTTTAGCGTCTATCTCATTTAAATTGTGAGTTTTGTCAATTTGCTAAACAGCATCATCAATCTTATGTTTCTAGAATTAATAAGCAGGTTTCATCCCCCTTTGAGTTAGTACATTCAAATATTTGGGGGCCTTGCCTAGTTATTTCAAAGTCTGATTTTCGTTATTGTGTCTTTTGTGGATAATTATTCAAGAATGACTTGACTCTATTTAATAAAAAATCGTTTAGAGTTGTTTAATGTCTTTTGTACTTTTCATGCTGAGGTTATAAATTAATTTCAGACAACTATTCGTAATTTTCGAAGTGATAATGCTAAAGAGTATTTTCTTTACACAGTTTTTAGCTTATTTGTCTCAGCATGGTATAATTCATCAGTCTTCTTGCGCTGTCACTCCACAACAAAATAGAGTAGCTGAACGAAAAAATTGACATTTACTAGAAGTTTCTCGGGCACTTTTATTTGAAATGAAAGTTCCTAAAATTTTTTGGGTGGATGCAGTTTCTACAGCCTGTTTTCTCATCAATCGCATGCCTTCTTCTATTCTTGGTGGTCAGGTACCTTTTTCTATTTTATTTCCTTCTATTTTTCCTCGTATTTTTGGGTGGATATACCTGTTTTGTTCATGATCACCGTCCCAAGGTGTCAAAATTGGATCCTCGGTCTTTGAAGTGTGTTTTTCTTGACTCTTCTCATACTAAAAAAGGGTATCGATGTTTTTCTCTTGAATTAAATTGTTATATTATTTCTTCTGATATTTCATTTTTTGAGTCTATCCCATTCTTTGGGCCGTCTCCATCTTCCTCCCCCTTGCCAGAATCAGACCATGTTGATGAATACTTTCTTGTACCTTCTCCTTCACCGGACTCACAAGTTCCTCCACTGCAAAATTTGGTTCGGCCTCCTATTCAGTTTGTTTATTCTCGTAGAGTGCAGGTACCACTAGCAACTCCTCCACCGGTCATGCAATAACCATCTGATCCAGACTCGCTCTCCTATGGTCCGTCAGCTTCATCTCTTCTACCGGTTTTTTCCTCATCAGATCCTCCTCCTGTGTCTTCTGATTTAGATTTTCCTATTGCTCACCGAAAAGGTATCCGTACTTGCACTCAGAAAGGTAACCCTCACCACCCTTATTCCATCTCCACCTATGTATCTTATTCTTCTTTACCTGCTTCTTCTCGAGCTTTCATTACTTCTTTAGATTCTATTGCTGTTCCTAAGTTCTATTTTGAAGCTCTTTCTCATAATGGGTGGTGTGCTGCTATGGAGGAAGAAATGACAGCTCTTGAAGCTAATCAGACATGGGATCTTCTGCCTTTACCTGATGGTAAACATTCCATTAGTTGCAAATGGGTATTTATAGTCAAAGTGACTTCGGATGGTTCTATTTTTCGTTTAAAAGCGCGTCTAATCGTTAAGTTATATGCTCAGACCTATGGTGTTGATTATTCAGAGACTTTTTCACCTGTGGCCAAGATTACCTCTGTTCGTTTACTCATCTCTCTTGTTGCTACTCATGATTGGTCTCTTCACCAATTGGATGTTAGAAATGCCTTTTTACATGGAGATTTGAATGAGGAAGTGTACATGGAGGGGGAGTGTGGCAAGGTATTACATTTAAAAAAATTATTATATGGGTTAAAACAATCTCCTCGAGCTTGGTTTGGAAGATTCAGTGAAGTAATGACAGAATTCGGAATGAAGAAATGTGATCATGACCACTCTGTGTTTTATAGGCAGTCTAGTTCAGGATGTATTCTTCTAATTGTATATGTTAATGATATTGTGATCACAGGGAGTGACAAGTTAGGGATCTCACAATTGAAAGCCTTTCTTCAGGCTAACTTCTAGACTAAGGACCGGGGAGCGCTTCGGTATTTTTTAGGCATTGAAATTGCTTGAGGGCGAAAAGGGATCTTCTTATCTCAAAGGAAATATGTGCTTGATCTCTTGAATGAAATAGGAATGATTGGAGCTAAACCATGTGAAAATCCTATGATTACAAATATTAAGCTTAATCCAGAAGATGGGGAGTTACTTAAAAATTCTGAACGGTACAGGAGATTGGTGAGAAAATTAAACTATTTTACTATAACTAGGCCTGATATTGCCTTTCCAGTAAGTGTGGTTAGTCAGTTTATGAACTCTCCGAGGACTTCTTACCGGGATGCTCTTACACACATTCTGAAATACTTGAAGAAGGCACTTGGTCGAGGAATCTTATATAAAAATCATGGTCATTGCAGAGTTGAGGTTTTTTCCGATGCAGACTGGGCCGAATGTCCTATAGATCGGAGATCAACTTCTGGGTATTGTGTATTTGTTGGAGGAAATCTTGTGTCATGGAAAAGTAAGAAGCAAGCAGTTGTATCTCGCTCCAGTGCAAAATTTGAATACCGAGTTATGGCTCATGCTACATCTGAACTTGTATGAGTTAATTACCTTCTTTAGCAACTTGGCATTAAGACTCATGGGATTATGCAATTGTGGTGTGACCATTGAGCTGCTACTCACATTGCCTCAAATCCAGTTTTTCATGAATGAACTAAGCATGTAGAGGTTAACTGTCATTTTGTTCGATAGAAGTTACAAGAAGGAATTATCAGTCTTAGACATATTAGAACAGGGGAACAATTAGCTGATTTATTTACTAAAACTCTTTCGGAAAAACGGATTGATGAAATTTGTAATAAGCTGGGTATGATTGACATCTATAGCCTAACTTGAGGGGGAGTGTTAGTAGATAGGTTCCACATTTATTATATTCTGCTATATGTACCCTATATTATAATATATATAGTGATTGCCTAACTCAGTTGAGCATATGGAAATACAAATTAACAAAGACGATTCATGATTCAATAACCTTGGTGAAAATGTCTATCAAGTTGTCATTTCCTTATATGTTTCTGTTTCTGTCCAGGTGGTTTTGTTGTTATTGTGTATGAATAGCCATTTGTTTGAGTATGTATAATTCACATGTTAGGTTTAATCATATTAGATTATGGTACAAAGCCTCAACTTTGTCCAAGAAGATCCTCAAAGGAAGCCTGTATCTGCAGTTTCAAACCTAGAAAAAGTCTCAAGTTCTTCTGGTAAATCCTTGCTTGAGGTTTTAGCTGCATTTTTTAAATATCATCTTATGAATGAATAATTTTTTCTGCAAAGTGAGTGTAATAAGATCAGAACATGTAAATAAGTAGTTTTATATAGTTTGTGAATGTTGTTAGTTTGTTGCACATTCCTTTATTGTCATCTATATCCTTAGAATTGGGCATTGGATGGATTGATATGCAGCAATGTGTCACTTATTTATTGTTTTTTCTGTGTGTACCATCTTTTTGAGATTGTATTTTTATGGATAACTGGTAATAAACATCTAGATAAAATTGGCATAGCTAAAACTTTATTTTCAATTACTATTTTAGACACATGAGCACCAACTCTGCAGGAAAAAAAAATGTTAATGCTCAAATTTGATTTTTTATATCATTGCTGAATTCCATGTGTTGATGTTCCATAGTACATTTTGAGTTGATGACATTTAAATCAATGAAGGGTTATTAATGTTTCTTGAATCAAAGTAAAAAGTGGTAGTTTTTGTGGAGATAATGGCATTGATGGTATCACTCGTGGCATAGCATCTGTGGGCCTATCATGATTGATGACTGAATGATTTGGTTCTTTTTTCTTTATTATTATTTTTTTAAATCAGAGATACATAACTGTAAAATCTGGCTTGATAAAATTCTGGTAATATGTCATCTGTATCATAGTTAGTGAGAAGCATGATATCAACCGATCAAGGAAGGATCTTCATTCCGAGAGAAATGAAAAGCATGACATAAATCACTCATGGATGGATCTCCTTTCTAACCCCAACAACTGGTGGGATGTCCGGTCGACAGAGGTTGTAGCCTTGTAGAAAATTTCTTGATTCATCATCTTCATTTAATCCTTCTGCTCTTTGGAGATGATGATGGTTTCTTCCAATGTATCTTCATAATTGTTGCAAATTGCAATCTCATGTAGGACAATTCAAAAGGTGCAGCTTTTGAGCAAAAGAAGAATGGTGAGGTACTCTTCATTGATAATTCAACTCCCAAATGGCTTCTGGAGAAGCTAGAGCTGATGACATTTGATCGGAAACCTGAATTGAATGGCTCAAAAAGTGAGTATGCATCATGCATGTGTCAAAATCAAATGTGTATTAAATTATATAGTAAGTTAGCATTTAAATTTAGTAGGTCATGTGGATGTTTTACGATTTTCTAGTATGATGTATTTGCAGATAGTGCAAAGAAAGATTTAGGCTCTTTATTCAGTTCTTGGAGAGAGCTTCTTGATGATCCTAAGCAGTGGAGGGATTACCGTGATAAGAAGCTTAATAAATCAGTAAATAATTGATGACTTCCTTTTGGGATATTTTTCTGACTGTTTGTTTCATTTGGGAAGAGTTCTTATATTTTTGTCTTCTTATAGGTGAATCCAAGGTACCCTGACTTTAAACGTAAGGATGGCAGCATCTCACTCTGGCTTAACCAGGCTCCAAAATGGGTTTTGTCTAAACTTGAAGGATTGGAATTTGATGGTGAGAATGTTAAATCTGAGCAAGCAAAGGAGGTTAAAGGTCTGTATGAATAATTTTTGTTGCACTATTCATAGAGATCCCCATGGCAAGTGAGAATTTATTTTGAAAAGGATTGATATTTTGGAATTTGTAGCCTTGAGGGACACTGTCAATACCTTAGTATTATTGTGGCATTTTTCTCCCTATATAAAAGTTGTAGCATCATAATTAATATTGACTAACTTCAACTTGGTCAAGGTGACAATTCCTGGAGGGATTTGGTAGAAAATCCAGATAAATGGTGGGATAATCGATCAAATAAGGTAACCCTCAGATTTGTGATTTGTCATCTGATTTTCCAATTTTTTGAAGTTTATTTCATGCCTTATTGCGGTTACTTTATTGAGGTCGTGATCCATTTTGATTATCAGAGGAATGAAAGAGGTCCTGACTTCAAGCACAAAGAAACTGGTGAAGGGCTGTGGCTCAGTGGTTCACCAACTTGGGTGCTGTCAAAGTTGCCTCCCTTAAAAGCTAAGGAATGTGTAAAAACTGGTGGGTGACACACTGATTTCATCAGCAAGGTAGCAGAGAATTAAGGTTATATGTTAAATTATCGCATCCCTTTTTTTTTTTTTTTACTTTCAAATCAGCTTCCTTTGCCTCAAGTTAAATTCCCCATTCGATAACTTCCAGTTAATGTCTCCAGAAATCTTTTCTTGTTTTCCAATGAGGGCAGCTTAAGTGCTCTACTTTGATGATGATGTTGATGGGGGCAGATGTTCTAGCCTCTTTTCATATGCAGATGTTGATTTTAGAATTTAAAATCTTGTAAATGACATATGAATGAGATTCACCCAAGTTTAATGAGTTGATCGTCACTGCATCTTAAGAAAAAAAAAATGGAATTCTTTTAGTCTTCCATCAATTAAGTGCACGTAGGTCAACTGTTCTTGCTAGGCCTTTTGACCAGAACACTTGCTTTTAAAGAAAGAGAAAACAAATACGTGGATCTCTTCTGCATTTTTTGAAATTATTTGATCTCCTCGTCTACAGAGACCTTCCTTAAACTTTGAAGTCCTATATTTTGTCCCATTTTATTAACTTATGTTCTAAACCATCATTTATGTTGTATAAAACTAATCAAATAAGGTCAAAACCATTTTTGACCACGAAATGTCAACTTTATCCCTATATCGATCTATACACACATTCCTTATTCTTGCAAGTCATCTTTTATTTTTTAAGGTGCAGAACACTCTTCCCTGTCATATCTTTGGGTCTTAAAGTATAAATAGTGGTTTTATGAGGGGACCCATTATTTGAGAAGCAATGTAAGTGAGCAAGTCGCAGTTGTCAAAATATCAGGTTGTGGGGAAACAAACCGAGAATAGACTCTATTGTTGTTGTATGACTGAGGTTTTCTTTCATGGAGTGTCTGAATTTTTTTTCCTAATATAGCCCTCTCAAACCACTTTTAGCGATTGAATATAGAAATAACCTAAGAGAATGTTTTGCACCTAAAACCATAGAAAATAGTTTGCAACAAATCAAGGAATTGTATACATTAATGTAAGGGTGGAGTCGGCATTTGGTGGATGAAAATGGCATTTGACCTGCTTGAAACGAAATAGGTCACGGTTTATAGCGAAGTTGGTGAAATTTCAGCATGTCACGGAATTTGTCGGTGCTTCTTTTTTTAATTCTCATCCCTATCTCGAAGAATATTTCCTTGTCTTTTATTCTCTGATTTCTGGGTGGTACACATGGGATTAGAGAAAGAGAAAGAGCATGGTTAAACAATGAATAATCAGAAGGAAAGGAAAAAAAAAAAATGGTGTTATGGCTTGTGAAAAACTCTCCCAGCAAGCAGAGCGGCTTCCATGACAAGATTGATAACATGAATGACGTCGTCAACGTCGCATTTGTTGCCCTTGAATGTTGGCGCTTTGGAGTTTCTGAATTTGTTCATACAGTTTATGAATGTTTGGCTGCACTCTTGGCTTAAGTAATCATCTGCATTCGTAAATTTCCATCTATGAAACCAAATAGAAGTAATTAAAAGTAAGAAAGTGAAGTGAAAGGCAAATCTTACTGTTTTTGTCTTGCACGCATCGGTCGTGCTTCATGCAACAAGCGTCGAGGCCATCGCAAGGGTTCTCCCCGGGGCACCCGCTGTAGAGAAGCCCGCAATACTTTCCATATCTCAGAAATGGAGGCACCGAACAGAAGCTGGACTCACACGTTCTGCTGCACTCTTTGCTCTGCGAGACGAAATAAATTTAAGAATGCTTTGGGAATCGGAAGGATTCGTAAAATAAAAGAGAAAGGAAGACGAACCACAGAGACAGCAACTCCGGTGGTTTCAACTCCGATGTTAAGGGCGTCGATATGGATGGGAATAGAGCAGCAAAGGAGGATAATTAGAGCAAACTCTGCTGAATCCATTCTTTCTTTTGAGGGTTTTACTTGCAATGCAAAGCTCTCATTTATAGCAGAGAAACAAACAAGCTTCGCTTTGTTTTGTTGCGTCCCGTGACTGTGTCTTGGTATTATTATTGCTTTTTTATGATAAAAAAATCATGTTAATTAAATTAATATTCTATTTAATGGTAATAAAATAATTCATTAGTAATGAGAGAAAATAAATAAAATATTTTAAATTAATATTTTTATTATATTATTTAAATATTCTTACTATTTTATTATTATTGAATTAATAATATATTTATTTTTTCAAATAAAAAAATGACGTTTGCTAACTTTCACTTGTAAATATAACAAATAGCAATCCCTTAAATTAAAAGTTCGTTTGCTCTTTCTCGCTATCCACCAACTTTGTCTTTTTCCTGTTTTTTTTTAATCTCTCTCTCTCTCTCTCTATCGTATAGTTAGAATTTCAAAATCTTATAATGAAGTAAAAAAAATGTGATTTGGATTTGAAAAAGGACAAATTTACGGTGCATTATACCTATATAATGTCAAAATAAAATGTCTGAATTTATTCATCTGTGTAGAGATGTACAGATGAATAAATCCAAACACTAGATCATCTGGTGCTTGCACCATAGACACTCATGGAAAGGGGGGTAAAAAAATACTACTAGGGAAACATCTCTTGTTGTAAGAATTTCTCTACAATGCAAAGCCCATTCAACCTTCCCCACATGCCTCAGACCTAGTCCTACCTTGTTGCTTATTTTCAACAATAGGTTACTGCAGTCTCACCAACGAAAAAAACAAAAAAGACTACTGCATTCACATTATGCTTCAAAATTTTCTGTACCGTACTCGCTCTAAACAAATTAGTATGTATAACATCAATTATTAATAACAAAAAAAGTGTGATTTACCTTTTTTTAAATAAATAAAATATACATTGTAAAAAGTTCGAATAAAAAAAAGGGGTTTCCGATTGACCATTTCAGATGAATCAATCAATTAATTAGTTTCTAGAACGGTTGCATTGTGAACGAGTGAATCCGTTGGTTGGAATGAATGTTACTTTCATGTTAATATATATATATATATATATATATATATATACAAAAGCTTTTTTTTTCATTTTTTTTAAAGTATCATAAAAAACATTTTCCTTCCAAAGAAAAAAAAAAAAGGGTTCACACAAGAATATGCATTTGGGTTTCTTGTATAAGAATTGTAAGTCTTTTATTTGAATGAGTATCCACAGAAGGAATTAAAACCTTACATTTATATTTTCAAAACAACATACTGTAAAAGAAAGAAGTAGGTAGATGTGTCAGATAAGACGAGCGCGATCACCAAATTCACATATTATAACCGCAGAGTCATGGCTTAAGTGGGCAGCTAACTCAGGCTCCTTAATAAGATATTCTCTTCTAACAAATGATGCTGCTTCTGTTGCATGTTCTGCTTTTACTAATGCAATACAGCAACCTCTAAACCCAGCGCCACTGAAGCGTGCTCCCAATACACCAGGAGCCTCCAAAAGAATCTTATACAGTTGAATCAATGGTCGAGCACCTTACAGTCAAACCAACGCCCAACATCATCATTTGTTAATTGAATAATAATAATAATAATAATAATAATATAACAATTTCCCAATATTTGGACTAATTGAACTATACCGCATTCATAGTTTTTAATGGAACTCTGCCCTGAAGCTGACATGAGAGTTCCAAATTCTTTTAAATTGCCCGTTTCCCAAGCTCTTACTCCTGATTTAAATATTAAGTAAACTGGGTTATAGCACACCACTATGTCTGAGAAACTGAGATCTGTGAAATCCAATTAATAGATAGTACCTTCGCTGACACGCTTGTTCTCTGAGAAATAATGCTCTGCTCGTTTGGCTAGACAGTCTGGTAATTTTCCCTGCATGCACAGCTTAGGATTACTATATTATTCTATAATCATAACTAGGATTCAAGTATACATCATGATTATGAGAGAAATTGAACATACGAAACTATTCTGAAGATATATAGAGTGAGTCGTTTGACAGGAAACCATCACTCTGGATAATATAATTAGTCTGTGTTTGCTTTTGTAAAGCATAATATGGATTTAATCCAACAGCATTTTAAACTTTCCAAATGCCGACACATTTGTAATATTTGTGATCACTTGAAACCTGAGTATAATTTCATCTATCACGCCAAAGATAACAGGGAGAAAAACTCCATGATATATGCTACTCCGCTACCTGTCTACTGAACTCTCTTCTCCATTTTTCTTTCTGACACAATGACAACTCTGGAACATACAATTTTCTCTATCATACCAATGCTTTTTCCTTGGTTTCTCTGCCAAGATCATTACGCTCTTTAATTCTGACAGACTTCACAAAAAACGATAGCATTTTATGTGGCAGAATGTTCACAAGTAAAATTTATAATTTCGGGAGACATCATTTTCATAATTGCTACAACTGTTATCCTGAACTCAATCTAAAGATAAATTATATTTTGACATTAGTTGTTTAGAAATTATGGCTAATGAGGTCAGTATGGTCAGGATTGGAAAAAGATTTGTTACTTCAAGAAAATTTTTTGGCATATTAATGCTTTTACCTTGTGAGCTTCATAAACTTCTGGTTTAACTGTTCAGAGGCAGAACGAGAAAGAGTAAGCATACATCATTTGGAAATTGAAATAATTAACAAGTTCAAATATGGGGAATCTGATCCAAGAACGCACCATCAGATAGGACTGCTTCTTTTCTAACATCTCCTGATGCTCTACAAAATGGACAGGATATCATAACCATCCAGGACAATAGTTATGTCACCAAATTCTCCGAATTGAAAACTAATTACTTAATGAGCAACAATTTACAACACTAATTTTGGCCGGACAAAAAAAATTCAAAGAACATGCTTTAGTATCCCCCCCCCCCCAAAAAAAAAAAAAAAAAAAGAAAAAATCCACCTCTTGCACACACACACTCTATCTCTCTCTCCCTCTCTCACACAGTTGAAAGCTGTAGCTATTGCAGGTTTGCACCCTTCCAGTGCAATGATAACTGTATTTCAATGCATCATACATATTGAACATGTACATCCATAATAAACATTTTATTGCCCATGAAACATTTTGAATTTTGAAACACATTCTACATATTCTATCCAAAACACTAGGCAGTATCCCTTGTGAAATTTCAAAGTCCTTCCTTTAATAGCATAAATGTTTTATGCCTTCATGTACTGTCGATAGTTCTAGCACAGCTTAAAGTTAACTATCTTTCTAGAATAACTAAACCTGGATCTACTTAAACTTTTCACTGCAATGTTAAAATTTCCAACATCCTCATATTCCCTAAACCATTTTCTTCATATAAACATAGGCTACAGATTCCACATACACATTCTCATCTTTTCTTCTACTTATAGAAGTCAATCTTTTTTTTTTTTTTTAACATTTAACTTTGTACCAGAAATCAAGTCACTTGAACCAATAGATGTTACAGTGTTTAGTATCTTATAGACTGATGGTTAACTACTTCCCCAAAGTCCTTGTGCACTTCAAAGAATAACAGTGGATGAAAGCTTGGTTATAACAGCATTGAAGAAATTAAAACTCAAATAAGTCTTAAAATTTGATAAGTGCTAATGTAAAGCCAAATCATTGCCAGAAAATAGACAAGGACATGATTATTCGCAAATAAAGAAAAAATAATCTCACTGCAAAAGGATTCTTGCAGCCTCTTGACACTCAGTAACCCGATTATTATATCCATCATTGCTAGTCAAAGCATGCTTTAACCCTGAGAGTGCCAACAATATTTTAATTGCTTTCCGTGGCTCAATATCCTGGTTCTCTTGCAACCTTGCTAAGTTGATAAGCCTATGGTTTTTAGTCTGCACATGCCAAACCAACAAATGGTACACAAAAGTGGGGTAAGAACTAGAAAGATAGTGTCATGTACATACATATTTTCTTTTAGATTTTATTTGGAATATGTATGTGAAATTCAAAACTTAAAGCAAGTGATCCAACCAAGAAACCAGATTATATTTATGTGAATGAGAAGTAGAAAAATCTAAAAACAACAGTCATACTCTTACTTTAGACTTTACAAGAGAGAATTGGAAGAGGCTGACTGGTGACTAGAATTTATATATAGTCAAACAAACTCATTGGAATAAATGACAGGACAAATAACATAGCAAAAGCTCAAGCTTAAGCAGTGTGAGACAATTGAAGAAAAACCTTTGAATGTAATTAATCAATGGGTATGTATTTTCCCATAAAAGTACACTTAATCATTCAACACCAAAACATTCATCTGTCCGTTACCTTGCAGTCCATGCACATCAAACAACCATGCCTTGAGAGCAATATGGCTGATTGGTCCATTATGCCATTTTTCAGACCCAAATACTCATTCTCAATCAACCTATAAGTGAGCAAAGAAAGATTTAAAGGATCCAGTATCATCAGACAATCAGGCTATAATCAGAACTACTTAAACAGAGTGAAGCTTGAATTGACAAAAAATTAAGAGATAACAACTAATTTTTACAGAGGTAGGAATTATATATTATATGGACCTTCTGAATAAGCCAGCCATTAGTTGAGAGATATTAATTCATTTCAGCATCTACGAGGTGTTATCCTAACATTTCTGGTGTGACCAAATATTTCAGGGGAAAGTAAACATCTTTGACTGAACTATATCTCCTTGATTGCAGTAGAGTGGAATTCAACATTGCAGTACTATATCTTCAACAATTTGGAGAAAACTTACCGGTCATATTCAATATTATCTTCCGGAGATACAGTTAAACCATTCGCATGTTCCAAAGCCAAGAGATAGGCTACTCCAACCTGTCCAGAATGCAATTGTAATATTAATGTATTGGACTCTCACATGAAAATCACAAAATAAAAATATACCTACAGAAAACTATAGGTTCACAAGTTTGAACCTGAAAAAAAAAAGTGAATAAATTTCCTAATCTACTTTAATCAGACAAGAAGAAAAACTTTACACAACATTCCAAGATTAGCCCTCCCCCAGTGGAAGGAAAAAGAACCAAAAGAGGAAGCTATGGATCATGTTCAAGAAGCTAAACTTACTTGATCCTATATCATTAACTTCGTTTCAGTTTTTGTTGAATTTCATTCATTAATGCATAATTTTACAGACAAAAGGAAGAAAAAGTGAGAGTAAGAAACAGACGAAGTAGGAGAAAGAAAAAAACAATCTTACAGCAGCAGAGGAGCTTAAGCCCGAACTGTCCAGAGCATCACAACCACATATGTATCCTATGATACCCTGCAAAGGCCATGGCAAGCTCGAGTGGGTAATTTAACAATACATGTAAAGTATGGAAATAACTTAAGACATGATAATTTGAATCACTAAGAAATCAAGTCATCATTACAAGAAGTTCTTTCTATCTTCCATCCATAAAACTATAGTAATTATGTTTACAGTGCATTCCTTCCACTCACTTGATTGGGACACAGTGCTGGAAAACATCAGGCTCAATGGAGCCAGAGTCCATGTCTGACTTTTATGACATAAATCAAAAGCCATAATTAATTTTATATCCTATAAAACTACAAATTGATATCCACATATATATAACCCAAAAACTGATCTACGATTCTTTTATTAAGTCTTTTAGACACCCTGAATTAATCATGACACATTATACTTAAGCATAATGTGTCTTGTTCCATTTTACTGGTTCATGTTGGAGGAAAATAAAGGAGAAAACTCGGAGTTAAGAAACCTTGAATTAATATTGAGACACTTTAATCTGTCTATAGATAAGGGATGGATTCTGAAATATAGCCACCTGAGAAAGATTAAATCCTTTACTCTGAAGTGCATATAAGGCCCCTCTAGCATAACGTCCCCAACAACTTTGTTCTTGTGGTTTAGAACAATCCTTTGCCAGATTCTCATTGTTTGTCTCAATGGCTTGTCTTTGCAGCTGAATCTCATCCACTCTATCAAATACCAGTGACACTTAAAACGACAACAATAATAATGGGAAAATTCTGTAGTGGCATTTACAAAATTGAGGAAAAATTCCATGCAGGAAAAAGGGAAATAAAAAATTAAATAACAGGGATAGTCAAAAATCCAAATGACAATCAAAATCATATGCTATCCACTACCAGAAGAGAACATTTTGCCGTACGTAAAGCACAACATTCACGTCCCCAAGTTCAATTAAATAAAAAAAGGTTAAATATTGTCATTTATTTTCAATATGTGTAACTGAGCATGTCTTCAATGTTATTAATTTCCTGTGAGATAGAGCACATCAACTCTCAAGCATATAGCATTCCTGCACCAATGATTTAGATAACAAAGCAATAAATTTGTGAGTTGTAATTTGGGAGATAAGAAACCTTATGATCACAGTCTACACACCTGAACCGAACTTCTCCTTCAAATTGTCCTGAACAAATTACAACCTACAAGAGAAGTTTCAAGAATCATTTATCAAACAGATGAAAGCAGAAGTGAATAATTAACATGTCTAATCCATTATTAACTTATGCTCAAATAACTATGGAAATCTCCAAAAGTCAATTGTTATGCAATTTTTAGAGAGATTGACAGATGGACAAGTGCAGATAGAAGAACAGTCTACTGTAAGAGTTTATAAATACAAGTAGCGAGTAGAAGTGTTACATGTGCGAAGAGAGATAGAGAGAATACATCAGAGTATAAATTACAAGAATTTAAAGGCCATCAGACCCAGAGAGCCAGAGAGAGAAGTTGCAAAGTATACCTCATCATGCTACATGTTAAAAAGGACACTGCTAAATACGCATATTTTTCACAATATCCTCACATGAACATCTTTTATCATTGGATTTGGGCCCAAAGAATGATCTAAAAATAAATAATAGTCCTGTGAAGAGTGTGTAAAAGAAAAAAAAAGGGTTATGTGTGTATAGCATGACTATGTTATTAAAATTATGTTTAACCAGTCCCAGGTGAAATCTGGAAGATACTGAACTAGAGGTTGCCACATTGAGTTAGTTCTAAAAGTTATTTCTTATTCAATTCTTTTCATGTCACTTGTAGCTTTATGAGTATAATCTGAAAATTGAACCTTATAGATTCCATTTCTCTTTCAGTTGTAGTTTGAATCTCTAAGGCTCCGTTTGAGACATTATTCATCATATTCAGAATATTTACTTCATGTGAACTGATTTATTTCATATTAACAATTTTTTCCATCAATTTTAAAATTCCAATTTAAGTAACAGTCAACGAAGGAAGGTGCCCTTTCATGCTTTGCAAGCTCGTGTTGACAAGAATTTTTGGATTTACCTCACTATTGCTAGAAGGGACAAACCCCAGAAGTATTCCCTTGTTGATAGTCATAGCAGAAACACTACCACCCTGCAAATGTCAAAGGGATGGGCACGATAAGTTTTTTAAATCACATAGTATGTAGAAATTATTCCCGTGAAATAAATCAGCAACAACACAGCAATCTGTACTATACTGCATACACTTAACCAGTATTCCAAGTGCATACTCAGAAAATCTCTTTTTTCCCCTCCTTTTGTGGACAAAAATACTTAGGATCAGTCATTAGGTTTCTCTTGTACTGGTTGGTATAACTGAAACATAAAGTACCTGATGATCAATGTGTGCCCCCAGTGGACAAATTCGATAAGGAGATACTACAACTTGAACAGCCCCATTGTCCGTTCTTGCCATTTCTGAAACCTTCTTTCTTATTTTATATAGCTGCAGGTTAAATAAAAGTAAACTAACTTAACCTTGCTGCCATAGTAAGGCGACATCGAGGAAAATTCTTGCATTCAAGAACAGTCCCTAATGTAAATGGAAGACGAGCAACAGAATCCTATCACGGAAACAGTTTGTATAGGCACAAAGCACACAAAGAATGAATTCGAACAGGAGCGCAAGTTTCACACTGAGAGATAGGGAAATAGGAAAAAGAAAAAAAGAATTGATGAGGATATACATTGTGGAAGAAGAATTAAGAGCAGTAGAGGATGATGTACCTCAGAATCGGAAGGCCAAGGCATTATCTCTTTCATCTTCAATGCAAAGACGAGATCTTTGTTTTTTTCAGTTTCAACTTATTGGACACATACAGATGCAGATGCAGTAATGTACACCACTGTAGCCAAAGACAACGAAGGAGAGACGTAAAAGAGGTTGGTGAAGCGCCAAATTCGGTTAATACGTAATTTCACATTTCCTAACCTTCGCTTTTGCGTCCTGCTCTCCCACCGTGCTATGGGCACACGAGGATTCAATTATTTCATTAATTAGTTATTAATTTAATAGTAATATTTTATTGTTCGGGCAAGATTTTCTTAAGTAATAATAATACAAAATTAAAATTTAATTTAATTGTACTAACACTCCTATTTTTAAAAATATATATCTATCTTTTATTTTTTTAAGTAAAAAAGTAAGTATATATTTAAAATAAAAGAAAAGTGAATTCTATTATATTTCAAAAGTTTTAAAATTTAAAATGACGTGATAATTTCATAAATTATTAAATTGAGATTATTAAATCATATTTATTAAAAATAAATAATTTTAATTAAATAAATTTAAAATATAACATATTATCTTGAATTTTAAAAAGTAAGATCCATAATAAACACCTACAAGTAATTATATATGAAAAAAGAAATATAAAAATAATATACCAAGAGTGTAAATAAGTTAATTTATTATTTAATTCATTTTTTTAACTAATATGACTTTAGGACAGAGGAGAGTGCTAGAAAATGACTGATTCTGTCATGATGTTTTCTTTTACTTGAAGGCTACCTCTTTTTATCATTTTTATTAGGGATATTACACTCATTTTTCCTTTTTTTTTTTTTTTTCTTTTCTTTTCCTGATGACGCGGAGTTCACTAATCACTGTTAATGTAAAAAATTCAAAACAAATTACAAATTAAATTCAAACTAAATATATACAATAAAACAATATAATAATCACAATTTAATTTATTTTATGTATTCAAGATAGGTTTTTTTTTTTTTAAACTATTATTAAAGACGGGGAATAAGTGCGCGGAACATAGAGTTGAGAAGACTACCACTACCAGAAGAAGGGTTGCGGTCGATTTCAAATCTAAACGGCGCCAACCGACTTGCAACCAACTGTTTGCTTTGGTTGAATCGTAACTATCCATCCGAATTTATCGGTTTTACATGGATTGATACGGTTTTAATTCGATTTGTTTTGGCTCTCGTACTCTGAACCACGCCCTCCGTGGAAATTAAAGGGTAAATTTGACTTGTTCATCTTTCACCAACATCAAGAAAAACACTGGCTGCTAAATGAAGAAAACAACATCAACAGCAGAATTCGCGTGGCTCCGGCAGATTTGGATTGGGAAATCATACATTAGAAAACCCCCATATAGTGATCAAGCTTGGATTGTGGGGTGGGTTAGGGTTTTCAAAATTTAAGTCTGAAAAAGATGGGACAAATGAACGCGCCGGGAAGCAAATACGGGGGTGCGTACTATGCAACACCAAAGCGCAGCCGGAAACTAATTTTAGAGGTAGCTTTCTGGTTTTAAAAATCATACCCAGATTGAAACTCCGAGTATGGATACCTTGACTAGATGGCATAACAATAGCCGTTAGATATCATGGATTAAAGATCAAAAGGCTAATATTGAGCAATGGATTACCTCCGTCATAATTGAAAGAAAACTTACGGTGGCGTTTCTTTAATCATCCGTACCAATTATTATAATCACAAATGTGATCGTATAAATAATAAACTCATTGATAGATCAATAACTATTAATCATATAGTGACCTAGGAGTAAGTGAATTAAAGGTGGCCTTTTAAGTGGGATTGTAATGGAAAAGGATTTAAATAAAAAATTAGTGGTTTGAAATAAAAAGCTGTACAGAAGTGAGTTTTTGGCTTTTGCGTTATTTCAATAAAATTCGGACAGATTAAAATCATAAAATATATTATCTAAAATATCATTAATACTTTTTGAAAATGTAATACTTCACAAAATTAATAAACAAAATAATAGATAATTAAATTTTTATCTGTTCCATTTTTCACCTAATAAATTATATCTTATCAAAAAATATTGTTTATTAAAGCATAAAATTTCACATAAAAAAATGGATTCCACAAAAATCTTTTGAATGACAAATTACATTAACCCCAAATTTAAATGGATCACATAGATAATTGATCAAGTTTAAATCTTATATATAATTTAAATATTTAATTGCATCATTTAAAATATAAGGTAGTTTAATTGCTTTTCATCAATAATTATAATGTTATATTTTACTTTAGAAAGTAGATCTTAATTTTAAATGAGTAAATATGCATGCTAAAACATACCATGTGAATATTGTATGTAATTAAAAGGAAGATGACCTTCTTGCCATCTAATTAAAAAATGATTTAAAATTAGTTTTGGTCCTCTTGAATATTGTCAGTGTCAATGTGCCATTTTAGATTTCTTTTTTAAATTTTGAAAACTTATGAAAATAATAAAAAATATCAATTAAAAAGTTTAATGATTAGAAAAATATTTATTATATTATTTTCTCCTATTTTATGTCTCTTAGTGAGTTATACGTGTCTAATTTTATAAAAGTAGTCTTATTTTATAATTTCATGTTAGTTTTACAATATTCTGAATTTATTTTATTAATGTTGAATTTTGATACTATTTATATTTTTTAGTTATATCTTAAGCTCTGGATGCCGAATTGAGATGATCTATATACCATTAAAAAGTTTAAAGAAAAACTTACAATTTTAATATTTTGGTCAAAGTCCAATTCAAATTTCTTTAAGTCTTTATTTGCCTAAAAATCTAAAATCCTATCTCTATCCTAACTAAGTCTATCTCAATTTTTTAGCCATATTTGGAGCTATAGAGGTCAAATTAATATGGAACCTATAACTTTAATGTTTATGGATTACTCAAATTATCTTATTTTAGTGGTCTTAGACTGAATGGAAGCTAGATCTATAGGAATTTACTAATGTAATTATTAGAGTTAATTAGCTTTTAAGAAAAATAGGTCTAGACTTCTAAAAATTAAAAAGGTCCTATTAATGTAATCCTACGAAACATGTAATCCAAGTCTAGTAAAGTTTTAGGTTAATTAGGTCAAATAAAAAAATTAACTCATTAGACTTTCAAGACTTTTAGATAGATTCAGCAGCACAGCTTTTCTCGCTTTTTCTTGTTTCTCTTTTATTCTTTATATTTATTGTTCATGATGATATACTTGCTAAATTTTTTGAAAATTTTAAATTGATGTGTTGCGTTGATAGCCATGAGTGTCCTTGTAGAGAAAATGCTATCCCATATGCTATATGTGCTAAAATTTTGGCATTTGTAAGTGAAAACAATAATGTTGATTCAAAAATTATAAAATAATAATAATAATAATAATAATAATAATAATAAAGAGATTCCACTTTTAGAGGACAAGGAATGCTTTCATGTTAATTATCCTAATTCTTTTATTAATCATGTTGAATTGTTATCTAGGATGACTTTGAAGTTGAAAATTCAAGGAGTAGGAATAATTTAAGAATAACACTTAGAGGAAATTTTCTAGAAGATCCTCAATTTCAAAATATCTCTTTCATGGATTATATCAAGGTTAACAAATTGAAATTTCAGCATTTGTAAGTGAAAACAACAATGTTGATTCAAAATTTGCAAAATAATAATAATAAGTTTCCAATTTAGAGGACAAGGAATGCTTTCGTGTTAATCATCCTAGTTCTTTAATTAATCATGTTGAATTTGTTATCCAGGATGACTTTGAAGTTGAAAATTCAAGGAGTAAGAATGATTTAAAAATAACACTTAGAGGAAATTTTCTAGAAAACCCTCAATTTCAAAATACATCTTTCATGGATGATATCAAGGTTGAAAAATTGAAATCAATGGAGGTAGTCAATCCTCATATAGATTCTAGTTGAAGTAATTGAAACCATAGTCTAACTAAAGATGTTAAAGAAAAGCATTTTTAGGAAGCAACTCAAGTCATATAGATTTACTCACCCTTCTCTTTTATTTACATGGCTTTTATCTTTCTTAATATTATATTTTATGATATTGATATGTTTTATATTGAAAATAATGCAAAATTTAAGTGTGGGGGAGAGGCTTTTAGGATTTATTTTAAGTTTTGTATCTTCATGACTTTTAGAGTTTTAAAAAAATCAAAAAATATATATTTTTTAAATTATGTTTTTTACTTATTTTTTAATCCTTTTGAATCATTTTAATTACTTTTCATTGGTAGAGACATTGCATTTTTATGAGTAGGATTCAATTGAAGTTAGATAAGATTTATAACATGATTGAATGAATGATCTTACTTTTCAAAATTGATTGATATAGTGATAGATTTTGAATTGGTAGATTTAACTTGGTCGTATGACTTATTTTATGAAATTTTGAGCCTTTTGTTAAAAATTAATACTATTTTCTTCCCTTCTTATGTTATGTTCTTTCATGATTTATTTATCTAGAACTTACTTTAATTTTATTTTAGATTTCATTTTACACATGCATATACAAAAATGATAAAAGCATTCTTTTTTTAAAGCTTGAATCATATAGTCAACCTTGAGTTTTATTATTGTTAGCTCCTTTGAACTTTTATTTCCTTTTCTTTGTTTATTAATCCATGAGCTCAATGAAAAATAAATATCTTTACCTAACCTTAGAAATTAGTAAAGTATTTAAATTTTTATGAGATAGGTTCTTAAATAAATGTGGGGGGGTATGAGTTTATGTGTTATAAAAAGTCATCAAAGGTTGTTGAAAAAAAAGAAGAAAAAAAAGGAGAAAAAAAGTAAAGCAAAAAAATCAAAGTAAAAAAAGAAAAAAATGAAAAGAAAAAGTTTTTTAAAAAAGCAAGGCTAAAGAAAATTTTAAAAAAAGAAAGAAAAAAGAAAAGGAAAAAAAAGTTGATGAGTATTTGAATTTGAATTTGAATTTAACTTATTGTGTTAAGTTGTAATTATTTATAATTTGCCTATATATTTTTTATTCGAGTATTCTATTGGTTTCTTTGATTTTTTAACATCTCATATCCCTATTTTTCATTCCTTTTTTCCCTACCCCTATTACAACCTAAAATAAAGTCCTTTTGATTTGTGTTGTGTATGTAATTTAAGTAATGAAAATTAGATAATTAACAAGTTTATGGTAGAATAATTTTATGGAATAAACTTAAGTGAAACACTTATTCTAAATACTTAAGAGATGGAAAGTGAATCTTATTAGAATTTACTATGATCCACTCTTTTTGAATGAAATTATTATGTTGGTTAATTTTCAAGTTTATCAAGGTTTTTTTCGTGATGTATTATGTTTCTTATTGACTTTTATTTGTTTTTTGTTTGTAAATTTGTGATTTTGAATTTTTTTTCAGAAAGTAAATTCTTTTGTTTCTTAGTTTTTGAATAAAGTTATATTTTACTTGAAGATGTGCAAGAGTTAAGTGTAGGGAAATTTAATAAAAAAATATTTATTATATTATTTTCTCCTATTTTATATCTCTTAATGAGTTAAACATGCTTAATTTTATAAAATTAATCTTGTTTTATAATTTTATGTTAGTTTTATAATATTTTAAATTTATTCAGTTAATATTAGATTTTGACATTGTTTCTATTTTTTAATTATATATTGGGCTTTGGAGGTTGGATTAAGATGATCTATACATTGTTGGAAATCCTAAAGAAAAACTTACAACTTTAGTATTTTAGTCAAAACCCAATTTAGAGTCTTTCAAGCCCTCATTTGGCTGAGAAGTTGAAGTTCTGTCTTTGTTCTAGTTAAGCCCACCTTAATCTTTGGGCTATATCTAGAACTATAGAGGTCAAATTAATATAAAACTAGTACCTACATTTCATAAGACATAAGCCTACAACTTTGATTACCCAAATTACTTTGTTTTAATGGTTTTAAATTGGTTAGAAGTTAGACTTGCAGGAATTCATTAATGTAACTATTGAAGTTAATTGCCTTGTAAAAAAAAATATAGGTTTAGGCTCCTAAAAATTAAGAAAGTCCCATTAATGTAATCCTAAAAGACATACAATCTAATTGTAGTAGGGTTTTAGGTTAATTAAATTAAATAAAAGGAGAGAACTCATTAGATTTTAAAGATTTTTAAATAGATTCAGTAGCATAACTTTTCTCTTCTTCTTCGTCTTATTTTTCGTTTGTTCTTCTTCAATGGAAGTTTCATTTCGGAGTTGATTCAAAGAGTTTAAAGCTCTCCTCTATTGAATTATGAGATTTTTGTAATGTTAACTTTGGTATAATTGATGTTCATCTTTGTGATTTCTAATTCCTTGCTATTTGATGTTAAATTGTGATTAGTAAATCACAGTTTTACATATAGGGGCAGAGAGTAGAAAGATTAATTTAGAAGTTTTTAATTTAATTTTTTAATTCATCTAAATTCTATCATTACATTAATTTCAATTTCAATCTAACTTAGAAATTATAATGATTACTTAATTGAACTAATCTTAATTGATTAAATCCTAGATAGCAATCTATCATAAGATTCATGAATTATTGCAAGGATTTCAGGTGATTCAAGATTAAAGAATTAATTAGAAAAATTAAATCTCAATTAATTTATGATTAATCTAAATTAGAGCTCTAAATTTCTTGAATCGATTATTTTATTACATTGAGTTCCTTTTTATTTACTTTCTATTTTACTTCTATTTTGTATTTGTTTATTTTATTGTTATTATTTTAATTTCATGCAAACAACCCTCCCAATTCTGCATTCTGTGTTCTATATAATTTAGTATACGATATTTTGCATTTTGTATTAATATAATATACTTTGTTCATTCTATTTCATTTTGTTCAGTTTGTTTTTGCATTCTATTTTCATATCAGATTGTGCATTCTATTTTTGCATTCTACTAATAAATTACAATAAAGGATAAATTAAGGGATCACTAGGTGTATACATAGTTGTGCGATTATACTATATTATTTTATAACAAACCAAATTTTAATCTAATTTTGATATATTGTAATGTGCTTATTAGTTAAACTTTACCGCATGTCATATTTTTATTTGCTCGTAAGTAGAAGTAACCATACCTTATGTTAAAACTCAAGGTATAGAAGAACTTAACAAAAAAATAGAAGTATTTTTTTGAAAATGATTTTTATAATTTATTTTTAAAAATTGTAAAAATTTTAAATGTACAACTTAAAAGCAAAAATATAGAAACTTTTAAATTTTTATATCAATTTTATAATTAAGTAATTATTATTTTATTTAAATTTAAAATTAATTTTTAAAAAAATTAAAAAAAAACTCAAACAAATAAATACATATTGCAAGTTGCACACTTGAAACTAACCATATATAATTGAAAATTAAAATAATAATTAAAAAAGACACTCTTTTGAATCAAACCATTGTCAAATTTCAACCATTATTGCAAAACAATTAGTCACTTAAACACATTGCAGGTTGACACTTTTCCAAATATTTTGTTGAAGTGCTTAGCATATATATCCAAATTGTCAAAAAAATTAAATTTTATAAAATAATATCCCAAATTGAATTATATAAAAAGAATAATATTAAATATGAAAAAAATTTATTGTTGTTATTTGATGAATTCATTATGAGATGAATGTGAAATTAAGATTTACTATAAGTCACGAATTATTCATTATTAGTCTTGATCATGAAATCCAATAAGGATTTATTATTCCTATCAACCTTAGATGAGAATTTGATTGGGAAGACTTTCTAACTTCGATGGAAAGTGTTCAGAATTAATTATAGGGTTTAAGCCATGAATTATTCATGATCGGGCAGTGTTCAGGATTTACTATAAGTCACAAATTATTCACGATTGATCTTGATCATGAACTCCAATAAAGATTTGTTGTTCCTATCAATCCTATATGAGAATTTAATTGGGGAGACTTTCTAACACCGATGGGGAGTATTCAAAATTAATTATAAAGTTTAAAAATAACAATCCTTATTTATATTAATAATATTAATGAGTTAACCTATTACTAAAAATCACCTATTATCATATTAGTTAGGTTAGATTAGATTATCATTAGGTATAAACTATTCTATCACTTCAATATTGGGCTAAACCTTTTTACATCTTATTTTATTATTAAATTAATAGATTTACAATAGAAAATCTAACAATCTTCCACTTAAACCATATAATTTAATAATAGTGGCCACTTTAATAAGATGTAAAAGAAAACTATTGCATCTTTACACCCATTATGGATATCAATGAAATATATATATTGTACATTTACACCTTACTGATCATATACAATATTGGATAAGGATATACATAATAAGTTTGTGCTTAATAAGATTTATATAACAAAAATTGTGAAAATCATATATAAATCTTTACACACTGAGTTGAAACATCCTCCTAAGTTGATAAATGAGAATCATAATTTTCAATACAGTATCGAGACAAGATCTAAATGTCTTTATAAATATGCTTAATGTATGACAAGACATAAATATTTCATTTATGTATATTTTAAGGAAACAATTTACATTAAAGTACTCCTATTAACCCAAAACATCAAAAGGCTTAACTAATCTCATATCAATTACATAATTATAATATACTTCTACTGCTAATCCTTTAGTTAGTGAATCCAAGAACATACTATCTATGGAAATATATTCAATACATATGATACTTTATATTAACATAGTATTGAAATAAAGTTTAAATGTCTCTATAAATATGTTATAATAAAAATATGCACAATATATGGCAAGACATGAATATTTCATTTATGTACATCTCAAGAAAATAGTTTACATTAAAGTACTTCCACTAACCTAAAATATCAAAAGACTTAGCTAATCACATATTAATTACATAACCATAATATACTCCTATTGCTAAGCCTTTAGTTAATGGATTCACGAGCATACAATCCATGAAAATATATTCAATATATATGATATGCTTGCATACATTCTCTCACATAAACTAATATTTTATATCAAAATACTTCGTATGGGTAGAACTATTATTGTTATGAGAGAAGTTTATAGTAGTAATATTATTAAAATAGATGGTTAAGGGTCTTAAGATACTCTCAACAATCTCAAAAACAGCCATAAAGTTCCTTAACCATAAAGCCATGCAAATGGCTTTGTAATATGCAATATATTTTACTTCCATAATGAAGGTTGTTGTTAAGGATTCCTTAACACTTTTCCACAACACAACTCCTCCTGTCGCTATAAAGATGTATTTAGATGTAAATTTATTATCATTTAGATAACTAAAAAAATTTGAATCTTAGTAACCTATAACTGTAAGATCTCTCGATCACTTATAGGTCAGCATATTATAGATCAGCATATAATCTTTTGTATCCTAAAGGTACCTCATAACTCTCTTTGCAGGAGTCCAATATCTTTGACTAAGATTCTTTAGATATCTCCCTAGTACACTAATAGCATAAGCTATATTAGGACGTGTACATACTTAAGCATGCATCAAGCTACCAACAATCAACGTATATAGGACATTTTTCATTCTTTCTATTTTAACATTATTTTAAGGATATTGAGACTTGGTGAAAATTCCTCCTTCTCAAATAGGTGTAAAAACTTAATAGTAGGTTGACATGTTAAACCTCTTTAGTACTTTCTCAATATAAGTTTACTAAGATAAACCAAGCCAATCTTAGGATTTATCATGATGGATCTTTATCTCTAGAATATAAAAAACATTTCTAAAATCCTTCATATCAAAATGTTTGGATAATATTTATTTTATCTTAGTTAACAAGTTCATGTCATTGCTTGCAAGGAAAATATCATTCATATATAACACCAAAATAACAAAATTGCTCGCATTCATCAATATATAAATACACTAGTTACCTGTATTCTCATTAAACCCGAAAAAAGTCATTACCTCATCAAACTTGAGGTACTACTATCTAGAAAGTTGTTTAAGCCATAAATAGACTTTTTAAGCTAACACAAAAGGTGCTTTTTTCCCTTTTCTTGGAAATTATCTAGTTAGTTTATATAAACAATCTCTGTTAGATCACTATGTAGGAAGGTTTTTTTTACATCCATTTGATATAACTCTAAATCAAAATGAGCTACCAAAACTATGATAATATGGAATGAGTCTTTGGTTGCAATTGGTGAAAAAGTTTCTTTGTAATCTATACCTTCCTTCTAGGTGTCACTTTTTGTTACCAATTTGGTCTTATAACTTTCAACTTCATCTCTAACACCCCACTTAGTCTTAAAGACCCATTTGCATCTGATTCAGAAATTTCATTAATGCACGTTTAACTTTAATCATCCTAGAAATTTTCTTTAGTAAATTATACAATCGAATTCAGTTTTATATTATAAAGCTCAAAATCAATAGGGCATTAAAAGCCCTATATTATAATAAAAGAAATAAATATCATATTTTTAAAATTTTAAGACCGATAGGGTAATGATAAAAAAAGCATGTTCTTGGCTATAGTTCAGATCTATTATTAAATAATAATTAAAAATAAAAAAGGCGTGTTCTTAGCTTTAATTACATGATTTAGTGGAATTTAATTAATATTCTTAGAAAGTGCGAAACATTGGCCTGTCATGTGTATAATACGGTAAACATTGGTTTCATAGTTTGATTTTCCATATTTACCATAGTCAAAGGAAATGCTATAAATGGATTTTACTGTATTGTCCACTGTATGCATTCACACTTGGTTTCACAATATGCATTTAGTGAGGATCATATTTGTAACTCATCATTACGCTTAAAGTAATTTCATGGCTATTGAGCCATTAAAGTGCATTAAAGGTGTTTTAGAACATATGACTAAAAGAAATTATTGGGATTTTTTTTCTAGATCGCAATTTTTTTTTCTCCACTCTTCAAGCTATTTTGAACAATTTTCCATATTTTTTGAAATTAAAAATATTTTAATTATTTTTACCTATTTAATTTAAATAGTTAATTGATATTATTTTAGGCTAAAAATTATACAATTACATATTTACATATTGGATTTGCACATATTTTTTAATGAAATTTTTTAACACTATTTAGTCCATTAATTATTATATGTATAAGAAAATAATTTTAAAAAAATTAAGTTTATTTTATACCATAAAATTTCATATAATTGTGAGCTATCTTAGACCTAATTACATAAAACTTTATTTATTTTTATAAAATGATAGTTGGACTAAGGAAAATATCTTATTAATAATATTTTAATACCCTATCAATATAATATTATTAATATAATTTATTGATGATAACATAAGTATAAAAATAAGTATTATGTTTCTAAAATTTTCATCACTCTATCGATGTTAAAATTTTATTATTAAGTCCTTATATTATATTATAAGATCTTTAATGCCCCATCAATATTGGGCCTTATAGTGTAATATTGAATTTGATTACATAATTTATTGAGAAAATTTTTTAGTATGATTAAGATTAAACATGTATTAATATTTTAAAATTTATTTTTTTAACTCTTTTACTTATGCAATTAAACATAATTAAGATGCTTAATGGGACCAATCATAAGGATTAGGCTAAATCACTTAAGTTATATTTAGCAGTCTGTAACTTTGACTTGGCGATTACGGAAGCAAAACCTCATATTAATGTTGAGTCTATAACAAATTAAAAGAATCATTGTGAAAAGTGGACCCACTTTTATAAAATATGTTTGATGGTAATGAAATACACGATGGACAAAATAATAAGAAAGAGTATTTCTAAAATGACAAATGCAAAATAGTTCTTGGATTCTATAGCCAAAAAGTATAAAAAGTTTAATAAGGCTAGAAAGGGACTATATCTTTCATTACTTGAGAAAATTAATGTAAGATGGTGTCAGCAGAGTGAGAGAGCACATTTTAAGATTGATTAACTATTACAACAAACTAAAAACTATATAAGTTGATCTAGGAGAAAATTATTTGACTTGGTATGTACTAAAGCCTCTTTTACTTCAATTTAACATTCTGAAAACATCTTATAATACTCTGAAATTAGAATGGATTATCAATAAGTTAATTTTAATTGTTACACAGGTAAAGAAAGACATGAAGAAAGGAAAGATTTAGGTAGTCAATTATACCTCTTATAGCTCACATTCAGATCATAATAAAAGGTCTAATAAGAAAGATAGTAAAATATGCTATAACCATGAAAGAATGAGTCAAAAAGGTGAATCTAGTGGACAACGACACTATAAACCCGATAAGGCCTAATTTAAGGGTAATTGCAAATTCTGCAAGAAGTATGGATATAAGAAAGTGGATTATTCTAAATATAATAAATTGGTTGAGAAGAAAAAGAAAAGTACCTATCTAACTTTAGTCTGTTTTGAGTCAAATATTGTTAATGTACCTTCACACTTTTAGTGGTTTGATATTAGTATGATTATTCATGTGACTAATTATTTTCAAGCACCGACAAATCTAAGGAAATCAAGTGAAGGAAAGCTGATTGTGAGACTTAGAAATGGAGATAGAATTAAAATGAAGCATATAGAATTAGTAAAGTTGAAGTTAAGGTTAAAGACTCGACATGAGCTTCTATTGAATAATGTAATTTATATACCTTCTATGACAAGGAATTTAATTTTTGTTTTTGCTTTAGATTCTATTAGATACTATTATTATTTTGGAAATAAAAAGGTTGAATTATTTTATAAATCTTCTATTGTTGGAACTAGTTCTGTGTATGATAATTTATATGGAGTTGATTTAGATTTTAATTTCATGAATTCAATAAACTCTATTGTGGGCTAGAAAGGGTGTTAAATTGATAAAAGATCTTCAATATTATAGCACAGATGATTAGAACACATTTTTAAAGAAAAAAATTAAAAACCTATGAAGGGAGAAGTACTTCATTTTCTAGACTTTTTGGATTTTGAAATGTGTAGATTACATTAAAGGAAAACTTATTGCTAGAGTTAGAAAGGGTAAGAGAAGTAAAATGGAAAATATTCTAGAACTGATCCACATTGACATTAATAGGCCTATCACACCCAATACTAGGAGTAGTTACAAATACTTCATCATATTCATTGATGATTACGCTAGATTTGGTTGGGTGGAGCTACTTAGTGATAAATCAGAATCATTAGAAGCCTTCAAATCATTCAAGGCGGTAGTTGAACTGAAATTAGGAAAATAGATAAAATACGTTAATTTTGATAAAAGTTATGAGTATAATAGTAAGTACAATGAAACAAAAAGAAACATTGGTCTTTTTGTGAGACACCTACAAAATTATGGAATTAAAATAAGTTACACCATGCTTGGTATACCAAAGCAAAATGAAATTGTAGAAAGGAAAAACTGAACTCTTATAGACATGGTAAGATGTATGCTCGCCCATACTTCATTACCAGAATTCTTATGAGGTGATGCATTAAGAACAATAATATATATTCTAAATCAGGTTCCTAATAAGTCAATCCCTAAGATCTCTATTATAGAAGAAGAAGCCTAGTTTAAGGTATTTTCTAGTTTGGGGTTACAAAGCTAAATTAAAGTTATATATTCCATCCATAAGAAAACTTAATTCAAAGACTATTAATGGATATATTATTGGGTACTGTGGTAACTTAAAAGGAAGCAAATTTTATTATTTAACTCATTCAACTAAAGTAATTAAGTCTAATTGAACCATCTTCTTTAAGGATGAATTGGATAATATGAGTCAAATATCACACATCATGGATTTCTTTAAAGATAGAACAATTGTTCTGTTGACACCAATATTGGAAGAATCATTTTTTGTTACTCAATCAGTTGATTCGGTATAGCCAATCACAGAAGATGTTAAGCCAAATAAAGTGAACAAAAAAATTCTATTAAAAAGACCTCATATAGTTTGCAAATCGACAACTTCTAATGGTTATCTTGTATATCGACAAGAGTATGAATATGATATTAATGATGGTATTGATCCTACAATCTTTTCTCAAGTTATGTCCAGTTTAAACTATTCTAATTGAATGAATGTTATGAAGGATGAGTTAACTTCAATGCATAAGAATCAAGTGTATGCATAAGAATCAAGTGTGGGATCTAGTGGAGCTTCTTATAAGTTATAAGCCAATTGGATGTAAATGGATCTTCAAGACTAAAAAAGGTGCTCGAGGTGAAGTTGAAAAGCACAAGGCAAGATTGGTAGCAAAAAGTTGCACTTAGAAGGAAGGTATAAATTACAAAAAAAAAAATTCACTAATTTCAACCAAAGACTAATTCCATGTCATTATAATTTTAGTGGCTCATTTTGATTTAGAACTATATTGGATGGATGTAAAAATAACCTTTCTGAATAATAATATATTAAAGACTGTTTATATGAATCAATTATATGATTTTCAAGAGAAGGGAAAAAGGTACCTTGTGTGTCAACTTAAAAAACCTATTTATGGCTTAAAACAAATTTTTAGATAGTGATACCTCAAGTTTGATGAGATAATGACTTCTCTTAAGTTTAAGGAGATAGATTAGATGGATGGTGGCTCATTTTGCTTTAAAATTATATTAGATGGATGTAAAAATAATCTTTTTGAATAGTAATCTATTAAGAACTATTTATATAAACCAGTTATATGATTTTCAAGAGAAGAAAAAAAAATACCTTGTGTGTCAATTTAAAAAATCTATTTTTGACTTAAAACAAGTTTTTACATAATGATACCTCAAGTTTGATGAGATAATAACTTAAATTTAAGGAGGATATAGTGGACTAGTATATTTATTTGTTAATGAATGCAAGTAATTTTGTTATTTTGGTACTATATGTAGATAATATTCTCCTTACAAGTAATGACACGTATTTATTGACTGAAATAAAATAAATATTATTCAAACATTTTGATACAAAGAATTTTGAAAATGTTTCTTATATTTTAGGGATAGAGATCCACTGCCACAGGTTTTGGGATTTGTTTGATTTATCTCAGTAGACTTATATTGAGAAAACAATTTACACAAATACCTCAAATCCTATTACAGACTGGGCTGAAGAACCCTGTATCTTAAATGTTGCACAAGTTTTCATATTGTACATATCATTGGGTTTGATTTTGCTTGAAACTAGTTAATCACGGGTAAGATACAAACATGGAAGTGATTTTGTGCAATTTTTGGTTTTTCATCGCCCCAAAAATTCATGTTAATTATCACAAATCTAAGATCGCAATTGACCAGCTTATAGCTAATAAAATGGCATATCAAATTGACAAAAAAAAATAACAAAGATTACATTAACCTATCCTTTGTGGATAAATACAAAACTGGCTTTCACCATTAGCGTTAACACATCACCTGTGTAACGAGATGGCTAAGACAAACCAAAGCACAATGCTGCATAATGAGACAATTTTTAACATGTGTCTGATAACAAGGAAGAGCCTTTCAGAAGGGAGTTGCAAAGTTTCATTTGAAAGTTTTCTACTTATATATATATATATATATTGTAAAGCCTCCTTCCCTGGGATGTAGGGTTCCCCCTGTAGCGATGCACTAGTGGCAACATGGGGCCTCCAGCTACAGTACACTAGATAAGAGACAGAAATATAGACAACAAATTCAATAGCCGTTAAATAGAGGGGCAGAGTACGATGGAATAATATGACAGCACAGGATGGTTCTGCTAAGCTTGGGGGACCAAGCTCTGCTGTATCTGTTTTTAGAATACGTACCAGATTCATTGGGTCTATAGAACAGCATGTTAATGATGGGTCAAGTTAAAAAAACACTACTGAACTAAGCTACAAGATAGTTCTGCTCATATCTAGTCTCCAGACACATTTTTTTTCTCTTCATAATATCTCTCCTCACTATGGGTCTTCTTAGCATTCCGTTTCTGCATCAGACACAACAATGTGTCATCTTAAGTATTCAATATTACCTTCCGCAAATTACACTCTAGCGATGCATTTTAGAATATGACAATATATAGATAATGTTTTGAAGGTTACTAAAATCTTGAGAAAGGGCAAAAAGGAAAGTGAAATTACCATGTAAGCCTCATGATTGGCAATTATCCTTTGGGCTACTGAAGTAGTGGTTATGTCTTTTGGGCTATCAAGTAAGTGGAATATTCCCACGCTTTTGGGGACCTCATATGGATCACTTTCAAACTGCACATTACAACACCTTCACTAATAATACAATAAAAAGAAACAACAAAATACTACTGTATCCCATATGCACATGTTAAATGGAAAATAGTGATCGGCAAACTCACCCATAGTGGGTTCTCAGCAACTGTCCCATGCACAACCACAGAGATATTGAAAGTTGTTATCTGTTGAATTTCAAACAATAACCCTCACAATGATAAATATACACAAGGGCAGCAAAGCAGATAGAATTAATGTCATGCTCAATAATGTTTAATCAGATGGAAAAGCCAAGCCAGTAGGAGAACAAAATTGGATGGCAGAACCTTTTAAGTGAAAGAGGTTAACAATAATCGTTATCAAACATTATGCAATGCAGCTAGGAGAGTCCAAGTCCAAATTCTCATGAATAATTCACTAGTAGGTCCCTTGACAAAGCCAACTCTCTTTTGCTCATGTAGGTCATAACTCAATCTAACTGAATGCAAGAACAAAATATAACCATTCTTTAAATGCCTGCTTATTTTCTATATTTGATTTATAAATACAAGTAATGTTTCATTCATTCGCCATTTGAAATGTTTAAGCAGCAAGTATGCAATGCAGATGTCCAAAATATATAATAACAGTTCCCATTACTTTCCAAGAAGAAAACAAGAGAAAACTGGAGATTTTATTCCACAAAAGTACAACGCATCATACTTAAGTACTAATTTATTCACTTAAGACAGAATAAAAAACAGAAAAAAAAGGGGTCAGAATAAGGCCATTTTTAAATTAAATACTTAAAAAAAAAATACAGTAACTTGTGTCAACTATGATTCATAAGAAGGCAGAATGGGGAATTGGCACACACCATGTCCTTTGTAATTTCCCAAGGTGCCCCAATAATGACTTCATCAACATAGCGACAAGCCAGCACACTAAGACTTCGCTCATGTAGATGCAAAATGGGATAGTGACTCCCCCGGTGCTCACTACAGGAAAATTATTAGTTCCTTATCTATGATTCACAAATCTGTACAAATCCATAAAGTCAAGCCAAAATTTTCACAGTAACAAATTGCTTACCTCACTATCTCATCCAAGTGGATACCAACTAGAAGAAAGTCTCCAAGCTCCCTAGCCCTCTTAAGAATCTGAAAGGAACAAAATAAAGAATAATGACATGACCATACCAAGACGAGTAGGCCAAATTTACCTCATGAAATGATAACAACATATACTGTCATAACATATGACTGAGAAGATCTAAAATTGTGTACCTCAACGTGCCCAGCATGGAAAAGATCAAATGCCCCATCAATGTATACAATCCGTGCATTCGGCCCAGGTCCCTGAGATTAGACAGAGTAAAAACAACAGTAAGGAAAAAATGCCCACAAACTATAAAAAAAGAAGAAAGAAAAAGAATTCCTGCTACTATTTTTATTGCTGCACTACAGATTGTAACACCCAAAGACTATAGATAAAATTACTAGCATTAACTGATGGAACTCATCCTACTGAATGGAGAATGAAAAACAAAACAAAAATAATTTCTCTGAGTAGGTCACATAAGCAGCCAAGTACCTTGCCATTTGAAAACTGAACAATCCGTTGAGAAGTTGGTAGGAAGTGGGATATGTGGGCCCCTTGTGACTGACTGACTTCTTGAGGTCTTACATCAGTACCATTATTATCTTCACAACCTTTTTTGTCTCTTACAGAAGAAAGTATTCTTCCTGTGTCAAAAGAGAGCTATGAAGAACAAACAATGATTTATTAAATCTAGCTAGGGGTCATCAGGATGGTATCAACTAAGCCCAATAGGCTAAAGAACCTCAGGTGAAGTTTTCACATCAGGCAACCTAACTGTGCAGAGAGAGAGAGAGAGAGATTTTCTGGTCAGCCCTTGTCAAAAACAACAACAACAAAAAAAAAGTCACAATAGAAATTTGAACTTTTCCCATCAAAAGCCCTAGAGTTGGGATCAATTCATAAAACTTCTGGCTAATTTCCTGAAAAAATATGGAGAAATTTAATACCTATGATATCTGTACTGGAGACTCCTTCAGTGCGTCTAATTTGCTTGTAACGACCAGCTTTCTTTGCCAAGGCATAAGCATCTGTTCCATCTGGAAGCAGGCAAGGATCATCACCATGTATAATATAATCAATTCTGTATTCATGAAAGAGACGATTCATGAATTCCTCAGTGATTGCATAAGGAGCATCTGTTATGACCTCATCCACCCACTTCAATCCACTGACAAGGACCAGCCTGGAAGATATTAAGTGTAAGCTTAAGTCCATAATGCAGGTTTCTAAATCATCATGAGGCCAACATAAGTCATTGTATCTTTAATAAGGCTTTATTTAAGTTTTCAGATACTCATTATGATTATGGTGGCTTTCCCCTTGCTCCCTTACACTTAGGGTTTGTTTGGGAGGAGAAATATGAGGGAGAAAGGAAGGAAATAGAGAGTTATCTTTTTAAAAATAAATTAAAATTGGAATATATCCCTCCATATTTCCTTTCCTTCCTCTAATTTCCATTATTCCCAAACAAACCATTAATGCTTTCTATCAGGTCTGCACTTGACTCTTTCAAGCCATTATAAGTTCCTTTGATACTGTGGGCAAATTATTTCAAATCAAAGCAAAACTTACAAGCGCAGCTTAGGTTGATTTAAAATTCTGATGATGAAGACCTTAACACACACACATATACATATATATAAACAAATACACATACATATACCTCTCTTCCATAGACAAAACAGGTGGACCTTTGTTGGTAAGGATCTCCTCGTCGCTTACAAGACCCACTACCAACTCATCTCCCAAAGCTTTTGCCTGTCTCAGTGCATTAGCATGTCCATAATGCATGAGATCAAAACAACCGTCCATGTAAACACGAACCTGCTTCTTCCCACGATTCCTTTTGTGGAAAATCCCCAAATCAGGCCAGGAGCATGGCAAAGAAGGAACCCCAATTCCACCAAAATAACTCGTTGACAGCCCCAGCAAAGCGGCTGTGAGCATCAGACCACCAAATAGACGTGGGTAGTAGTATACTCCATCCCAAATCCAACTGTTACTTTCATAATCCATTTGATCTGTCTCTATACTCAGTTCTGGGCATCTCAGAAGTTAACTTTCAATCTTAGGAGGAGACACAGACCTGCAAGACTATCGTGTCAAAGAGATAAATCAAATACTGCATGTCCAAGCTCAATCAGAACAAAAATGATGGATACCAGAAAATCTGACTTGCTACAAGAGGAAAATTAAATAGAATTGTATGCCAAAGGCCGACGATCAAATGGAAAAGTATAAAATGGGTATTGCTGAATGTAAGCCCGAATGCATATCTGAATCCTGAATCTAACAAAAAAAAAACTTTATTCCATTCCAGAATTCAAAGAAAAATAAGCAAATAAATGATTCTTGAGCCCTGGCATGCAACTTCAAAATCTGAAATGCGAATCGAACTGCTAAAACGCACCTCAAATCCCCAACTAAAATTCAAAATTGGCAAAAATTATAGAAGGAAAATGATGTTACAAAGAAATGAGGGCGAGACATGAAGCATCATTATGTACCGAAGGATCAGGAAAAGCGATTGAGTGTGAGATCAATCTTAACCTTTATTGTTTGTGCGGTCTGTGTCTGAGACTCCTCTTTCTGCGGCTGGATTCGAATGGAAGAAAGCTCCTCACAGCAGTTTTGGCGATTGAAGCGCTGTCTGAAAATATACCTCACTTTTTCAAAATTATTTACTTAACTAAAAATTTTAGTTAAAATTACACTTTATCCCGATATCACTTTTTACTCATTTAATTTACACATGGTGAAATTCAACTTCATATACTTTTAGCAGCTAATACATTTCTTACTTGTACTATTTTCCATCCTAATTTTAATAAAAAATTGACATCCATCATACCACACCTCTATTTTACAAACTTTTAATTTAATTTGTATGTACCCAGAACCAAATTACTTGCAAAAAAAACTCTGATTTTATTAAAATTTTGTTTTCCATAATTTACTCTTAATTGATTAATAGAGAGTTCCAAATTAATTTTAAATAAGTGTCAAATTAAGTCACAATTTTAAAAAGTAGAAATTATATATAATAAATATATTTTTTTATTAAATTTTGGATAAAAAATAATTTAGGTGGTCATAGTATAGGCAATTAAAAATATTGGGGAGTAAACTTAAACATTTTAAAATTATATGTAAGTTAAATAAAAAAGATTAAGAATACAAGTATGTAAAATGTAGTTCTTTCAAAATTTTATTAATCAATCTTTTTTTTAATTTTTTATCTGAAATTAGTCTCACTGTCCTTATAATTCCTTTTTTTTCTTCTAAATGGATCATATAATTTAAAATTTTTGAATAAATCCTTACACCTTTTAAAATTTTTTAATTATGTCCTTAATTGAACAGAAGAAAAAAGAGAAAATAATAAGATAAAATAATTAAATCTAAGGTTAAGAATCATTGAAATTGAAATACGCTCATGACACATTAATAAGTAACTAAAGTAATTTTAAATATGCTACTATTAATTTAGAATTTGATGAACAAAAACTATATCACTTAATAAAATTAAAATTTGGTTTTTGTTATAAAGTAAGCTAAATACTTATTAAACTATTTTAGTATTTGTTGTGAAAAAAATAAACTATTTATTCTTATTTAAAGATTTTAATATATTATCTATTTGAATTACTTAATGGGTATTTAGCTTACTTTAATTTATAGCAAAATCTTAATTTAATTTTATTAAATGGTGTAATAGTTTTAATTAATCATATTTTAAATAAATATTATTGTATTTAAAATATTATTTAAATTGTTCTAATTATTTAATATATATTAAGTGCACCGTAATTTTAATGATATTAAATCTAAAAATTAAACTTAATTATTGTACTTTATTATTTTTTCCTTCTTTTTTCTTTTATCTTCTTTCTTTCATTTAACTAGGCATCCAATTCAAAATTTTAAATAAGCTTTTTACCTATTCTATTTTTATTATTATTTTATTCCATCATACAAAATGCACTATTGGTGTTTTTTATAGTTAAAAGAAAAGTGAGATTATTAACATAATAAGATGTTCTAGATTCAATTCAAGCATTATGCATTAAGAAAACTCATTTGAAAGAGGTTCTCGCAATGATGGACAAGTTTCCAATATTAATTATAAACTTTTATTATTTTCTTAGAAAACTCTCTAGGACTTCTCAAATTGGATAAGCACACAAAAAAAAGATGTGTAATAAAGAATATTGAGACAAATTTTCAAGATTAATTATAAATTTTTCTTATCTTCTCATCCTTAATCAAGTTACCAAAAAGATGTTTAAGACGTAACATTTTTCCTTTTTTTTCTATTTTTATCCAAACATAAGCATAGAAAGTTAAAGAGAAAGAATAATCAAAGCAACTATGGACCAAAAGATGGAAGGATGATGTGTTTAGTGATACAAACTATTAATTACAAGGATCTTAGGAAATATTTTAGCCTATTGTAGTATTGACATCTTAATATAATTATCTTTTAAAGGTATTAAAATGGGTTAAGTCTAACAAATTAACTTGATATTGATATAATTTTACTTGATTTAAGACCGAGACCGATATAAAAAATAATAACAGTAGCATAATTTGATAAGAGACCGAGAGCGATATTGGTATTGGTTAACTCAATCTGATAAAAAATTAGAATTAATAAGTTATTTAGAATTAATAAGTGTTAACTGATCGAGTTATTGGATTAATCCATTAGCCTAATAATAGTAATAAATAATAAATAATTAATTTATTATATATTTATATATATTAAAATAATAATTTAAGTATATTAGAATTATACTTTAATATATAATATTAAAATTATATATATGAGTAATATTAAATATTTTTTAATATTAAAATTAATAAATTTATATATTTAATATTATCAACATATAATATATAAGTTTATCAAAATAAATAATTATGTTAAAATTTAAAATATTAAAATTCAATTTCTCATCATAAAACTTAAAAATTAATAAAAATAATTACATAAAATAATTACTATAACTAAATAATTATATTAATAAGAGTAATAAATTATTATTAGTGTATTAAAATAGTGACATATATATTATAAATTTATTTAACAAAACATTTGTATTCATTTTAATTAATATTGAATTTTTTTAGTTTAGGTCCCATAGTTTTAAATTACTCTTGTAATTGGAGGTTTTTTATATTAAAAAATATTGTACTTCAATTTATTTTCTTATTATTTTAGTTATATCTATTAATAATAATAATTTTTTAAATGACAATAATAATAGTAATAATAATTTTAATTAACTACTACTTATGAAATTAATAATAAATAAACAAATAATAATAATAATAAAGTATAACAAGTTATAAAATTCATTTGGAATTAGTTAGTAAAAGTTAACTTATGACTAATATTGTAACAACACAACTTAACTCGACTTAGTGAAAAAGTAGTCTGGCTTAAAATTAGCTCAATGCGTAATTTTTGCTCGTTAGGTTAGCTTAGCTTATTTTAATAGAACATTTTTTATATTCAAACAATTTGAAATTTTGGCATCATGATTGAGTAAATGCTAAAAATTAGGAAGTATTTTCCTAACTTTTCAAAATACAAAAGGTAATAACAATGAAAATTTTAATACTATGATAAAATAAAAAATATATATTTTTTATTTTTGATAATGACAAATAAGTGATAAAATAATTTAATATGTCCTTATGTGATAAATACTATATCATCTGCAAGCTTAATAGCATGTTAAATTATAGTTAATAAGTATATATGATGCAATGATAGTGTATGTTCTTATGATAATTTGCTATGCTTTCTATGCACAAATCATGCATATCAATAGTTATAAATACTAAATTAGACTAACTATAATGTTTGTAAAATTTATATATTATAAGATTGCCTAAAGGAATAAAAGTGAATATTAGAGTAAAGTAATAAAAAATGTTATCATACTCAATTTAAGAAGAAAAAAGGAAGAAAATTGAAAGATGTATAGTAATAAAAGATATTGTCATGTCATATTAAGAAAGAAGAAAATCAAAAGTGTTAGAAAAAACATTTTGCAAACAAAGTTTTTCTTTGGTGATTTCAAAGACAAAAATAAGTAAGACCCTTACTTCAAATGAAGTAAGACCAAGTGGATTTACATTCTCCTTTAAGAGATCAATAACTATATATATACCGAAATTCATTTAGAGGTTGGACTAGAAAATTGATTTAAAACTACTCAATTAAATTTACTTATTGAATTTGTGCTTGTCCCATATGGGAAGACAAAAATGGTTTAAATATCATAATTCAGGTTGGATTGGACCTATTATAATTCATTTAGTTATTATTTTTATTTATAGATATAAGAGCAAACAAAATTATGTTTATTGGGTATTGACACAAAGGGTTGACTATTTGAATAAAAACATTAGGAAATTAAAGAGTGAAAAACATTTAAATCCATAATGTAAGGAAATAAAATCATCCTAAGGATAGAATATGAATTTACTGGATTTGGATCCTTTTATAATGTATTACCAGTAAGAATATTTATTCTACTTCGCATTTCATTTTTGTTTTATTTCTATTTTCTATATATGTAACAATAACAAAAAGATGTATCAAGTATTGAAGCATAAACAACTTAAAGTTATGGAAGCTTAAAAGCATTAACAAAGTTAAGTGACTTTATTTG
Source organism: Sindora glabra (assembly GCA_020226215.1). NCBI lineage: Eukaryota > Viridiplantae > Streptophyta > Magnoliopsida > Fabales > Fabaceae > Sindora > Sindora glabra. The sequence continues at coordinate 88,006,258 of CM035229.1, forward strand.
ATTTAACTTTCCCTTTCAAGCTTAAACTTCTTGTTAAAAATAGGTTTTCATGAAAAATAGCTAAAGTATGTTTTCAACATCTTAACTTGATAAAAATATTTAAGAACAAATTAAATATAATGATTAGTTCCTCATTTATAAAGGTATTATTTTATCTCCTAAATTTTCATATCCAATGTTAGTAATCACTTATTTTTATTTTTATTATGATTGTTATATTTGTCATTTTACTTGCAATGTTAAAATAGATGATGAAAAAGAAAAAATTTACCTAAAAAGTTAGCATGTGATTGATATTGTCAAGGTAGAGTTAACGATTTACTTCAACATTTTTCATCAATTTTAATATTTCAAGTGAATAGAGTCATGAATAATTATAATAAAAATAAAAATAAGAAGCTCGTTATAAAATTTAAGAGACTTAATCGTTAAGGTACTTATGAATGATGAATTATATATTATTTTTACATCTTAAAAACAAATGAGATATAAGTTTTCATCTTATTGGTTTTGATCTTTAGTTATTTTTTCATTATCTTTCATGAAATACCTATACAATAAACATAAAATTTGTCTCATATAGAAGTAGATTTGAAGAACTTTTTATGAATAGGTTATTTATTTAAAATGATTAATATATAAATGAGTTATATTTTTTTCTAATTTGAGTCTAAACATCAATTTTTCACAATACAATCTTTTCAATCTTTACTTATTGTTTTTACAATATATTTAAACATATGTAAATCTATAAGCATGAATTAAGCATTATTTAAGAGTAGACTTAAATAACTTTCCAACAATAGATTGTTTGCTTAAAACAAACATGGAAGGAAGGATTTATTTAAATTGACTTTAAAGTCATATATTTAAATAATGGCTAATTTTTAATTAAAAATATCATAAATGATTTTAATTGTCATAATAAAATGTTATCCTTACTTATTCCCTAAGGTAAAATATTTAAATTACTATAAAAGTTATTCATTTTCTTATTCTACAAGGGAAAATATTCTTAATTGTAATACAAGCTATTCTTACTTATTCTCTAAGGCATTAACCTTAAAAATACAAGAACTACTACACATTTCCATACAATAACAAAAATCAAGATTTGAGCTTTTATTAATAAAATTCTTCTATTATTGATATTTTATTGTTTTTGTGTACTGTTTGAAAGAGTTTTAGGAACATATATACCATCTAAATCTTTCTTATGAATGGTAAAAGGTGTAGAATCCCTTTAGGAAAAAAATTATGAGGTAAGGTATTATAAAGGAACTGTTAAAGTGAGATATTGTTGGAGATTGTTCTTGGAATCTTAAGAAAGAGCATTATAAGCTAAAAACATTGACCTATTAGAATCTTGAGAGAATAATATACTAGAGACATGATGCTTGCTAACACCAAAGAATAGGTGTGATCTACTTCTTAGAGCAAATCATCAAGAGGGAACCATTGCAATTCATTTTGTTTAATTTTTCTTTCCATTCCTTATCTATTGATTCCTTGATATTGAACATTTGAAAAATAAAGATACTTAGTTTTTATTTATGAAATTTGTTGTACTTCAATAATTATCTTGTTACTTAAAAGTTTAATAGTTGAAAAGGTGAATCCATATATATATATATATATATATATGTGCGTGCGTGTGTGCGTGTGTGTGTGTGTATTTCATGATGCATAAATTTGTATAATTGAATGAGTAACTTTGTATAAACACTTCAATTTGTTATATTTTATGTGCAAATATATCCATTAAATTGTTTTAACTTAATTTGAATTGATTTTATCTTTGTAGCTTCCTATAATCAAGAATTTCTTCAAGAAAATGTTTAAAAATTATGAATGTTATCAAAATACTAAATATATCCCTCCTCTTAGGTATAGATTGTTAGAAAATTTTGTTGTTTATACAAAAATTTTCAAATTGTCAATCAAGTGTCATAACATAATTTATTAATCAATAAAATATATTTCCAAGAAAATAGGTAGAAGATATAAATAAAGTTTAGATTAATAACATGACTCATATACATCCATTTTCTATACTTTAATAGCAATTGGTATAGATCATATAAAACAATTGAATTACAGGAATTCACAAATTATTTTATTATTTAGGAATTTCCCTAAAACAACATAGAGAAAAGAAAGGATGAAAGGCATCACTCCTTTTGCTAAAGCTTCACTTTAGTATTCTTTGATAGAGAAAAATTCTTTTATTATGCTTAGATAATGAAATCAATCATTCTTTGGGCCTATAAATGTAGGGATTCTTTAAAATAATTAATTTAGTTAGATCATGAATGAGTAGTTATAAAATCTATACCCAATTATCTAATATTAGACCTAAGTACTACATTATACCTATAACCTTAATACTCATTTATTTTGGGTCTTGAATAATATTGACATTAATAATTAATTTATAAATTGTAATGAAGTTTAAAATAGAAAATTCTAATAATCTTTTACGTAAACCTATATAATTTATAAATAGTGGCCACTTTCATATCAATGTTAATATCAAATTGTTCCATTACACCTATCAATTTAATTAGCATCATAAACATCTAACAACGTAAAATATTATATTTAAAAAAGATATTAATATCAAGCATATCATATGACTACACATTGCTGATAAAAAAAATTAATATTCAATAGGGTTATTAGCTTAAATTATATATAATAAGATTTATATAACTTGAATGTGTATATGTAAATCTTCAAACAATATTTTTAACATCCATCCAAGATGCCCAATAAGAATTAATATTTTTAATATTGTAATAAAATAAGGTCTAAATATTTTGAATAATATGCCATAACTCAAAATGCACCAAAAAATATATGGTAATACCATGAATATTTCATTATAAATATTTCATTTAACTACATACTAAGATAAATAATGAGCTTATATTATTAAAACTCCTACTAACTCGAAATACTAAAAGCCTTAGGCAAATCCATATTATTTACATAATTATGATTTATTCCAACTCTTGGACCTTTAGTTCATGAAGTTGTAAGCATATAATTCATAGGAGAAAAAAAAAGTGATATGCTTGTATATCTCCTCTTACATATAAAATCTTATTTTGCATCGAAGTTCTTTGTATGAGCTAAATGTTTATTCCTTAGAGAGATACAATGGCAACAAAATTCTCACAATAATGCAGGAATGGTTAAGAACGAAAAATCCTTTAAGCAAATAGCTTCATGGGCACATTCGTGACATGCCCTACACTTATCATGGAGGTTATTATAAGTGATTCCTTAACACTTTTCAATAACATAGCTCGTCTTATTACTATTATAATATATATTTAGACATAAATTCATAATAATCTAAACAGCTAACAAAAACAAATCTAAGTAATTTATAACTACAAAATCTCCCGATTTTCTATAGGTTCATAATCTTTTATACCATCAGGGTGCCTTATTATTCTTTTAGTAACAATCTAATATCTCTAATTTAAGCCCATATTAGGTTACCTATGACTGATGTATCTGGGACATTTCTTATCTTTTTCTCTTTTTTTTGTCACTTTCAAGGCTTTTAAGAAAATGTCATCTTTTTTAGTTAATGAACAAATATGAGAACGCATTGATATGTTAAGTTTTTTTCACATGATCATTAAGACAAACTAAGTACCCTTAGGACCTATGATGATGAATTTTAATGGCTAAGACAAGAGAAGCATTCCTAGGTCTTTCCATTTCAATTTCTTTATCTTTGTCAAAATGCCCACATTATTATTAGTAAAGGTAATACTGCTAACATGCAGAGCCAGATCATAATATTACATGTATTCATCATTATAAATTAGTTGACATTACTCTCCTTAAATTCAAAAAAGATTACAATTTCATCAAAATTAAGATATATTACTTTAAAAAAAACCTTTTTTCTATGTGTAAGGTGTTTTTAATCCTTCTCTCGAAAGCTATTTTATTATTCTATCTATATATATAGTTTCTAATTAGTCACCATGTAGGAAAGTTATTTTAGTCTCTAACAAATGTAATCCCCACCAAAATGAGCTACTTATGTTATAACAATTTAGAGTGAGTTTTAAGATATCACTGATAAGGAAATTCCTTTATAGTTCTTTGACTACTAACTTGATCTTGAACCTTTGGTTTTATTTAAGCATCCTTTTTGGTCTCAAAACCTCAATTATTTCTAATTAGTTTGCTACTTAAGAGTAGATTAACTTGATCCTACACTCAATCTCATACAAGAAGATTAACTTATATTCTATCACTATGATCCATTCTAAAGAATCAAGTAAACTCTATGGGACATCTTTAAGGAAATTTCATTCATTCATTTTTTTGCCTTTACATCTTCTGCTACTCATTGCATTGAGTTTGATCATAGAATGATAGAAAATGATTTATTAGGTTATCATACTAGTGAAGTCACCATATAATCTTTTTGCCTTTCACCTTTTTGGCATCTTATAACTTCAACTATCTAAAACATCCTTTAAAAAAGTAGTTAATATAAGGCCTAAAAATGGTTTTAGGATTAAGTCTTAATGGACTTTGAAAAATCTAAATAAAAAATGCTAATATAATTCATTAAATAATGTAAAAAAATGACATATATCTATTATAAATCAAAATGAAATTTTATTCATCAAAATAATTAAATATTCATAAAGAAACATAATAATGGAGATCAAATTCTTTTAATGAAAGATATAATTTTATTTTTCATATATTTATTATAAATGTAAAATAACTATTTCTTACTTTGATACACTTCAATGATTCTTTACTACGTAATTTCTTTAGCATCTTTCTTTTTTTCTTTACCCATCTTTTGTACTTGAAGCAATCTACTTTTCTTATGCCTATATTTCTTACAAAACTAACAGTTTCCTTTGAGTTGTGATTTTTTGGGTAGTAGTGATCTTATATTTGTCCTTTTTTTAATAATATAAGGATTTCTCATGGTTGTTTTTGAAATACTCTTTTACTCTTTATTTTGAAATTGAACCATGAGAATTAAGGTTAACCATTTGAATCTTTCCCTTCATGATGTCTTCCTTTGCTTTACTGACAATGGATGTTATTTTATTAATGGTCGATTCACACTTTTCAGTGTTATGTGAGGTCTTCAAAACATCAAATTGCAGAGGTAATGACTTCAATGCACCTCAGATTAGAAAACCATCACCTATATCAACATTCATGGGCTTTAGTTTGTAAAAATTAAACCATGAGAACTAAGGTTAACTCCTTATTTTGAAATAGAACCATGAGAACCAAGGTTAACTTACTGGATTTCGCATATAACATGTAATGCAGCGGAAAACATATTTTCAAAATTATATGATGTGAAACCTTCCTATAAATTAATGCACAGAGACATAAATTAAGAATCAAATATTACCTCTTAAAGTACAAATCCAAATCACGAGCACAATTAGGTGATGGTACCACTATAATATCCACATAGAGTGAATGATGACTTCTTAACCACAAATTTGTTAGGATCCATCTCTCACTCAAAGGAGTAGGGTTTAGTGTGATTTTAGTAAGGTTTTTATGTGGTTTTTGCTAGTGACAATTTTACTTGCTTTTTATCTTAAACAATGACACCTTTATACCTCTTTTATAAAGCTAAAAGCATACCTTTTTCACATCCAAAATTTCACTCAACCACTAATATCTTATCCCTAACATGGTGAAAGTGAGAAGAGTTAAGGCCTATCCATTAATTATCTAAAATTATTTTAATATTAATAACTAAATATTATTAGATAATAATATTATCTCATAATATAATTATCTAATATCAATTGATATAATTTTCTAATATTACTTTAATATTAAATAATATCACATAATATAATATAATATAAGATAATATATTTTACATGAATATATATATTATTACTTTGATACTATATATATACACAAAATAATAAGCCCAAATAATAGGTTTCTAGTCAAACTAAAAATTAATTAATTATTATCTTATTCTTACTCCTTTTGTGTAACCTTGTAAGTTCCTACTACATTGATAATAACTCATGAGTGGACCATACATCACTGTCATCCAAGTAGTAAGAATGTCTGTGATTTGACATCTACCTAATGTGTGATCAATACTTTGCAACGTAATCCCTTTTGTAATGATATCCAAATCGAACTTGAGGTATAGAGTATGTCATCGTCGTCAATATTCAATTTATGTCTCTTGATACTGAGTAGACTAACTTAAATAAATAATCAATATCACATATTAATCCATTTGAGTACGACCATACATTTCTAAGTCTCATTCAATCAAAGGGTTAAATGATATTACTCCTTTATATAGGAGGAATAAAATTCCATTTATATCATTCACATCCCTCTACATGATTCGTGACACACCTAAACAATGCTCTACATATCATTTCGATTAAAGATGATACAGGATGGCATCAAAGTATGTAACCCCTTATGTAAGAAAATGTAGTGATTTCAAGTCAAAGAATTACGTACATTGTGGTCATATGAGAATAGCTAATGACACATGATAATTTATGTAATATTCTCACAACGAGTCAATCTAGTACATTTGTTAACTAATAATGTACCTATGTATTGACTTGATATCATATATATATGATTCATAATCATCAGTCACCATATATGATAGTCGCAATGTATTATTGTTATCCCTTTTACAATAATATTCAACTATGGATATTTTAGGAATAGTAAAATTATTTTAGAGATAATTATTATATTAAGTTATAAATTACATAAATATTAAAATAAAATATAATAATTATATTACCCAAAATAAAATGTAATACATTGTACATTATTATAATCACCTTATAATTGGCGACTAAGATATACACACCAACATAACCATTTAAATCTTTCCCTTCCTTATCTCTTCCTTTGCTTCATTGACATGTCATTTTATTAATGGTCCATTTGCACTTTTGAGTGTTAATTGTAAAGGCAATAAATTCAATGCACCCCAAATTAGAAAACCATCTCCTAGATCAACATTCATGGGCTTTAGCTTATAAAAATAATTGATTAATTTTAGGAGATGCTATCAAACACCACTGACTCTATCATAAGTCATTTTCTCAAGCAATGAGAGATAATGACCTTTTTCACTTTATCAAGTTTCACAAATTTATTCTAAATGGAATCGAAAAAGGTATTAACATTTATAGACTCAGAAATGCTTTATTTGATGGACTTATCTATTGTATATTTCATGATCATCAAATAAACCTAGTTTAAGTGCGTCTACTTTTCATCTTTTTTCTCTTGCTTAACACATAAGTTTGCATCAATAATAGGTTTCTTTTATATAATTGTCATGTTCATGTTCATAATCACTAGATATAGCTTTAAGGATTCAACTTATTCTTCATAATGAGTCACATTTAGTGTTTTTACAGCAACTAATTATGAAAGTGATAAAGTTGAGGAGAATGCATTAATTCATTACTGTATATAATTACTTTAATCATACTTACATTTTCCATATTAACTATGTAATTTCATATGGTATTATATTATGAAACATAATATCAAAAGGGTATTTAAGATCTTACAACATAAAACAAGAAGTAAATATTACACTATTAAAACTTAACACCGAGAGGGTGTCTAAAAATTATATGAATATAATACTTAATGCTACACTCATATTATCACGAACAAACTATATTAATAATATAATACCAAAAAGGTATTTAATACTATTAACATAGCTTTCTCCTTAACACATTTTAAAAATAAGTTTTTTATAATTTTTTTATTGGTAAAATTTTATGGAATTGGTCCCATGAAAGGTAAATATATAATTGCATAAATTTTAATAGCATAATATAAGCACTTTGTAATTCCTATATTAATATATAATAATGTACAAAAATTATTACATCATCAAATAAAGTCCATTATTGTAATAAAACTTATAAAAGGTAGCTTATAGCATAGGAATTATTTGGTAAAATTTTTAGTTCAAAATAAATTCAAATACAAATTAAAATAAGATAGGTAAAAACTAATAAAAATATTTTTTATTTCAAAAAATTTAAAAAAATATAAAATAATGTACTTAAAAAGTGGAGCACAACAATGTAATCATTACAACAAAAAACCACTTAAAAGGTGGTATATGGACCCCAAATGCCATTAACACTGGATCCAAAATTAGAATTATACTAGAACACTTGAGATAAAAAAATTTGTTAGATAACCAAATAAGTTTTAAAGATCACCAAATTTAGTTGTGAGTTTCCTAACATATGAAAGGGTAAGTATAACAATTTTCATAATTTTTCTCCATCATTTGGCTACCTAAATTCCTTAAAAATAAAAGCAAAACTTACCAATGTTCTTTCTTATTCCGTTCCTCCTAGACTTAGAAACATTCACTTTTCATATTCCTAAAATTTTTTAAAATTTCCTAAAATTTTCCTTACATATTCTACCATCATTTTTTATATTAAAATACCACAATAGAAGTTTTACCATTTTCTAATCCTTAGTTCCATAGAGTAACAAAAAATAAGATAATATCCATTTTTGACTAATTTGCTTCTTTTGTCATCAAAACTTACTAAATCTTCCCTTACCAATTTTAGCATTAAAGTACCAATCTAATAGCATCCTAGTATCATCAAACAACATTCAAAAGAGTATAAAACCAGAACCATTTCTACATACATGGCCCCACACAAACATCATAATAATATCATCATAAATCACCATATTCATCACTTTCCTTAGGAAAACTCTAAAGAAAAGAGATAATTGCCACTCACTTCAATTTCTTAAATTCCTAAACTTGTTAAAATCTCTTTGAATAGCACAAGAACAATTCTAATGAAATTAATCAAATTTTAGAAGTTTATAAGAAAAATTAGCCATGAAAATATGAAGAAAAATGAAGAAAATCCCAAGTTACCTTACTAGAATTGAAGAGCCAAGTTGGAAAACCCTTTAAGTTGTGTGAAGGAATTGAAAATCCTTGTAAAGGAAACTAGGGATGCACATTTTTTGTTGTTTTATGGGCAAGAAAATGTGCAAAAATTTACCTTAAAATCCTATGTATATAAAACACTAAAAACCCTAAGCTTCCAAGTAAGTTTCCTAGTTAGAAAGCGGTAGAATTCTCCTTCATGATGGGCAGCAGATGGGATCATATTTTTGTTGCTCAAAATTAGAAGATATTTGCCCCAAATTCCAATTAAAATAGGTTAAATAAATTACTTTAAAAAATTGCTAACAAATGCCCCTGGTTTTATAAGTATTTACCAAATTACCTAGGATTTTCTACATGTCCTGGGCCTCGCTTTTCTAAGCCTGAATTTTTCTGGTTCAAAGGTCATATTTAGGCCTAAAATATCAAATTAAATTAGCCCAACTAATTTAAGATGATCTCTTTCAAATTTGTGCTCAATCTCTAGGTTTTTTAGTTAACCAAGTAAATTTTCAATTACCCAAGATCCTAATTTCCTATTGGATTTTTATAAAAAAATTTCAAATATAATATTAGGATTTTTATGGTATTTTGACCTATACTTATAACTAATATAAGTTTGAAAGAAATTCTGAATACATATACCCTAAATCTATCTCTACAATTTAGCTAAATTTCAATCAATTTTATTACTAGATTTCTAATAAAGTAATTTCCTATTCAAATTTTCTTAATTTTTTTTGCTCCATTAGGGTATTACATTATTTAGCATTTGCATGTTTTCAAGTGAAACACACTTTTTCAATAACTAAACCAAAAACTAACTTATCAATGATTTCAAGAATGCAAGAACAAAAGCAAGGAAGTAATCAAACTCTCAAGAAACATAACACATCATGAATTGATCAATCTTGAAAATTCAAACACTAATTAATATAACAACTTAATTCAAGAAGATGAGACTATATTAGTACACCCTCACAAGATATATCAATTCATCAACTCTTAAGTGTTTATAATAAGTTATTCACTTAAATTCAATTCACGAAAGATGCATGACTATAAGCTTGTTTATCATTTTATCTCCACTACTCAAAATCATATGCATAATATAAATCAAAAGTACTTTATTCAAGGTTGAAATTGGGCTAAGGAAAAAAGCAAGGAAAATTGAAAATATGAAGGTTAAAAGCTAAAAAATTCAATAAAGTACTTGAAACATAGAACATGGGTAAATTATGAACAATTACAATTCAATACAATACATATTTAGAAAAAGAAATAGGGTGTGAATTCTTCTTTCAAACCAATCGAAGAAGAATAAATCTTGTAAGAAAAGGAAGGCACCCAAAAATAGTGTAAGAGATAAATTTTGAATGAATCTTAAACGCACAAAAGGATAAAAATGAAAAAGAAGGAGAAAGACTTACCATCCTTATATGCAGTCAGTCTCATACATAGAGTAAATCTCCTTAGCCACCATCAGTGAAACTCCTATGGGTCTATTATGGCGTATCACACACAAAGATAAATATCAACGTATCTAGTAGGTCTATTATGGCATAGCAAGATATACATCGACCTATCAAAATGGACTTGTTATCGTGTATCATGTGCAAAATAAATATTAACAATCAACATGAAGAGATGGATGAGTCTATTGGTTGAATAAAAGTTATTATTTGAACTAATAAAAATTGAAATAAAAAAATAGAGATTTGATTACTCACTTAAAATTATTTAAATTATTTTCATATTCATAAACAAGTTTTAAGGGATATTTATAAACAAATAAAATTAATTTATTTTGTTTCCACCATATAAATTATAATTAATAAGAAAAAGTTATTTCTCAAAGCTCAAAATTCCATGTAAAAATAAAGAAGTCTCACAAAGATGTCATTAGTGACAAATTAAATTATGCTATATGAGCATAATGATATAAATGAATCAATCAAATAAAATCTCTATATTTGTGACGTCACTAGATAAATAAGAAGTTATCATATATCATAATGCATTAACCCAATTAATAAAAAAATTACCTTTTTAATAAATTTAAAAGATAAAAAATATAAAAAATATGATACATATATTTAAATATTCTCTAACAATTCAATAAATAGAGAATTCATTTGTGCTATTTGATAACAATAAGTTATCATAGGAAGATATGTAATGCTCTCTAAAGACCTAGTAATAAAGATCAAAATATTCAAATTATTTAGTTTCAATGAAGGATATTTGCTCCAAGGTAAAAGCTCTAACAACATTTAAGTTTTTGAATATTTTCAAGCATGAAACCTTTACAAAGATTTATTCATTTGATTTAAAATAAAGCTTCTTGAAACTCTCAATCAAAATTCATTAAAGAGAAGAATCAAAGGATCTATTATATTCTTTTTTAGAATTACAAAAAATTAGAGATTGTATACCACAATTATATTCTTATTGGGAATTTTGTGTGTATAGTAAAATTTGTTCATCATTCATTTATTAATATGTTGATGCATGTCAAACTATGGAAGCCACTTTTAATTATTAGAATGGAGATATCGTCTAAGATTATGTCTATACAATACTATCTAACTATGTATGAAAATTACACACCCTTAAACTTAAGAATAATTTTATTCCTAAATTTAAGAGTAATAGATTAAAAAGTGTGGTATACGCAATGAGATCTTATTTCTTTGAGTAAATTGAAGTGAGAAATTGAATATATATATCATAATTTTAAAATTAATATTACTTTTACATCAGTTAAATAAAGAGTATAATTCAATATGTACTTTTCATATTAATATGCACTCTCTTATCAATTTAGACTTTCTTTGTGATAACTACTCAATATTGGACTAAATAAGCCTCATACCAATTGTATTGATCAATTAGAAAAAGATCATTTTGTGACAATTAAGATAAGTTGATTAGTTAGCCTACATAGAAATAAGCTGACAAGTCAGCCTATTTTAGAAGTTTTTAGCCTAGAACCAAGCCAATCCAATTAACCATGCAACCTCAAATTGATCAACTAACCATGGCATATGATGACTAATTATAACCAAAATGGTTATAACTATCTTGTATAACTTACTATCTACTAGATTCCAAAATAATCTTCTTATATATAATGATCGCTTTACCTTTGTATAAAGTGATTAGTATATATAAAGCCCTAAGTATGCTTTGTGAACTCTAATTATGCTCTTACTACTTCATTCTATTATTTTCTCTCTAACTTGGGTGTCAAAAGGTCTTCATAGTGACTACCACCGTAAGGGATTTCTTGTAAGTCTACCTTCTCAAAAACCAGTTGATTATTTGATTACCATGTTCCATCACTTATTACCAACCTCATCACTACTCAGTAAAATTCAAAATTCTCAGGACATGATTACTTCATTACAATTGTTTCCTTATTAAATTTATTAGCTTTATCCTTTTTCAGCTTCAACGATTGTATAGCTTTTCGAACCAATCATTCAAGCTCTGCATTCTTCTTATCAATATTATTGATGCAAGTTTGCTTTTTATTGATTAATTAGTCTTTATGATCGACCTCTCCTTGAAGCTGAGCAATTTTTATTTCAAAAGCTTTGTCCTTAATCTTCAAGTCTTCTAAAAACTTTGAGAGATTGCCATTTCTTTTCTCATTTGCTTAAATCCTTCTTTATGTCTATAATAAAAGTTCTCATACTAAACTATTCTTTCATAAGTGATCAAATCTTGAGCATTTTACTTATATCGTTGGTTGATTCCTTAAGAAAAAAAACTTTATAAATCCATTTGTTCTTCCTTTTTCCTTTAATTATTCCCCATCTTTAGGAAATAATAGCTCACCAATTCCAAAAAGGACATAATTAGCACTATCTAAATAAAGGCTATTAATTAATCGACCAAGGGAAGAATTGACCTCTTATGGAGATGTTAGGTGAATTTCATGCAATCTACTCCAAGGAACTAAATGCCGCTTATTAAGGAGATTAAATATATTGATTAGCCTCGAAGCACCAAGAATACTACTTTATGAGTTAGATCATTGGGCTTGCCTTAACACTAATCCTTGAAGGAATGATCCTTTACCAACTAACTCAATAAGAATCTCTTTTAGTCTTATGGTTAAAGGCTTCAATTGATTTTTTGGTTACAAAGTACTAGTTTGAGAGGAATGGCATGCATTGCCAAATAGCTCATTTTTAGTAAAATGGACGATTAAACTAGTTCCTTGTTTTTATTGCTTACTTCTAGCAGGTCAACCTTTTTCAAACCTTTCACTTTGATGCTTTTTTTGTTATGTTGGCTAAGTATAAATAATATTCCTTGAAGTCTCACCAATAAGGGACCGATCTCTTTTCTTCTTAGTAACCTTTTTTTTCTCACCAATCGATTCCATAGATTTAACTTGTTCCTTTATTGCTTCAATTGCTTTCTTTGCGATAACTTCTTTTAATTGAACAAGTTTTAATACTTATTTCATTGATAGTTCCTCACCTTCCAACTAATTATCTGCATAAAAAAATATCTAAGCAAAATATCAGTTGATTGTTCATAATAAACACTTGCAAAAAGTTAAACACACTTCTAATTAATCGAATGTCAAAAAAACCCCAAATAAGAACTTGTTGCATGCTATCCACAATCTGTCTATCAACTTTATTAAGTATGACTTTTTTAGCTTGGGGACATATGCTTATAGTTAACCATACAATAAAGAATAGAGTCTTCCCATTCAGATGAAGTCAAGGTAGTCTTTGCCCAGGTTAACCTATCATCCTGAAATAGGTATCTTTCCAATCATGTACATATGAATTAAAATGATAAAAAATCATCCTTCCTTAGTAGAAATGTAAGCCCACAATCTAGCTCTCCTTATGGCATAATGAAAATAATAGAGAAAGCTACTCACCGTCAACCTCAAGCTAAACCCTTGAACAAGTAATTCAAAATAAGCAATTACTAACTAATTGTTGAATGATAATTAAGAAAGCGCAATATTCATTGATTGTAGTATAGCCTATTAGAAAGTACACAATAGTGGTCTAACATCGATTTTCTCAATAACTACATCGTAAAACATGAAAAAATGTGTTATGTTGAAATTGTAGATCTTTTTGTCTTCTTTTATAAGTTCAAACCATATGTTGACCAGTCACACATGAGGCAATCAACCTTTTTTATAAAGCTTCATTATTTTCATTGGCTTTAACTAAGCTATAGAAGAATTGTACACTTTTAGATTAGAACTCAAAAATTTTATAATCTCTAAGTCACATGTAACATTTATTGTTGATTTTTCACCTTTCTTATCTTTGGAATCATAAACAATCAATGGAAGTAGATAAGGAACTCCAAAGTCATCTATGAACATTATATCAACCATTAAAAGCATTAATTCAATATTAATTTATGTACTAGTTAGTTTGTCATGGCACATTCTTAAAGTACAACTATTGCTACTTTAACCAATCTTTTAAATGATCGATCTCTTTCCAAGATTAGCATTTGATGTTCTTAAGTCCCTAGCCATAGTAATTCTACCAATGTATGAGAAAAGTTACAAACAACACAAACAAAGATACATATACCTGCAAAGATCAAAGCAGGCAAATTCAAATTTTCAAACAAAAAGCACCAAGAACATGAAAAATAATTGAAAAAGTCTAAAGAAAGCATTACCTAGATTTCAACCTAATTATAATACAATCACAAAAACTAGTGAAAAGAATCATATGAATAATGTTGGAATGCTTTACTTGCTTTGAGAATACAAAATCTCCAACTTCCAAAGTTCTGACAAAACGTCAATAAGAAGAAAATTAATGTTAACAAAAAGAGAAATTAATGTTTTGGTTGAGTAATAGTAAATTTGTAAATAGCCATAATAAAGACAAACAAGATGATGATCATATATATAAATTGTTTAAAGGTTTAAATTAAATTCTAAAATATAAATCTAATAGTAAAACTATATCATCACAAGGATTGTGGTTTTTTATCCATTAATTTCAAATAGCTCAAACACTTAATCACATGAATCACCACTCAATCCAACATTGTGCAATAAATGGTGATTTTTTACTTCCCTTTATCAATTGAATCAAAATTCTTCATTTTGGAATTTGAAATTTCAAATATCAAAATTCAAATAATACATCTCGAGAAAACCATCATTATCATTAATGACTAGGTAGATAGACATTAATCATTATGTTGCCTAAAGTGACAACATCATAAGTCTTGAAATGTTAGATAATATCATCAATGAGTTGGTTATAAAGTACCAATTGCCAAAACATCAATTTCACCAATTAGTTAGTGCACTTTAGATATTTATGAAGTAGATCTACGGTAAGTTTTGACTATTCCAATTACTTGGTTAAACCTCGCCATACTATTTTAGGGAGACTTAGATGATAACTATTTAGTATTAAGCCAAATGGGCTAGTTAGAAGAAAATCATTTTTGTAGCAATCAAATAGATAGACTAATTGATCCATATAAAATCAAGCTAATTAATCGGCTTGTTCTTAGCAATGATCATCCCATATTTTGTTCGATCTTTTGATCCATTATCGCTTGTGTTAACGAAGTAGTCCCATATTTTGTTCAATCTTTTGATCCTTGATCGCATGTGTTAACTAACTAATCAACCTACATATTATTTATTATAACTAAAACAATTATAACTAACCTACATGAGTTGGCATCTAGATATGGCAAAATCTTTTCATATTAAATGTCCATTTTATCCCTATGTAAAGTAACTATTTATGTATGTTTTCTTAACTCTTTAATTATACTCATACCATTTTACTCTACTATTTGCATTTCTCTCTCAAACGTTAAGTGTTGAAAGGCCTTCTTGGCATCCACCACCATATGCTTTTGATAAGTGTCCTTTCTCAAAGACCAATCAATCAGTTGATCATTGTCCTCCCACATTCACAACCAACCTCTACATCTCCTAATCAACTCTAAAATATCATCATGGTAATCAAGATAGGTCGAATGGTCACCTCACATGGAGACAAACTGACTAGTTGACCCATTTTAGAAATGTTTAGTTTAGGATTAGGCCAATCCAATAAATTATACAAGCACAATTTGATCAACCGATCATGGTGCGTGATAACCAATTGTAACCAAAATGGTTATCACTAACTTGCATGAGACAACATCTACAAGACTCCAGAATAATCTTCTTATACCTAATGACTGCTTTATCTCATGTAAAGTGACCAGTTTACCCTCTAGACAACAACTATATAAAGCTTTAGGTACACTTTCTAAATTCTAATAATGCTCTTACACTACTTCACTTTACTTTTTTTTCTCTACCTTCGGTATAGAAAGTCTTCATGGTGACCATCACCATTGGGGACTTCCTGTAGGTCTACTTTCTTGAAGACCAATTGATCATCGTATTCCACTGCTCACTACCAACCTCATCACTAGTCGATAAAATTCAAAAATACCACTTTGAAATACTATATAAAATCTAAAAATATAAAATAAATTATATAATCAAAACTTATATTACATGTAAAAATGATAAATAAAGTGTATAATTTATTAAATAATTTCCTCTCATAAATCTAATCTAATTCTATATAAAAATAATCACCCTATAAGGAAGTGGACAAATGTTAAAAGTACAATATTAAGATAAATTCTAAATTATTGTTACAAAAAGATAAATCCTAACTTACTAAAATTAAAATAAAAATCTTTTACATATTCTCTTTCTTAAGTTTCTCATATATCTCTTTTATAAAATTAAAATTAAAAAATTTAGTTATATTGGTACTTATATTTTATTTTGGCATTTTTAAAAAAAAATTGATAATATTAAATTATATTTATGATACTTGTCAATAATGTATAATTTTAATACTTCTTAAGATTTCATAAAAAATACTTGTTAAATTATACATTCTTGAATTGATTTATTATAATTTTTTAATTTTTAACTAGTTTATTATATGTACACACACATTGGCGAAACATATTATAATATTTTATTATCAAAATATAAATCTTTAATTTATATTATTATTTTTTGTAAAGCTATCATTGTTGAATAACACTTTGATCTGATTATATATTTTAAATTTATTTTACACAATTTTATTAATTTTTTATATATAAGGATATTTTAGTTAAATTAATAATTTCATAAATCTATACATTCATGTACAACATGACAACAAATAAAAGATAGACTATTTTTGTACTAACACTCATTTTATACAGTAACAAACCACATTTAGTAAATACATTATTATAACCTTTTTTTATAACCTTAATAACAATTTATTATAACCTTTTTTTTTTTTGTTAAGTTATAACTTCTATAAAAAAAATGGATAAAAAAATTGTATAGATCAAATTATTGTGCTGCTCCCTCTGAAACAATATACCTCGACATGTACTTTTCAAAAGAATCATAACATGTACCCTTGCAAATTTAGTAAAAGAAAATTTTGTAACATCTTTTTAAATTGTAACTTTCCCATAAAAAGGAAAAAAATTGAAAAATTTTGTATAGGTTAAATTATTTATTCAATTTCTAATTAGATTTTTATAATTTAAAATTTTTGAATTAGATCACTTCTATTTTCTTTTCATTTCTAATTTAATACTCTACAATTTTCCTGTTAAATTTTGTATCAATGGGCCTGTATAAACAAATATCTCTCAACGATTTATGGAGAAAGAAATAAATAACTCATCCTATCCATCTAAAAACAAAATAATGCCTTAAAATGGACCTTTGGCCCCTTTTAATTTACCAAAAAAATAAAAAGAATAATGCCAAAAATATCCAATTTATTCTAAATTATTTATTACTTAAATATAATTAAAAATTTCACATCAATAATTAATAATTAATAAATCACATCAACAAATGTTATTTATGCATGTCAATTACTAATAAAACCTAACAAAAACGTTTGATCAAAAATTTCCAATTAAATGTGTGTATATATATATATATATATATATATATATATATATATATATAAGATCCAGTTCAAACTTTTAAATTATAAATACTTTATTAGAAATTAAGTGAAATTAATGAATTAATTTAATCTTTTATATATTTATGTCTATACAAAAGTCATGTAAACTTTTTCGTTTTTAAATAAAGAATTACATTACATAATTTTATATGAAACTTAGATTTTACTTTTATAAAAGACCAAATCATGTGACAAACATAACCCTCTGAAGTTCGGACTATGGCTTCCTTCCAGCAGTGTGCTTTGATTTTATGGGCATTGGTCGTCAGCCATCCCTTCCTTTTTAATTTTCCCCCTTTTTGGGCTAATCTCCGCAAGAAACCTAAGAATTTTCACTCTCCAAAACTAGTTTTATAAGCATTCTGTCGAGGCATCTTTCCCCCTTGAAACACAGTGAAACAGAATTTTTATTCAATCCAATTATACTTGAAAACCAGTTTAAAACATACCCAATTTCATTTAGTATGTTTTTCTCCTCCTCTCCCATCTAGTTTATTACACACACAAACACAACTAGGTTAAAATCTAAAATCTATATAATAGAGAAGTAGATCATATTTGCTCAAGTTCAGAATCTAATTCAATTTAAAAAAAGGCTTAGGTATAATACGAAACTAGTGAAACAAGCAGAGCAGGAAAGCATACACAATTATTCTTTTTAAACTGCAAGTATAATAACAAAAACCGCAACTAGCAAAACAAAGCACAATGCCTTGGCAAGTTAAGAAAAAGGCACTTGTGGTGGTTTCATTCAAGGCTCTTACACATTTATTATCAAGTCTCTTACAATAGTATCACAGGAACTTCCTGTATGGCCGGCCCGCATCCTCATCTTGCATGTGCTGTGATCACAACAAATTTACGAATATCAATGAGAATGAGAATTTTATATGAGAACAGACTTTCTCTAGTATAAGAAAGTGAAATCCCAAATTGAAGCAACCAATACTTTTACATCAGCAGAGAAGTAGACCAAGCATAAAGTTTGCAAGTGGAACTTACAAGCTGAGGCTTGTTATAATTAATCTTATGTGATGTCCAATATTTTCAATAAAACCATCAACCCCCTAACAGCAACACCGCAGTTAAGAATACTGCAACTAGTAATAGTAATTCAGATATACCAAACAGGTTCTCCAATTGGATTGGAAATGCTCCCAGCCCCACACACGCGCACCATTTCAAGAATTAAAATATATCACTTCATTAATCAAACTCCAATACTCTCTGAAAAATATGAGATACATATCCAAAAAAACATGAGCACGAATGGAAGTTTGTAATATAGAAGCTTAGTGGTCATAGTCCACTCTCATGGGGCCAAAACAACAAAGCCATTAGTCCTAAAACAATCCCTTCCAAGACCATGCCACTAGATTGCTCAAGTCAAACAACCATTTCAGCAAAGTGAATTCACCAAGCCTTTTTAGATGGACCAGCATAATTTGAAGTAATTTCATTAAAATCCAAGACTAATCTGAAAGCACAATAAATAACAATAGATTGAATGATGAGTTGATGTTGGAACACAATTTCTCCAACAGAGTAGATCACCGAAAAAAAAACCTAGCATATTAAAGTCCCCTCCTTTTCTTTCATCACGATGAGCATCCGGGAATACTCTCATCAACTAGACCCTAAGGCATGTAATTTTCCCTGCATTCCACAGCTCCATTCCTCTCTTTCTCCAAGATGATTTTTTTATAACTTAGTTCCGAGTTCCAACACCATTGTTAACAGAAAAAGCAAACAGATACCCATCTTTAACCCTCGGCTCCAAGATAACTTGGCAACAACAAAACTTGTCAACAATGAATAAAAGGTGCTGTGTAATTATGATAATATGATGATACGAAGATTTCAGCCTCCATTCCTTTTTCGAATCCCAAATGAAAACGCATATCATACAACTCTCAGCTGTCCAGTGTCCGCATAAAGCAATCGGTCGGAAATAGAATAAAGAAATTTTAGGTGGCTTATGTTCTCGCAAATTTGACGTGTCTTCACCTTATTTTATTGGTGTTCACTACCATTTTCTTCTTATATAGAAATCCTTCCTAGCAAGGTGAAAGCACTAAGTTGCATCTTTCAACCCAAATAAAATAAAATAGAGTTGATAGTACACAGACAGCGAATAAACAAGAATAATTTTAATCAGGTCTCTCACAAAGAATGTCAAGTCAAAAGGCTGAGCTGAATCAAATCCACAGCATGGAACGTCAATTAATAACGAAACAAGAGGGGACATGAAAGATCCAAGGCAAATAAATACAAGAAGCGTGGCAAGTAATGGAGATGGGAAAGAGAAAATACAAATTCTCGGACGATGCCCTTGTAAACGAGGATGGGAACGGCAAGACCAAAGAAACCAACAAGGGCCAAGTTGCGGCGAGTCCATCGGAAATTATACTCCAAATTCTCTCTGGCAGTACTCCAATCCTCAATGAATCTGTTCTTGCTTGCTTCCATTCCTCCACCCATCTCCGCAACGCGCACTCTCTCTCTCTCTCTCTCTCTCTCTCTCTCTGTGCACTTTCACCTTGCCCAGGAAGGATATCAAATTGAGGAAACCCCATTTATACAGCATGAAATTCATTTCTTTTCGTTAATTTCGTAAAATATTTTATATTAATTTTATTTCTGTAAATATTAAATTATTTAATTTTATTCTTTCGATAGTATTTATAAAAAGATTAATTTTCTTAATTTTATTTTTTAAAATAAAACTAAAGTAATTAATATTTTATATAAATAAAATTAATATAAAATATTTTAAAAAGATGAAAAAAATAAATTACAGTTTATTTAATTTAATTTGTTGGTGAAGAATGGATTATCCGGCATAGTTCTTTTTCAAGCCCAATCCAAACTCCACCGAGCTAAATTTTTAATAACAATTCTATTATTGGGCTATAAAAATTGGCCAAATTACTCTCTAAGGCTAATTGCCCTAAGATCTTCTTTGTTTGGAAAATACCCAAAATTCTCATGATTTATTTGAAAAAGTTGCACCGACGTTGTGCGAGTGAAATTAATGGAGGTGAATTTTATCTAATATTTTTCCTTATCTCTTTTTAACTTCATTTTGCCCTTTTTGCATGTTTTTTACTTCATTTGTTTTTTGAAAAAAGCTTATCGTAAGAAAATATTATTTAAAAAATAATATACCATTTGAATTTATAGTTAAAAAATAATATATAAATATATGATAATAAAAAAATTACTTTTTAAAATAAAGAAAATTATTTTCTCTAAATTTTTCATATTTAATATTAAATAAATAAAATATTTTTTCTTACCTTAACATTTTATCACTGTATTTTATGAAAAATATTGTTTATTAAAACAAGCAAAACCTTTATTGACTTCTCCCTTATAAAGCTTTCGGTTCTCTTTCTTTTTCTTCAAAGAACCTGGTTAGCAAAGAAAACAAAATTTCATCTCAAGGACAATATTAAACTAAAATATGTAAAGAATTGAATTGTGCAATATAATAAATTCCTTGAAAGCTTTATACCTCACATTATATCTTTAGTTTGATCTCTAATCCTTGTATATGTATATCTAATGATTTAATTATTCTTATAATTAAACAAAATAAATAATAATTAAATTAATATTAAATTTATAAGAAAAATATACTTTATCCACATGCATTTTACTCTTTTTCATTTAACACCTTTAATTTTAAGCGTTACAATTCATCTATCTATACTTTCTATTATTAACATTTTATTTACTTAAACTATTTGTCATCTAAAATTTAACAAAAAATTTGCTTTCATTACATCTTGATAAACATTGATCATTAGGCTAAAATGGATCATGGCCCATGGTTGATCCACTAATGAATAACTTATGATCAACCTATCAAGGTACAGTCCAAAGCAAACCTTTAGACAACAAACCATTGAACAGTGATTGATCAATCTCTAGGGTGCATGAACTGACTATATGGTCATGAATGTGTCTAACCAACTGAGCTAAGATATTACAATCAATAGTTTGTTAAGCTAACAAAGGCTAAATTGAGAAACATCTTCTATAGTAGAGTGACTAATCTACCTTTTATCAAAAGGACCAATTTACCTTTTTTAGAGCCTTCTAAACAATCCTTATATAAAGTAATTAGATATATTATTCTAAGGATTTTGAATTCTCTCTATACTTAATATCTCTGCCTTTCCTCTCCTAAAGCATCTCTAACTTAAGTGCTAAGTGATGACTATCACTTTAGAGTCATTTTGTAAGAGACTAACAACCTTTTGACAATTGGTCCTATCATTATTCCTTATGACCAACAACCTACCACTACTATAAAGCACTACCACATTAGCATCGTTACAATTTAATTTTTCCTATATTTCATTAGCATATTTTTATTTTAATGATCATTTTTTAAATAACAATTGAACAATCTTCAATCATTTTCTCGAGAAATCTAGATTGCTTTCTCAAAAAATTGATCAATTTTTAGTCAATCTTTCACTATTCATAAGAAAATTTAAGCAATTTTTCTTAAAAAAAGGTCAATTAATCTTTATTGCTCATGAAGAGATTGATTAATCTTTCTCAAGACAATTGATCATGCTTTTCTCTTTCACAATTGGATCAATTGATTTTTCTTAGAAAATTGATTAATTTTCCATCTTTCTATTAAGAAAATCTATCGATCTTTCATCCCGTTTAGAGAAAAATTGATATGTTTTTTTAGGAAAATTGATTCTTCTCTTTCATTTTCTCAAGTGACAATCGACATATCTTTAATTATCTTTTTAAGCAATTTCATAGATCTCTAGGAGTTTTTTAAGAAAATCAATCACACTCCAACCATTTTCTTAAGAAAATAGACTTTTCTCCTAACCATCAACTCATAAAAAAGTATTATTATTACTAAAATAAATTATGCTTATTTTTTACAACTCTACCTATTATCAATTACAAACTTGTCATGACCATACTAATGATTGTCATTGTTGACATCAAGAATTTTCAAAGCTCACTTTGATAGCATATACAAATATGAGCAAACATTAAATATATTAAAACTTATTTAAGTTCAATTAAGCTTATATAACAATCAAATTTGAACTTAAAATTTGCAAATTCAATAAGAACAAATAGATGTTTGGTTTATCTTGCTTTATTTATGATTCTAATTTTCTACCTCATTAAAAGAAGTTTAAACAATCTATTTGACCCTTTTTAAAAAAAACTTCCAACCCCCATCCTTGATTAAAGCCCTTTTTTTCTTAAAAAATATTTTTCATAAGAAAATCTCATTTGCTTGTATATAAATTAAGGAATACCATATGCGTTTATACTATATGAATAAAAAAATAATACTTAAAGTTATGGTAGTAGAGGAAAATAATCTTCCATCAAATTCTTTATATTTAATATTAAATAGATTAATCATTTTTACCGATATGATATTTTATAACTATATTCGTATAGAAAATATTTTTTATCAAAATAAATAAAGCTTAAAAACATTAATAAAAATCCAAAGCAAATGATGAAATTTTCATGAAAGCATTTCAATGTTTTCATGGAAGTTTTATCAAAAGGATAACAATATTGCTTGCCTTTTACTTAGTTGCCCTAAAAAAAGAAAAAGAAGAAAGAAAAAATGAAAAAAAAATCCTTTTCCTATTTAGATGTAAAGAAAATAAAAAGGAAAAATAAAGAAGAAAATGGTTTTAATTTATTTTTTTAGATAGAAAAGTAAGAGAAAAGAAAAACAAATCAACTTGAATGAGAATTTCACCTTTCAAATTAATAAGTCACTTTTCAAATTAATAATTAAAAATAAAATTACAATAAATTAAATTTTCACTCTTTTTTACCTATATATGTCAAGAAAACTTTTTTGTGGGCAACATTTTTTTCGTTTTTCTCTTCTATCCCTTTTATATCCTATAATTAAGCAAATGAAAACATTAAGTTTGTTTATTTAGTATTTTTAAAAGTAGTTTTATCTTTTTATATTTTTAAACTAAAGCTTTTATTTGATAAATATTTTCATAATTTATTTTTAAAAAAAATACAATTCTAAATATGTAAGTTAAAAATAAAAAATTAGAAATTGTCATGAAAAATACTCAACACTAAAGAAATAGCTAAAGAAATACATGTAGAAAACAAAGAATAATTATGAGAGAAGGATAATCTTTGATTCAATTGTATAAAAAATAATTCTTACAACCTCATATTTATATGGTAGATAGGTTATAGGTTACGATTTCATAATAATGACTCATAAAATAAATAAAACCTAATAAATGATCATAAAAAGAAAAAATAATTAACTATAAATGGAGAATCAAATATATGCATAAATTGTGGACTTCCACATTAAAGATAATTGTTCATAACACTTCGTTTTGAATGTTCATTAGATAAAGGAGTACATTATTTTGCAATACCATCACTATCTAACTACAATCATGATCGATGCAAAATCATTAAGGAAACAATATATTAGACATTAATGGGTTCATACATTCCTAGTTAGAGTAAAATAAAAGTATAAACTACAAATTAACTTCTTCAATTCACCTTAAAGTATGTCAACATACAAAGGTTACTCCAAAAGAGAAGTTAGACAAACTCATAAACCCTCATTATATAAAGTACAAGTTAACCTAACTAAGCCATTAACAAATATTTCTTATAAAATATTTTCTAATATAGTTTTAGATTTTATCAACTACAATTATAGCCTTAGTTAGTAAGTTTACAAATTCCTATAATTACACTTTTTGATTGTTGCCTAACTCATAAAAGAATGGAGGCTTGGAAGGAGAGGACCCCTCTCCTAAGGTGGAAATGGTAGCAACACATTAACCTAAGCATCAAATAAATAAACCATATAGAGTAAGTTTAGGAACTTAGTGAATTAACATTTAACTTAAATAATTTAAATTTATAAAATGATATTTAAACAATAATATCAGCTTATTAATAGACCAAAAAATCTCTTTTATGGATTAACTAGAAAATAGTTAATAGAATAAAGGAACAATTATTACAAATAGCATAATCCATTTATTGGCCATAACATCAAGCCTGCTAAGGAGAATTATTATAGTATTTTTCAAGAATAGTACATGTAAAAATTACACAAATAAATAATTATTCTTATGACTCCTGGTCATTTTTATCCCTTCAAAAACCTAATCTCATCCCTCTAAGATCAATCTTATCTTTTTACAAACAAACACTTATATTTAGTGTAAAGATCCTAACATAACAAAGTTCTCCCCATTATCATTATTACATAATTATAGTATACATATATGCAAAATAGAATAGTTTCCACCTCTAATGATTTACCTAGTTCATTTTCAACCATTTGATCCATAATAATGTCATTTAATATTATAAAATATACATATATATATATATATATAAAGGATACCACATAATTAAAATCATCAAAATATGTAAAATTTTAAAAGAATTCAAGGTGAATTAAATAGGGGAATGGATTTAAGCCTTACAAAAAATCCTTTAGGGTTAAATCAATAGAAGGATTGATTAATTCAAGCCTTATAAAGAGCACCATGAGCTCACTGAATCAATTAAGGAATAGATTCCTTTAGCAAGTTATTTTAAATCAACACTACTACAAAATGACAATTCTACATTAATTAATAAATGCCAATTAAAAGAAACAATCGACATCTATATTAATATGGTGATATTTTTAAATTAATGAGAAAAATAAAAATATGGTAATTAAATACAACCAATAATTATATTTACATGAAAACATTTTTAAAATTCATAGGAAACTTATGACGATGGTTAGAGGTGGTAAATTAATGAGTTATGATGGATATGGATTGAGTCAAGAGTGGATGGTTCATTATTAATCAATTTATCTATTTATAACTCAATATAAAATTTTAAATAAGTCATGAATGACCTATGACTCATTACCTTTAGATATATGGTTAACCTTACTTATCAAATTATTATTATTTTATATTTTATTATTTTTATTAATATTATTTTTTACTATTATTTTATATTTATTGCTATTATTTCAAAATAAGCTTGTGTTATCAAAATTTGTATTCTTTATTTTTATTTTCTTTTTAAAAATATAAATTTTTATCTCATTTTCTTAACATTAATTTCTTAAAATTATTTTAATATTAAATATAGTTGATTAAATATTTTAATATTAATATACATTAAATAAAAATTATTTAATTTAAAATAGATATTATGAAAAAATTAAAAAAATTCAAAATTATAAATTATACGAATTCTTTTATAATGATAAATTACACTTTTAAAATTATATATATATTAACAATCAAATTCCATTTGTAAATTATCACTTGAAAAAATAAAAATTAATATTACTGGTGTATTGATATTTGTAAAGTGTAACCAAAGATCTAATGTATAACTATACGATACATTACGTATGATATGTAACATTGTAGGATTTTTTATTCAAAAATTAAAAAAATAAATTTTAAGATTATTTTTAAGTTTTAATAGTAAAAATAGTAAATTCTATAAATTTTAGTACAAACAATTAGACTTGATTTTATTTTTTTATAAAATAAATTTATATCTTCATGTATATAAAAATATTATAATATTTCATTTCAAATAATTAATTTTAAAAATATTTAGATTATATTAAAATTTTGAAGATATTTTATTATAATATTTTATTTATTTTATAATATTAGTTTATATAAAGCATAAGTCTACTTTCTATAAGTATAAATGAATAAATGTTATCCATGGATTAACTCAATATTACCTTCATTTCAATTGGTCAATAATAACCTAACCTATATTTATCTTAAAGTTAAAATGGATGGATATAGATAGGTTAAAATAAAAATGAATATGGATAGATAAATGGATATAGGTCAAGATTGTTAGGTCTAATACTAGTTAACATCATAATTGATACTTATTTGGATGTTTAAATACATTAGAAATTTTAAGACATCAATATTTATATCAACAAAAATTAAAATTGATGTAATAATAAAATTTTTCTAAAAATTATTCTAATTTTAAATGTATATTTTGATTCAATTAACATCATTACTTTTAAACTTCAATTGCCAAATTAAAAATTAACATGTAAATGTTACTCCTAGTGTCTATAAATTTTGTTTGCATTCTTTTTTATAATGTTTAGGTTGAATTTGAATATAACTCACTGATTTTTTAAAAATGTTTCAAATTTATTGGAAGCAGTGCATCCAAAACTCTAATGTCTCCTATTTTTAAATGGCAAGAGGCATTAAAGTCCTGTACATGGGAATTGACTTCTAAAAGTGTATCAATAGTTAATAATTTTCATATATCATAAATTATTAGACATGAGTTATGTACAAGAATCTACAACTAAAGATTATCTAAAAATAATTAATATTGATATTTACAAATTTGTAATGTCAACAATTAACTCATTTAAACTACATTAAGGCATTCTTGAACGAAGTTGCAATTTGAACAATTAACTCATTTAAATCACATTATATCATTCATAAACAAAGTTATAATGTCAACAGTCAGCTGATTTAAACCACATCAAGGCATTTATGAGGTTTTAGGATATCAAGAACATTTACAAAAATAATTGTTTAAATAATTGGTATCTGAAAGTTATACCGATAGCATTTATGAGGTTTTATGATACAAAAAACACTTACAAAATCAATTGTTTAAATAATCTACTAATTATATATTTTTTGTGATTTTTGTCCTTTAGCTATATACTGCTCAATTTATAATCTTTTGTTGGCGTGCATGTCACTCACCATTATGAGAGTCAAGGCTTCCTTTTCTTAAATGTTGTACGCCCTTACCCTTGTAGAAAATGAAGATTTGAATCTTCTATTTGAACAATTCCCTAATTTATTGCCTTCAATATTTGAATAATTCTCCTACACATAGCCACATGTATTATCAACTTTGCTATTAGAAGTTGTAGGCTTTCTTCTGAGGCTATTGCTTTTTCATATTTTTATTTTAATTGTTTAGGGTTTTGACTTTCATTTTTTAAATACACTAATTTTTATACTTTTATTTAATTTTATTATTATTATTATTAAATAACTAAAAGGAGATTTATTTTTCTAATAAATTAGGCACATGTTATTTTTCATTTTTTTGTTTTGCCTTCGCAACTTTCATTTTCTCACCCCAAAGCTTTTATTTTATTTATTTTTTCATTCATGAACATATTTATTTTCTTTTATAAAATTTTTCTTATTTTTATTTACTATATTATTCTATTAAATTATATACATATATATGATTTATTTTTTATTTATATTATCTTTTTATACTCATCCCTAATATTTACAATTCATACACTAACATATCTAAATAGTATAAATATAATATAATATATTTTATTTTTATTATAAAATATTTTAAATGAGTAAAATTTTAATTTAATTGAATTAAAATATTATATATCCTATTTTTACCTCTCATATTACTTGATCATCTTTTTATTTATTTCATCCCATTCTTTTGTTATTTAAAATATATAATCAAGTAATTCATTTCAATTATATTTTTAATTTATTTAAAATAATTTTATAATGAAAAATATGTTGTACTATATTTTTACTACTTAATGATATTAGTATCTAAATTATAAAAAAATAGAACTAAAAAATAAAAATATAATAAAATAGATAAAAAGAATAGAAATAGTATGTAAATGTAAAGTTTAAAACAAATTTTTTATAAAATTTTTAAAAATTTTAATAAAAAAATTGATTTTAATTTATAAATATTTTTTTGAAAATAAAATATATAATATATATTTTGTTATATTCCCCTATAATACTTAACATTACATACTCACATATTTTATTTCTAATAAAAATATTTATAAATTAAAATTAAACTTGTTTATTAAAATTTTTATAAAAAATTTGTTAAAATTTTACATTTTACATACTATTTCTATTCTTTTTATCTATTTTATTACATTTTTTTATTTTTTTACTTCTATTTTTTTATAATTTAGATACTAATATCATTAAGTAGTAAAAATATAATATAAATTTTTTTTCATCATAAAATTATTTTAAATAAATAAAAAATATAATTGAATTGAATTACTTAATTATATATTTTATGTTTAATTTTTAATTTTTTTATAAAATTTTAGAAAATTTTATATATAATCATAAAATAATATAATAAATTAAAATTTAATATTTTTAATTTTAATTTTATTCATACACATTATTTTTATGGAAAAAGTAATTATATACTCATGCATTGCACAGGTTAAAATCCTAGTTGATATCTAAAAGTTATATCAATAGACTTTACATGAAAATTTCATTTTTAAGATGTTAGTTATATATTAATAACCATTATATAATGTCTTGAATTGCTTATATATTGTGTTTCATTCTCCATTTGAAACATTTCTGTGATGCATTAACCCTCATTATCTAACTTTAAAATTTAGTTCTAATTCAAAAATAGCCCCTCCTTCCACTCATGAAACCAATTTAAAGATGTAACAAATCTTATTGAAAAACTTGCCTTTTTTGTAATATATCAAGTTTCATAGTGTATGATCCTTTAATAAACAACAAATATAGGAAACTTGAGATACCAAAGGAAGGGAAGTCCTTTGATAAAATCTACACCTAGCATCTTTAAACAGGTTTTGCGAAAAGGAATAAGGGCTATCTTTAAATTCATTCAAAATTCTAGCATTGGTAAATGAAGTAAATGTATTGCCTGAACTAATAATTTACTATTCAATAAAAGAGATTTAGGTGTGTGGAACATATTAAAGATTAATGTATTTGTTATTAGTAAAATAAGAGCTTTCCTTCACCCCAATTGTATATATGGCATACAATATGCCCTTTAACTCAGAAGCTTCTAAATATAAAGAATTAGTATATTATAGATATTAAATATAGAGAATTAGTTATTTATTATATTAGTATTAGTATGTTGACGTACTTGTCAAAGATGTAATGATATATATGCAATGAAAATTCAATTAATTATTATATTTTATTGATATAATAATGTAAAAATGTATATGAAAATAAGTAAAATTGTAATTTTATAATTCTTCATTTCTCATATATTTCTTTATTTACTTTCAATTTGTTATAATTTACATTAACTTTCTATGTTTGAATATTTTTCTATTATTGACGTCTAAAATTATCTATTTTGAATAGATAATAATTTCAATGTATATATAAGTAAAAAAAATAACTCTTTTTCTCTTAAAAATGTGTAAAAATGACTCTTTTTATTTAATCTTTTTTAGTTATTAGTTTTTGTAAAATGAGATAAAATTAACTTTATACTTGTTCAATTTAAATATAACTTTTTTCTAGTTATCATCTTTCATCTAAAATTTTAAATGTTTCAATGTTTTGTATTAAAAAAATAATTAAACCACGTCAGTTTCTTTCTTAGAATGGATACCTATATGTTATGACTTATGCTTATTATAATAATTAATGTATTAAGTTATATTTCTTATATGTAAGCATTATTTTTTTTTTGCAATAAAAATGGAAAACCAAGTCGATTCTTTTTAGTAAACTAATGTTGTTAACCATTTGACCATTAACTAAAATTTACATTAAAGGAATTCCAAGTAAAAGTAACCCATTTTTCTTTTTTATTTCTATAATTTCTTTTGTAATAGCTATCTCCTTTTTCATTTATTTCATTTACATTCAATCTATTATATGATGTGTAAAATTGAATCAATTTTTTTTATATACATGTTTATTGTATCTAGTCTTTCTGAAATGATTTTGCGAAAGTGGTAGGATTGTAATGGAATGATAAGTGAAATGTTGTTCAAGCGAAAGAAATATATTTGTAATAAATGACATTATTTATTATGACATAGGTTCTTATTTCATAACTGATGTTAAACATTACAAAATGGGATAATGTCATTGTATTAAAAATGATAGTGTCTTTTACGTAATTGGCATTTAATATAAACTTGGACATTTATTTTTTTTATTAACTAACATGGAAGCTTGGCCTTTAAGTGTGAATTGAAAAATTAAAAATTTCAAATATGATGTGAGTTAAAAATAAAAAGAGCAAAGCATGGTATCATTTACAAATTTCATTAGAAAACTCTTACAATCCTAAAATGAACCTTTTTTTAATAAGGTATGCTCTCCTTTAACATTAAAATACTTCTTTTCATTTTTGTATTCTTATTCACTAATTATTTTGCAGGACTATAACTTCATTAGTATGTGGTTAAATATATAAGTTTAACACTTATTGAAAAAACATAAAATATAAATGTAAGATTTTCTTTTACTTTTGTGTTTATTCTTGCAATTTAGTTTTTTATTTCCTGATCAAATCTATTTCATTGCTTCTCATTTTGTGCTTTTACAAGTTTGTACATTTAAAAAATTTGATCTCATCTATCTGTTTTAACATTTTATAGTATTACATATTATTTATTTATATAAAAATGTGTAATATCATGTACTAATTTTTCATGAATATTTATTTCATCTACAAGTACTATATTTAGAAGTATTTTTTAAGGATTGTAAACCTTACATATGAGTAATAGGTATAAAAATAGATTTAACAAAGAAATTTCTCTAATTAGGGTATTGTACATGACTTTTAACCAGCTTTCAATCTTTTCTTATCTAATTTATTTTTTAAAATTGTTTAAATTGAAATTTTGTAGAGTTATAGGTTTTATTTTTTTTTAGGAATATAGAGGTACTAAGGATAATAAAGGATTAAGGAACATGGTGATATGGTTAAGGTTTAGAATGAAGGTGTAAGAAACTAAGGGACAAAATTAGGGGTTAAGGTTTGAGCAATGTCAATTATGAAAATAATTGATGTGATATTATTAAAATTAAATGTTGATTGTTTAAAAACAAACGAGGTTTAACTTGTTTTTCATATAATAGAAAAGTAAATAATATTGGTGGTTTTCAATAAAAAATTAAAGTTATTATTATATTTTACAATAGTGTCAAAATTAACACTAAAAATAGATATATAAAGACACTCAATTAAACATCGATTAATTTTTGACATATAATCCTCTAAACACTTGATGTCAATCAATTATTCTATAGTAATGCAATTTGCCAATTGGTTCAAGCCATTTAGAAATAATTTATGATTCCAATAAATCAATTAGTGAATTAATATACATTTGAATTTTTATAGATTTTGCTCAAAAATCACTATGCATTCATTTCCTTTCATCATAAATCTCACCTATACCATTAAATCACATAACTAAATCATTAAAACCTATAAAAAAACATATATAACTACTCAAATCCATAAAAAAATTTATCACTTCCAAGTTAAAACAACAAATCTAACTAACTTTTTCTAAAAACTCTATAATAAACAATATAGGAGAAATCTTATAAAAACAAGCAAGTATTCAAGTAGAATATTACTCACTAGTTAGAAAAAGAGAAGTTAAGATGGATTTACTATTAGATTAAGTTACTACATATCAAAAGAAAAGATTTTACAAGTTAGAACATAATTTTCTTTTAAGCTTATATTATCCTCATCAATTAAATCAATAGATATTTTGTTTACAAAATCAAAAGAGATTCAACAATAGAACTTCTTAAGATGGAAAAGAGTAAGAAATTCTTACCTTATTGGAATGGTGGTGAAGAAGAAAATGAAATTAATGAGGATGGATAAAAAGAGAAGTTTTAAAGGATATGTAGGAGTTTTTGGTTATTGGAAAAATAAAGAGAGGCATCCAGTTTTGAGGTATAAAGGAAATACTAGCAGAGGTAGTATGGGATTTTGCATAATAAACTCATTTAACTTTCTTAATCAACTTATCCTAGGGTACGAAGCCTAACACAAATCTAATAAATTATTATCACATTTCCTTGGTGCAATTACAATATATTTTTATTTATTTTCACATAAAAATTCTTACATAAATGATTAGTTAATAA
Source organism: Sindora glabra (assembly GCA_020226215.1). NCBI lineage: Eukaryota > Viridiplantae > Streptophyta > Magnoliopsida > Fabales > Fabaceae > Sindora > Sindora glabra. The sequence continues at coordinate 88,039,257 of CM035229.1, forward strand.
TTTGCTAATTCTTTATACCATAGGGTGTAGCAATACTTTCCCTTTAAAGGAATTCATCCCCAACTAACAGTGTGCATAATATCAAGTCTTATATTTAGTTAACTTGGAAAAACTGCCAAAAATAACTAGTAAATTAGGTGCTTGTATTAGAAATGATAGTGGTAGAAAACTCCATGAGTGGAACTATTTTATCCAAGTAAACTTAAGCGTATTAAGATGTTGAGTAAATAGTCTTAACGATTAAAAAATGTGTTATTTTACTTAACCAATCCACTACAACCTAAATGGAATTGTGCCCTTTAAAGGACTTAAGTAACCTTATCAAAAAGTTCATAGTCACACATTTCTATTTCCATTCTAGAATTTATAATGGTTGATGTAAACTAGTAAGTCACTAGTGCTTCGCCTTTACCCTTTAACATGTAAGGCATTTGGTCATGAAATCCAGTACATCTTTTTTATCCCCTTTCACTAGAATTTATCCTATAAATCATGGTTTAAAAAGTATGTTGTTTTAGTCAAACAATCAACTCTAACCCAAATAGAATCATGCCCCTTAAGGGACTCAAGTAACCTTATCAAAAGTTCATAGTCACACACTCTTATTTCTACTTTAGAATTTGCAATAGTTGATGTAAACTAGTATGTCACTAATACTCTGCCCTTACCTTTTAACATGTGAGGCATTTGGTCATGAAATCTAGTACATCTCTTTTTATCTCCTTCCATCAAAATTTATCCTATAAATCATGGTACATTTTGGTTACCTTTGGTTGCATATTATATAAGGAATAATCCACCTAGTATAACAATTCATTCTGCCTACTAGAAGGGACACAAAGTCATCATCAATACTTTGTTACCTCTTTTTTATCAACATTTAAATCACCTTTTTAGTTTTCCATTACTTTTTCTACAAAGGTAGGGTATTGGGGATCATTCTTTTAAATTCTTTTATTCTTTCCATTAAGATAAATCGAATGGCTACTTGTGCAAGTATTACCCTCTACATTAGTTTTTGGAAATTAGTTAAAGTATAGAATGTGTCTTAATTCGAGTTACATAGCAACATATGATCACAGTTATATTATAATTAATTATTAACATGCTTCCTTTAAGTTTATAATTTTTAAGTCTATAAACATAACATAGCCAACTTTAAAAATTATAGATTATGTTGATAAGGACTCAAATAGGGAGATAACGAAAGAATTTTTCCCACAATGCATATAGTTTGAGCTTAAACATTAAGCAATTTTTTTGCACATATAATATAATAAAAAAAATCATGTGTATTTTACATTTATGTAATATTTAACTTATGAAAATTTTCTTACATTCTTGTAAATGTAAAATGTTTTAAAGGGATGTTAAATTTTTATATTTTATTTAAATTTTAAAAATATATTTTCAAGAATACTTTTAACTTAATATTTTTTTGAAATATTTTCACAAGAAGATGGATATTTTACATGTATACAACATGAAAATATTTTAATAATATAAATAAATTATTTTATCTATTAGTCCATTAAAATATCATTACAATAAATATCTCATTTCATTATAATCTACTATTGTTGATCATTACTTGTTATTATCTATCATCATTAACCATTACTTGTTTCTATCTACTATTAGTGATCATCATCATTCATTATTTATAGTAAACAACTGTTATCGACTAACACCTATCATCAGTAATTATCATTCATTATATATAAAATAATTAAAAATATTATAACATTTTTAAAAATAATTTAATTGAAATAAATATAACAAGATCACATTTTTAAAAATATTAATATTTATAAAAATATTTGATTTGACAAATGAGGCATAACGATAATCTGACATTTTGAATTATTATGTTAATACTTAACAAGGTCACTTGATGTCCAAAACTTTTATGACAATTAAATTATCATAATCATTATACACTAATATAATTCTAGTCAAAAGACATCAAAGAATGTTAAAAAAAATTAGCTATTCACCAATCAAATTTTATTTCAAAAATGATTTACCCTATTTTTTAGTCTTTTCTTATTTCATTAAAAAGTTTAGAAAGAGATTTATCAAATATACTTATTACAATCCAACTTAATTATGATTGGTGGGGAGATTGTAAGCCTGTTCCACAAGCTTGATTAACTAACTATATAGACATTCATCTAAGAAAAATTTCTTCATTTCTCTATACACTAAAATGCAACACAAATGGTTAAAAAATTAAATAGATATTCCTTTATTATGGACACTTAAGAGGGTTATTTCCCTTTCAAATTTATCATATAGATGTTATGTATAAAGAATCATGCACGAGATCAAATGACACATCCATATAGAATCTATCAAAATAATTTATACAAAACACCTACCCCTAGTGTCAAATTTTACAACTAGATGCCTTGGATTTCCATGAAAGCACCTTAACTTGTTTATTCTAGTTACAATAACGATAACACTAACAATAATAACAACAAAATTTTATCTCACTAAGGGAGGTTGACTATATAGATCATATGATTCCATTCAGCTCTATCTAAAACTAAATTTTCAAAAATATTATTTATCAAGAGATCTTTTTTTATAATTTTTTCTACTATTTTTTTGGGCCTCTCTTTACATCTTTTTATAAGACTAAAGACCATGTGATTGACTCTTTTCACTATTACTTTTAGTGGCCTTCTTTGCACATGTCCAAATTATCTTAACTAATTTTTTATCATCTTCACCTCAATAGATGCTATACTAATATTCCCTTGTAGGTATTTATTTTGTATTTTGTTCTTTCTTATGTAACTACACATTCATCTTAACATTTTTATTTCTATTACCCTAATTTTTTTACTCTTGTTATTCTTTTAAAACCTAACATTTACTATCATAAATGATAACTAGTTATAGTAGTTTAATAGAACCTCCTTTTAAGCTTGGTAAGTATTTTGCAGTTATAAATAACTCTTGATGCATTTCTCTATTTTAACCATTTAGTTTATATTCTATGTGTGATAGTTCCATCAACTTCCCTATCCTTTATAATATTGATCCTAGATACTTAAATTTAGATAACTTTTTTACTCAAGTTAAACATATAAATATTAAAGATGTAGATATTAAAGGTAAATAAAAATAATGAGTTTTATAAACTTGGTGAGTATATATCTATCAACAACTAATATTAGAAATCAACTAAACATAATTCAAGAAAATCAAGATATTTGGTGAACAAAGCAATTTTCTTGACTACTAAATAATTCAATTATATATAATCTCATGTTCACATCCACACTAAACTTTCACAAGTTTTAAAGGAGAATGACACCTAGGTAGGTTATCATAAACTAGCAATTTAAGATTCCCACTAATACAACCAAGGGTCATTAATGACACATTTAGGTTTTTGTATACTTTCTAAATGTTATATTACACATATCAATAATTAGATAACAAAATTTACAAATTATTTGATACTATTAAATTAACATCACAAACACTTATACATGTCCAACACCATTCATAATAACATGATATAAAAATAAAACAAGAAATAGTTTAAATCTCTTTATGACTCTTAATTAATTTTATTCATTCACAAATTTGACTTTATTCCTGTGAGACCATTCTTATTCATTTATAAATAGTTTTTCTAGATCTGGTACTATTTACATAATCTAATTCCCCCCCAATATCATACATGCCCATTCTCATCATTCATATTTTATCTTAATTCATCATTACATTATTATCACATTCTCAATATAGTAACAATAGTATTATTAATGGCAATATCACACCACACCTCTTTTATGTGGCCACAAATTATCTTTACATTAACAAACACCAAGTTCATAAAAGCACTATCATAACATGTCATAACATATCAATAATAATGTTATGCCTTCATTATATAGCTTCAAAAAAATAACTAGCAATATTTTACAAGAAAGAAAATATAATTCAATTATATAAGATACATAATTAAGCTTTGTAGTAATTTAAATAGTAACAAATAATCAATTTATAGTCCTATAAATATAAGCAAAATAAGATCTTATAGTTATAACTAATAAGCAACTTAAATACATGAATTTATGATCCATATTTATATTTAAACATTTATATGTCAATAAAAATTAGAAAATTAAGACATTTTCTCAGGTAAGATATATATTCACTTTGTAATGTTATTTCTCTCCAAGAATGTTCAAGGCTCTCACACATAGCTATATTTGTCATTTATTCACCAAGTTAGGAGCATAAAGTATAATAATCCTAACTAATCTTCTTCTAAAAATTCTTACCCAAGGCTCTAATTATGCTATTTCAACAATCTAAGACATTATTTCCTAATATTTCTAAAAGCTAAACAAAAAATTTATATTGAAATTGAAGGATTTTGCAATTAAGTTCATATATGCAAAAATATTAAAGGTTTTTGGCTTAAAATAGCTTATCTTCTTATTAGGAGGTTATCAGCAACTTGGTTAGCAATTAGAACATTAAAATTGCTAGAAATCAAGAGAGAAATAGGCTCCTTGCTTTACTATAAACTAGCTACTTGTTATCATTCCTCTTATAGCAGTAAACGACTATTAATTGGAAATAAGTACGCATTAAAGAAAAGACTAGATGATAGCATAAAGTGGTTAAAAAAATGAATAGTGATAGCAACGAGAAAAAAAGTCAAATGAGATGCAGAAAGAGATAAGACAAAGATGAGGAAATAAGGAAGTAAAAGTGGCTAAGAAAAAATAAAAGCAATCTAAAGGTTTTATTAGGTGTTTCTTAAGTACATTAACTGCTATACTCAAGTAAATCTCAACCTTTATTTTTCATTACTAACCTAACCTTCCTTGATACTAACCATCTATGTCCCAACTTATCATTTTTGTTTCTTTAAAAAGCTTTTCTTCCTTCTTAACAAGTATTATAGTAATCTACTAAGTTTAATAGCTCAAAATAAGTGTTTTATATTCTATAAATTTTTAAAAATGAGACCTTAGCTGAGTATACAAAGATATAAATTTAGGATTATCAAGATAATACTGAATTCTTGAATTTTATCATAAGGTAAATTAAATAACATCTCAATAATAATATATACAAATAATTAATTTACCTTTTGAAATTTTATTTAATAAGAAATTTTTGAATAGTACATTTGTTTAAAACAAATGCTTTAAAACTTGAAATTTAAAGGATTTAAGTAAAATAAAATAAAATTTTAAATATTAGTTGAAATACTACAAATTCTTCTCCTTTTAGAAGAATTCATCCTTAAATTTTAAAATATTTTACTAGCAAGGAATAGGGGGAAAAACTATATAAGATAGGAATATATTACTTATCATTTGACGAAGGATGTTACAAGTATGTTTATTCTTTTACATCATTAGCTCACTATTAAAGTAATTAAAATACCTCCTCATGCTTAACAATCATACATCTTCAATTGCACTAATGTAATTTTACAATAACCTTCATTACTAAGATTAAATGTCCATATTTGACAATAACTCCAATTATTTCTAATTTCTTGATATTTTATTTAGAATTCTCTTGTATTCTTACTATTTCCTATATTAAATTCTATCTACTACCTCTTTCAAAGTAAATATTCATCCTATTATAGGTTTTTATTTAATTGCACACAATTACCTATATATATATATATATATATATATATATATATATATATATATATATATATATATATATA